>OY735215.1:46903637-46968637 GCA_963457665.1 Thysanoteuthis rhombus
AGAAGACTTTCTGGTGGGGTCCCTGGTATGAAAACAATCCCTCACAACATTACTCCTTATCACCATGGATCTTCTAAATAATAATAATAATAATAATAATAATAATAATAATAATAATAATAATATTAATAATAATAATAATAATAATAATAATAATAATAATAATAATAATGAGAAGAAGTCAAGATGAAACAAAAGAGAACACCATGCTCATTTTGAGGGAACCTCTATTCTTACAGATATACTTCATATCAGGAGAAAACCTTCACCGCAAATCTGCATGTCAGGTTTTGTATTCAGTTTGTAAGATGAAGTCTCCGAAATATTATTCCACCATTTATAGGGCGCACCCAGCGATTGAGGTTCTATTTCGAATGAAAAATGTATTTAATCTCGTACATGCAATCATGTACTCAAAAATGTGTATAACAATCATGTTTCCACAGATAATACGTATCTGAATTTTTTTTGGTATAAAACTATCGGGGAAAAATACATGAGGAAATACAGTACACGGATAACAACAATGTTTATGATACAAGCAATGTTTATAGAAGCAAGAACAAAATTACGAGACTGGCAATTAACTATAAACAGAAAAAAATATTTTGGGGCTTGGGTGGGGGTGGGAGACATGTTTAGAATCAACGTAAAGGGTAGAGCTACCCGGTATTTAAAATAAAAATCGGTTGAATAATAGATGACATTAAATGAAATCCGCACGCAAGCACAGGATTCGTTGTTGTTTGTTGCAGTGTATATATATATATATATATATATATATATATATATATATATATATATATATATATATATGGAATAGTCACTATAGCAAAGAATAAACCAGAAATGTATTAAAAGTGTCAATTGGCGAAAAAAAAAAAAAGAGAGGGTCAAGTTAAGTAAGGCATTTGCTAAACACTGTCAGGGTAGCCACGAAAGAAAAAAAAAAGAAAGAATAGAGAAAAAGACGTCAGGGTGTGGGGTAGAGGTTAAAAGGTGGACAATGAAAGTTGTCTATTTGTAACTTGCTGCATTTGTGGGTGGTAGGTTGGGCAGGTGGGAGAGCAAGCACAGAGACGGAGGGTAAGGGGTGCAAGGAGCACCAACAAAAGGGAGGGCAAGTTTGAATGCAACGAAAAAAAAAAGGAGAAAGAAAGAAAAAAGCAACCACCAATTACACTGAGATAAACGATCCCGCTGCGGCTACGATGGACTTGTTTTTTTTGCATTAATGTCAGGTGTGAAATTGTAAACGAAGTTATAATGTAAATAATAACAACAGTCTTACCTATGATGAGGCAGAAAACATCTAAGTCTTAAATAACGAGAACAGTCAAACAAGTGACAGTCCCACTGAAAGAGCTGCTACTGTGTTTCTTATCTGTGCCACTTGTAGCAGCAGTATCAGCAGCAGCTGCACTAGTAGTGTCAGTAGTAATAGTAGTAGTAGTAGTGGTACTAGTAGTAGTGGTGGTGGTAATAGCGTGAAGCAGTCGTAGCAGTGGCGGTGGTGCAGTGAGGGAATGAGTATCGGTCAGAGATGATGACGGAACCGCGGTGGGAGGAATTCACCGCAATAGATTACCGAGAGGAGGAAGAGGAGGAGAAGAATAAGGGGGAGAAAAAAGAGGGGGAGGAGGGAGAGGTAGAGAGAGACGATTGATGGGTAGCGTGCTCAGTAATTGACTCAGAGAGAGAGAGAGAGAGAGAGAGAGAGAGAGAGAGTGAGAGTATATGTGTGAAAGAGAGAGGGGGTTACGGGTTATTAGAGTGGGGAAGGGTACCGAGATAAGCAAATGGGAGACGGTGGTTAAATGAGAATTGGGGAGTTTGAAGGGAGACACGTGAGGATAACGGGGGGGCAATGAGACATGCATTTTGTGTGGAGAGAGAGAGAGAGAGAGAGAGAGAGAGAGAGAGGAGAAATGAAAGAGATGGGTGGGGATAGGGTATGAATAAATGAAAAGTCTGGACCTAGAGTGTATTCGCGTATCATTCTAGAAGCAGGTTTTTCCAGGTGGAGTACCTTTTTCAAACTTCCCATCGGGTGGTCACCGACGGACATTCGCCGAGTTCCTATTTTTCCGTTTCTATTGACTCAGCCAAGCGTGTCAGCTGTTTTAAGTGTATGTGTGTATGTGTGCATATGTGTGTGTATGTGTATGTGTACGTGTGTGTGTGTGTACATTTGTGTGTGTTTGTGCATGTGCATGCGTGAGTTTGTGAAAAGACATAAACTGGTTTCCCTGGCTTTGCAAAAATAGAGAGTTTGATAAAAACCTTTCGTTAGCCGAACGAAACATCGCATTTTTAAGCGAAAGAGCGGGAAAAGGCGAACTGAATGCACACACAGACACACACAGACACAGACATATATATATATATATATATATATATATATAGATATATAGATATATATATATATGTATGTATGTATGTAAGTATGTAAGTATATATATATATATATATATATATATATATATATATATATATATATATATATATATGTACACACGGAAATATATGTTCTAAATTCCATTATTATATCAATTTCCGATGAATACGTTGTTTGAATATACTTTTTGGTAATAAATTATTCTTTTTAGAGCCTTTGTATGACTTTTGGAGCTTCTCTCTGCTGGTTAAACACCATCATAGGTTTATGTGCGTCAAAGCGAAGATAACCAATAAAGTCAACTCTAGTTCAGGAGATGGACAGAAGAAGTTACTGATCGATCATTTTTGGGCCAAAACTGGAAAAGAGGATTTTGCAAATCTCTTTTGCGGAAACGGAAACACGTTTCCTTGCTATAAACACATTGATTAGTGTTTATTTGTTTAAAAATCCCCGTGATGTTCAAGAAGCGCCCTGTTCAACGTCTCATCATAATTCAATGTGTTTTTGTTTTCAGCTCATATTAGGTTACGTTAATTTGTACAAAAAACACCATAACTGTATTAAAACAAACTGCACTATTTAAGGTATTCCCGTACATCAAAGTCTTTTGCTTCATATTGTCACAGATGATTTTACAAGTATTCTCAATGTACTTGTTTCAGAATATGCACTGGCTGATGGTGGAGGTGCTTGTAGCCTAACGGTTAGCAGCAAAGAATATAAAATCAATGAACAGAGATCAAACTCCGACTGGGACAATTTGCATTGCTTTACACTGATATCCTTCGGAAAGGCATGAATCAATCTATTCTACCTTTAGCTATGGGTAAACAACAGGACAAACTGGGCTTTTCAGCCTTGCTCAGCAATTAGTGTAAACGACTGACAATTCTGAATACAAACTATGAAAGTCCAACTACTTGTTCAGCGTCACGAGAGGCTGATAACAGACAGAATACAGAACGTGTTCCCGAAATACAGTTAACAGGGCCCTGGCGAAGATTTGAGGGTCCAAGTAAGTCGGATGTGGATTATGATAAATTGCTCAAATAAAACAAAGGAGAATAAACAAGGTCGGATCGAAGAAGGAAAAACGTTGCTGCTATCATCACGTCTTGAAAAAAAATATCTGGAAGAGGAAATGAACCTGATCCGAATCTACGGGGATTTGAACATGAAATAAGTGAGTCTGTGGCAATATTGCTAATAAGCTCCACTGACTCAGCACATCGCACAGGTTGATTTGTATTGTACTGCAGATTTTAGAAGTATCAGAATGGTAATCTGCACTCTATCCCATGTGGTGTGTGTGTGTGTGTGTGTGTGTATATGTGGTAGATCCCAAATGAAATAAAACGTAACTTCCAACGACCCCACTAACCATGTTTCCACCCCATGCCCCCCCCCTCAATTACACTCTTTTACATTTTAATCATCCTCTGTCTAAAATCGTCCAAAGTTTTATGTAAAAATGAATTCCTGTTTCTGGTTATGTCGTTTTCTTAAGGGGATAATAATTACTTAGGTTCCATTTTTCAGCTCCATATTAGACTATCAGTAGGTTGCATTGGGCGGACACGCTTTGATCATACTACAGTTTGTAAATTAGATCCTTGCTCAGGAACCAAAACTTTATTTTAGGACTAATGTTCTTGTTTTTGAAGGTTGAGCTTGCTCCTCCAAAAGTTTGCCAACCTAGAGTGATTCTTTGCATGATTTCTTCTTCTTTTGAGGATTCAGGAGTCAGAGATAACATAGAATCCATCAGAAAATTCATTCGGCCACGTGCTGGCCATTTATCAAGAATGTCAAATAATGGCTGGACATTATGACTCACAATGTGGTTCCCCAGAGATCATATGCGAAACTGTGATCTGCAAAAATTAAGATGGCATGACGAACTAGACAAGTATAAGCTCGACGACGCCCATGATAGAGAGGTCTTGCACATCTAAAAGGCTGATGATGATGATCCTGTGTAATTTCCGAAACGATTTCGCCTTGGTACTTTGTCCGAAGTGGCATCAACACGCCCTTACTCTAATGATGAAGAAAACAGTTATTTAACGTAACAAATAATTATTGTCAAACCCCGATTCGGCAACAGGAGTTGGTTTCGTCTTACCTCTGTAACAACAACATCCTCAACTAATTAAGGGGAGTAAACTCTTCATTGCTTTTCACGATAGACCGAGCCGATGTGTAAAATTAATATTCCTCCACCCTGATTTGGAATCATGACCAAGTGATCAGTAGGCATTTCACTTACCAACTGAACTAAACAAAAGTCACATCTACGGGAATTCATGTTATAGCGTTTCACTTATATACACAATACAAAAGTTGCATTAATCATCTTCAGTCGCAGCGGAGTTTGACACTGCAGTACCCGGGCTCGTTTTCCAATATAATCTGATTCCTTGTCAATGCACTTAACTCTTTTGAAATGCCCGTACAGTTGTTTCCTTTCCCACTTTTTGATTCCTGTGTCTCTTGGTCATCGAATCGTCCTCCTGATAATTCTGTTGCAGCCTTCAAATGTTGTAATTAACCAATCCTCACCATGTTTTCTCTATAGCGCCTTGAATGCTAAGTAGACAAAATCCCCGATACTGACGAGTCGTCTTCCTCTCTCCACCACTCTTTTCCATATATAACCTACTGACATGGTCTCTTGGATGCAAAGCTTCATGCATCGTCATCAGTTTTTTGTTCTTGTTCTGCTGTCCAAGTTTCTGAGCTCCCCTCTCTTTCTCTCTTTTAGCTTCAGAAGGCTCCAGAGTATCTCACAATAGAAACTGCCAAGGTATTTATTCCTTCGAACAAGTTTCTGTTACAAGATTTGGTTTCTACTATTTTTTTTGTCCTTTTGACGTTTTCTCCCCACTCTGCTAAATCATATCTGCTTCTAAAATACCCTGGTACTTTACAATTCTTCTTCGTTGTGCACTCTTGTGTATTCCTGTCTGGGTAATCCGACTGGTTTTGTGATTTCTCTTCCCTCTTTTCAGCTCCAGCGTTGCACATTTCTCAATTCCTAACTCCATTCCAATGATTTGTTTAAAGAGCCTAGCCGTTTTTATTTGTGTTTCCAATTTCTCTCCGTTTTCTTGCAAGAGATTTGTGGTCATCCATATACATTAGGTGATTCATCTTTTCCAACAACTTTGTAGACCTTTATCCAACCCCCGCTACAATTTTTGCAATATGTAGTTCAGTAGTATCATTGCTATCACGAATTTTAGCAGGGATAATGAATCACCCGGGAAGATACTTCCTCTTATTTTGATCTAGGCTAGTTATTGTCTTCCTGCGGTTAGATTCACTATCTGATTTTCCGTTGCCTTCATTATGAAGCTTCCCATTTTGAAACTTTTAGCATCTTTGGGCTCTCCATTATCCAGGGTGTCGCAAACCTTCTTGTAATCTATCCATGACGATGCTAGGCTCTTCTTTCTTGTTTTAACTTCAGTAAATTCCGATCGATGAACAGCAAACCATTCGTTTCTCTGATCCCCTTTCGGCATCTTTTCAGTTCTTCAGGAAAGAGTCCTCGTCTTCCTAACGAGCAGTAGATTTCTTCAGTTATCTGTGCTGTTAGGATTTTCCACATCACAGGTTATCGTTCTCATTCAGTTTGGAGAATGGAAGTATAATTTTATGTTGCTTTAAAAAGAAATGTTTGAAGAACTGTTGCTGATGTGAAAATTCAAGCTAAGTCTATGTTTACAATAACAATGAATTCCTGTCTGGATTTTTTTTCAGATCAGGGTGGAGGATCATTTTTAAATGTTTTTATGGACTTTTGCCCTCATCTTGGTTCAATTTTTGAGCACAAAATTGTGGCCGTTGTACCCCACGGCTGTCTTCAGGTGTTAAATGGGGGTCATTTTTTTATCATCAGGATAGAAAGCGCCCGTTTCGTTGGGTGCATAGAAACGTTTGCATCCCATTATCTAATATTGGGTGTGGTTGATTTTCGTTTGCACATTTAACAAAGATTTGTTGTTGTCTGGAGTTGATGCCTTGAAGTTGGATGATGGTGGTGGTGAATCTTTTTGAGGGCAAAAAGATTTCTTCAAAAAACTTTACATAACAATGAGTACCTTCAATAAACAATATGAATTGCTCGCAGTGTTCGAAGGCTTGGCGTCCTGCTTATTTTTTTTTTTGCATGTAATTATGAAAATTAAAATGAACAGAATAAAGTGTACCAAATGATTGTTTCTGTGCAGCAAAATATTCCCAATTATTCTGTGTGTATGTGTGTATGTGTGTATGGAAATAGCTGAATCAAATGATCTGACGTTCAGTGAAAGAAACATGAGACAGACACACGGCAGTTCAGTAGCAAAAATCATCATAAACTAGAGGAAGTTAAAAAGATGATCACGTGATCCACTGCAGGCAAATATGGTTTATTGACAGTGTTGGATCAAATATTCATTCAAGAAGAAATTTAGAAACGCCGAATGTAAATGATGCAAAATCGTAAATCAGTTATTTGAAATATAATAGTGCTGCCTCAAAAGCAAGTCTGATATCAAAATACGGATAGACCTGTTTTAGGGCAAGTTGATTCGTCCCAATACTATTCCGTACCGTTCAAAACCGCATTATCCGAGGTATTCCCGTTGTGCACTTCAAATTAAATTATGATGGTGTGTATGTCTGCGTCGGTGGCTGACCAAGTCCTATCTGTGAGCTGTCAGTCCGGGCAGATAGAGTTCTCATTCGTCTTAGGTTCAGCATTGGCACATCAGTCTTTTCGGCGCTCTTGAAGCTGATCAGTGCAAAGGTGTTCAAAGCACTTTACACCAGTGTGGCAGATCTTTGGCTGCTCTGAACGATTTAGTGCCAAGCTCTCCAAGGCGCCAGCAGATATGTTGCACGCTTTGAGGTTATATTTCGAGACGTCCTTGTACCTCTTACAATGGCATCCTTGAAAGCACCGGCCGTAGCATAGTTCTCCGAAGGAGGGAGCTTTCGGTACTTTGTCCTCTATTCGAAAACCAATCGATCAACTGGCAAATGAAATTGAATTCTGACTATTTATTAAAATGTGACCTATCCCCCCAAAAACTTTGTAAAGCTGTTGGTTGATTGGATAGTGATATTTTTGTGATAGGTTGAAAAATATGACTCTCAGAATTTTAATTCTTGACAGCTACGATTCTCTTTTTGCATAGGCTTTATACTTGGACTAGAGACAACATTTTTTATGATTTATTGAACGTGCATAGCCCCAACAGCTTGGGCTACAACATTGGCAATTTGTATGAGTACACCTCTAGGCACTATCTAAAATATTTTTCATTTCTTTAATTCTCAATTGTCAGTTTGGGCCACAGTGCCTGAATCTTGTGCAAGTATTTTCTGAATAATTTTTGGTAAAAATATTTATTTTTCCAGATGATTTTACATAATTATCATTAAATAATGTGTTTTTGCATACACGCGGGTTACATAGATTCATTAATGCAAGGCATGGATATTTAGTTCCTGATCGGTTAGAAAATATGACAAAATTCAGATTCTTATGTACCGTGACTCTCTTTTTGCCCTGAATTCTCGTATTGACCAAAGATGGTATTATGATATCTGCCACAAGTTTTCACTACATTTGTGTCTGAAGGCTTTAACGGAAGGTCAAGGGGAAGCAACTGTCTCCCAACATCCAACACTTTACTCAATTGTTCTTGCTGAATGAATAAATTCTGTTGTTTGAGTGGTTTCGAGTCTCCCTCTGACTAAAAGTTCTCACAGCCCTTTTGCAAATCTTTTAGGGGACTTCAGAGCTCTTCGATAATTTTGGATAAAACTGTCACCTTCATATCACGTGATTGTTGTAGTTATCTAGCAAGTTCTAGGCGTTTGTCCAGCTCTTTTTTTTTCTCCAGTTTCACTTTGTGGTGTGCTGGAACAACAAAATCCATTATCTCTCAGATCTTTTGTATAAGAAGACTAAATCCGGTCTCCTTGCTTACACTAGATGGGCCATTCGAATTTTGAAGTTTCAAAGTATTTAACGAATCACTTGGCAATGTTTCACCCCTTGACTGGGTCAGTGGGGAGGATGTTCAAATGACCCGATGCAAAGGTACGCTAAAGTGATCCTATGGAACATTCAAAACATCAGACCTTGACATGAAAAGGTTAATCATTCGGCAAATTTTGCGAACCCGTGTCCGATAGAATGTATACACAATCTATCGGGTCATACTCTAATGAACAAAAATCTAGAATTGAGGAGATGTATGGCCGTAAGTGTGCCTTTTGAAAGGACTTCTTGCAAGAATTTATGTAGTATGATAGATTCCGTGATTATACATTCAAAATTGATGAACAATATTTCCTTTGACTATGTCAGCAAAATAAAATAAATGCATTCATTTGAAAGAACATTATCTTTTTCAACTTTATAGATCAACCAAATTAATTCGTGTCTTTCTTAGTTTCCTTAACACTGCCTAAATTATGATTGTTCAGAATTCAACCATCTTCCCCTTTTGACTTCCTTGGGGGAGGGTGTTTAATTCACGGCTCTTGAGGAGGTGTTCATATGGCCACTTTAGGGGAGATGTTGAAATGATCCAAGTAATTCAAATCTTTAATTCTCTCTTTTTTTTGTTTTTGTTGAAGCCATTATTCAAATCCAATTCGTTTACGTGATATTTAGTAGATCACTGTTTCTACCCAGTCATGACTATTTTCATACGCTTTCTGAGTTAATTTGGCACAACTGCTTATCATATGATTGCCAGTTAAATATTTGATTACACACAAGCGACATTTGCTCTTCTGTAAAGTCTTGTTTGTATAAACTACCATATAGAAATATACTTGCTCTAGTCTGCTTTTTGGAATGAGACTGTTTCTCTCTTGAAAAGAAAACACGAGGAAAAATTCTGTCCTTTGTAAGGCAAGTCGTAAAAATTTTACAAAAACCTAATAAATAGTAGATATTTTGTAATAAAAAAAACTGTAGGTGTGTTTGCACGTTAAATTTTTCGCGAATTTTCTGAATGCAAAATGCACACACACACACACACACACACACACACACACACACACACACACTCATACACACACATACATACATACATACATACACACATACACAAGCTAAAAACAAAAAAAAACAAAAACAACAAAAAAAAACAAAACAGCCTGAGGTTTGTTATTAACATTTTCCAGAAATTTTAGCCGGGGCGTTTCTCTGAATATTCTTCGTTCTACAAAGTCTACCTGCATAATTCTTTCTCCAATTTTTCTCCAATCATTGCTGATGAGATAAATATTCCGACGATAAAATTAAATTTCATACGATTTAGAAGTCGTTTTCTTCTGATAAGGTGACTCTAATTCTATAATGCATTGCGCGTAAGCCAATTAAGGGGAGAAATGGCTGCGACGGATGACAACTACGAAATTGCATAAAATTTAATTTACAAAATATCAATTTATTTATTGGATTTCAGTAAAACTTTCACAACTTTCCAAATAAAGAACTGAATTTTGTTCGAGGTTTTCTTTTCGAGTTACTGTTAACTGACGCGTGTTTAAATCAGCGCTCCAACAACAAGTTCCACAATGCATTGTGCAAAAAAGGTGAAAGCAGAACTGGAACCAGAGGAAGTAGTGGTCTGCTATTTATTGATCAGAACACACTGAAGCAAGAAAGAAGAGCCTAGCCTTGGGATTGATAGATTATAAAAGGCATAAATGCTATGATCCCACAACCCTGAATAATAGAATGCCCGAAGATGCTAAGAATTTCAAAACAAGAAGAGAACTTTATAATGGCGGCAGTAGAAAACAGGAAAGCGGAGCTAACTGAAGAAGAAAAGCACCAAGCTGAGGTCAAAACAAAAAGTGGTATCATCCAAGGTGACTCACCATCCCTGTAACTATTCGTCATAGACAACGATACCACTGAACTATATATTGCGAACATCTAACGAAGGATACAGATTTACAAAGTCTCAGAAAAATGTGAAACGACTCATGTATATGGATGACTTCCACAAAGGAACATGAAACCCTAATAAAACAGTTCGGATCTTCAGTCGAGGCAGAGGAATGAAGTCCAGCATGTACAATGTTAGTGATGGAACAAGGAAGTGGAGAAATAACAGATGGAATCGATTTACCCAATGAGGAAACCATTAGAACGCTTAGGTGAAACAGTCAACCAAAACTGCCAGCATCAACATACTACTCTTTGTTATGACTAAAATAACGTTATTTTTGTTTCAATTCACCCTAAGTAGGTTTTAGAGGAAACGGGTTCAATTTGCTGTACGAGTTTTTGCTAAATGAGTCTCTTGATTTATACTAGCACTGACTCCCTTTTTTCTATTTTTAGGGATCACAGCTCAACAAAAGGCGACGGAAGTTATTTATCCATGATCAACCATCTTTCAATTTTTTTGTTGATCACCCCAACTCCAAGACATTGGATATGGCAGTTTTGACTGAGTGACTGACCAGACCTGTTATGATTATCTATTTGTATTTTACGCACAATCTAGTAGCTTTTGTTCCAGGTCAAGTGATAGTAAGTCATATCAGTACTCTTGTACTCTCCTCACATTGTTACAAAATTCAGTAATGCTTATTTCAACCTTTGCTCAGATTTCTTTTAAAAAACCCTCCAACTTTTTGCAATGTTCTTCAAAACCTTTCCAAGCGCTTTGGTTATTGAAGTAGCGTACTTCAATCCCTTTAAAAAAATCTGGGCGTGTATTTGTGTGAGTGTTCGAGTGCCCCTGGCCATAATTCCGTCTGCAGACTTGATAATTAGCCTTTGCGCTCCTCTAGACCTCTTCTAAAATGTTTTTATTATTGGAAAAAACGACTTATTCATCCTTTCAAGCCCTACTCTGACAGGTTTATTATTAACGTCTAGATTGTTCCTAGATAATTTTTTTTACTCTAATATGTTTCCAACTGGAAAACGTCAGTGAGGTAATAATAGAATTTATTCTGATCATATTAATTCTTTGAGGGAAATATTTCACATTACTTTAAAATTTACGATACGATTGTTCAATTATTGACTGTGCCGGTGAGTTGATATCATTATCAACGACAACCCTTGATATCACAAGTACACTTCATTAAACAAACTTGTAAATCCCGACGAAAAAAGTCACGGATATGTTCGAATTTCTATCAAATGATTCTTCAGAAAAGAAACTTTTGAACTCTTTTCAGTGGATGAATTCATTGTTTCAAATGGTTTGTTGGACATATTTTTACATCAGCAAAACCCTTAAACCCTTACTTGGAGTAGAAGAGCTTGTTGTTGCGGAAAGAGAACCTGAAAAACACACTGATCATTATAATAAACAAAAAGTCAAAGATAAGTCCACTCTGATGATAAAAATTGTGACACAACATAATCTGGCAGTAGGAGATAGGAGTTTGATTCAAGTCCTATAGTATTTGAAGTTTTTACTGCTAGTCAATCATTTCCCTGCTCAGGTTCTGGCATTTTCTGCTCTAACAAATCAAGTAGGTAGAAAGAAAATTGATGATTAAACATTGCATTTTGCAATTTTGACCCAAAATTTGTTCGAGAAAGTTTTAGTACTCAACCTGTTGGTCAAACATTAAAAAACAGGAAGATCAGGTTTGTCAAGAATTGCTGAAGGCATAACTGACAGAATAGGGTTATGTGAATCAAGCGGCAAATACTTTGCCAATGATTTGAAAAGAACTTACTACAGAAATTCATTGACAAGCAGAAAGGAAAAAGGTTGGCTGTTGTCAGGAATCAAGACAATTGTTACAGATAGAATAAACTAGCATATTTCCGTAAAAATGAGTGGGTTATTCATGTATGGATAAACACTAACGCGCATAAAGCTATCAGGTACTTTATTTTCAATAATTCAAATACTTTAATTCTAAAAGTTTTTTTTAAAGTCTCAACTCAGGTCGAGTTGTTTAAAAGAGTGAAATATTAGGAAAACATCTGGCCAAATTTGACAAATCTGGCTTTTTGGTTTGGCCATATTTACCGATATCACTCATGACAATAAACTATTTTAAAAGTCATAGGCATTGTCAAAAGACCAGACAAAAAGGCCTTCGACCTAGTCTAATCAACTACTGTATCATATCGTACAGTATTGTATCTAAATTTTGAGCCATTTTAACCAGAAATGTATCTAGTGTTGTATGTAACTTGTCACATAATTGGCTGCATTTAAACGACAAAAGGAAAAGACGTGAAGATTGAGTCTGTGAGTCCCTTTTTCTTCTTCAACGTGGCTTCCTAGTTATCTTGTCAATAGTTATGGCAATATCCAATCTCATTTTATTACAATTCATTAATTGCTCTTTGTCCAACCCTTTTAATCTATTATAATCCATTATAACTTTTAGGTTATGACTGGGATCAGACAAAACAGATATTGCTAATGATCTTAATATACGAATGTTGCTAATGATCTTAATCGATACAAATGGACTATCAATGACCCGTTGTGAGAGCGTAAATGGCAGAATTGCTTGAAAATAATTTCAATATCAGATGTGCCTCACATATTCTTTATTCAATTTCAAGATGTTCAACTTGACTTTGGTCCTTTTTGTTTTTTCAAATTTATATCCTTCAACTTTGAAAGAAAACTAAATTACCTCAACTGCCTAATCATACAATGAATATACTTTTTTTTTTGTTTTTAAGTTTAATTCATGATTACTTGGGGGGCACTTTGGGCCCCTCCATTCTTGCATCCACGCCTGGATGAGCAGGCCGTGATTCAGCAACTCCACCTACTTGCTACTGAAATAACAGCTGAATAGTTGCCCCACAAGAAGTTTACAAGAACAGGTAAAACATTAATGAGCCTAAAATGAAGCTCAAAGTATAAAGTAGAAGTCACTTCCGCTCCGCTGCTTATAAATAAATACGAAATCATTCGAATCGATACCTTTTTATGATGCATAGTGCAAAGCAGTTAACTTACGATTTTCTTCTAAAAATACGCCTTTAAAAATATTTTTTCAAATCGGTATTCATTTCTCTCTCTTTTTTGTGATGATTCACACTAATTTGAGGCGCACCGTCAGTTATTTGTTATTATTAGTGTTTTTCTTGATGTGTCATCGTTGTGGGTGAGAGTTGAACAGATGGTGTTAATCCTCGTCTCTTCATGGTTTCCGATCGGACATTCACCTTCGCCCCCCCCTTCCTGTTGAACTTATCGGCAATCAAAACCTTCTTCCCCTGCTTTCCTTTTTCACCCTCTCTCTATTTGATTCTCTTTCTTTCTCTCTCACTTTTTTTATCTCTCTATGTGTCTCATTCTCTTTTCATTCCATCTTACCCTCCTTCCTCCCTTTTCTTTCCTTCTTCAATTCATTCTTTTCTTTCTTTCTTTCTTTCTTTCTTTCTTTCTTTCTTTCTTTCTTTCTTTCTTTCTTCATATTTCATAAAATCAGTGAAATTACGACTCCTAGCTTCCCTATTATTGAACATCAAAATGCTAAAAAAAATAATCATAACCTGCAGGAGAGGTTCCAGCTACGTACAGAGGGTACTGTGGAAATTCATATTACAATTCTCTTAGCTTTGGCACCGTCATAGAGCATTTCATTCAGTCCATGTAGGGCCAATTTTGAAAACTTTTAACCTTTACTACTGTCTTGAGCTGACGTAATACGACCACTGTTGATATCCGTAAAGTCCCCAGAACCCTTTTCGTGAGTAGTAGGCCACTACCGTCGATTTTTCTTCATCATTAAGAACATGTTTGGATCTTCCTCGTAGTTTATTGTAGGTATCAATATTTCCAGACGTAAACATATCGAACCGACGTAGAGCAGTTCCCACATCATCGTTCATTCCAAAATGCATTGCTGATATCATTTCACTCGACGATGTTATGCTTGAGTAGACAATATTGATGTTAAGGGGTCAAAAGCCTCCAGTGATCAGGAGTTATGTCTTTATACACATTGATTCTACAAATAAAATTACATTAGTGAATCTTACTCTCAATGATGGACCCATGGGAACTCTTTGGTTAAGGGGGATAGGAGACTTGGTTTTCCTGAATCTTTTTATTCAGATTAAAAACGCAAGTGTTGCGAGGAGGACAGAGAGCTTGATTTGCCCCAAATTCTTCACAGATTAGAACCAATATGTTTTAATTTACAATAACGAGTGTTTCTAGACGAAACGCTGTGAGTGAGAATCACACAAATTGCAAATTAAAAGTGATGTTTCTTTTTTTGCCTCTCATAGCAGCAAAAATATCAATTGCCCGAATTTTCCCCACTGTTTTGCCAAAATTTTGGTTGGGGGTGGGGACATCTAGGGTGTCTATGTTTTTCTTAAAAAAAAATCACCAAATAACAAACAGAGATTGAAAAAGAAAAGAGATGGTTATCGCTGTCGAAATCAGGAAAAAACTAATCGAAAGAAAAGCAAACATGTCTGGCTAGTTTCTCAATACAAGCTGTGACGTGACCGAAGTCTTTCGGCAGCATGCGATCATGGGCTGATCAATTAAAATACAGAAAAGGGGATGATCAATTTACTTTCTGTTGGGCAGTAGTTACTGAAAAAAACATAAATCCGCCCCAAACCAAGTTAGAATACTGCCGGACACAAACTAATGGATCAATTTAACATATACGTACATTTTAAATTGATCCCCCCCCAACCAAAACTTATTTTCTGGGGGAGGATTACCCCACCCCTATGAAAATGATCCCTGCGAAAGCAAATAAACAAAAAAAAAAAGCAAAAACAAAACAAAAACAACAAACGAACGTTTTTCTAGACATTGAAACCCTTTAGTTTCATTAATGTTATAAATAAATAACTTCATAGCCAGCTGATCAGGCAGTCGGATCAACTTGAAAACTGAAGAAAACTATGTGGACAGTTTTGGTTGACAGTTTTGGTTGACAGTTTCAACTAGTAACATAGGCCAAGAAAAAGAGGCAATAGGCTTAAACTTGAATGATCGAATGCAAGGAATTAGAAAGACGTGGGTCGGCTATTTGGCATCCATGAATAGTTCATAATCCCATAATTCGGTACAGGATTTTGGTTCCCCTTTACCGTGTCGCAGGGACACCAATGTATTCATGTGCGTGTCTTGGACGAGATATCCCTACCTAGGATTCCTCAACCCTAGACAATACTGTGCCTTGCAGAGAGGCGGCGGCGTCGTGGTCGTCGTGGTCGTGGTCGTGGTCGTCGTCATCATCATCATCATCATCATCATCATCATCATAATCGAAATTGGATAAATTCTATACCACTGGCCAGCGGTGACCAGAGAGCTCGGCATAGTAGACACTGAAATTACTCTTCTCGGATCATAATACTGTAAGATATGGAGAGGTTGGGTTGGAAACTCCCCGTTCTGATAAAAAGCAATCAATGCCAGGGTCCCATTTTTCATCTTTATCAGAACAGATAGAAGCAGTTTTTACTTTGGTTAAAAGCCTGTTATTCAGAATTCGGAGAAAAACAATCTTTGCATAGATTAATCTTTTTTTTTTAATCTACAATCCTGACACTACCAGTCACAACAAAAAATTATAAACGCTCATAGAACTCAAACCTATACCAACGCCATTCAATATTTAAAAAATGAATGAGAATGAATTCGTATTCGGCTGCAATGTGGGGGAGGCCACTGTGAGTTTCAATTTTTTCAGTTTGGGGCGTATTTTCTTGAGATATGAAAAATATCTCCCCATGAAAAGAAAAAAAAAATCTTGGATCAGATCGCAACTTCAATGCTACAATAGCCCATAGCCCATCCTTTCACGATCGTCATTCGAATTCATTGAGAACTGTTGGAGGTACTTTGATGATAAACAAACATGAGAGATTACATATGAGTGGGCGCACATGATAAGAACCCAATGCGCCACTTTTTGCAAAAGCATTTTTATGTTTGATCATACTATTTCAGTCCTTCCCCCATCGTTTGCGATCAAGATTGAGTCAGATATCACACCAGAAATAGGTTTAATTGTTAAATACTACTTATCACTAAGCGAACGGTTATGCAAGTCTATAGTTCAGCCGTAAATCCTGCTCAACTAGAATGGGACTTGATGCGCTGTGATTGGCTGGCGACCAGCATTCTCGGTCAATCACCGCAACATCAACCTTTCGCCAGCAACATTTTCATTATTTTTAGAGCTACAATGCTCAACGTTTAAAATAAAAATATTCTAAAGCTTGAAAACTCTGCATTATGTTCCTGGTGCATATTACAAAGTTACAAGACATCAAATGAGATTTCTTTTCTATAAATAAAAAACCAAATGCTCCAAACTTTTGCTTATTCACGCTATCAGTATTTTTGGTGCATTGCTATGCATATAAAAACCAGTTTTAACAAAACAAAATAAGTGATTATGTTCAAATAATATGACGTATTCAAAATGCATGCATCAGAATCATAACGTAGAATGATCCAGCTTGGGATTGAAAAAGAAAAGAACAACACAAAAACACACAACTGAGCAGCGTACTTCTAAAATAACGGAAATTTTGCGAGCAAAACTTTATCAAAACTTGAATGCGATTTACTCAACTTTCATAAGAAGTTGGGAAATAATGATGGCTCCTAATCTTGTAAAAACTCAAGTACATGACTCTATCTTTTAAAATATATAATCATTTAGGGCTGCTAATTATATCAGCCCCCTGAAATATAAATTACCAGAATTGATCTAAGGAGATAAATTCTGGTAAGTTGCGTGTTCACTGCTTAAACTCAAAAACAAGGTTGGTACACAGTTAGTTGGATTGTTAACAAAACGTGGAAATAAGAACAAACAAAGAGGTTAACAACAGTGTCAGGTTTAATTCAAGAGTGAATAAAAATAAATGAAGACCGGAGTTTCTGCCGACACGAATATGTGGAGGGATCTACCAGGATAAAGTTGTAGAGATAAGAAGGATGAAGGGAAGAAGGAATGTTACTAACTACACGAAAGATAGAGTCTGTAGAATGTCTGTCAGTTTGGTCATCCTAGTTGTAGCCACTAAGAAGTTATCTTAGGAAGTCCGACCTAACTATGATGAGAGTGCTTAACTTAGATAGGCTGTGTTTTTGAGATAAATATGTGATGATGCGAGGGTAAAAAGAAAGTCTATATAAAAACTATACTAACTATTCTAACTAAAGCGAGAGAGAGAAGAGACAAGCTTACCTCGAGGCCGTCGGAACACAGAAAAGAGGGAGAGGGATTTACCGCCACAGTTTAAATATCATAAAAATAACAATCAGCTATCTTATTAGGTGGCTCTGTGTGACGTCAAAGAGGAAGCGACAAGGAATTTACCATTTCTACAGAGATGTAAAGGTTAGAAGTAGATCCCAGCCAAGGGGCAGATAACTCCGAATATGTATGATTTTCTTTAGCTGGAAAAGGTGGGCACTACAATCATTCATAAATATCTACATTGTACGGAATTTATAATCTTAAATGTATATGTTAAAACTTGGTATGCAGTGTTGATTATTTGTTATATTTTGAAGCTTAAAGTGTTTATATATACATATTTTGTATATATGTATTAAAAGTTTCCTTTTTGTCTGCATTTACTTACTGAATGTTCAGGAGCATGTTTTCTTTAGGAGAATTTGCCTCAAGTTAGGAATAGCACTTTTTAGTTGTATTTTTGGGAATCGGTGTATTTGTTTAAAGTTCCCATTCAGTTAATGGGGTCCTTTTTTCTTTACAACTGCCAGATATACTTTGATAACGACATATTGGTTTTGTATACAAGATGTTTGATTATTAGTTCGATCAGTTCATCTCCAGCTCTTCTCATTTCACTGACGATAGTTTTGTATTCTTCGATTTGAAAGGAATGGTTGTGGTTACTAAACCTTATCTTGAAGCTGGTAGATGCAGCTCTTACATCGACGTTGACTCATGAGTTTTTTTTCAGTGGGGTTTACTGGGGCTTTATGGTTCGCATTATTTAGGTTACGTTTCTGTCCAAGCGAGGACCAGCTTCTGAACAACAACAAAAAAACCAACAACAACGAAAAAACAACAAAAAAAAACAAAAAAACGAATTAGATGCTAAATGCCGACGCAAAATGAATTTTTCATAAGAATTTGTGGATATTAGCACTTCAAACTTCAGATATGCTTCCTCAATCTTACCCTTCATATTGAATCTTTCTCTTTCTCCCCCTCTCTCTCTATCTCTCTTTCATACATATATAAAGTACATATCACGAGCAAAAAGAAAAAGAAAAAGGGCACATCTGATTGGTAGTAGCACTGAAACACAATTGACTCAAAAGTGGGGCATGCGCATAGATCTCAACCGAAAGGGAAGCTGCAAGAGAATTTTTTTCTGTACTGTATTCGATGAGATTCAAAGGGAATCCATTGTTATGAATTGCTTGAACTAAGATAAACAGTCACAACGCAAAATCACCATGAGCAATTAAAACATTAAGTACATTCTATCAACCGAATGAGTCGACTTGTGATTATCACTGCGAGACGATGCCTGCCATTGCAAACGAAATACAACAGACACTCATGGAGCTTTAACAAGTGAGGTATTCTCTACACGTGCCATCTTCAGATTATCATTTGTTTTGCTGCATACAACATTGCCTGTCTGGCCAACGGTTCCAACAATTTCAAGATATCAAAAGATTCTTTGCAGAATTCATTGATTCAAAACTGGAATAGTTTTTTTTTCTGAAAAACACAAAATCTCAACTGAAAAGGGGTGTAGAGACACAGTTAACATTGTGCAAATGCTGCGACTGAATAAGGATGTTAGCAATTTTGTACGAGTAAAATAATTTTGTGAAAAATGCTGGAATGTTTTGTATCGAACCAATATATCTCTCTATTTATTCATCTGCTATGAGTGTAAGAAGTGTCCTTATACAGTTTCAAAATTGAACAAATTTGGTCGAGATATCATAAAAAAGGCAAAATGAAAAAGAAATATTGAAAGATTAAACATTAAAAAGTAATATACAAAAGTCAAAAAAAATCTTTTGTTAATTTTGAAAACGTATAAGTATATTTAAATGAAATTTTCGCCCCCTCTCTTCTTCATCTATCTATTTATCTATCTATCTATCTATCTATCTATCTATCTATCTATCTATCTATCTACTGGGATCTACTTCTAACCTTTACATCTCTGTAGAAATGGTAAATTCCTTGTCGCTTCCTCTTTGACGTCACACAGAGGCACATATCTCTAATCTCAGTTATTTAGTGCTAACGACTGGGTTGCTTCCTCAAGTGATGCTGTTATTGTCGCCGGTGTTGACAGAAGAAGCAGCAACGACAAAAAACGTTCCGGTGGACAACGGGCAACCAATTAGTGATTGGTACACTTGAGTACGTAACCCACGGATCGGATCAAAAAACTGTTTACGTTTCAAAGGGTTGGCTTTTGATCACAGGCTAACTGCACACATAATCACACACTTGCACATGCATACGCACACACACACACATGCACACACACTAGCGCACACATAATGCACACATGCATAGACAAACGCACAAACGAACACGCACGAATACATTGAAATCCATACACATGAATATGCCATACATACGGTATTTCCCAGCTGATAAGACACACTTTTTCCCCCCAGGAAAATATTCGATAATAGGTGCAAATATAACAATTAGCACTCTGACATTATATATATATATATATGTATATATATATATATATATATATATATATATATATATGTATATATATATATGTATATATATATATATATATATATATATATATATATATATATATTTATATATATATGTATTTCCAGTTGGTACGACACACACTTTTCGTGGAAAATATTTGATAATAGGCGCAAATAGGACAATTAGCACTCTGATATTACACACACACTCACACGTATATATATACACACATACACACACACACACACACACACACACACACACACACACACATATATATATATATATATATATATATATATATATATATATATATATATATTCGGGGAAGAAAAGCAACCGATACGTATTTCTTGGTTTGTCCATTTATAAAAATGAAAAAAAATAATCTACCACGATTGATGAATGGATGAACCTAGAAACCTTTTTGATATACTGAGTACTAATAATCTTATAAAGATGATTAAATTTCAAAACTTCAACTGCACTGCTTGTTTTCATCAAGTTTTGTTATAAATAGTATTTTGAATATCACACACACACACGTGCACACGCACACACACACACACACACACACACATATATATATATATATATATAAATGTAGGAGATATTGTTAAAGATAGAGAGCTGAAAGCACATCTGAATCCATATATTGGAAAACATTGCAAAGCACGTCCACCACTGCACGCTGTGAGGAAACATGTGCAGCTGTTCGTTCAATTATCGAACACGGTTGGTATCGTTTAAGTGCATTGTCAGAATCAGTGTCAAACAGGTTTCTATGAAATCATTTATGATTATAACGTGTTCCCCTAGGTGCTTATTTTGGCCAGTATGATAGTTATGTACGTATGTATTTGTATTCATTGAGAGAGAGAGGGGGTACTGGGTTGAGTCAATTTTACAGACTCTACCGAGGAAAACATTCATTATCGATATTGTGTGAAACTTATCTAAGTGGATGTTCTATCCACTGTCCCCTCTCCATCAATCTTTCTCTCTCTCTCTATTTACACACACACACACACACACACACATACACACATTAATGTATAAATTTTCTCTTGTTAGGATCATCAGTTATTGATCAAACATCACTTTCCTTTCTTTCTATATAGTTTATGTCATACATGTAGTTTATCATTTTATATAGGGTATTATGTGTATTGTATAATGATATTATCTTATACAACTGCATTGAAATATTGAAACATTACGTGGGGATCAGTAAGTATCACAACATATATATTTGTATATATGTATATAGGTTGCAGAAAGCATCCAATGCTTAGTAATTTTTTTGTCGAACAGCTCCATAATTAGGACCATGAGTTTCTGATTTTTGTAAGAAAAATTTTCAAAACAGAAACATGTTTAGAATTTATTTTTCTTTATTTGTTGAGTGAATTATTCTCTGAATTTTGAAGCTGTATAACCATTTTGCATATGTACTCAGTATATATATATATATATATATATATATATATATATATATATATATATATATATATATATATATATATATATATATAGGAAAAAAGTAAATGTCAATCCTTATTTCCAAATATGTGTCTTTGTTCAACGACAAAACAATTCAAGAATATTCTAGCATGTAAATCAAAATACAATTGATTTGTCATCAGCTGACATCGAAGTTTTCTTCGTTGAGACTTCAGATTCGTTTGATCAGTGATCATTGCTTGCAGAATTCCTGACCAGATCTCTTGGGAAACATTAAGCAAATCACCTTCTGGGGAAACTTTTCTAGGTATTACTCTTGATTCAAAATCCAACCAAGGCCAGAAGTCTTACAACTGGATGCAATGTTCAACACAAGGACCGGATAAAAAGCCCTTTAATGTCCTAATCAAAGCCCCAAAATGGTACCCTACGTGACCCTACCATACTTTCACAGACAATGAACATTCTTGAAGAAATGAAAGTTATTTTCATTTAAAACTCATCAAAATAATAAAACAAACATATTTTCTCACAAAAATGTATCACATTCACTAAATCAAATCTTTATCAACAAAACTTGTGCTTGCATAATAACTAGTTTGCTATAATAGTATTTGTGAAAGACCAATGAATCATTTCAATGTCTGAATCGACTTCATACATGAAAATCCTTCATTAGAACTCCCATGCCAAACAATTTTTAACAACATAAAAATTTAAAACCTGTGGTGTCTTTTTCTCCTCTGACGCATATCCTTATTTTGCAGTATGGTTAATCGAAAACCCCGGTTTATTGTGGGTTGCCAATGATTGAAACTGAATTCTCAGCTAGGCAATCTTAAAATCCATTTGCCTCCTCTGCTTGAAAGACTATAGAAAGTGGGAGTTGTATAAAAAAAGGACAGTGCACTGAGGTTCCAAAGGTCAGTTCACCATCTCAGTTACTCATTGATGTTTCAACAGAACGCTAACTAGCTTAATAGGTTGCCTTATTCTGGCTGTTCACTTAGAATAATTCTAACTGCCGTTCCTTGGATCATTTGAACACACAATGCCGAATCGGTCGTTTTGCAACGAGGGGTTTCCGAGAAAAAAGCCATTATTACTGCACAGAGTTGCTTTTATGAAACGCCGTAATTTTCTTTACTTCATTAATGAATTATACAATTCACGTTGTTCGCGGTTGAAATTGGAATCCCCCTTTTCGATGCAATTTGTCGTTGGTTAATTCCAACTTCTGGAAATACACACACACACACACACACACACACACACACACACACATATATATATATATATATATATATATATATATATATATATAGCTTGATTCAAAATTATATCATATCCATTAAAGGAGACAGTAAAAATATGATAAACTTTAACTTTTAAATAATCTATTCTGTAGCAGCTGTACATCTAGCACTTCTACTGAGACATTATCTGGTTGTCAACTTTTTTTCAATTAACATAATACATATTTAGGGAAAAAAGTGATTTTAGTAGCATGTATTACACTGACTTTAATATGGACTCTTTGAAATATATAAAATTTTAGTTAAAACCACATTAGTAGGGGAAAAGTCCCTCATTTTTGCAATAAAAAATAACATGGTCAATATTTTGATCGTTTTCGTTTTGCAAGTAATGTTGCTTTAATTTTCTAGGCATCGACTCATACAAGGAATGTTCCGGTGTTACTGAATTTTTTCTGGTTGGCTGAATCGCTGCTATTAACATATTTGGAAACATCTTTTTTATCTTTCAATTCTTCCTCCCTGAATAATTCTGGTTTTTACCCAAACGTTTTCTATTATATTCATATCGGGAGAGTTTGCCTGCAATTTTAGAATACGGATTCACTTGCTGGAAAATGTACAACATGACTGAATGCATTATTTTGCTGAAATATACTATTCCGGTAGCAAGTGTTTGAACAGCAGCAGTTCACTTTCTAAAATGATTGAATTTATCCAACCTTCAATGACATGTACGTGACTCTTGCTTTCTGTTGATATGCAACCCCATACCATAATTGACAGAGGGAATTTTACTGAGTGTTTTAATGTTATCGATTTTCCCCTTCAAATGTTATGTCATATTGGAACATACTAGATGATTGCTGAGGGTTACTTTTCCCCAATCTTTTACTGTACACAAATTGTATTTCTTACACAAGTCTGATCTAGTTGGTATACGTTTCTTTTTAGTAAGAACACTTACCAGTCAAGATTCTTTTAGTCTTTGTCTGATAGTTGACTTCCTGCCTCGTATATTCCACTTCCGTTTCAAAATGGACAACGAGGTGTCTTTGCCTTTTTGGTAAATGTTAAGCATGTGTCAGTCTTGTGTAGGAATACTCAGTTGTGAACGCCCATTGTGCCTTTTAGGTACAAATGTTGCTTAATCTTTTATTCTTTTCAGAACTTTTGAGACACAAGAGTGACCAATCTTCATGTGTGCTACTATTATATGCTGACTCATTCCTGAGGATGCAAAGTTTGACACCATCTCTTTTTCGCCCGGGTGTCAGCCCACATCTATTGTGAGAGATTAAGTATATTAACGAAAGAAGCTACTATTTAAAATATGTCTGGATGAGTCGAAAAATCACGCATTAATCAAAGAAACAACACAATAAATACTTCGAAAATAATATGTATTTTTAGAACAGTCTATAATACAGTGTAATGCAGGCTACTAAAACCCCTTTCCCTGCACTAATCGTGTTTTTCATTATTTTAAAAGGCCTTAGTCTTACCAAATTATATGCCTAGCTGGTAGTACTGAATCAACAACCACTACATGATAATTACAAAAATAAACAGATAAATAAATAAATAATAATAATGATAACAACAACAACAATAATAATAATAATAATAATAATAATAATAATAATAATAATAATAATAATAATAATAATAATAATAATAATAATAATCGTTATAATGTTGCTGTCTCCTATAATGGATATGATATGATGTTGAATCTATCTATCTATCTATCTATCTATCTATCTATCTATCCATTCATCTTTCTACCTACCGATATATATATATATATATATATATATATATATATATATATATATATATATATATATATATATATATATGCAGATAAATGCACACAAATACACGCATATATAATGTGGTAGAAAAGAAGTTGTCAGACATCTTAAAAATATCATTTCAATATACTTTTGATGATTATATTCTCTTAAAATTTTCACAGGTGATGTTATTCACTTTAAAATCAACAACTCCGAAGAAAAATACATATTTCTAAAATTACGATGCAGAATAAGTATAAACAAAAGTAACGAGGGAAAAAGTATTCGGACGCCATTAAGAGTTTATCATAAAAATGTTTTCATGAAATAATGCAAGTTTAAGTCGTCTTGCACCTGCATAGAAACTTTTGGAATGTTGCCGCAGTACTAAGACAAGGATGATATCATCACAATCGTCATTCAATACTTTATCTTCTTGCAATGACACTGTCATGGTTAAAGTGAATGATCTGTCAACCGAACAAAAGAATAACGGTAATCAAGCAACATAATGAAGGTTCGAGCCGCGGGGCCATTATCAAATATCCCTACCATTACCACTGAATTGATTATTGTAAAGGGGAATAAGTTGGGCACGACCTAAAACCTTCTCGGACTCATACTTTACGGAAAATGCTTTGCAAAGTCAAAGCAAGTCCTCTTCCAATTTGAAAGGAGATCTGAAATGATTTAAGAACAGCCGGGGAGTCTGCTGCTGAGAGAACAACAAGTAATGATCTCCACAGGAACAATTCAAAACGCCGTACCCATGGAAAACACCTTTGTTGGAAAAAGGCAACAGGAATTTTGGATGGATTTTGCCCGTAAGCATTCAGTGAAGCCAAATCATTTTTGGAAGATCGTTCTCTGTGATCGTACAAGAACCGGTCTGTCCAACACGATTTGGCTGTAACAATCTCAGAAATAAGCTTATACAATTTCAGATTTGATTCTCGTATGATCAACGATCCTAAGCCCTGAAGACATGCACGCAACTGTACGAAGGATCAAATTATAGATATACAGATAGGTATGTTGACGGTATGTATCTTTACACGCACAGTCGTGGAGGATGTTATTCCGGTGTCATGATTTTCCGTATTCCTGGAATTTGGCAATGCCAGACCTGTCATTATGTTACTTACATTATCTCTAAATCAGCGAATTTAATGCACATGAAATTTCAGTCACGTAATCACTGGCGATATTTCATCGCTGAGATCTCAACTTGCAGAAGGATGAAAATTTACCTTCTTTTAACCTTTAAAAAATTGATTAGTACACACTGTGTGCTCGGAAAGAAAATATGCAAAATGGGAAATTAGAATGAATTTTTTTGCATTGATATTTTGAACTGAAATAATAAATGTTGAAACAACAGATGTGCTAAAACTTTTTCACAAAATTCTTACGCCTCTGTTGAGTAGGCACACGTACGATTTGAATAAAAAAGCCTGGTTCCGACTAGGAAAGAATCAGGGACGGTTATCGAGCAGGTATCAACCTGCGCTAGCTGATTCGACCAACGTACACATCTAATCATCACAAGACAAAATCAAACGTCAAACTTGCTATGTTGAGTCTAAAAGCAGAAGTGATGCTCTTTCAATCTCTGTCGGCAAGCAGGAAGACACACCCATCTGAGTTCCAGAGATGCTCTGGTCCCTTCACAGGGGAATCAAATTTTTTCGAATGGTTCGTGTGGTTACACAACTGAAGCATAATAACTCGAATTTTGAAGGTAGGTTTTAGATTTTTGGTTGAAAATCTTTATGCAAAACATTTTCATTGAGTGTATCTTCTCAGGAATTGTATATCGAGTTATATTGGTCATGTGAAGGTTTGAGCTGACCAAGCCATCCCATAGCTACAATTTCCAGATGAGTTTTTCATTGGTTCACACCTTATTCGATATATTCGGTTGGTCCCTTCAAATCTCTCTCTATATTCATTGAAAGAGATCGACATGGGTCAGAGGACAGGCTCTTGTGAAGAAGAAAATTGGGAGTGGTTTGCAGGTTGAGCATGGAAGAGGTTCGCACAGTTTGTATGCGTGTGTATATGTGTACAGAAAATAAGGATTAACAAAAAGATAGTGTTTCTGGATGTGAGTTAACTGGGTATGTATGTATTGAGAGATATATAGATAAATAGAGAGAGAAAGATAAAGAGGAATCAATTAAGGGATATCGATAAATAGATATGTATAGTGAGAGAAATAGAGAGCTCGATAAATAGATAGAAGTATATATAGAGAGAAAGATAGAGAGAGATCGATAAATAAATATTTATAAATAGAGAAAGATAGAGAGAGATCGATATAAAAATATATATATATATATATATATATATATATATATAGAGAGAGAGAGAGAGAGAGAGAGAGAGAGAGAGAGCGAGCGAGAGAGAGAGAGAAAATAGAGAGAAATTTCGGTAACTATTGCCAGAACCCAACTAAATTCTTGGCTCTTAAGAAGTGACGGGACAAAATAATTTTAGATGTAGAAAAACTTCCTTCTTGTTCTATCGTGACAAGATTTCGCTTGGCCTGAATGGAATGATAAAGAAACAGACGTTTTATCTGAATAAGGATATCTAATTGAGATTTGTCGTGTTTCAGACTTGCTAATCAGGCTTTCCCCATGATTTGTTATCATTGAAGAAACCCCATGTGGGTTTTTCGAATGAAGACAGGTGTTAATTTCTTCCCTCATTTCAGAATTAACACCTTTCTATTCATTTCCAAACAAAATCTCGATTGCCTTCATATGTGCTCGAGCCTGTGCAATCATAGTTCAAGACCTAGTTTTTAATACTTTGACTAACACACACACACACACACGCACACTCTCACTCTCTCTCTCTCTCTCTCTCTATATATATATATATATACATATATATATATATATAGTGGAGTTAATATTCTCTGAACAAGCATGTTTATGTTCTGCCCCATTTGGGCATCAATGCACTTAATCAAATACGTCTACATACATTATATCGACCAAACATTACACCATGAAAATTTCAGATCAATCTTTTATCAGTAAATGGGTCATTCCAGTCTAGCATTTATATATATATATATATATATATATATATATATATATATATATATTGTTTAGAATTTTCCATAACAATTTAACGAGACACGTTTAACACACTTTTTAAAACCCCTTCTATGTCTTCCAAGAATCATCGTTTGCCTGTCAACAAAGATGCATAGATACCACATTATTCCTTCAATGTAATGTATGTTTTTTCCTGTTTTAGTAAAAGTAAACATGATATATTTCGGTCTCAATTCGTAAACCAAAGACAAGAAAATGATAAAGGCTTTTGACAATCGAAGGAAACAGACGTCATTTTCGAAGCTCTTAAGAGAAAGCGGTTTTGAACAGATATAATCAAAATATGACCAATTTTTTTTTGGTTATCTATTATCAATTTTGAGTTAGGAGACAGAATCTTACAATCAAAGGAAATGAAAGTTAATCTACCTACCTATCTATCTCTTATTTGCGTTGCGTACAACGCCACTGACGTTTCATACATGTTACAGCACCACAAACAGTCAAACCCCGTGAATAACTATGATATATTGCTCACTCGTGGGGATCACAGGATATCAAATCCAATGATTTCAAGTAAAGCTTCTTCCATGTAACAGAAAATTTCCCAGAAATCCATTGGAAAGTTTGGAGTTCTGGAAACGTAAAACGTACGCAGTCTATTAAGAGGTTATTTATTCGCCCTCCCCACGAGGGCTAAATGTAACGGTTTTATGCACAACCTTTGAGTGTACGTGTGGATAGGAACAAAAAATTGTTCGGTTCCATCTACTTTGCTTTTGGCATTTTACAGGCATCAAAGAATGCCCTTACCATATCCATCTTAATGCAATAGGAAGGTGTAGCCTGGAGGTAGCGGATTCCTAGGTTCTAGACGTTATACTTTTCCAGATAAGACGGGTAGAAACTGGTTATTAGTGTATTTACGTACGGAGGACTTGGCCGTGTCTCTGAGCCGTAAACTTGAAGAAGAGAATCAATTTTAGTTTTTACAAATTTGGATATTTTATAAGCTTGACATAGTTTGGCTCGGTGAGGATCGAAATTACTGAACTGTGTGGCTTGCACTCTTAGGTTGCAAAACATGGCTCTACAACAGACAGCTTATGAACAACAGGAGAGAGAGAGAGAGAGAGAGAGAGAGAGAGAGAGAGAGAGAGAGAGAGAAGCAGAAGCAAAAAGAGAAAAATACAGAGAGTGAGAGAGAGAGAGAGAGAGAGAGAGAGAGAGGGGGGGAGACAGACACGCACACACACCCGCACAAGTACACACACACTATATATATATATATGTGCTCCTATGTGTGCGAGGGAGTTTTGCTTATTTAATGATGACAATTGTCAACGGTAGTTGTCTGGAGCCAGGACACACAAGAAAAAAATCACGCAAGCGTGCACACACTCACACACACACATGGACACACACACACACACACACACACACACACATATCTATATTCAATGCATATTTATAAAACGCAATGTCTACCCATCTTTTTGTGTGTAACGCTTGTCTACGTCACCACTTTTATTATAAAAGCGATTCCTCACGAAGGGGCTCCTGGAAGCATATGTCAGCCAATGTGATTGCTGATCAAGGAAATCAGGTATTGAAGAGAGGGTGGTTTCCAGATTTAGAACGTATGGTAATTTTCAGATAAGTGGACAGAAAGAAGAGGAAAGAGAAAACCACGAAATCACACGCCTGTCCCCAAAAGCAACCACCATTAAGGAGCGTAGACTGGAAAAAAGTAGGTTAGAAACAGAAAAAAAAAGTTGATGATCTTTCAAAACATATTCAAACTGATAATATCACCGACTTAAACAATCTCGTATATGCAGGAGCAAAGCTGGTTACTGAGAAACTTGGGTTCGGGTGGGGAACTCGAATAGAAAAATGAATGTAAAAGCTGGATTGAAGATCATCATCATCATCATCATCATCATCATCGTCAGCCTTTTATCGTCTGTCGTTGAACAAAAACTTTCCCCAGGATTCGTCAGATATCTCTGTTATTGGCATCGTGAAGCCAATACTTCCGTAACTTATCTAGTTCGTCTATAGTATTCTTAGTATAGTATAGTTCGTCTTGTATTCTGCCAGCTTCGATTCTGCATTTGATCTCTGGGAATCCGTGTTGTGAGTTGTCCATCCGTGGTCTACCATTCTTGCAACATGGCCAGCTTATGTTGTTCATTCAGTTCGTCTAGCATTAGCTGGAGGTCCTGGAAGATCTCTGCGAAAAGGACGATGTCGTTTGCAAATCTGAGGTTAATATGTTTTTCCAATATGTTTCTGAAGATCATCCCAAGGCAGGTTGTTAAGAGTTGGTTGAGCTGGTATCACCTTATCTTACCCTTTTTTGGAACTGATGAGAAACCTTAGATGAAGAAAGCTGACTCAAAAGATGTAGACATTGAGTCCAACAATGCTGGCAAAATAGAAAATTTCAGAATAATGAGTGCATATCCTACTAACAAGTAAACTTAGGAAGAAGAGAAGAAACAGAACGTCCAAATCCTCGAGAAAAAAATACCCTTGAGGAATAAAAAACTAATTTAGCAAGAAAACAGACTGACACGTCAACAAAGAAAAAACGATCATCAAGTGATAGAAAAAGGACTCGGAATCGAGATCAAACTCTCACTTGAAGAAAATTGATACCTAGAAAACTCCAGGCCACGGTTTGATCCACGGTCTCAGTTTTAGAAGATTCACTGCCATACACGAGACACTGGTACAGCAGCCCGGCAATTGCCTAAAAGGAGCGAACATTTGGGAGTGAAAACAAGCCTGATCCAGGAAGACTCCACAAAGGGACCACACTCAAAAATAATTAATGCCTAAAGAAATAACAGCACTCAACTACGTATTGTGGAAATACATATCCCCTAATCAAAAGAAATGTCAAATCACCTAATGTATATTAATTCTCAGTGGGCAAAGAATACTTTAGGAGAACGAGTAAAATACTGGAAACCAAACTATGCTGCTGACAGACTGTTTGTAAAAAGAAACGAAAGAGGAAGGGGGTCTATTAGCATCGGGAATTGGATTGACTCAGCAATTAAGGGACTGGAAGATTATACAACACAGAGTGAGTGAATATCAATCACAACAGTCAGAGACAGTTATATCATTAACAGTAGACTGGAGAGCCTGTAAATGCAAAAGCAATAATCCAAAAGTGGGAAGAATAACCACTACACAGGCATTTCAGAAGACAAACCAAAGAACTTACAGATACGATAACAAGGAAATGGCTACGCTAAGAGAACGTGAAGAGGGAAACCCAATCGCTCCTAATAGCAGCATAAAAGAACGCTATAAGAACTAGCTTTATAAATGCAAAGATAGACAAATTACAGAGGAACAACAAGTGCAGATAGTGCAGAAACAGATCAGACAATAAATCATATAGCAAAGGAGGGCAGCAAACTAGCTTAAAGGGGAGTGCAGATTCAATTGGATTGGGGATGTGATCCACTGAGTGTACATTTTGTCCACATAAACAAATGGTGGAACCATGGACCACGCTCTGTGCTACAGCATGAAACTCATAAAGTTATATGGGATTTTTAGATTTAAACTGATCACCCAATCCACGCCAGAAAACCAGAAACTTGAAGTAGTACATAAAAAAAAACAAAAAAAAACAAACTCAAATTTTGGTGGCCCAAAGGGTGAAGCTGAAAGAGGACCAAGAGCTAAATAAATGTAAGAAGAAGTTAGGGAACGTCATGACAGTGGTAGTCGGATCACTAAAAACTACCCCAAAGAATCTTTCAAGAAGGTTGGGGGTTCTAGAAATCCCAGACAACAGCACTAATGAAGAGGGTTAGAATACTAAGAACAGGCCTAGAGTATTGAGTGGACTTGCAGTCACTTGATCTCCATTTACAATTACCGGTCACTGCTGGCGTGAAAATAATATTAATAATAATAATAATAATAATAATAATAAACCATTTTACCGCAAAAAAATCGGGGCACAGATCCAAGATCTGTGTGTCGTAACCGGAAGGTGTTCCCTTGTTGGCCACCAGGAGGGACCCGGTCGTCATCCTGTGACTGCTGGCCAAAACTCCGGCTCGTGTACCCTTAATGGCCTTCAGGAGGGACACAGTCGGCACACAGCTACTGTTGGCCAAAACTCATATACCACTAATGACACCCAGGGAAGGCGCAGTCCTCACGGAGTGACTGCAATAAAGAACAAGAGAAAGAGATGGACAAGGGAAGAGAATAGACTATTTATTTATTGTTACTTAAAAGCAAGCCTTCGGTGTGATCTTATAGAGAGCGTATGCTCCAAATATGGAGGGAAAAATCTGCTGTGGAAGTATCGAACCAACGCCTTGCTGACCAAGTAAAACAAATCCAAAAGAAGAAATGGCTGTCTGAGACTGGACTACTTGAGATTCGCATTAATGTAGAAAGAGATTCAGGTGACACATCTGAAGAACTAGTACCAACAACAAAACTGGAAGAATTCCCCATGAGACCCCCACAGTAAACTATGCGCCAGAGGGTGACGACGAGGCACCATCGGAAGAAGAGAAAACCAAAATACAAGCTTTGAAAGAGATCATGCGAGGAGAGAAAACAACACTCCCCTCCCTAAGAGACAAAGACAGAAAGAAAGTCGGAGAAGTGACCGAACAAGTCAACTGCCTCTTACAGCACATAGAAACGAACACCCTCCTAGAACTCAACAACTTAATTTATGCTGGGGCGAAAATGGTAGCACAAAGCTTCACAACACAAGATAGGACCCCGAGCAATAATAGGGAAGAGAAACCCATGTTGGAGAGAAGATTACAAAGGCAGATCTCCCAACTACAGAGAGATGAAGTACTGCTTAGAAATACACCACACACGGACAGACCATAAGTAAGACTTTGGAACAAATACAAGGTAACGCAAAAAGGCATTGCAACTGTAGTCGAAGAGTTACACCAGAGAAGACTAGCCAAAGAGGCAACACTGAAAAGATACAGACTAAGAACGGCCCAATACACACAAAACTGCACATTCCAAAACAATGAGAAGAAGTTTTACCAAGATTTAAATGGGGAAAGAAGGCAGGATATGAAACCAGATGCCACAGAGGCCAAGAACTATTGGAATAGCATATGGGGGCACCCCAAAAAAACACAACGTAAAACCGCAATGGTTAGGAAACATGAGAAAAGAACTAGAAGATATAGACAAGGGAGAACCAATAGTACTGAATGAAACCACATTGAAACATACTCTTAGGAAAGTAGCCAACTGGAAAGCACCGGGTCCCGACGGGATCCATGGGTATTGGTTCAAAAAATTCACCACGTTACACGGCAGACTCACCCACCTACTCCAAAATTGTCTAAACGAAGGCAAGGCACCAGAATGGATGACTAAAGGCAGAACCACCCTCATCCAAAAAGACCCAGAAAAGGGGAACATAGCAAGCAACTATAGACCAATCACGTGCTTACCACTTAAGTGGAAAATCCTGACCGGGCAAATAGCAGAGAGAATATACATGTCAATGGATAGAAGGGGGCTACTACCAGAAGAACAGAAAGGGTGTAGGATAGGAACCAAAGGGGCAAACGATTTACTCTATATAGACCAGATGATCTTAAGAGAAGTGAGGAAAAGGAGAAAGAATATCGCAATGGGATGGATAGATTACAAAAAAGCGTACGATATGATTCCACATAGCTGGATACTCGAATGCCTTAGAATGTTGAAAATTAGCGAACCGGTGGTTAAATTCATTGGTAATTCGATGGAAGACTGGAAAGTAGATTTGACAGCCGCAGGGGACAAACTAGCCGAGGTAGGGATAAAAAGGGGAATCTTCCAAATAGACTCGTTTTCCCCACTATTATTTGTTCTAACAATGATACCGCTCAACAGGATCCTGAAAAACAGCAAAGGATACCACTTCTCTAAAACAAAAGGAAAGGTCAACCACCTAATGTACATGAACGATATAAAATTGTTCGCAAAAAATAGGAGAAAGCTTGAGACTCTGTTCAACGAAGTAAGGGAATATAGTGAGGACATAGGAATGGAGTTTGGAATTGAAAAATGTGCTATCATGGTGATGCACAAAGGAAGGCTTTCAATGACTGAAGGAATTGAATTCCTGGACAACAGCAAGATTCGGGCATTGACCGCACAAGACCGATGCAAGTACCTAGGTGTCCTTTAATGTGACACGATAAAACGGGAAGGGATGAAGGAGAAAATAAAGAGAGAATACCTCAGAAGGATAAGGAAAATATTAGAAACCAAATTAAACAGCAGAAATCTAATAAAAAGAATGAACACCTGGGCTGTGTCAGTAGTTAGGTATACAGGACCACCCCTAGGATGGACAAAGGAAGAGCTCCAATCAATGGATAGGCGGACAAGGAAACTTATGACGATGCATAAAGCATTACACCCTAGGGATGATACAGATAGACTATACGTTAAGAGAAAAGAAGGTGGCAGGGGGCTCGTCAGCATAGAAGATTGTGTCCAGAGAGCTAAAGTAGTCCTAGAAAGATATGTGCAAACAAATAGTGAAGAAATCATAAAGAGCGCGAGAGATAGTGCAACAAGCAATAAAGTAGAAAACAATGGAACAGTACAGCAAACAAGAAAAGAAAGATGGGAAGGGAAAAAATTGTACGGCAAGTTTAAAAGACAGATACAAGATGTAGCAGACGAGAAATCATGGACGTGGTTACGAAAGGGGAACCTTAAGAGAGAAACAGAATCGCTCATCATGGCAGCCCAAAACAAAAGCATAAGGACAAACTACATAAAATCAAAAATCGACAGAACACAGACAAACAGCAAATGCCGCATGTGCGGTGAAAGAGATGAGACAGTAAACCACATAACTAGTGAATGTAGTCAACTCGCCCAGAAGGAGTATAAGCATAGACACGATAGAGTAGCAACGATGATACACTGGGAACTAAGCAAACAAATGGGATTCAACCATGTGGAAAAGTGGTATCAGCACAAGCCAGAGGCAGTTTTGGAGAATGACAAACACAAACTACTGTGGGACTTTGACATCCAAACTGACCACCTCATCCAGGCAAGAAGACCGGACTTAGTAATGGTAGACAAAAAAAGGAAGGCCTGCCAAATAGTAGATGTTGCTGTGCTGGCAGACCATAGAGTAAAAAAGAAGGAGGGTGAAAAAAGGGAAAAATACCAGGACCTAGCAAGGGAGTTAAGGAAGATGTGGAACATGAAAACCAGGGTAGTACCGGTTATAGTGGGCGCACTAGGAACTGTCCCCAAAATGCTGAGGGAGAGACTGGAGGAGATTGGGATTAGGGGAATGATAGAGACTGTACAGACCACAGCACTACTGGGGACTGCACGGATACTGAGGAAGGTACTAGAGATATAAGTACTGCAACGAATTGTAGCTCTGTCATGATATGCGAAAGAGAGAGGAGACGTTAGCTGAAGACCTGAGGAGACTTATAGTCACTCAGCCTTCAGCAATAACCACTGGGCAACCGGTGTGAAACTGTAAATCGTAGAATTACTGCGACCTATGAGTACTAGGAGAGGAGGGCTGGAGACTTGAGGAGACTTGCTGTCACTCAAACTCCAGCGGTTACCACCAGGTAACTGGTGTGAGATTCCAAATAATGATAATAATAATAGACAACACAGCATGCCACATATAGTGGAGGAGGTACAAACCACAGCACTGCTGTGATAGTTGAGGGAGAGATGAGAGGAGGGCTTATGACCTAAGCCCAAGCCTTCAACAATAAGCACCGGGCAACTGGTGTGAAACTATAAATCACAGTACTGCTGTGAATTGTTTGAGTGCGGAGAAGAGAGCTTGAAACCCGAGGAGACTTGTTGTCACTCAGTCTCCGGCTGTGACCACTGTAAATAATAATAATAATAATAATAATAATAATAATAATAATAATAATAATAATAATAATTGTGATTAGCTAAAACTCTCACCACCGTGTGGTTTTCACAAAGTAAATGTTTATAGTTAGATACCCGTATTTGTGAGACATTTGATTTAAAAATAAACAAATAGATCTTCTCTTCCTCTTCCCACCGTGTACGATTAGTTCAGGAGTCTTTTTCTGTCTCTCTGTCTCTGTCTCTCTCTTGGTCTCAGTCTTCTTCTTCTTCTTCTCTCTCTCTCTCTCTCTCTCCTCCCAGTCCATCATGAAAATGTTCACTTAGTAAATCAATTCACACAAGCAGCTGACCAAAAAAACAAAAAAACAAAAAAAAAAAACAAACCAAACAAACTACCTTTCTCTCCTACCTCTAGATAAGTTAAATTGTTTTGCAACGTTAAATCCAAATTTTTTAAGATCTTAAAATTCAAATGTGAAAGACAGAGAAAGACATAACATTTACTCCAAATCAACAACATACTAATCAGTCTGTTTTATCATTTATTGAGCATTAGAAATTCTAAAAAGTAAACTTAATCCTTAAGCAATGTTTAGAATTAAAAGTGTAATGTTTTAACAGAGGGAGAAAAAATAGACCAAGATGAGTGTAGTTTGATAACCGGGTATATATATATATATATATATATATATATATATATATATATATATATATAGAGAGAGAGAGAGAGAGAGAGAGAGAGAGACAGAGACACAGAGAGAGAGAGAGAGAGAAAGCAAGAGCGTGCTGAATTGTTGTGTTTAGAGGGAAATGACAGAAACGGAAAAGAAAAACAGTATAATGATTCACTCTTTCGTTCTTTCTTCTATCCTTTCTTTCGTTGGGTCCATGGAACGGACGGAGAGAATAGCTTATGTTATGACGTATCAGGTTTGTCACATTGTCTCTCTCTCTCTCTCTCTCTCCCTCTCTATTCCGCTCAAAACCTTTTCTTTCCCCCACCCAAGACGATGAAAAATTCGATTTATAAAGTGAAGGTGACTTTAACTGTCACCAACGTATTCAATCTAGTATTAATCTAGAAGGGGTAACCATCCCATGTACATAAAACTATTTGCGAAGAACAAGAAATAGCTGGAAATGTTGTTCGATAAAGTGAAAGGTTACCGCAACGGCATAGGGATGGAGTTAGGAAAAGAAAAATGCATATCAATGGTAATGCACACAGGAAGGTTTTTAGCAATTGAAGGAATCGAATTACCGGACAACAAAAAAAAAATCAGAGCATTGGCCACACAGGATCTATATAAATACCTAGGAGTTCTCGAATATCACACAATAAAACGGAAGAAATGGAAGAGAAAAAATGATACCATGGAAGAATTAGAGATACATCAGAGACAAAGCTGAATAGCAATAATTAATATAAGGAATGAACACGTATGTAGTATCGGTAGGACAAAGGAAGAGCCCTGATCAATGGAGCAACAAACAAGGAAGCTTTTGACAACGCTCAAAGCCTTACACCCCTGTGATGACACGGATAGATTGCACGTAAAGAGGAAAGAAGGTGACACAGGATACCTCAACATATAAGACTGAGTGTAAAAGGCGGATTAGAAAAGAATGTGCAAGCAAGTAGTGAAAATATTATTAAGAGCTTCCGAAGCAGTGCAACAAACAATAAGCAACAAAAGCAAACATGAAAGCAGACAACAAAGAAAGAAAAATGGGAACAGAGAAAACTACACCGAGAATTCAAAAGATGAGCGATTATGAACATGGCTACACATAAACATGAATTGAGAGACAGAACTGCTCATCATGGTAACCCCAAACAAATGCATTAAGACAAACTATGTCAAAGCAACAATCAGCGGAGCCCATATGAATAGCAAATGTCACCTTGGAGAAAAGCAGGATATATAACCAGTAGATTTGGTAAACTAGCCAAGAAGGAGAACTAAAACGGACACGACAGAGGAGCAACAGTTATACATTGAGAACTATGCAAACGATCAGCATTAGAACCATGTGGACAAATGGTATTAGCATTAACCAGAGACAGTATTGGAGTATAAAATAAATATTCTTGGACTTCGATATCCAAACTAACAACCCCATCCAAGTGATTAGATCTGGCCTCGTATTATTGGACAAGGGGAAGAGAATCTGCCAAAAAATAAAGGTGAATGTGCTTGTAGATCACTTAGTAAATACGAAAAACAGTGGAAAGTTAAAGGAGTACCAGGACCTGGTAAAGAGATTGAAGATTTTAAAGATGAAATACCAATTATAGTAGATGCACTCGGAACCATGCCGGGGACACTGAAAACGGGATTAGGGGAACTGGAAATAAGAAGAAGGATTGAGACAGTGCAGACCACTGCACTACTGGGGTATGCGCGAATACTGAGGAGAGCAATGGAATATGAGATCTACGACCCTCAGTTTGTTGGTGAAGTCAGGAAAAGAGCATGGTGGAGACGGCACAAGCCACAGCACTGTTTGTGCGGACAATATGAGAGTAGGACTAGAAACCTGATGAAACCAACAATCACTCAGCTTTCAGCATTGACCACCAGGCAACTGGTGAGAAATTATAAACCAGAGCACTGCTACGGATTGGCGGAGTTAGGTGTGAAGGGGTTGAGATTTGAGGAGACTTGCAGTCACTCAGTCTTCAGCAATGACCACCAAACAACTGGTGTGAACAAGCAAACTACAACTACTACTGTAGTAGTAGTGGTATTAGTAGTAGTAGTAGTAGTAGTAGTACTACTACTACTACTCATAATAAACATGAACATTTCAGTTTTTTACTTGAGTACTATTTTATTGGAACTTTGCTGCGTGTCGTTTAAATTCTATTTTGGTTTTCATATGCAGAACCGCATAATTCGTACCTTGAAAGTATTTTTTTCACATTTGAATTTTTACTGATATACAATTTTCTGTATCATAATGTCATAACATTATCGATAATTTTTACTAAGTTTCATTCTGCTTTTATATCTCAATTTTGAATCAGAGCTTTATACTGGGACAAAGATTAAACAGTGTAATCGTAAATGGAGAGTAAGTCCAGAGGGTGTGATTCCGATTCTCACCGTGGGCTTGCTCTTTATTTCCGATTTCGCTGTCTCATCGTTGCTGCAGAACAACTGGGAATAAGAGGAACGATTGAAACTATACACACCACAGAACTACTGGGGCCTGCACGAATACTGGGGACGGTGCTGGAAATATGAGACCTACGACTCCCAGCTGGTAGCAATGGCCGAACAGCCGAGAGAGGTGTATGGTAAATGCAGCACAAATCACAACGCTGCTGTGATGGATTAGGACGATATGAGAAAAAGGGCTGAGGAGACTTGTTGTCACTCAACCTCTAGCGATAACAACTGGTGGTAAACTGTATGCCATATCACTGCTGTGGACTGTGTGAGTGAGATGAGGAGGGCTGGGGATTTGAAGAGACATGCTGTCACCCAGTCTCCAAATGAAAATGCTGCTACTGCAGCTATGACTACAACTACTACTACAACTACTACTACTAATCATCATCATCATCATCATCATCATCATCATCATCATCATCATCATCATCATCTGAAGAAGAAGAAGAAGAAGAAGAAGAAGAAGAAGAAGAAGAAGAAGAAGAAGAAGAAGAAGAAGAATCTATCTTAAAGGATGAAAAAGACAAAATCCAGGCCAGAAGACCACGAAGATCTAATCATCGTGAACAATGAGAAGAAAAGTGTCGGCGATTCTTCAAACTGCTAGGATACTAAAGAGAATGTTTGTGTATTGAGGAGACTTGCAATTTCCTTTGCAACCCGCCGGTTACTGCTGGTGAGAAAACTCAACGTATGATAATGTCGATGAGGATACTGAGGAGAGCGCTAGTGATTTGAGGAGACATACTATCACTCAATCTCACGCGATAAGATTCAGGCATCTGGCATGAATATGCAAGTGTACGAAATATCGTAATATAAATTGAAGAAGTGTGAGAAGATGGATACAAATCTGGACCTTCCAATATGGTGGAAATATGAAGACAACGATTGTACCAGCATTCTTAAAGCTCTTGGAACGGTCCCGAATAGCCTTGCGGCGAAAAAATATAAGATTATACGAATTCATATTCTGTGGAAGTATCAAATCTATTCAGACAACAGCATTACTAAAATCGATAAGTATACAGTACAGATTACAGAAATATTGAGTAGAGGAATTTCTTTTCTTGGTCTTCGTACTCTGGCAGTAGATCGGATAGTGATTCATAACAATCGGTTGATAGTGATGAAATCAGTGAAAGCAAAGAAAATCTTCCTGGTTCTTCTTACTCTTGCTCTTGATCGAATTGTGATTTCAGTAATTCGTAAAAAAAGCAAGAAAATCAATAATTGTTCAGGAGCAAAAGATAAAATATCCTGATCCCAAGTATTTTGATGGAATATAAGAACCCCTTTATTTCAGCTGAGAATATTAAGGGAAAAAACGTATTTTACTGATTTCCTATCTTTTATCACTCAGTTTTTCTTTCTTTCTCTCTGAAAATAACTCTCTGGAAGATCTTGCCTATGTGGGACCAGACAACGAAGGACACGCTAATCTTCTAACCTTTTTGGCGGGAATAAGAGGAGGTCATAAACGTCGTCAAAGGTTCTTAAAAATCTTGTTTTTTTTTTGCTGATAAGAGTCCCTGAAAAAAGCAGTAAAAAATATGTCGTCTGTTCCAAAAGAAAGCGCATGCGCGGTATAATGAAGCTTTAACGAGTAAGCGAACGAGTGAATCGGTTCGTCAGTTGTTTTCATGTGTGTGAGTCATACTCCGAGTGAGTACCAACTGAGGCCATTTAGCCTTGGCTAGTCACCATAGTTACCGAAGTAATCAATAAGCATAATGTACAATGTAATGTACGGCCATTCAGAATACGGGCAAAGTGTTGCTAAGCGGGTTTCTCCGTTAATCACCCGGCAGAAACAAGACCGAATAATAGCTTGGCAGAACGAGGCAAAATATTTGTCTCCTATTTGCACAGTGCGAGTAGTAATGATTATAGGAATATCAAAATCTAGATAATAGTTAAACAGAGTAAGATTAGTAATTAGGACCTTGATTGAAGTAGATTGAAGACGTAGATAAGGAAGAATAGTAATTATGATATTGGATTTTTTTTCTACTATCGATATGATGATGATGTTCGACGTCTCTATTCGAAGATGACCGCAGCTTCATTTTTGAATTAACAGGATCTGAAGCTATATGCTTAAATTATATAAAGATATGTGTCCTTAATCTCATTCTCTTGCCCCTATCTGTCTGGGTTCAGCATCAACACTGAGTCAAGACGTCTTGAGAAGTCCGGGATATAGTAGATGACAAAGGTTCTCTACGTGTTAGACCCTACCGTTCACAACCCATAATGCGTTGCGGTTTGAATTCAGAGTTTTTCATAACCTAGACTGATTGCCAACCAAGGCCAAATAGCCTATTCTTTCCTGCTATTGGGAAAATTCATTAATGCTTCCCCCTCCCCAATGAATGCAAACTCGCTCAGCTAGATTTCGGTTCGTTGATTCCATCTTTCAAGCCGATCACCGTTAGGTTGCCTACACCTCCTACGATAAATAACTACATTATAGGAGTATATATAATTATATTATTGGAGTAAATTCAGAAAAAAATAACAGTCTTAGTGACACAGTCATGAAGGGGACATTTAAAGCGAGGAACTGAATGTTCGAAAAATCTTATAAGAAATCTACCAATATAGAAAATCTACCAATATCAAGGTCAAATACGATAAGACATGGTAAGGTTAGATGTACACGATATGAAGAAAGAGATAAAACGGTCAATTATATGTGAATGTTGCAGATTATCTCAGATCAAGTTATGCCCATCATTGTTGGAGCACTTAGATAAGTCCCGAAAAATCCCACAAAAAGATTAGGGGGCTCCGAGGTGGAATCAAAATCATATCGATGACCGCTTTACCAAAACCAGCTAAAACTCTAAGTAATAATGAGTGGGTGTTGCCTCTTGACCTCAGTGGAAATCATCAGGTTCAGGAGACAAACGCTACAAAGAAAACTTTTTGCGTGAATGAAAAGTATAGGTGCAGTTGAGGAGACATAACGTCATTTTAACTAACCAAAGAATTCTAGTTTATTCGCAGTAGTCATAGTTATGATATGTAGGTGTTGATCAATTAAAATGTCTTGAATTAAGAAAGTCTAGAAGCCTGAAGAATGCAGACAAATGCGAAAAACATGATATTTGATAATCAGTATTCGTGATTCTGTGATTAACGGTTCATTCCAAATATCGGAAGATTCAGGCATGGAAACTGAAGACATTGACAACAATGTGAGGGAAAAACCTTGAAACATCCTCCAATGTGAGGAAACCTCAGCATTTGCCACCATTTCTTTCCGTTTTTTGTTAATTCTTGAAAAAAGAGATCCCACTCTTTCTTTCCGAATCTTACTCCCTGGAAATTCCTCCAAATGCATCGGTAACAACAGAATATAATGGAAATGAGTTCAACTGCTGGAATAACGCTTATAATAATATTTTCATCTTTTTCTAAAATTTTCCATGAATTTCAATCCATACTTCAAATGTATTTCGTTCAAAACTATGATAAGATTTTGATTTTTATTGTTATTTTTTAATGTGATCTTCGAAAATACCCTTCAGTCTATATTTATTATTTTATTGATTTCTATTCAGCAGAATAAAACAATGTTTCGTTATTCATTATCAATTTCTGTTCAACAAGGCGCATATCCCTGCAATTGTAAAACGAAAATATATATATTAAAATTCAGGGATGTAATATCACATAATTTGACGCAGTGTCCGATGTATAGTGGGTTCATTTCATAGAGTGTTCAATGCATTCATCTTTAAATGTTCAGTTGGTTGCGAGTACAGCTCGAAATATAGTAAATGGGGATTTGCTATACCAACACGTTTATGTTTCTGCCCTGTCTGAGTCTCCCCAGGCAAATGATTGGGTACATTTTAGATTCCCGAATGAGAAATTTTTAGAATTTTTTGTCAGTGTAACTAGATGGGAGTAGTTTTCTTTTTTGGGGGGTTTGACAGATTTGCAATTTTTGTGATTTGCAGTTGGGTATAGATTACATGCCAGAGTATACGCCGATTATCGGCGTTGGAGTTATCGGTAAGTGGCTGTTAGTTCTGTGTGTTCTATATGGTATTTCTTTTTCTTAGAAATCTGGATTTTATTTCCCCATGCTAGGATCCTTTATGACCATGGTAGGTCATGTGATTCTTAATTACCTTCGACAAGAGGAAGTAGACTAAATTAATACTTAATTAGGCGGTTCTTTTTAGATGCCTTTGTGAATAAAATATATATGTTAGTCATTGTTAGTGTATCTATGCATGGGTTATTAAGTTATATTTTAGCAATGCTGGTATTTTAACGCAATTTCATTATTTCTGTTTAATAAATCTGTTTTGAGTTTTATCTTGTTTTTGGCAAAAGTAAGTATTTCAATTTTTTCATTCAGGCATAGGTGGCATGGAGTTTAAAAATTTTGGCATACGTAGGTCTGTTTAAATATCCTTCATTTTATAGATGGTTTGAACATTTTTTTGCACATTTCGCTGTAAAATGTTGATGATGTACTATTTTTGTATTTTCATTTGTAAAGGATGATAAATGTCTAAAGGGTGTTTCCATTATTCCCATGTAATATTTTACTTCTAGGGGTTTCTCCTGGGTTGATATTTCTGCTTGGCATACGATATTTGATTTTGTTTGTACAATAGGAGTCTTATTTATTTATGTTTTCTTTGTTAGTATCCATTCTAATTACTCTATTGTTACGTTTCGTGATGGGTGTATCAAATTTTTCGGTACAACTAAAGCTAATTTTAATTTTGCTTTGTAAAATTGTTTAATTTGTGGGTTCATTGGGAGATGTGTTTTCCTATTAATTGGATGATTATTTTACTCAAGTCAGTTTTTACTCATCGGTTGAACAGTGGTGCACACCAAATGCTTTTTCAACCACTCTTTTTTTGTTGTTGCTTTGTTTTTTGCTATCGGATTTCACTTTTTTAAAAATCGTATTTAAAGTTTGTTTCGGTGAAACCGCTATCCTTTAGGACTTTAATGTAGTCATTTCCAACTTTGTTAAATATTATTTTATTTGAAGAATTGTGTATTAATGTAGTTTTCATAGATTTGTGGATCCTTTTAATGATCTTGTTTGAATGTTTAGTATTGATGTATTTAATCACAGAGTTTTCTTTCCTATGTCATTCATAGATGCTGTGATTTAAATCAAAAATAACATCTAAGAAGTGTAGAATATAAACATTTACTTTGATTTCAAATTTGAAGTTGATTTTTTTTATTTCTTTAATGATTCACATTTTTAATGCTTCAGCATTTTTGCATATTGCTTTTTTCTATGATTAGTTGGCTGTCGTCCTATATTTTTTAAATCTAGTTTTCTGGTGAGATTATATGAAACATATAGACGGATTAGATCTGACGCATCAGCTGAATCGTGGCTGCCCATCGGAACACCAAAACCGTTTTTTTTAGTTCATTGTTCTTGATCGTGGAATAGTACTGTGCGTTTACTGTGTTTGACTATTTCTCTGTCACAGTTGTTGATACTTGTGTAGGTTTTGTTAAATTTCATGTCTTCCTCAAAGATACCTTTGGATACTGACGGCTAGTGGTCCATCGTGTAAAACTGTACAAAGGCACGAGTATTTTTCCCTTCAATGTTGCTAAACCAGGTAATGGCATTGTTGGTATTAATCCATTGGTTTAGTTGTTGTATATAGATAAACAGTTATCATACAGTCCTATTGATGGTTTTTATAAATTCATCATACGTCTATGGAATACTGCCGACGATTTGCTTTTTCCTTTGGGTAAAATATCCAAACACTTCCTTGGTGAAAGTGGTTTAAGCGATCCTCACGAAAGACAGGTTCTTACAGGTGAAAGGTGAGTTGAAATATCGTCAGAAGATTATTCTTTAAGTTGATTGGCTCAAACGATCGTAGATTTTTTCGACTTGGAGCGTTGTGATTGAAAACAAAAATAGTAGAATGGAGTAAAAGTAGTTATAATAAGATAATAAGCATAAACATAAATGAGTATCTATTATTAAACTAATTATTGTTTCAGGTATCAAAACCCACCATGTCACTATATATATATATCTAAATATATATATTCCCAATTTGTAACAGACAAAAAGAGAACAAATGAGAACTCATATTATCTGTTGTAAATGTTTAATCGCGATGCTCAATATTCACCACAGTAAAAAGAGCTATTGATATATATATATATATATATATATATATATATATATATATATATATATATATATCATAATTACAAAGATAAATACCCAGTGAATGTAAACATTTTGTGCCTCTCGCACTCGTTAGCAAACAACGTACAGCCGGTGGCAAGAGGAACATACTGTTTTTATTTATCAGATACATCTCTTTGTAACTATATATATATATATATATATATATATATATATACATAAATATGTGTGTGCGTGTGTGCGTGTGTGTGTGTATATATATATATATATCAAGCACTCCTACTGATGGCTTTTGCAAAATTTTTTTTATCTATCAACGTGTCTCGCCTTTCAGCCGCGTCAAAGTAATAATTTCAAATAGAACTGTATTTTTTCAAGTTAATAATTTTTCAAGTAAATAATTCCATGCTGTATCATACCAGATGAGTGCAAACACTAAGTGAAAGAAAAAATCTGAAGAAAGCTCAAAAAAATTGAATACAACTATTTTCCATAATGTCCACTTGAGAATATTGTCGGATATCGTATCCACATGTTTATTCTATATATATATATATATATATATATATATATATATATATATATACATATATATATATATATATATATATATATATATATGGTATATATAGGCTATGTTAATGGTTGCCAAAACAAAATTTGTTTCACAAATTCGATTTTCAAGTGGCATTGAGACGAAATCATAAGACAAGATTTGCTAGTTTCACTTTCGTTATTCAGGTCTCAGTTAATTCCCTTACAACTGATGTTTTCGTATTATTGTTATTTTCATTTTTTTTCATCTCATTTTAGTTTGTTTAACCTTAGTTGATCTATTCGTGAAATTTACTGTTTGGAATATTTTCATATGAGTTTTCTTGATAATTGACTTATTGTATTTTTCAATTGTGTTATTGTTTCAATTTTAAATCTCTCCCTCTCTCTCACTCACTCATACACACACACACACACACACACACACACACACACACACACACACACACACACACATGTATATTGAAGAGAAAGAAATTTCCAACTTATTTATTCAATAAATCGTAATATTGTTATCGTGCGTTAAATTAACTGCAAGTAAATAAAAACTTAATCTCATGTATTTTTGCCTGGGGCCCAGGAACATATTTATTATTTTGTCACCGGTTGAAATAGGAGATAAAGAACGCCAATAATTCTCTTAATCATCGTATAAAAATAACTTTCCAAATAAATAATTCAAGCTTCTAGATTTGAAAATACAAGAGATATTTTCAGCTTTAAAAAAAAAAAATCTTTTCCTGTTATTGTCAATATTATTTGGTTTTTTTTTTTTAGCGACGAATAAAAATTCGGATTCATTATTCAATTTTATCGAAACAGATAGAAAATAGTGGGCGATGGTAACCGAGGTAGCTATAAAACTGAAAGCAATGAATAGATTTTTTTAATATTCCCAAAGTATAACTTGAAATGAGGTTAACATATTTTCAGAAAAGGGAGGGCACCTGCGCATGTGCAATGCGTCAACTCACAATCTTTGTTGAAGCAAAAAGTTGTTTTGAATAATTATCTAAATTGCCGAAAACAAGAATTATGAGATTGTAAACAAGACGCAAGTTTTTCAAGGCGTTGAAATTTAAAAAAATGTCTGTCAGAGCGTAAACATTCAATTATTATATAAGGAGTACCCCTCGCTCACTAAGTAAATACAAGCACAGTACCCGTCAAAAATAACGATATTATCTCCGTATGAATCGGCAGTACTGCCAAGGATCAGAACATCAGACGGAAAAGTAATAGAAAGGTATTACAGACAAAAAATATATATGGATACTCATTGCATTTTAAATGCATGTGCGTGAGTGAATATATCGCTTAAATTCAACCTCGTCCAGCATAGGGCGGAGAGATGATGCCAGCCTCTGGGTCTGAAGCGAGGGTTTCGATTTTACCTCGTGGTACTGGATGGGTTAATGGATGGTCACACTGAAAAATGGTTATACAATAAAACAGCTCACAATTATTTAATCATCATATATATAATTGTAAAATGTGTTCTATCATATTGAAACTATTTGAAATGATTTCCCATCATTACACGGTAGAGGCATCATTACTAGTCAATGTAAATAGGAAAAAAAAATTGAAGAAAATGGGGCTGCTGCAGGAATTGAACCCGTGACTGAGCCGAGGATAGCCGCCTCGACATAGCATTGCTCTTACCATTGAGCTACGCAACAAAGGCCCAAGTAACTGCATTAAGTCTAAATTCTCATTTCATTCATTTACGGTCTATTTCTGCTCAATTTGTTTCTTCCAACGCAGACAATCATATTATGAGGGAAGTTATTTATGATCCGACAGAGCAGCCCCATTTTCTTTGATTGTTTACTCAAATTACGTTGTCTAGACCAAATGATACATTCACCATGTAATAGTGGGAGATAATTCAAAATAAAGTTTTAATATAACATAACGCAATTAATAATCCAGATACTTTCCCCTTTCTTCTAGGGGTCAAAACTAAAATTTAACTTTGTTTTTGTCTTAAGGGGTCAGAAGTAAAGGTATAAAAAAAAAATCTTTAAGAACAGAAGTGAAATGAAGCTTTTTTCCTCAATGTTGTTCAAATGTGGAGGGAAACTTTTCCCCACATGTCTGAAAGTTTTTACTGAAATAACTCACCTGGCGTAGACAGGTACTCCATTACCTGTATATAAAAATCTAAGAGGGAGTTTCTATGTACAGTGTAACTATGATGCCATGGTAAAACTCACTTTCCGTCTGATATTAATACATACCATTTCAGGCGTGACTTCTCCCTCTCGAGGGGACTTAAATCCCAAAGAGAGTGGTCAGGGAGAGATGGAAGAGGAGTGTATCCACTAGAATTTTCCGATTCTTATTGCTTAGGAATGCAATTACCACTTGTTAAGGAATCTGGTTATCATTGTATTTTAATAGGTGAGTGGGGAGAGGAAGTCTGGACTTGTACTTAGTTAAAAATTAATTAGTAGACACAATTTTCACCGAGGATGTGATTCGGGTCGCTATACTGTTGGGTCACTCCTCTAAGGGGGTTGCAGACCTCTATATTCAGCGTGCATCTACTTTTTTTGCAGTGTCTAGGATATGTGATTGAAGTTGTGGACAGCTGCATAGTCATGAGGATCTGTGTTTAAAGTTCCTTTTAGTTATCCACGGATCCCATGTAACAGATAAATGAAAATAACTTGAAAATAAACTGTTGTACATTCTCATTGTTAAAATATGCAGGATTAATCTGATCTACTCTCAAACCAAATGCTAGCTATATTGGTACTGATCAAAATAACCGATTCATTTAATAGGAAACATATTGAAAGAATGTTCTAATTCATAACATTTCTGTGCTAATGTGAATAGTTGTGAATAGAGGATTTCGGATTTGTTGGAGGTCATTCTGTTTCGTGAAAAGCTCAAATTGAGCAATGTCGTTAAGGTCCAATCTCTTTGTACGAGCCTCCTAACGTCACTCCTGCCCGACAAAGGATTTATTTCAAATCCCTTGCTCTAACGAATACCATGAACTCATCGACCAAAAGACAAACAGAAGAAAAAAAGGCATCGCAGCGAGATGACTGATGGCGATCCCGACAAAGAACCTTGCAGCCTGTTTCGAAAAGTTGAGGAAACTCAGGGATGTGTCAGTAAAGTCCTGAAAGAATTACTTTGTTTGGGTTTTCTGTTCAATCTTTTCTCGGAGCCTTCCGTATCGGCATGTCTCGGTAGAAGGAAAGCAAGATATATCTGCTTTGTAAGTGCAGGATCAAGGTTTGAAGTTAATCTCTGAAAGAGAAGAATCAAATCAAAGATACAGAGGTGAATAGTTAACAGAAGAAGCCACTTATTGTAATCACTTAGAGACAGGGTCTGCAAATAACAATAATCGACTGATAACATTGAGTGAAAGGTATAAAAATTGGAACAAATTACATTCATTGTTATAAGTTGTTATTCCTTATCTATAAAATATTATTTCATTTTCTTTTCAAATTGAGTGTCCGAGACCGATATATATATATATATATATATATATATATATATATATATATATGTATGTATATATATGAAATATTTTCATCATATAACTCTATATTATATAATTACTATACTGAGCACTTTTTATTTCAATTCAATGAAAATAAATTTGAAAATTAAACTGATTTACTCGGTTTATCAAAATTTTGTACAAAATTATCTTGAAATCAAGTAGTATTTTTGTACCATCTCTCCCCCCTCTCTCTCTTTCTCTCACTCTGTATATATGTATATATATAAGTGCAAGGGGGAGTAGATGATGAATTGATGATAACTCATAAATCAAATGTACAGAAATAATCGGTTTATTATTATTATTTAATAAGTCCATTTAGACCAGAAAGTTCTGAGTAAAAGAGAGTTGAATAAACATTCATCAGGTTGACGGGAACTTATTTTGGTTGCATTGTCTATCTTGGCGATTTCAGATTCATGCCTTGATAGCTGCTGATTTATTTCCTGCTTTTCACTCAATAAATCTATGCATGTATTTATGTGCGTGCGTGCGTGTGTGTGTGTGTGTGAGAGAGAGAGAGAGAGAGAGAGAGAGAGAGAGAGAGAGAGAGAGAGAGAGAGAGAGCACTATTGACACAGGAAGACGGGTCGTTTGCCGCATGACTAATGCAAAAAAAAATCAATAATCTGGATGAGTGTCCACTTTATCTTGAGTGCTAAGCAAACGAAGTTGTATTTGGCCTTTTTACCAAAATTACGAATGAATACCAACAACCGGCTTGGTGATGTGTGCAGCTAACCATTGTTTGCATCTATAAAACATGACAGAATTAAAAAAAGGTGAAGAAAATGGACATGTCAATAATGCGTTCAGAGAGTGCAAAACCTATTCGATACATTTAAAAAGATTCATTTTAGCATTCTGATAAAGTTTCAAAGTGACAGAATTCGGATCAAAGATTAAATGATATAAAAGATTGGCCCTGTTAGTCACTCAATTGAAAACGGCATGCGACCAACGTCTTTAAGCAACGTGCAATGTTGGGGGTGAGCAATTAGAAAATGGAACACGGTGTAATCAATGAATAAGTGAATTCTCTCGACTTTTGCTGGATCATTAAAAAGTCCGAATTTTCGAAAATCATACACAAATCCAACTGCGCATAAAGTAGGGTCCAATTTGCAGAAACTTGCATTGTAGATGAAAACCATCTTTGGGAAGGTGAATTTAAAAAACAAAATGAGAGATTTTCGTTGACATAATTAGGAGTAAATGTTGGAAACTGAGGAAATCTTTATTGACATCTTTGGTGACAGTTTCTGAAAATAGTTGAATTTGAAATAAAATTGAACACTAAAATGTTATGGACGAAAAAAAAAATCTTCGTTCCAAATTCTGTGAATTATGGAGATGAATATGTATGTTTAAATAAACCCTTTCAAATGTATCGTGTACTTTTTTCACTGATAATATTTTGTCAGTAACATTTGACTTCATTTTTAACCCCAGACAATCCTTTCATTTCTATGCAGAGTATTTCTATAGAGAATACATTAAAACAAAACATATTGTGAATGAGTAAAATGATTGTCAGTTGTCAAATATTTAGTCATGTATCACTGACAGAATATGACTCGTGTATGTATTAATACTAGCTACATCCTGTTACTGACGCTTGGCTCAATCTTGACTCAATCAATGCATCTTTATTGTAAAATGGGGACTCATGTGGTGCAGCGGTTAGCGTAGACAATGGAACCGAGTTCACATTCTGGTCGAAGCTGCTTACATTAGAGAAAACTTGTCTTTCTAGACTTGGAAGGAAACCTGACTTAGAAAATCCAAACCAAGGAATAGAGCACCTTAAAGTGGTTTGATTCCAACTTTGTCATTTGGACATTTCAAAGCTGATACTGAACGTATCACGCTCCACTTTCCTTTGTATTAGATCTGCAAATCCTAGAATGTTGATACGCTCCACCCAGGCCTTCACTCTGGAAACGTTCAAGACATAATTCATTATCAATGTATTTACATTATACACATCGGATGAAACATGCAAGTTAAGACGGTAAAATTGTGTATATATATATATATATATATATATATATATATATATATATATATATATATATATATATATATATATATATATATATATTATTACCACAAAAGAGAGTTACCACATATATCACAATACCAACTGTAAGAATATTATATACCTTCTAGATTGCAATAGATTTAAATTACAGTACATAGGCAAGTCTGAGTGGCAATTTGATATTAGACTCAACAATTATAGACATAGGATTAAGTCAAAAAATAATCGTATGTCTATGTGCTAAAACAGATCCCACCATGCAGATTCACTGAGTGACACAAAGTAAAAACCTTTTTTAGCAGTATATTTACATTGAAAATCAGAACTCTTGCTAAAAACTTTAAACATTTTTGAATTCTATGAAACTGCATTGCCCAAAACTTTCCTGGAACCAAAATAGTACACAGAGAAAGATGTCCATCTGATTTTGAAACCTTGAAGGGGAAAAAGTTCCTTCTTGATTTTGATCTTTGGAAAGGAAAAACATGCATTCTATATTTGGACCCTTGAAAACGAGGAAAAAAAATCCCACTTGATTTCGATTCCTAAAAGCTCCTCTGCAAATTTGAGCTATAAAGGGAAGAAAGGTTCATCTTCGGTTTGATCCCTAAAAGGAAGAGCAGTTGCCCTTAATTTTGATCCCCGAAAGGAAAATACAAAAAATCTTCCCCCCTCAATTGTTAACCGAAACGAGATTAAAATTTTCCCTATTAACCATATCTATTCATATAGGTTTAATCTTCAATCATCCTCGACTGCATGGACCTTTCACTGTAAATCTGTTCAACTGTCCGTGTCCTTCATCTGCGTTTGGATATCGATTACCGTTGCTAGAGTGAATTGGGCTCTTTTTTTGCGTTTGAGAAATATAGTGCGATTACGCCCGTCTCTTGGTATCCTGACCAAGTATGCATCAGCGCTTGGATATTTCGTGAAGGAAACAGAGTGGCTGGTTCGTCCATTTTGTTGATTTTGGGATGGATCAAGGATGTTTTCCGCTTTTTGCAATTTTGTCAAAGCAAAAACAAACACGAAATCAATTGAAGATGTGATTGGAGTTGTCAATAACGGCACCGACCATAGAATCACCGACACAAGCTCAAACACTGGTCGGGGTTGATTATGTTCACTTCACACTTGTACCCTTGGGAAAGGCATAGATAAATTTCCCCCTCCCCCAGATAGGGCAGGGCATATCGGGCTCTTTAGTCTTGGGAAGGCAACCAATCTAGGAGAAAAAGCAACTGATTTCACATCAATGAGTGGAGTCCCCGCTTAAGGCAATTTGAGGCCTTTGCTGAAGCCATACTGATGCCAAACGTTTTGCTATCTGCTTTCTTCTGGACAACACCAGCAAGGCTGAGAGAGGAATCCCTGAATCTTCATACGCTTTGCTCAGACGTTCCATTGACTGTTACGACAGAAATGAGGCCATTCAATATAAACGATTGGCGAAGAGAAGAACCAAAACTATCTTTAAAGATTCAGGAACGGCCAATCTATTTACAAAATTATAGTGTCTTTATCACCAGGATGTAAAAAAAAAAAAAAAGACTGATCCTTTATTGCCAAGACCAAGACCTTCTGTCCATTCAGTTTAATGACAACTCTGTCTAAAAGATATCACTGCTGTGCATATATCTTAAACAGGAAGGAAACAAGACTGACTACTGCATGGTCAAATTCCACTCCTGTCACAGCAATAATTTGTCGAAGATTGCAAACAAACTGCTAAAACATCGATATCTGATACTTCCCCTACAAAATCAGCTGATATTTCACATTATGAATGTTTTGCCCCAAGCCCCATCTCTAGGGGACGCCCCCTGGCTCGTTCAACATCTATATATCATAGACTTTAGAATATGTTGCATTCATATGCAACATATTATTCCAAAGTCAATTTGAAATGACATCCCTCTCCTTCACTGACAATCTGTATCTTGGCCCAGACAGCGTAAATAGAATAAACAAATGAGGAAAATGGAGCCATTAGTGATCGAAGCCACGACCAATTGGATAGCTGCTTTAACGTTGCATTGTCCTTATCGGTCACAGTTTTGATGCAATTTCCTTTAATTGTTCATTCTATTCATATTGTCTAGGCCTAGGGACACATTCTCAGTGAGATAACGGGAGGTCATTTCAAAAAGAGTTTCAAACAATATAATGCATTCATCAGTATCATAAAGTATAAGATAACCATGGTTAAGTACTTTGTTTGTGAGCTTCGACAAATTATTGCTGTTGCAGAACACAGAATATGACTATATATATATATATATATATATATATAGAGAGAGAGAGAGAGAGAGAGAGAGAGAGAGAGAGAGAGAGAGAATAGATGTGTTCATTTATTTGAAGAAAATAAACCCTTGCATATATATCCGTAAGATAAAATTTCGAAGATACATCTGGCTCAGTTGGTGAAGGAGTAGGCTGTCATTTGGTTCTGATTCCAAATCACGTAAGGGAAGTGTTAATTTTATAAATGTATTCATTAATTGAAATGAAATAAGCCCATGCAAACTGTGAACAGTGAACAGTGAAACTGGTCGATTCAAGTGAGGGAGTCGTCTGCCAATCGGATGGCGTTGATAGCCGCTTCAACGCGACATCGCTGTAACCCATTGAGTCGAACAGCCCGACGGAGAAGTAAAGGTCAAAATAGCCGCTACCTTATCGGTCGCAAGGTTGATTCCTGATTTTTTTTCAAATCATTTATTTTATTTACGCAGTCTAGGCCGAGTTACTCTTTCTCCGTGTAACTACAGGAGGACATTTCAAATAGAGTTTCAAATGATATAGCATATTTCTTAATATTCTGTTAGATAATATATCAATTTCTTAACACACACACACACACACACACACACACACACACACACACACACACACACACACACACATATATATATATATATATATATATATTAATCAGGTCTGTCTCACAGTTGGAACACTCACAAATCCATACAACCCCAGCAGAATGTTAAACCTTGGTTTAAAGGGTGGGGTTGAGTCTTGGAAAACTGGCCACTATGAAGATCCATTGCTCAGGCGGGACAGTTATTTAGCTCTCAGGCCTTGCCGTCCGTAATTCTACTTCTGTTGGAATCCCTCCCAACAATCTCCGCTTGCAAAGCCAAACCATTCATTCTACATAAAATTAGAATCCAGGAAATAAATTTTTATTTAATTAAACACATTTTGGAACATCGCGTTTTGGAACCAAACTCATATATTTGCACGTGTATCTGTGTATCAAGCTACCTATCTCTGTACTTATATGTACGTATCGGCGCCTTCCACTGCACGATGGTTACCAAGCAGACCACAATGAGTTTGATTACTACTTGATGTCTCACTACTTACCTTGTGCCAGACTGAGCTAAGTTCAGTAAATAAGTAGAGTGCCTTGTATATATAACAACCACGAACAAACAATCCTCATGAGGTCTCTTGTTGGTGTAGACAGTTCGTCCATTACTGTGATCTCCACTCTGGTGGCTTCGTGGCAGACTTAACTAACCTTGGTAAATATCTTTATGTATCTACACACTCACATACACACACACGTACATGCACACGTGAGAATTGTGTGCAAAATTCTGGTAAGTCACTCAGTTGAAACTGTCACGCGACCAGCAACTTTTTGCAGTGTTGGGTGATGAATTAAAGCATTGGAAGAAGGGGCAGTTGATGAATAAGTTACTACTCAAGCCATTTGTAGGGCAGTGATCACTGTAAGAGTCTGAAAAAAAAATGTGGATAGTAGCTAGGGACCGATTCAGCGTAAACTTTCATTGCAAAGTGAACCTCCGACTAAAAACCTATTATGAGGACGGAAATTTAAAACAGAGCAAGACTAAGCCTTTTCTGCTGGTATGATAAGGAGTAAATGTTGGAATTTTCAGTCTTTTAGCTCCATTTGTGAGCCTATATGCGAGATACATACATAGCCAGAAAACCAGCTGGACCAACTTAAAACTGAGAGAAATTTATGTTGACAGTTTTGGTTGACAGTTTCTATTATGTGGAAATATTTGCGTGTATATAAAGCCAGCTACAACTGTGTACCAATACATGCGTATTAAACCGATCAGAAACGTCGTAGTAAATATCTTTCGGTCCTATCGTAATTTACTCTGATCAAATGCTTTTAGATTCAGTCTGCCTGCAGCGAAAGTTCATTCGTACTATGCTAAACTTTTCTTCAAAACTATTTTCTCCTTTGCACGTACAGGAGAAAAGCAATGCTTTTTTTTGCATTACCCGCCCTGAAACGTTTGAGAATGAAACTAACTCCCAGTGTTCCATCGAATTGATTCTCTCTGTTTTAAAATTACAAAAAAGAAAAAGAAGAAAAAACGGTACGAAAAAAAAAAATGAATAGAGAATCAAATAATATAGAATGGTTGAAATCCGGAGTGTAGATATTTAGAGCATTTTTTTCCAAATCAAGAACATTCATAACTTATAATAGCTCCTGACATGATAATACGACCAAACACAATGACCAGTCTCTTGCTGGGCAAAGCCAACTGTTTTTCAATAAATCAGAACATGTCCTTGAACCTCAAAGACAAACAATCAGATCATAGAGTTTCCAATTTGAATATTTTTGTCCGTTTTTGTTGAGAGGATAGAATTATGGAAGCCGGCATTGCCCCGAGAGAAATAAATCAAATACAGCAACGCTAAGAGAAGTGGCGTTTTATAATTTGCACACAACCGGACGGACCTGCGCAGGCCCACGCACACTCCTGATTCTAAATTAATCTTTCTCAAAACTATGAGGCCATTTGCTCACTTTGGGTTTTAGTAGTTCTCAGGTTAAAGTAGATCGCCAGATTGAAATAGTGCCATGTTTTATTGTCGGGTTAGGGTAAGCTTCCTTGAAAAATACTGCCAATCTTGCATAAGCACTGAGAGAAGGAGACATTCACATCAACGGTTTCCTACAAAGTATATATCATGTAGGAAATGCCTTATTCTAATATATGAGATAGGTGCTAATTCTTACAATTTCCTCTTCCCGGGGATGCACTGTAATGAAATAAAGGTGAAATCGACTATCTTAATTATTCCACATCTTCATCCTTTCCCAAAATCTAATTCCTCCCGGCCCCATACCTAAAACGCCGAAAAAAACAAAAACAGTGAAGTTCTAATTTGCCATCAAACAAATAAGTAACATCTTTCCTCCCAACCATCCATTCCACCCGTGAGGATTTGCCTTTGCTTATGGGGTTAAGCAAAAATAGACATTCCGACCACGAACAGGAACATGCGAAATGAATGAATGTATAAATAAATAAGTCATGAAATACAAGGATAAAAAAAATAAAATACAATAAATAAACCAAGAAAGATCGAAATATATTTCTGAGAGCTAGAGGTCTGCGAATAATTTATTACGTTTTGTATTAATAATGTGCTAACGGTAAGACGTTAAGTACAGACCGGTTGCATAAATCCATTGCTGCAAAGGTACTCTAGTAGATCAAAAAGCGACAAACGTTCAAAACGTTCGGCGAAGAAGATATGCAATGTGGTATATATATATATATATATATATATATATATATATATATATATATATATATATATATATATATATATATAATACGTATGGTACAGATCAGGCTAGCAGTATAATATAATATAAAAATATATCAATAACATAAAGCAACTTCTGATATGTAATGGATTTATTTCATAGAGTGCTCGATATATACAACTTCTTGATATTGAAGTTAAGTTGTTTTAGAGTAGAGCTGAAACTTCCTATTACCATTTTCTACCTCCAAACATGCCCAAACATATCATAAATTAAAAATCAAGATTTATACTATCCACTAGAGTCACAACAGGGGCAATAAAACCAAATGCCAAAATACCAAGGTCAAGATGAGAACTACTCCTACATTACTACTAAGCATCCTTTCAGAGATGACCCGTAGATCCAGTTCACACCCCTTCACAAAATGTATAACCCCTTACCACTCACTACTACACTCACAACATTCTCACCAAATTTCTCCAATACTAGAATAAAAAAACAAATAATCATTCGCCTGATAAGGCCCGGAGAGGGCAGAAACATGAGCTAGTTTGTGTAGCGAATCCACATTCTACTTATATATATATATATGTATATATATATATATATATATATATATATATATATATATATACATATCTCATTTCAAAAGTCTTAATCATAACTTTTAGGGAGGCAGATGAGGTTGAGTCCCCCCCCCCCGAAATCGGACTAGCAGTGTTTAATTTCGGGAAAATCAATGTAATTTGGGCAAAGATGTGTTAGATATCAGACAGATCAAGCTGTCTGTCCCCACGCCCCTCATCCAAGGAGTTTCCATTGGTGCATGTATATACTTTGAGTTCATGCTTTAGCTGGGCGACCCAAATGTTCATACTTCGAATCAAGATGTATTCTTAAATTTAGAACCACTAAGTGTACCAATACACTGAATGTAGGCTTCTGTTCAACAGATTATAATTAGCTAGATAATCTCACGAAGCATGGCTAGCGATTTCAATTTTCGCTTGAGGCTCCAATATTTTTGCCTTGAACTAAGCTCTGTCACTTCAATTAAGTGAATACTAACCGTGAGGACAGCCATGCTCCAAGTTGTAACCATTCAAAGTTTTGCCTTGAAAGTATCAGGCCATTTTAAATATCTCAAGAACCGGTTGCAAAACCTTGATCTAACTTGGCGACCAATCAAAGTAGCATGGCCCTGATTCAACTTGACAATCAATTAAAGGGGGCCTTACTGTGCATGCATGAACAGAAATTCCCTCGGGGGATAGCTAAATTATCAGTGAAACACCATTGAATGAGCCTGTGTACTGTGTGACTATTGCATACAGAATCATGCATGTTTCCCTACAATTTCTTGCTTTTCGCACAGTGATCTCAGGTCGTGGAAGAGATTAAGAAAGACACAAAAAGTTATAGCTTTATTGAGCGAGAACTTAGTAGACTGTTTTGGAAAGTGAGAAGGTGTCGAGAATACGTGTATGAGGTCTTAAGAAGTGCATTTGAAAATAACCATAGTGCGATCGCCCTAGGTAGTCTATATAATTCTTTGATCTAGATTGTTACTTCCCAGAGTGATTTCGTAAATCACGTGATGACTACCAATCTAACAGCGGGTGAAATTAGAAGATAATTTTTCTGCTGACTAATTCTCTGGTTGCAGACGATTTTTAAACACCTGGAAACGTTTTAATATAGATGAAGGCCATTTTATGGATTAAATTTGAATTCGAAATTCAACAGAGAAAGACGCTGGAGAAAATGTCTTGAAATGAAATAGTTTTATTTTTGTTCTTTGCTTTCCAGAACCAAACAAGAAATTTTGTTTTTTGTTTTCTTGATTGTTTTTTCACTTTCTATTCTAATAACTAAAGCATTGTTGGTACATCTATATACATGTCAGTTCCCTGTTCTTATAAATATATATACATATCTGTGATTATCAATGTATCTATCTATGTGTTTTAGTAGTTGAAAAATAGTTATCTAATTCTGTCCTTATCGACTGCAGACTGTTTTATCATATATCTCAGTCTATTCATTATATATTGTGCAAGATGAATTATAGAATCGCTGGAATTTCTGTTAGAAGCAACACTGATGCATTTTACAAGGTTCAAGGTTCAATGTTTCCAAGCAAATATGTTGGCAATTTCTTCCTATTCAGCATTTCCAATACAGAGTCCAAGATGGCCGCTTAACCGTTCAATAATAAGCCTGGATAAGCTTTCTCAACGTTGTCTGAAGTATCACGTAGGCTTGAAAATATATGATATTATGACTACAATCTGAAATTGGAAAGATATTTTCAAGTTGATTACCGGCCAAATACTCACAAATCGTCCATTATTCTGCTTTGAACGTTATTTGATAATGATAAGTATGTATATAGTATAATATAATAAAGGTCCACAACAGTCTGGACACTGGAGAGGTTGGAATTCTAAGATGGTGACCAGTAGATATTTTCATCCTTTTTTCTGAGCTCCATTTAACACTTATTGTGAACTTCACATCGTATTCATTGCATACAAACATGAAAGCCGTGGCATGAGTATCTCAATAAAAAATACTCACATAGGCATAAAACTTTCTAGCAGTGGTGATTATGGCAATAAAAACTGATAGAAATTATTTTTTGGTAATACTAACAGGGAAAAATTGCCAAAATACATTTTGCAAAACTTTGGACGTTAAACTTTGTAAAATGTATAGGTTTTGCTTCTAACAGAAAATAATCCAGTGGAATTTGATTTTACTACGATAAGCCTGCATTAATTGGTTAATCTCTCTTAATCGATTCATCTATCTGTCTTTCTATCTATGTGTCTATATATCTTGATTTTGTCCAAACCTTACCGTTCATAGCAGAAACTTGATACTTGTAAGGAGAAAATCCTTTTTTTTTGGTTTTCGAAAATTCCTTGATTTTTTTTTAGTAGGCGGTTCAAATCAATGGAAGTTAATGATAGATTGTTTACTAGGGTGTGCACATTTGTTTCTTGAGAATTAAGAACTTTTTCAGTGAGCACAACCAGACAAAAGCGAAAGAAATGATTTATTCTCTAATCACACCTTCTCCAGCTTTTTAATTGATCACTACCAACAGAGCATATATGGATGGTGGAGATCTATAATTTCCCTTGGATAGCTAGCCCGTTTCAATCCCCCAACATCTACCTATATATCTCTCTCTCTCGTCACCTCTTTCTTTTTACTTTTTTTGTATAAATCTTATGACAGGTAGTGTATATACCATCAATCTGATATTCATATCTATTATATATCTATCACTCTCAGTCTGTTCGAAACTAGCTGAACACGATGTGTCCATAAGAGATCCTAGACAATAAGTATCCGCCTGTTCATCTCCAACAGACTATCCATATGTACAGCCTACTATTTGTATGTATTTATCAATCTCAATCTATTCTTATCTACTTCAATTGCATATCAACTGATCTTTGTATCTGGTTATATCAGTCTTCCTAAGATTCTTTACATCTATCTCAGAATATTCACATGTATTACATATCCTGCATCTATCTATCTATCTATCTATTTATCTATCTATTATTATTATTATTATTATTATTATTATTATTATTATTATTATTATTATTATTATTATTATTATTATTATTATTATTATTATCTTCTATCTTTGTTCATATTTATGTAATAGTTTGTATCTATTATTATCTATGTCCATAAATCTCAGTTTCTCTCCCCCTCTCTATAAATAAATATAAACACACACACACACACACACATATATATATACATATATATATACATATATATATATATATATATATATATATATATATGATTTAACACCAGCTTAGTCAATATCTATTGCAGTTTGTTCCTATCTTTCTCTTCATCTTATTCTGTTTCGTATCTATCTTTGTCCGTAACTATCAGACGATCAATGTATCTATCCGTCTGTATCTATGTTGGACATTGTTGCCATTATTTTATTTTAAAATTCGTGACAACATACCTGGGGGGAAGGTAAACACATTAACCAGGTTCCATAAGTGGCTTTTAGCAGTTGATTTGCATCTGAAAAGTCGAATTTGACATCTGACTCTGGTCACGTGTACCGTCTCCGTAGATACACTCTGCTTCTTGATGGCGTGACCTCTATTCAGTTTTTCTTTATTGGAAAGAACTCAGACTATTTTAGCATCTCTAAGTTTCAAATGTACGTTTACATGAATCTATGAACCAAAGTAAGGCAGAATCTGGATACAGTGATGTTTACGAATGGAATGTGTTAGCGGCTATGAAGACATCCGAGCACACACTGCCAACACACGTATCATATGCGTCGATGTATAAGTCGATCCCCTAACGTATGTGTTAATTCAAGTTTAGTCCAACATAAAGCATTATTGTGTCCAATGGAATGTCAAGTTCATAGAGTTCAAACATATTAATATGATCCATTAGAGAGAATTCTTTATGTTTGAAAAGTCAGAGTTATACACTTGAATTTACAATATATCTAAAAAGGTGATGAACGTTTACAGCATCATCTATTGCATAATATAAAGCAAACCATAAAAGTGCTCCGAAATATACACGTCTCTTTACTGCTTCTTCAGGCAATTGTAATACGTCATTTACAAGCTTTGGGAAATAACCACGAGACAAGAAACGTTTCTCAAGCCAAAAATCGTCATATGTTTTATATTATGTTAGTTACAATTGTTGTTTCATTCGTCTGAAAATATCGGCTCAATATATATACCAGGCGCAAAATAGACAATTTCTTGGCTACTCGTAACATCCAATAGAATGTGGAGACAAAATGTACAGCAATTAGTAATTAAAAAAAAGAAAGAATAATTTTGCATTGCCTTCGGTTGCTAAAGTTCATCTTTGTACAGTAGTCAATATTAAACCAGAGTTGCCAATTTAGGTGTTTAGATTTGTTTCGTTTTTTCTAATATGGGAGTTCAGTGTTGACAATATTCAAATGATTTTTAATTTTCTCTTAATGTTTTTCATGTCCAATGATGCTAACTGAAGGTTTGATTTTTCTTTCCAAAAGTAAACAACCCTGATTTTGACAGTATGACTATTAAGACGATGATATCAAACAAGGCGCCAGAGAAAGTCATAGATTCACAGAAAATAATTGAATTTCCCCCGATAGTTATTCATTTGATACTGGATCATTATGAAGCCATTGTGACGTTTTAGATTTCAAAACCTCAGTTCTCTATATGATAAAATCTATCTGTAAAAATCAATGAGAAGCTAGATAAAACATTTCATCATTTTGCCGTCAGAGTTAGATTGTTTCAGACTAAGCCCAGGTACAAAAAAACAAAAAATCCCCTAAAACGAAAACACATTGTAACTGTCGAAACTTCTGCTTGGATGTAAGTATCTGGTAAACTGGTTAAAGTACCACGTATACCAGTCAATGGGATTTAAGGAATGCTTTTGAGGCGAAAATTGCTGTATTAGTTCCATTGAGTTGAAATCCACACCTGATCGGAAATGCAAAGAGTAACCCTAAATTTTAGACAAGTAAACTAATCACAAAAGTCTGCATTCAAACGGTTGTGATTTAGGTAGCAGCTACTAATAAAAAAGTTGTCCAATAGCTTCAGCAGATAAAGCTAATCAACTGATTTCAGTCTAAGATAATCATACAATTTTATTTTAGTAGTCTGTGGAAGTTGTTAACACAAACTAAGTTATCATATCATACGTGGTATTAAATAAGTTTTAGTGTCCCCATCCTTTTAGTTAGGAATTAAATACGAAAACCTTCTTTTAGCTAGATATCCAAAACATCATTTCCTCCTCCGACCCCTATAAAACCTCTGGACGCACATGGCCCAATCCTCTTTAGCACCAATATTCCTAGCTGGCTATGCTTCTACCCCCAGCCATTACGGCCGGTCATTCTCTCTCTTTCCTTCTACCCTGGTCCAAGGCTCATTGACGCCAGGAGCCCTAGCTGGTCATGCCTCTAGCCCTGGCCTTTGTGGCTGGCAACTACTTCTCTCTCTTTCTTTCTCCCTAAGATCGTTATCATTTCGCAGACCCACCGGGTGATCCGATCTTGATTATTCTCCCTTCGTGACCTATCTCTATACTAACTTTGCCCATTTCACTTCACCGATATCAAGCTTCACACATACGCACAGCCTCAAAACCACACCACTGTGTCTTCACCATGTGCTACAAATGCGTATCACCTCTCACTCTTGTGAATGGAATGGCAAAACTTTTCTACCATCCGATAGTCATGACAATCTTTCCTAAACATCTATACTTCGCGAAACACGCATGGATAAAACTCCATGGTCTCTATCTTTCATGGTCTGTTCTTCGAAAGTCTAACAACGTCAGAGAATAGCCCCAAGTTAACTCACTTACTTGACAGTAAGACTTGCACACTGAACCCGGTTTCCATGTATTATCTTTGAGCCGTCCAACCATACGGAATCCAAGCAGTTCAGACAAACCCTACTTCAACTCCGACGCCAGTACTATCAAGACAAGAAAGCTCCCACCTTTCGCCATCTCTTCTTCTATGTCTTCTCTTAACATTACTTCTTACGATCGATCGTATTTATGTTATCCTTACATGTACCTACTCTTCATTCTTGTATTGAACGTACGTCTCTTGTCTGGCCATAATACTTATATGTGTTCATTCCACTGTGTTTCATCAATACACATCCAACTTCATACTTGGCGCTCATTCCATTCTCATCGTACAACATCCTTTTTCCTTCCACATTTACAGGGCCACAAGCGCGCTACAATCAAACCACGACAAGGACCAAACCTCCTCGTCTCCCTCAAATAATATCATCGCACCATTTGTGACAACAAAAGTTGTCACCCCAAAGAGTAATAGATTGAAAGGAAATAAGAAAACACTTTTGATACATTAACTCTTCATCAGGGACCCCTGGAGCGTTTTAGTGCTGAAAGGGAGCCCTCTAGAAATGGCATTTTCAAAACGTATTCTTATTGTGACCTTGTTAGGCTATGACAAGATAAGCAGTGAGTGGTTCGCCAACTGGAAGCTTCCCAGCCTGGAAACTGCAGACCTCTGAGGATCCATCAAAGCATTTCAACCATGATCAAGTTTACAATTGTAAACGGAGAGTTATTGCTATGTTCCGTAGAAGTTGGAAGAACAGATACAACACTTTGATCTTGAACTAAAAGCCGAAAAGACTGGGCTAGAAAAATGGGAAAGTGTCCGATATTAAATTTTCAAAGAAGATATTGAATTATTGAAATTGAGCACACAGCCCAAGATGTGTCAAAAACGCAGGAGGAGCAGCTGCCCCAACTGTCCCCATTGCACCGTGGTTCCAGTGCCTCTTCTCTTAATATATAATCTGCAGCAACCTAATTATTTACACCCTAACATGATACACTCGTAGCTACAGAGAGTTGACACTTTTGTCATGACAGACCTTTAGCCTAATCCTAGCTAACTTCAAAATTGCTAAATTATCAATACTTTAGATATATTGTCTATAGTTTTGAGAGGAGCCATTATTTAACATTCAAAGAGTTTTTCGGATGACTGAACTCATTTCAAAACGATGGCAAAACAAGAGAATTAACAAGAAAGATGAGTTCAATGGTCTGAAAAAATCTTTGAAAGTCTAATTGCTATGTTTGTCTGAAGTGTACTATTAGTCTGAAATCTTGGGTAGATTTATATACAAGGCATATAATAAAACAACGATTCATTGGCAAAACCCTGAGGGCCAATTTCTAGACTGATTTCTGTCTGAGTGCATACAATGTTCAGACTTTCTACCGAGAGAAATCGGGGTCTGCATTATGAAAGGGGTCGCACGATACACCGATAAATACCGTGCTAGGAAAGGTTTAATCATGTGCCGTGAAGCTCTCTGATTGACCCAAAATTTCACCTTTCCCTGAGTTGATAAAATTAGTGCGCACTTTTTTTCGGAAGAAATATCACGTGCCTTCTATTTCAACACTCGATACTTCTTCATTAAGAGCTTGATTTTATTAGCCATGAACAAGCAGTGCCGTTTGAAGGAAAAAAATGATCTTTGAGGGGATTGAGAATTCTAAGGCAAAAAGGCCCGCATCATGATGAAGAGGGTCCAAGTAGAAGGAAAAGAAGAAGGAGCAACTCAATGAAAACTGTCACATTACTATAGTCATTTGAAAACATGTCTTCTTTGGGGTGACCAATTGAATATTGAAAGAAGGCGTGATCAATGAACAAGTCACTTCTCTCACCTTTTCAAGTAATAGTGATTATTAAAAAGTCTGAAACCTCACAAAAACCTATTCAGGGTTTATCTATAAAGGAACAAAAAAA
>OY735215.1:46973637-47008637 GCA_963457665.1 Thysanoteuthis rhombus
TATATATATATATACACGCATGTACTCAAAATATATGTCATCTAACCTATCTATGTATGTATAACCTGTCATTTTTTTTTATATTATTGGCCGCGTTAGTACTCCCCTGTGGATTTCCAATCCAAGGTCTTTCCACACCTGTTTTTCACCTGCTTTGCCATTTTGTTCACTTTTTGCTGTTAGGAATCTCGATTCATTTTTTATTTTCCACGCCCCACTTCTCCAATCAGCATCCCCTTGGTTTTTGCATCCCCTAGTTTTTGCATCCCCTAGTTTTTGCATCCCCTAGTTTTTGCATCTTCTAGTTTTTGCACTGTACCCTAAGACATTTTTTTGTTTGGTCTTGCTCTATTTTCCTCTTCGTTGTGCCCCCCCCCAAATCAAATAATGTTTTGTCGTAAATGTTGAAAAATCACAAACAAAAAACAAAACAATACAATGTATAAATGAAAACAATTTGTTTCCCGATAATTCAAGATGGCGGCCATGGCTGGTATTAAAACTGTAATTGCAATAAAGTTGCGTGAACTAGTCTGATATGGATGATCTCGGTGTCAAATTACACATTTTATGGCGCAGATTTCGAATTTGGAACTTTAGAATTGTTCATAAGCTTCCATTTATCTCACAATTTAAGATGACTACCATGTGTTAGGTCAGATGGTTGTGTCATCACCACAACTATCACCACAGTTAAATGGGGCTGACGATGTTGATCATGGTCGTGGTTGTGATGATGATGATGGTGATGGTGTTGATAATTAAAGTTTTCGAAGTAGTGATGATGGTGGTGATGATTGTGGTTGGGTTGAGGTGGATGGTGATAATATGATGGGAGGCATTAGTTAAGTCAAAGGAAATCTTTCATTTAATGGTTTAATTGTCGACGGGTATAATTCTACTATAGAAGAATAAAATCCCTCTACTTTATTTTGGAATATAAATATACGTACTATATTTTCTAAGGACAACAACATATTTGCATGTTTTGATTTTTGGTACAATCTCCCTAACCGAAACACATTTTAACAAAGGGCAGAATGTCAATCTCACTGTTTTCGTTTTCATCATGATAGAATAATATTCAAAATAATCGTAATATCAGGCATAAAGGATGAATTTCATGTTTTGCAGGGGAAAGTATCTATAGAAATTTTAAAAGCTATTGTCTTTAAATTCAAAAAAAAGTTCTGCTTGCTTGGATCACACATACCACCGTTCGGAAATGACCCTCTAAATTTCGTTCTCTTTGAAAGAAAAAAAATGTAGTGATTTGCAGGGGCGATTTTAATTGCATAATCAGGGACCAACATCATAATTCACAAGATTCAACATGGCAATACCGGAAGTATTTGGGAACAATAATAAATTCACTTGGTCTATCATTAGGCAAAATTCGCCGTTCACAATTATTTTTACATTGAATATTCATACAGTTGGTCGAAAAATATTTGATGGTGGTTTCACGTATTACGAAGACGATAAAAAATCCCGAATCAGCCTTTGTTTAGCTAATGCACGCGACATTGGCATTGTCAGATCATTTACAATCCGGGATATTTCGTTCAATTTTTCAGGTCACAGACCTATAAGTATAATTAAGATTCAGTGTCCCAGGATAAGGTTGATTTTATTGCCAACCGAATATTCAGGGAGAGGCAGCAGCTTTCTCTTGAATATTGACTCAATAGATGTGTTTCATCATTAGGAAAAATATCTTGATATTTGAGGTAATGATAAGAGCTTACAAAAATGATTTATTTTACTTACCATCCCATGTAAATTAAAAACTAAAACATCAGATATCCTTCCTGAAGCTTCTTCTGATTTTTTGACCGATTTCCCGATACATGCTGTTAAAAGACCGTTAAAACTCGTTAGTGTAAAGTGGTCAGCATATAAAACGACAGCATCCACACACCCAGATCATTTGATATCTTTAAACTCTTCGAATTAATATTTTTACAGAAAAATCTCTCAGAAAAATCAAATGAAAAAATCAAATGTTATTTTGTACATAACTGGAAAAAGTTTCTGCTTTTTCTACTGTAAAATTGATTCCGGAAAGTATCAGTTACATTGATGCAACTTGCATTCTTGAAAATATATCAAACGATATACGAAAAGATAACAACGAAAAATGGAATAAAATACTTCAGAAAAATGACCAAAAACAATAATGGAATGAGATTACTTTCAATGAAAAATAGAAAATAATGAATTATCCTTCATCTGAAAGTCTTGTGAACCATTTCAAGAAAAAAGCGACATTAACTCAAATTATATTTTTCTCCAAAGTAAGGTATTTATGCTGTCCAAGTTTTTGACTTTCCTTTATCCATAAATAAAAATTGAGGCAGTTACCTGACGAAAATAAATAAAAGTACTTTATATGAATAAACATCTGGATGAAGAGCTGGGATGATAACTCAAATATCAGGCAAACACATTCGATTATTACTTATCATATCTGATACCATTTTTAGTTTTGCAATTTATCCATTAAATTGGTGTTCAACTGTTATTTCTGTTAATAAAAAAAACTACTGAAATGGATCTTATGCTAACAATTATAGATCTATTTCACTCGTTGCGCTGCTCTGAAAACATTTTGATTTTATTTTATTGAAACGTTTCCAGGAATGGTTTTTGCTGTCAAACTGCTAACCAGAAATGGGAAAAGTTCTGCAGACAATGTTTTCTACTTTGTGTACTTATAAACTGTGTATATCCAGGAATGAAAACTTTACAGATTCTGAAGGAGTGTTCGGTAAAGTTTTCAGACAAATACTGTTTGATAAACGAAAACCTTTTGGAGCAGGTTTCGTTTTTATAGCATGTGTAATAGATATGTATCAATTCACCGATTACGTCACATACCGAAACCTGAAAAGTTTCCCATACCATTTAAAAGTGGTATAAAAATGACTTCCCTATATTGTTATGGCTCTTTTATTGTACGCGAATGATATATTTGATATATGGACGGGGATGTTTATTAGAACCACTGTATCTTCTTATTCATGATAAAGACAACAATTCACGGAAGAAACAATCAAGACGCTTTTACACAGCGATGGAATAAACTGTATTAATTATTAATTCAAAAAATGTGAATCAAATATTATAAACGAAAACGAATTTGATAGGAGAGATATTTTTTTGATGGTAGTTTCATTAAAAACGAAATATATGCTAATTTGTTAGGAAGTCAACTATCAGATTTAAGAAAAATGAAAGAAAATATTTTCAAATGAAAAATCGATATCTTGCCATTCATAAATTCTACAATTTCTCAAAATTTGAAAAGATGGCTCCGATAAATATCAAATTTGAAGTTCTTCAGTCTTGCGTTATGAGTTCAATCGTTGATTTAAAAATCTGTTCGAAATAAGACATTACTATCATCTAAAAATTAGGCAGCAAATATCAAATATTTCATTGCAAGACAATCATTGCAAATACCTGATATACTATGAATTATAAAATCAAAACTTTGATTTATGGGCTCCCTCAGCTCAACACGAAAACAAACTTTTTAGATTGGAACTAAGTCCTCATATGATGCTGATTGAAAAAAAAGGTCGTTGGACTCGTGCTATTACGAAAAAAACTTTGTAAAGAATACAACATGTTAAAAGAGAGATGAAAACTATTCATTGTTCAAAAATTGATGGAACGAAATTGAGCCTGCCAAAACCATTGATGGACAATCCGTCGTCATAGGTCAATATTAACAAAGTCTTATATAGATAGGATGAATATTTCTTTCATTTTAATTGCATTAGACCGGTTATATGTTTGCTTTGGATAGCTTTGAGTGATGTTGTTGTTATTGTCATTGCATTTTCATCATCATCATCATTATTATTATTATTATTATTATTATTATTATTATTATTATTATTATTATTATTATTATTATTATTATTATTATTATTTGGAATCTCACACCAGTTGCCTGGCGGTAACCGCTGGAGTTTGAGTGACAGCAAGTCTCCTCAAGTCTCCAGCCCTCCTCCCCTAGTAATCATAGGTCACAGTAATTCTGCGATTAAAAGTTTCACACCGGTTGCCCAGTGGTTATCGCTGAAGGCTGAGTGACAATAAGTCTCCTCAGGTCTTCGGCTAGCGTCTCCTCTCTTTCGCATATCATGACAGAGCTACAATTCGTTGCAGTACTTATATCTCTAGCACCTTCCTCAGTATCCGTGCAGTTCCAAGTAGTGCTGTAGTCTGTACGGTCTCTATCCTCCCCCTAATCCCGATCTCCTCCAGTCTCTCCCTCAGCGTTTTGGGGACAGTTCCTAGTGCTCCCACTATGACCGGTACTACCCTGGTTTTCATGTTCCACATTTTTCTTAACTCCCTTGCTAGGTCCTGGTATTTTTCCCTTTTTTTACCCTCCTTCTTTTTTACTCTATGGTCTGCAGGTACAGCAACGTCTAGTATTTGGCAGGCCTTCCTTTTTTTGTCTACTATTACTAAGTCCGGCCTTCTTGCCTGGATGAGGTGGTCAGTTTGGATGTCAAAGTCCCACAGTAGTTTGTGGTTGTCATTCTCAAAAACTGCCTCTGGCTTGTGCTGATACCACTTTTCTACATGGTTGAATCCCCTTTGTTTGCTTAGTTCCCAGTGTATTATCGTTGCTACTCTATCGTGTCTATGTTTATACTCATTCTGGGCGAGTTGGCTACATTCACTAGTTATGTGGTTTGCCGTCTGATCTCTTTCACCGCACATGCGGCATTTGCTGTTTGTCTGTGTTCTGTCGATTTTTGATTTTATGTAGTTTGTCCTTATGCTTTTGTTTTGGGCTGCCATGATGAGCGATTCTGTTTCTCTCTTAAGGTTCCCCTTTCGTAACCACGTCCATAATTTCTCGTCGGCTATATCTTTTATCTGTCTTTTAAACTCGCCGTACAATTTTTTCCCTTCCCACTTTTCTTTTCTAGTTTGCTGTACTGTTCCATTGTTTTCTACTTTATTGTTTGTTGCACTATCTCTCGCGCTCTTTATGATTTCTTCACTATTTGTTTGCACATATCTATCTAGGACTACTTTAGCTCTCTGGACACAATCTTCTATGCTGATGAGCCCCCTACCACCTTCTTTTCTCTTAACGTATAGTCTATCTGTATCATCTCCAGGGTGTAATGCTTTATGCATCGTCATAAGTTTCCTTGTTCGCCTATCCATTGATTGGAGCTCTTCCTTTGTCCATCCTAGGAATGGTCCCGTATACCTAACTACTGACACAGCCCAGGTGTTCATTCCTTTTATTAGATTTCTGCTATTTAATTTGGTTTCTAATATTTTCCTTATCCTTCTGAGGTATTCTCTCTTAATTTTCTCCTTCATCTCTTATTATTATTATTATTATTATTATTATTATTATTATTATTATTATTATTATTATTATTATTATTATTATTATTATCACACCAGTTGCCTGGTGGTTACTGCAGCAAGTCTCGTCAAGTCTCCAACCCTCCTCTTCACACTCTCATAGTCCACAGCTGTACTGCGGTTTATAGTTTCACACCAGTTGCCCGGTAGTTTTCAATGAAGGCTGGGGGACAGTAAGTCTCCTTATATCTTCAACCCTCCTCTCGTATCTCCCTCATCTATCACAGCGGTGCTGTGGCCACCCTGTTAGGCCACTGCTAACAGCTGGGGTCGTAGATCTCATACTTCTAGCACTTTTCTCGGTATTCGTTCAGTTCCTAGCAGTGCTGTGGTCTACACAGTTTCAATCCTTCTTTTTATCCCTAGTTCCTCTAATTTCGCCTACAGCATCTCTGGTACAGTTCCGAGTGCACGTATTATTTCTGGTACTACCCTGACTTTCATGTTCTACATCGTCTTCAGTTCTCTTACCACATTCTAGTATTTTTCCAGTTCTTCACTCCCTTTCCTCTTTATTTATGGTTTGCAGGAACGGCCACGTCTATTATTTGGCAGGTTCTCGTCTTCTTGTCCACGATTACTAGGTCTGGTCTTCCCGCTTGGATGGGGTGGTCCGTTTGGATGTCAAAGTACCAAAGTAATTTGTGGTTTCCATTCTCTAAGATTTTTCCAGTTTGTACTGATACCACTTTTCTGCATGATAGAATTTCATTCATTCACTCAGTTCTCAGGGTATCACTTTTGCTAATCTATCGTGTCCGTGTTATTACTCCTTCTGAGCTAGTTGACTACATTCACTAGTAATGTGGTTTATAGTTTTCTCTCGATTTTTGTTTTGATATAGTTAGTCCTGATTCATTCGTTTTGGGCTGCGATGATGAGCAATTCCATTTCTTTCAGGTTTCCTCTTCGTAGCCATATTCATAATCTCTCGTGTGCCACATCCTGTATCTGTCTTTTGGATTCTCCGTATAGTTCTTTCTGTTCCCATTTTTCTTTCCTTGTTTGCTGTGCTGTTCCGTTGTTTTCTACTTTTTTGTTGTTCGTCGTGCTACTTCATGCACTCCTTATGATGTCTTCATTGTTTGCTAGCACATATTTTTCTCGACCAGCTTTGGCCTTCCGGACAAAATCTTCTATGCTGATAAGCCCTCAGCCATCTTCTTTCCTCTTCACGTACAGTCTACCTGTGTCAACTCTGGGGTGTAAGGCTTTGTTCATTATATTATTATTATTATTATCATTATTATCATAATTAAATATTTCATTTTTTAGAATTAATTTTTTTATTTCACTTTAATAGTAATAGTAGTAGTAGTAGTAATAATAATAATAATAATAATAATAATAATGAGAAGAAGAAGAAGAAGAAGAAGAAGAAGAAGAAGAAGAAGAAGAAGAAGAAGAAGAAGAAGAAGAAGAAGAAGAAGAAAAAATGGAACAAAAATAAAAAAGAACAGAAAAACAAAACAGAAAACAGAAGCCAATTACATGCAATTAACAGATTTTGACGCGTAATTTTGGGATTTGCCGTGTATATTAATTTCTACGAATAATGAACCTATTGACCCTGAATGCCCCCGGGCTTCCAAGGTCTAAATCTAGTAATGAGTGTCATTTTCTAATTACTTGTGTGTTAAAAGTCTATATAATGGCCATTATTCGCTTCAAACTTGTTTTTCGTGACAAGCATAGTGATATTTATACGTAATAGTTTTCTTACTTTACGCGATAAAAAATGTGCAAATTTTCGAGGCAAAGTTTGAAGGGAATGATCGACATTTCCTATATTTTCTAGACAGAATCAATTACAAAAACTAACTCTCTTTACCCAAGAACAAAAAAGAGGTAGAAAAAAAGTTGTACACTGTTATGAGAAACCAAATCCAGGTGGTGGCTAAAATAGTAAGATCCAGGAAGCCCTTCAACATCTAAACCTCAGCGTGGTCTACAAGGGGTAGTATAAATTTTTTTTTGTTATGCAGAAACCAAATGGAAATCTTTATTAAGATTAGTCGGAACCGGGACAATTGTAATGTATGAGGCTACAGTGAGTGATTAGTTTGTTTGAACCACTCTTAGATAAGAAAATATTTTTTCCTGGGAATCACCAGCGATGTTGCAACCTAATATGAATTTTTTCTTAAATTCCCTCATCTAAATAGGTTCTTGGTGGAGTGGGGTGAATGTGCAATGTGATCACTTGATTTGTGCTGGCTTCTTGGTAAAAATTTGAACCTTTTTGTGACCACTCCCCAAAACAATGTAAATTGAAGCAGCGAATCAGCGGATATCTTGTTGCACATGCCTGAACAGACATTATCCCGTGAGGTTAATCAGCCAGAAGTGAGACGCCATTGAGTGGAATTGTGTAATGCAGTGGTCTTTAAACTTTAGTTCCCCTCAGAACCCTTTCCAGTACTTTAATTTCCCTAGGGAATCCCTTCAAAAACAATATTCTCTTATACATATATATATATATATATATATATATATATATATATATATATATATATATATATATACATACATATATATATATATATATATATATATATATATATATATATATATATATATATATATATATATATATATACATATATGAATCCACAATCTATTATCTATTTCCAGCTCTACTCTATAACAACTCAACTTCATAAGTAATATGTTGCAATATCGAGCACTGTGTGAAAAGATTCCATTACATTTCAGAAGTAGCTTTATAGTATTGATATATTATATTATGGTATACTGCTAGCCTGATCTGTACCACATATACTGCATATATATATATATATATATATATATATATATATATATATATATATATATATATATATGTATGTGTGTGTGTGTGTGTGTGCATGTATGCTCGTAACAATTATATTTTGGACTTGTTTATGTAATGGAGGATCACTAAATATTTTGAAAAAATCTCCTTTGAGATATGCAGTACTCAGTTTGAATACTGCTGGCCTAATCAGTCACTGCCGCATATATAATGATGTATCCAGCCACTTCTTCACATCTCTTGCATTGCAGTCTGTCTAAAATAGGGATTTGATTCCTAGCGACTTCTAGCTTTTTCCCAACGATAATTCAAACGATGGACGAGATCAAAGAGAATGCAATGAGTCAGCTGATGACCATCCTAAAAGGAGACTTTACAGACCGTTTTGAAACGCTATGATAAATCTGTGAGGTCCCATGGAGATTAGTTCGAAGCAAAGTAAACATCATTGCCCTAGGTAGGCTGTCTTCTTTGATACAGAATGGCTGGATACTCTCCGGACTGATTCCGTATCAAGAATCAGCTGACAGCAATAGCCTCTGCATTAATCAATAAGTTATTGTCATGTCCTTTTGCAGCCCTCATCTGTTCAATAGTTATCGGATCGTGAGTTTCAATTGTTTGACAATCGGCGACAAGCTCGAAGGCTCCCCCAATCAACACAAAGGAAACGTAGCATGGACACCGTTTCCACATCCCCCAAGCCCCCCATCTTTAATGGAAATCTCTTCTCATCGCAAGACGGACAAGACAATTCACTCATGGCGTCACCAACTGCGCATGTCTTCCAGAGTTGTTAATATCATCACCTTCCTTCTACGCTGCAGAGCTATCAACACATTCGCCAGTCCCCACCACTGGGACACTGAATCAATAGAAATCTAATGACGCCTTTCTCTTTATCCAGTTTTGTTGCTGCATTGTAAATTCGGCCTATACACGGAAATACAGGCTGGGTCGTCTGGGAAGGATTCGATTTCAAGTCGTCTTTCTCAGTAGTGAATATTCTATGTTGTGTGTGAGAGGAGAGAGAGAGAGAGAGAGAGAGAGAGAGAGAGGGGGGGGGGATAAACGCTGTTTTGGCATTTTCTGAACATGCGCAGTTGTGTCGTGACAATCAAATATTTTCATTTGAAATCTTTCTGCGTTCGTCTGCAATTCTCCTTCAATCAACAATCAGTTTATAAAGTTTCATTAAACCATCTCGAAGCTTTGAAACAGAATATTTTTTTTTAATTTCAGAAAGAAAAATAGTTTCTCATTGTTATGATATGGCTTATTAATTGAAAATTCAATAATTACAAGAACAAAATGCAAATTTCTTTCCCAAAGGAAATGCTGAGAATCTTAAGTACATGCTTGTTAAAGTATCCGTCTTATTACTACAACGTAAATTATCCATCTGCCCGATACCATCATTAACTTATGTCCCCTCCGTAATTCGGGGGAGAACTTATCTGAACTCAACAATTATAGTTTTTGTCTCAATGTTTAAGATTGCTATACACAGATTCATTCGAACAATTATGCTCATCCTTGTTGTAATAGTCATGTTTCGATTATTGTATAATCACAACGTTTGAGCCACAGGGAACAACAGCTGAAATGTTGTGACTATAGCAAACAAGATGGAAGGCAACAGTTCAAATGGATCTGTGTATATTATATGTAATTCTTATAAACAGAAATCGAGACCAATATCATCGGAACTGTACCGACTGACATAATGAAAAAAATATAGAGGCAAGCGAATCAAACATAAATGCTGGAGTGCACAACTGCTAAAAGGTTGTAACTACAACAACCAAGTTGAGGACAAAAGTCTGAATGAATCAATGTATGATAATGATAATAGCTTTTTTATTATTGTGTTACGACTGACTCTCTTATATATACAAGCTTAGCTTAGTGTGTCACCCAGTTAATGTCATTGCACTAGCAATAGTCGGCGAGTTTTGGTAGGTAGGGATACCCCCCCTCACTGTAGATGCCCGAATTTAAACAGGGATATTGACCATGTACTCTTTTTCTACTGGGTTGCTACTTAGTATATGTGTGCTTCCAGCACGGCCACTGACTAACCTTTGATATCTGTGGTCGAGCATATACGTTCTTCAAAGCCTGACATTTCTTTTTGCTTCCAAACCACGAGTCCTAATGTCCCGCTGCTATCTGATGTTATTGCAACGAGGCCTGCCCATTACTCTTTAAACTTAAGCCGTCATGGTATCTCTGACATCTATATACTGTATGATAAGTGGTGTTTAACATTGTGTTTTCTTGTTCACGTTGAATAGTTCTTAGTTTGAAAGCCAATTTGCCGGTTGAGCTCCATTCTTCAGCCTCGTAAGTAACTGTTAGAAGAATGCATTGATTGCAAACCCTTCAGTTCGAGAACAATGGGATCATTTGCAGAGATATTTATTGCCTGTTTTTCACTAATTAAACATTCAAATCGAGGCCTTTTTTTAGCATAGCATGCGTTTTGATTGATTCAATTATTCCATTTTTCATTGTTGTTTTATATCTCTTATTTTGACTGTGTTGTTACTAGGGTGGGCATGCCCCCTTTCCTCTTTTAAGGGGACAAAACTATAGAAAATATGGATCGAAAGTGAAGGGAGATATAAGCATAGCTTCCCCTTCCAAGCTTCATATTTAGAAATTCACCCACTGCCTTTACACTGACATATCAAAATAACTTACACAATATTTAAAGGACCCTTCACGGCCCCAAATCCCAAGCTACGCCCCAAAATGATTCGAACTTTTTGAAATGTCTGGGAGTTTTAGTTCTTTTTTTTTATTCCTTAAATATTTAATCTGGCGTAAATGGGCATTCATATATATATATATATATATATATATATATATATATAGAGAGAGAGAGAGAGAGAGATAGATAGATAGATGGATATAAATATAGATATATACATATAGATATAGATATATGTTTGTGTTTGTGTGTGTGTGTATTTTCCCTGTTTATTTGGGATAGTTTGATTCTGCTTTGAACTACTTTTTAATACCATTCAAACATTGTATAACTGTGCAGATCCTCTGGATCCCCTCTAAAACGTATCGTGCAAGACAGACCAATTGTAGATTGTTTGCAATAGTCTTTCAAACCCATACATCTGCTGGTAGTTGCCGGTTATATATTCAAAGAGTAGATTTACTTTATTAAGAGGTTGTCATCTATGCTGATAATATCTCATTGCTATGTGCCACGCTTACCATTTATGAGTTCGTTCAGTGTTGTTGACAACATTTATAACCCCATGAACCGAAGTTCAGATAATGAGCAGTAAAGATCAGTTAATGACATTTTGCTGCAGAGAGTCAAGCTTAGATAATATTAATAAAGACAACAAGGAAGATGTTCGGGAAAAATCAATGTATAATAGCAGAGATAAGTTATAATATAATGGGTCAAAGCTAGGGTCTGCAAAGCGATAAGTTTAGGTTTTCTGTGTTTGGAAGAATGATGGTGAGCTATTATGAGGTATTTCTTTATCGAGGATAATATTGGTGGGGTCTCTCATTCCCCCGAATCTCTTGCTACCCTTGCAAATGATTTGAAACTTTTCGAAATGTCTGAAAGTTTTAGTTTTTAATTTTCATCCCTTAAATATTTCATACAGCGCTTACGGCTATCCAGCTAGTGTTATAATTACCGTTCCCATTAGTTCGGTATTGTTTGATTCTGCTTTAAACTACTTTTGAAAACCGCCCCTGGCATTGTACGAAGTGCTGATTCTCTGAATCCTCACCGTGGGTTGCTGGAAGATGAAAGATCGGTTTTAGAGAGAAGTATAAAGTATCCAATGCAAGCAACGTAGGTGATATAATATACAAATGTTCATTATTTATGATTACGTATTCTCACGAACTTTTCAAGTTTCGTATAAAGCAAAGATTCAAAATACAGATTTTCAAGGTAGGAAAACCCTCCCAAACTAACAGGCTTACCTAGGACAAACATCCCGCTAAGTAAAGATCAGTAAATATTGATTGCTTATACATGGCAGTTGTCCAGATTGAGCGGGAAGTAGCTTCATGCAAACTTGATGTCAGCTACGCAACCAGTTGAACCGTAATGACGCTCTGAACCTGTAACCTCCAAGTATTTGTTTGTTGTACATAATTGTATGTTATCATACACTGATTTACTCAGACTGGTGACATAATCTTGGTAGTTTCAGCTGTTGTACCCCATGCCTTCTTCAGATATCTTTTGTCTTAGTTAACTTTTCTAAGAATTTTCGCACTTGACCCTTTATTCAATCAACATAAGTAGATGGTGTTTATTCCGCTGCCAACCCTGGAGAATATCTGGTATGAATTACCGTATTCCACGGAATATAAGACGAATTTTCTCAAAATTCGGTGTCGAGTGAACCTTTCATTCAGTCAACACTTTGCTGTTGACCCTAAAGAATATTTGGTATCAGTCACCGTATTTCACATCATACAAGATAAGTTTTTTTTCCTGAATTCTGTCTTTGGTGGCGAATGTTTTATCTGTTTTGTTTTTTTTAACTAACGATACTATGCTTTGCAAATAATGTAAACTTTCAGCCTCTTTTAGGGGTGGATTAAGATTTGAATTGATGAGAGCATTAAAATAACCCGATTGTGTTGAAGGCAATGGAAATCAGAAAAAAAAGAGCGGGTTTCTATCTTTTTTTTTTTTTAATGTGCCTGTAAAACTTGAGTTGCGTCTTATATTCCGTAATTCTTCTAGATTAATCTGCTCTTGTGATGTCAGTTGTTTGCTTTTTCAACTGAACCAGAACAGGCTTTGGTACAAACCAACCCAGGAATGGAACTCACGACCAACTGCTCAAGAAGAGTATACTGTTTTTTTTTTGTTTTTTTTTTGCAATCCTCGACTCTGAAATTGAACTGTCAGGTTACTGGATACGATTAAACAATGTTTTTATCCACTAATGTTATCAGTCGAAAATGGTATTGGTGTTTATCGATGTCTTTCTGAGATGTGCACTGCTTAAGCGTTCTGTCTCTCTCGCTGTGTATAACTGTGTCTCAATAAAACCGTCATGGGAAATACAGGAAAATTGCCTCCTTTTTATGGCTTTTGTCATGCAATATCTCAACTGTTTCTCCTTCCTATTCTTCAATTACAAGTGATGATATCACTAACTAGTGGAATAGTGCCCGGGAGACATGTCATTTTGTCTTCCAATGCTAAACGCAGCGAAATACACGCCATTATTTTCTTTTGCAGTTTGTAAACGTCCATAACACTAAAAGCTCGGATTCTAGAAGTCGTTCCACTTGAACATTCAAACGTAGACATATATCCAGGGGTACGACCGGTAAGTATCCAGCAATTCTGAATACCAAGTGAGTTAAAATGTGCGCTTGCATGTTGATATAATGGTATATATAAAATGAAAAATACTGAACTAGGATATTTTGAGAAAATAAACGAAAAAATATTCATGTAATGGCACACAAATGAAAAGATCACAAGACGGCACAGTATGTCAGAGTAAAGTCAGAACTCCGAGATATAGAATCTATCAGAAAACTTGAATGATAATGGGCTGGACATGTTGCGAGCATGGCAAACAGCCGTTGGACATCTTGACTCACAGCGTGGATCCCAAAAGATCACATGGAACCCGGGACCAACAAAATAAAGATTGTATGACGAACCAAATAAAGTGAGGTCCACAAGAGAGTGTTTTGGCAAACCTTGGGGAAGGTCTATGTCCAATGACGAATAAATGACTACTATTGGAGAATCATTATTTATTTGAAAACAAAACATTCACAAGTCAAATTGACTGTACGGGGGAGGTTTCATGTAATTCAACATTACGGTTCGGGTGTATATCAAATCATTCAAAGAAAATATACCTAAAAAACTGCATTGCATAACAATTTTCGGGAATCGATATAACAATAAAGATCTCTACAAAGTGACGTCCATATTATTGAAATTTTATTGAAATTGCTTGTGTTTTACGAAAGTTATCACAGAATTAAAGTCGACGATTGAGTAAGAACTCAACTTACCCATATTAAGGGTAAGGCGCTGAACACACCTCCCCGATTTCAACAAACAGTTGCACTGTCCTGAAGTAGTTTAACGAGTGAGAACTTTACTGTGCATGCATAAACAATCTACGGGGTTACTCAGTCGAGTGTGAGAGGAAATTAGGTGAGCTTGTGTATTCACAATTTCGAAAAACGAGTCGTTCTCACATTCAGTGAAGTTTGTTTTGGCAAAACGTTATCCCTCAGTCCTAATTTGGTTTCCCCAGGCTTCTCCATTTTACCCAAGAGATGTCAAACCATGATCAGGATTAAGGTGAACGCGACAAGGTAGCTGGTAGCGATTAGTGGAAATCAGCATTCGATTTTTTGGAGGGCTCTTTTTAGCCTTGGGATAAGTTCCTATATATATATATATATATATATATATATATATATATATGTATATATATATATATATATATATATATATATATATATATATATATATATATAACCTCATATGGATGCCTTGATGCAGATTTTAACGCTAGGCACAATAAGAAATTAAAAAGAATCGTCATCATCATCGGCAGAAGCAATGGTAGTCACTCTCTAACGTCTACCGAGGAACATGGACCTTCCTCAAGATTTGCCAAACCGATAAGTTATGTGCGTCTCAGAGCAAATAGTTTCTGAACTCATCTAAATAATCACACCGCCTCATTTTTTCCTGCCATAATTTCGCATATGGTCGCTAGGGATTCACGTTAAGAGTTGTGATGTCCAGTGACTGTCTGACATACTTGTTACGTAGCCTGCCTGTTGCCATTTTAGTTTTGGGTCTCATGATATCTTTGACCTCTTTCTTTCTTTGATATACTTTGCTGCCTTGTGATCTGTTCATGTGGTGTTAAGCATAAACCTTCCTTGTGTACGTTTCATTGTTCTCCGTTTGAAAGCCATTCGTTTGGTTAGGTCCAATGTTTCAGCTCCATAGGTGAATATCAGTAAGATACTTTAGTTATAAACCCTGAGTGATTCCATGTTATATCGCTCGATTTTATGAATACCCCCTGGATCACTCTCTGAGATCCGCTTAAAAAATCATGTGCTCCTATACCAAATGGGGAAAATTTGATACTTTGGAATATAGAATGTCACCGTTTCCATCTACAGTGACAAAAACGCTCAGATTTTAGGGAGCGGTTGAGACCGCAAACTGAAATCACCTCTGAAGCGGAGAACTTTTCAGCACTTTTGTATACATCATGAAATAATTGCCCAACGAGGAAGCTCAGTAATAAACCTTGTTCTTCCGATACATAAGATTACATGGTAGAAATATGAAAATGGTGCTAATTACTAACATGGTCAAGTGAAGACATGAAAATAGGCAGTTTTGAGAACATCCAAGAATGGTGCACATCTCAAACAATCAATCTGACTGTCTTATGATAGTAATACGTATGCTTACTGCATATCCATGACTTACTATGTTATGAATGACAGGAAAGCGTGAATGCTTTATATATCATTCCGTTTGAGTGAGAAGCTCCCAACTATTAGAGATACGGACCCAATACTTTGGATTTATCCATACGTTTAGTACAGAAACACCTATAACTTTTTTTTTGAAAAGGTGATGTTGGAAGCATCGGCTAATTTGATATGAAATGACGCCCGTTCTCTTAAGAACCACAGCTAGAAAGGCAGTGTTTTAATATTGAAAGGACCCATTGACAATTGATCTCCAATATAAGCCACCAGTTATTTCTGGTATCAATACTAAAGTAAAGAAAAAGAAGTAGTAGTAATAGTAGTAGTATTTACTATAATACTAATTTGCTGAACAGTTAAGGAGGGTTGATTGTTACTATTACTTTAAACATATAATTTCAGGTAATGAGATTCATGGCATTATAGCGTCATTAGAACGATTGTATTCTGTTTTTTTTTTATGCAGTGTCATCGACGCCATTAACTAGCTGAAATCTTTTGTCCTGTCCGAACCTGTCCCTCGACAGCAACAGAGATGCTGGATGGATGGCCGACATGTTTCATGAATTAATAATGGAAATAACGTTATCGCCCTCGACAGGATGGCGTCATTGACGCAGACGATGCTTGACTTATTCAGAATTTGTAAGAAAAAAAAATGAAGGAAAGAAAGGATTGGGGGGCGGAGAGAGATAGACAGAGAGAGAGAGAGAGAGAGAGAGAGAGAGAGAGAGAGAGAGAGAGAGAGAGACTAAAGGAAATCAGAAGATATTGATTAGAATAATAGAATTGCCTTTTGCACCAAGTCTTTCATGATCTCCGTGTGCCTTGTCGTGCTGTGATGGCTCGGGAGTTCGGCTTGCTGATCGTTACCATCTGGTATTGGAATCGATCCTCACTGGGGGCCCCATGATTGTGACCTTGCACCAAAACTAAGCTCATTCATTCTCTATATGTCAACCTCTTCCAGGCAATATTTCTATTTATCTCAAACTATTCCTATCCTTCTAAATACATCCATCTATCTATATATCTTACATTTGATATCCATCTGTTAATTGATATCTATCTGTCAATTGATATCCATCTGTTAATTGATATCTATCTGTCAATTGATATCCATCTGTTAATTGATATCTATCTTTCAATTGATATCCATCTGTTAATTGATATCTATCTGTCAATTGATATCCAACTGTTAATTGATATCTATCTTTCAATTGATATCCATCTGTTAATTGATATCTATCTATCTTTCAATTGATATCCATCTGTTAATTGATATCTATCTATTTATCTATCAATCTTTGTTGTCTCTTTTTCTTCATATTTATCATTTACCACGTGCACATACACATACACACACAAATACACAGATATATATATATATATATATATATATATATATATATATATATATATATATATATGGGGAAATAATGGATCAGCTATCTAATTACGTTTACTTTTCTGTCCTTTAGGGGCTTCTTCGGGCGAATGATTCAATTTCAGATCCCTATTTAAGTCGTTATTGCAGGGGTCCATATCTGAGAAAAATCTTTTTTCTTATTCAATTTCTATATCTTTTTTTCTCTTTCATTGTTAAGTAGTTGATTTGTACTGATTTGTACTTTGGTATACACACACACACACACACACACACACACACACACACACACACACACACACACACACACACACACACATATATATATGTATATATTTCTTTGGGTACAAATATGTGAGCAGACTGATAATAAAAATTACGAAATTATGCTATCATGTGTTTTATTCTCACGGTCGGCCTTTTATCAAATCATTCGGTACCCCAGAGCAACGTCATATAATAACATTGTTTGTATAATTTGATAAGAAATATATAATGTCTCTTCTGCGTATCTATTGATCAAGTTTCACGCTGAGTTTCCGTCTTGTGATTGGTAGAAAAGTCTCAGCGTTATTAATTATTCGCAATAAATTCTCCCGTGCGAAATTGACACACGGCGAAAATTACCCTGGCAAAAGAAATGATCGAAGATATACACACCGACGCACTTATATATATATATATATATATATATATATATATATATATATATATATATCTCGACCCTACCCAGCGATACCGGATTGTGTGTATATATATATATATATATATCCCTACCAAGCGATACTGGATTTTGTGTGTGTGCGTGCGTATATATACATATATATATATATATATACTTTTTATGAAATATTTCTTTCCGCAAAGGCTGGGGTTGATAGGTGGAGATGATAATATCTCAGCATAGGATGGCATCGGGAGATACAATCGAGATCGAACCCACTATCATGACCAGCAAGATTAGTTTGCTGACCATTGCTATACCATGCACGAACTGATTTGTTTGTTTGTTTGTTTGTTTTTTTTCATATTATAAACTTAGTTTGGTATCAGAGTATTGATATTGAGAGATCCAGTGAGGATTGAACCCTCAAACAACGGCGAGTAGAATTAGCTTGCTTATCATTGCTCAGTGACGTGCTTCCCGATAAAAATATTCCTTTTTTTTCATATCATCTACTTGTCATTCCCAGTAAAAAAAAAAAATGGTTTGTGAAATTTTTGAATTCCAATGTTTTTTTCTCAGAAAAAAAAAACAAAAAGAGAAAAAAAAAAAAGCAAACTGAAATCGTTCACTAGAAGAATGTATAGTTTCAAATTGTGGGTTGGAAGCATTTTCATCAGCAAAATGTTCGCCTCCGAATGTGAGAATCTAGCGTTACGGACAGCAAACAGAGGAAACCACACTATCCATTATTATAGTTGGGTTTTCTTTAATACTTCCAAACTGTGATATCGTCAAAAATGGCAAATCATCACTTATTAGGATAAATATTTAATTCCAGTTTTTTTCGCATTATAGTGAAGTGTATCATTATTTTAAATATATACTGCGATCACTGTCTCTCAGTAAGGCTTACCTCCCTTCATTCTGTACAATCGTTTTAGAATAAACAATAAGCGTCCAGAAACCAGATGACTTTGCCAATTCTACTTCACTGATTTTTTGTATTTTCATATTCTTGTTTTTTTTTTTAATTCCCCAAAGTTCCCAACCAATTACTCTTGGACCACTTTGAATATTTATCTTGTCATTTCTTCAATCGATATCAATCTATATTAGTATCTATCTATGTTCATTTTAACTTCATGGTGCCTCTTTCACCAGGAAATCGGCGTCGGCGCCATGATGACTCAAAACATCAAACACGTAATTTCTAAATTACATCACACGCATTTAATCGAACTATTTTTTACTATTCTCGATTACTTATTTTGTGAATAATAATTGGCACACGATTAAAAGTGAAATAGGTCTGTTTAGTCACCTAATAGAGACTATAACAGCCTGCAGTGTTGGAAGGAGTCAACAAAAACGAATGGGTGAACAATGAATAAATCATTTCTCTCACCTTTTGATGTGCGGTGATCACTAAAAAAACAATCATGTATGCTGCCGCATGCATACTAAGGGATCAGTTAAGCATATAATTACATTGTAAATAGAACCCAATCTTAGTGAGAATTTTAAAAAAGTTTATCGTAGACATAATAAGGAGTAAATATTGAGATGTTCAGCCCTCTAGCTTCATTTGAGCTGACTGTAATCACGGCACATTCATGTGTAGCCAGTCTGACGCTCTTCAACCTCTGTTGGAGTGCACAGTTCGATAAAATACAGGTTCTCACATTTTTGGCACAACGCAGTCAAAGAAATCGGAGAATCGACTTGCATAAGGTCAAGGGGTTCGCTTTAAGTAGAGGGGGGAATCTGGAAGCAGTAGCTATTTATAAACTGGGTTTTAGCGGAAGTGAATGGAACTATTTTTTAGGACTCAGGCAAGTGAAGCACGCACAACTATTTAGGGGTTTGTGTAGTGGTTATAACTGAAGGGACACTATTGATGATTATCAACCAATACAAATCATTTTAGTTGAAATGGTGGGCTGGACTAACTTTTTAAAATTTGCTCCACGGTGACGCCCAGAGATATTTATCAAAATTAGATTAATATTGAACAAAACAAGAAATGTGAAGTTACTTATTGGTCTACAACATGAGCACGATGACCGTTGTGAAACGATTTGCTCCCTGACATTTATTACGATATTAATGAAAAGTAGACTACTGCATCTATGTGAGACAGCAAATCTCCACGTAGTTATCAAAAGAAGATGAAATTAAGCGAAGATTGGCAAGCTTTCGGTTGGGCAAGCTCGACTTAGAGAACACAGAAATCCCACTAGTCCTACCGATGGTCACCAATGGAGTTGAATCACAGAACCTAACCAAAAGATTGACCCTTAAACTGAGAACCGTGCACATGAGAGAATCGTGCTCAACCTCACATGGAAAGATCGTATGATAGTAAAGTATATTCAAGAAAAGACAGGAGTCTGAGACATCATAGAAAGTGTTAGAAAAATGCAAATTGCAATGGGCTGGACATGTTACAAAAATTGTTGATCCCCAGAGATCAGGTGCGAAGCTGTGGCCGAGAGAAAGTAAGATGGCATGACAAACGAGACCAATCCACAAAGTACTGGCTCCGCTATACTCATGATTGAGAGGTGTGGCGAATCTTGGGGAATATGGACACTAACAGACTGATGGTAAGGATGATTACGATGAAGAAAACAGTTCATTGACATTTGAAATTTTCCCGTTAGATGAAGAAGAATCATAAATCATTATTTAAAGTTTTATGGCTATTTTTTTAACCTCCAGCTTAATTTATTCGTTGCTTTTTTTAATAATCTGCCTAAGCAAAAGTTGCAATAAGAAGCAACATAAAATTAAAATTAAGGTAAAAAATAGCCATAACTAGCATTTCAAGGGAAATCATGAATCGTTGCGCCCTATATGCTTTCTTTTTATCTGGCAAATTGAGCTATGGTGGTGAAAATTAATGATTAAAAAAACGGGTCTGATTAGTTGCTCAAGTGAAACCCTCACATTACCAATGACAGCATGCAGTATTTGGTGTGATCAATAAAAACATTGGAAAAAGTGATGATCAATGAATGAAGTAATTTCTCTTGCCTTTTGTTGGGCATGGGATCACTAAGGGTCTAATTTTTCAAAAAGCAAGCGTGAAACCTGCTGGGGGCTTCGCAAGTTTGAGACTTGAAAAAGATCCAAGATACCCCTAAAATGTGCTGGATTAGAGAGATTTTTCCCTCCAATCTGGGTGATTTGCAGCATTTTAGGGGTTTTAAAAGGGGTGATTAATTCATGTTGACTAAGATTTTCTGATTACCTGTTAATTCCCCTTAATGGATTGATAAAACACAACATTTTGGGATGAGAGGTTCTATAGGGGTCAAAATGTATCTTCTGCTTTTCATTTTTATGGGGCAAATTGAGAAGAAACTTTTCTTGGCTCTTTTAAGGGTCTAAATTGAGGACTTTTTTTCTCTACTTTCAGTTATTTAAATCGAAGACAAAACCATTTTTTCAAATTTTAGCGGTCAACTTCTAGCAGAACATTTTTTTCATTTTTACCGATCGAAATAGAAGGAACTTTTCTTCTATCCTCATGTGCCCAAATCAAGAAGATTCTATTCTCTTTTAGGGGTCTAAATTGAAAAAGAATTTCTCACCGAATGATTAAACAACCTTTTCCCCTCTCTCTTAGTATTCTTCCAGCAAACTACCTAACTGTCTTTTCTTTGCAGTTCTTTTCTAAATAAGATTTTAAAAAAATGAAATAGACAATATTTTGATTAGATTAATAATATCAGACTGAAAAATGATGAGGCCATACTACATGAAAATACCCAATGGCCATATAATCGGACTGAATTTATAAGGTTTTACTGAATGTGAGTAGCTCAACTGTTGTAACATTGGACTGGAAATGTTGAAGTCTGCATACGAATTACTCGACGGTTACAAAATTGAGCTGGTCATGCTTAATGCATGAGAATCGCGCAATTAAGATAATGAGGTCTTACTGCGTAAGAATACCCGAATGGTTTCAAGTTTGGACTTAAAATAATGAAGTACTGTTACGAAGGAATATCCCAATGGTTACAAAATTGAACTTTTGTTGATGTCTTATTACTGCATGGCCATATATTAATGGTTATAACAGGCTAGAAATGATGAGCTCTTACTGCATGGGAATTGCTCGATGGTCATAACATGGACTGAAGTTGATCCCTCGGTTCATGGGAATAATTAAATGTTGATATATCATTATCATTATCATCATCAGTCATTTAGCATCATCTATATCAGCCGGAACTCTTTATCGTGAGCGTCACCGGAATTGTCTATAATATCACTCCATTTGATCGTTGAGTCCTTTTTCCTCAATTTATTGGTTTCACTAAAGTTCATGCCTTGCTTTTTTCAGTCAGTTTGTCTAACACTATCTGGAGATTGTCAAGGTTCTTGGAAAAGATGACAAAGCCATCAACAAATATTAGGTTATTTTTGATATCTTCTCAGGATAGGAGTTCAAGTGAGCTAATGTCACTTTGTCTTAATCGTTTTTTGAGCTGGAAGGGCTCGTAGTCTTTACGTAGCACTTTAAAGATAGATCAGTTTGCAAAATCTGGCATATACAGAGTCTACTTATTGGATGATTATATTGATGACTTTCGGGCTTTTCACCAAGTTGAAAGTTCAAGTCAACAATGCTATAGAAAGTGGCATTTTGCATTATTATGCTTTCTCTGTTATTTGATTCACCGAATGGACATATTACATAGATTATATAAATCAAAACATTACTCATATCTAAAATACTTCCGATTTCACCTAAAATATTAATAATTTCATTTGAAATATTTCTTATTTTATTACTATAGATTATTAAGAATGTTTTATTAAAAGTATTCCTTATTTTATTCTGAAAATTGGAAGGAAGAAGGGAAAAAAGAAGTTCAAGTTGTTTAGTGAAGGATTAGGGTGAGACAAGGGGAGGAAAGGAAGTTTCTTAGTTTGATATGAGAATAAGACCAGAGCAGAGGGAAGATGATTTGATGAGGGGATTAAACGTGAGAGAGGGGCAAAAAAGAATATGCATTTCAAAAAGGAGGGTAGGTTGGGCGAGGGCAAAGATGAAAAGTATTGTATTTGGAAGTAAAAACATTTTTGAAAATCAATCTAATCTTGTATATGATATAGATAGAATCATTGACTTGCAGCAAAAATTGGAAAGGATAAGAGAAAGAATAAGAATATATGGGCATAGGATGAGAGAAGTGCACGTGCATGGGGTAATGAGTAATCATAGTTGTAAACTGCTCGGCAATTAGTGGGCATTAGAATATCCAGATTGAAAAAAACAACAACCCCAAAACAAGCATATGCACTCACTAAGGGACCAGTGTACCATAAATTGCTATGAAAATCGAACCACACTTAAACCTTATTTTGGGGAGAAATCCTAATGAAACAAAATAACATCTTCCTTACTCATTGAGGAGAGTGAGTGTGCAAAATTCTAAGTTTCAACTATGAACAGTCAGGGCTGGACACAGTCCGGTTACATAGATACATAAATACATAGAAGTGTCAGAATACATGAATAACGCAAAAATAATAAACCAGTGTTGTGGTTTGCAGTGATTTAGAATAAGAAATAATAATTCATTGACACATGAATACTGGGTGCAATTGAAAACAAAGCTACAAAAGATATAGGCAGAGCAAGTGTTAGCAATAAATGTTTCTATTCATTTCAGAGACTACTTATTTTTGTTAATTCTACTTATATCTTGAGCATTTTTATCTATTAATAGAGTTGAGTCATAGTGGAGTATCTTTATGACTAGAGATATATTTTCTAACAAACCTGAACAAATAAACTGAGACCATTACGAGAAATGACGAAATTCTCAGCCAATGGAGACTCTCTGGAACTGCTCCCTGAATGTAAATGTCTTGCTATCATGAAACTCCTTACTAAGTCCAAGAAAACCTTATAGCTTATCCCTGAAGATAATAATATTACGATTAAACATGGTCAAATAATTTAACAATGTTCATATCAGCTAACAACAGAATATTAGACGGAGAGACGAGCTAGACAAGTTTAGGAAGTACTGGCTCCGCGACACCCATGATAGAAAAGTGTGGCAAATCCTTGGGAAGGTCTATGTCCAACGACGGACGTTAAAAGACTGGTGATGATAATATCAGCTAATCACAACATTAGTCAGTTAGGCAGCTTGGTAATATAAACCAATCGGAATGCAGCTTGGCCTTCAGTGCAAAGAATCACAACAAGTTTGCCAATTTGAGCATTTCCGACTGGCGGGTTTTCCCCAATTTAGCTGATAAAAATCTACGATGACCGTAAATCTGACCAATTTTAAAAAAAGGTCTAGAAAATTATCTGTATAAATCTTTTAATTGCATTACTGTCTTTCCTCCATAGACGAAGCCAACATTTCATATTATCTTATTCAGTTTTAATATTATTTTTGAAAGAATGGAGGATACATTATAAAAACCGAGGCGTAGGTCATTTTTGATGTATTTAGAAAATTTATTTCTATCCATTTTAGACTTTAGCTTCCTTTCAAAAATCGGAAGTATGATATTCTTCTTTGTTTCGTTTGTTTACGAGTGCATTGAGTGTGTCATCTCTCTTTTATGTCCTGTTGTGTTCGTAGATTCTTTAGGCTTTGCTTCCGGAAGTTTGGTACTGCTTTATGTAGTCAAAGTCCTAACTGCTCAGAAATTCTGAAACCTCAAAACCATTGCCTCTATGTCCTTCAGGCAATAGCTGTGAGTACAAGAGATAAGTTTTGAGTTCTCGTATGTGGTATCTCCACTTCAAACCGAGCTTTTGTCACACTCTACTCTCGTGGGGGCACTGGGCTGGCTAAACGTCTTTTAACTCGTAAATCCAATTTAAAAAAAATTTATGCAGGTTTCAAGGGAAATAACCATTGATTAGAATCAGTTCACAAAACAGTTCCATTATTTTTAATTCTACCCATTGGAGAATTTCCATTGTCAATGACATGCTATTACGGGTGATTCGTGAATTTGTGAGGTAAAGTAGATTTCTACAGTATTTATTTCTCTGACATATATTAGACTTTGACCAAGCAACAAATAAGAGTAATAGAGTGAGGACTGAACTCACTACGCCAGTTATGGGCTTTTGTTCTAACTTCAGTAAAGACAGTAGGCATGAAACTATTTCAGTTTTTTTTCGTAAATCCCCAAGAATAGTTAATTTAAACTACAGGAGCTGAACAAAGAAAATATTGTTACATCTTTTTTTTTTCTTGACGAAAATACCTAATCTTTCCCTTCACAAAACTTGAAATTTCAACCCTGACCTTAAGCCCTTATCCCAAGTATTGAACTAACATATCAATTCCCAAAGGGTTAGAAAAATTTGGTCTGGTTCGAACCAACAAAAAATACCCCAAATGCTGTGCCAATTATCGCTGTTTTCTGCTCATTTCAAACGACAGCATTAACCTATTGACTGACTGGGAACCCAACTATCTTATATACAAGACTGACGGGCAGTTGTTATAACTGAGTCCACTGGCATGTGGTTACTGTGCTATTCTCCACCAGTAGTTTACGGGAATAAGCATATATGATTGTCTCTTCTCATCAAGTACAACAGCGGTGTCCAAATAAAATCCTGTTCGAAACAAAAGCCGATCATTGTGTAAGAGTTTGATTGCCGTTGTCACGTTGGTCTCAAGTAGTTCTATCGTAAAGCTGCAATGAAACGTGTGTTTCAGTGGCCTGTCAGGTCGGAGCATATGAAATTGGCAGAGGCAATCAATAGGAATTCTCCAAAGGTCACGGTCGACGAGCAATTCACTTAGAATTCTCAGAGCGGTTGCCACTTAAAAGAGCCATCACGTACGGAAAATAGAGAACCAGGAAATAATACAATAATAACCCCTCTCTCCCTTCATTCCATCTCTTTTTTTCCCCCTATCTCCCTCTTTTTCTATCTCTATTTTTTCTTTTTCTCTCTCTATTTTTTCTTTTTCTCTCTTTATATGTTTTTTACTCTCTCTATCTTTCACTCACACACACACTCTCACATGCACATATACAAATATATTTTTATATAGATCACACGCGAAACCAACGCCGACAGAATACAAGATGGAAGGATGAACTAGACCAATTTAGAAAATATTGGCTCTGCGAGGCCCATGATAGAGAAATGTGGTGGATCCTGAGGAAGGTCTATGACCAACGACGGACTTTAAAAGAATGATGACGATATATTTATTTATATATATATATATATATATATATATATATATATATATATATATATATATATATATATATATATATATATATATATATATATATATATATATATATATATATATATATATATATATATATATATATATATAAAGAAGTAAGGAAAAGCCACTCTAGTTAGAGATTATTTTGTATTCAATAACCATGGCATTTAGTAAAAACGGTTTGTGTAAAGATTTATATTTTTGTGCTCATAGAAAAGATTTCTTCGAATAGTCCCAACTAAAGTATCAGAAAAAAATTTAAACCAGTCGGAAAAAATATTTTCTGTAAGTTGAGGTGTACAACTATGAACATACCCCTCCCTTTTTTCACTGATGTTATCAACTATCATTACATCAAATGAAATGAAAGTGGTGCACACACTCCCACACACATACCTCACAGCAGGCCTGCGCCAACCATAGAGGACACTGGTGCCAACCACCGAGCACGCCCACGAACCCCTAAAACCTTAATTCTTCATTACTTGAGAATTTATGTGCTCACTTTTTGCGTTAGTAGTTTGCACGTTAGAACGGACTTTCGGATAGGAAAAGTGTCCTTGTTTATCTGTTGTTGTTGTTGCTATCCTATTGTTATGTCTTGGTTGGTGTTAAGGTCAGAGTTAGGTTTTCTGCTCGAAGAACATATGTTTCATTGTGTTAAGGTCGGATTCCTTTAAAAAAAAAATACTGCCCAACGAGCATCAGCACTGAAAGAAGTGAAAATTCACATCTGCAGGTTCCCTACAACGAACAGAGAGTGATGGTCAAGTCCAGAATTATAGTTATATGGAAGTAGTAGTGATAAGCCATGAAAGGTTAATGGATTGTAATTGAATTAATTTTTTCTTGATCAGAGTTCGAGCACGGTCCACCAATTCCTTTTTCAGGTCATCTAACCGACTGAAAGTATATTGAAATAAATGGTTTATGTGCTGGTGCGTGAAAAGATATACCTTTTTGCAATTTGGAAGGACGTAGTAATTTGGACACTAGATGGACATTAGTTGTCAGCACCCCTTATCCGATGTTAATGGGTCCAGTTAGCCCTACAGACGATTTTTTACAGAGAGATCGAGAGAGAGAATTGTTCCATCGTCTTTCAGATACCACTTTCTTTTATCAAATACACAGAACTGCTTCTTAACAGTAGTTTATTGTATCGAAATGCTTTTTTCCCCCCAAATTCGTCTTTTTAGAAACCGTCAACCAAAACTGTCACAGAAACTGTCCAAACAGGTTTCTTCGGTTTTCAAGTTGGTCCTGCTGGTTTGCTATGTATGTATGTATGTATGTATGTATGTATGTATGTATGTATGTATCACACGCACAGTCTGCACCAATGTAGCTTGAGTGCTGGAAATTTGGAAATTACTTCCACAAAAAACGTTTTTTTTTGTTTTTTTTCCAATCCCCCCCCTTTGGTTTTTGTGGAGATGGGGATTCAGTTTGCAATGTGATTTTATGCTAAATTGGCCACTTGTACCAATTCAAACTTTTCAGCAATCCAACAAAAGATGAGAGAAGTATATTATATTATGATTGTCCGTTTTCCAATGTGTTAATTGATCACCCCAACATGGCATGCTATTAAAACTCCGTCAACCCAATCTATCTATCTATGTGTCAATGGAGCAAGAATGCTGAGATTTTAAACATTTACTCCTTATTCAGTCTTGACATTAACGTTTTTTAAACCCATAGTTTGTAGTGTGTACGCGTGTGTGTGGGTGGCTGTAAAACTACAATGTAAGTTTATGCTAAATTGATCCCTTTGTTTATGTCCTGCAGCATTCACACTTGTTTTTTTAACTATATTTTTTTTTGAATCGGACTTTTTACTGGTCGATCAAAAAGCAGGAGAATTATCTCATACATTGAACTCGACTCTTCCCAATGTTTTAATTGATCACCCCAAAACAGTACACTGATAAAAGATGTTTGTCACATGACAGTTTCTATTGACAGATTAAACAGAATTGTTTTTTGCCCCCCCCCCCCACCATCTTAGCGGTTGTAAGTTGATGTTGTAGTCGGGAAAAAAGTCTTGCCTGAGATACCTTGATTTTCCGCTTTGTATCTTGAACACCTGCAATTTCAGTGAAGTTGATTTGATTTTTTATATCTGTCATTCGCTTCACACCATAATCTCAAAGCAAGTCGTGTATAATCTTAACACAAATACAATCTTTAAGATCTTTTCAAAATAATGTGACAAACATATAATCTTTGATAATTATAAGTCTTTTAATCTTTTGTGAAAATCTTTACGTACTAATCCCCTTCCATTTCTTTCTCGCTCGTCTGAACAAACAAACGTCTTTATATCAATCGAAACATCCTCCAACAAATATAATTTATAAATGGTATGATGATTGTGGGTATCTCAATTGGTATGGAAGCACAGAAAAATCAAGAATAATTCCTATGTTATTTTGTATCCAGACGTAGAGATTTTTTTTTTGTATGAAAGAGAAAGGTTTTGGTATTGCTTCTGAGATAGAGGAATGTCGTTATTTCATGAATTATTCAATGTTGAATATAATGCCATGAATTTGTGTTTTGGAGAGATAAAGAATTGAATAGAATAATTGTTGTTAGCGCCTTCCATATCAGAAGTGCATAAAAATAGTATGTAAGGTTTCCTATACACCCCACACAAAAATTAGTAAACATGGCATTTTCAGTGCAAGTGGTTTCGACTTAAAATTCAATGCACTATTTCTCAACTTGGAATAAAAGCTTTTTAATCGAAATAAGAACCTTCAGAATTTGCACAGAATCCGTCGATAAGAAAATGTCTATTTATACAGGAAGCATAAAATTTCTGATTTCTGGATTTAATTCCTCGAAGGCAGTTGAAGCTGCTGCTTGGTCGTTAACATCCCCCTTTGCCATAAGCAGTCGAGATGCTTGAAAAAGTTGTTGACAGTCGGAGAGAGGCGTGGTGAGTAAGCTGGGTGGGGTAAAGTTTAGTAGCCTTGTTTGTTCAATTCCTGTAGAGTCATTCGTGCGTCATGTGGTAGGGCGGGCGTAGTCATGGAAAAGAATTGGATCCTTTCGATTGACCACTATTGAATGTAATGGTTGGAGTACTTGTTGCATTTTGTCGAATCCCAAGCAATACTTCATTGTGATTAGTTCAAGAGTATTGAAGAAAATGATACTACTTGCCGACCATCAAATAGTTACAATAACTCCTTTTTAGTGCTAGTTTGGTTTTGGTGAGTGTTTTGTTGCTTCATCTCTGCCCCAGTGCAGAACAGCATCGATTGTTGTACGGAATAAATTTTCCGTCACATGTCACGATGCGACGATTGCTACACAAAAGATGCTTAGAGAAGCCTATATAACGGAAATTTTTAATGATTTTCAGATCGTGCAGCACCCGTTCGTCAAGTGTCTCGCTTTTTTGATCTGTTGCAAATGTATAAAATTTGTTTAATGGTAAACTTTTAGTTCCCCTGCAACCTCTTGATGTCTTAATGGTCCCAATTAGGTGTTATCAATCAGAGAAAGATGGCCACGACCCTTTTTATCTTCGAGACTCTCGTTTGGCTCCAAACTTTTTGAACTCACATTGAGCATTACAATCGTAGACTGCTAGATATTGTGAGCAGTTTTTACCGCCTTATCTTCCATTTCGAAGTATTATATAAAAGAAACTGCTCGAATTTGCTTTTCTTCAATCTTTGTTTCGGTAACCTCAATAAACCAGGGTAAATATTGAAAAGAAAATACGCTTAAGAATGGCATATTCCAAAATATAAGTTAGAGACCTGTATATATCCAGAGGCGTCTTTCCGTCAACCCGCCTACTCGATATCCCCAAAAGTACCCATTTAAATGAAATTCCGTGGAAAGATGGACAATGTGTAAAAAGTAGACCCAGGTTTTTCGTGTTTTTCTCTCACCTATTCATGTATACGCTCATGACTGTCCAGGCGGTATACCCACAAGTTCTTAATGGATTTAAATAAAACTTTGTGCAATGTTAGACAAGGCTAAAGAAAAAATTGATCAGATGTAGGGGCGGATCCATGCACCATTTTTTCTTCAGAATATGCCGCTGGCAAAGGTATGTGCCTTCAGAGTGTTGTCTAGTTTATTAATGTAGTGCATTTGATCTTTATAGGATACTACCCAGTTTGGCTTTGTGTCCGTCTAACCTTACCCCAATGAAAAGCTCTGGACTATGAGACCTAAGTGATACGATGTTTTGTTAAAAATAACCTACATTGAAAGGGAAAATCTGCAAGCTAGGCCATTGAGAATTTAATGGTCACACAGTACACCTGCTCACTCAATGATGTCTCAATGCTGACGGTAACCCAACCAGAGAAAGGTCTCCTCTGATTGGTTAACTGAGTTATGTCAAACTGTACAACCGGTTCTGAAGATATTCAAAATGGTTGGATAATTTCTGGACACACCTCTTGTATTTGGCAGATCCAGCTTGGTATTTTGACCTTATCTGTACCACCAGAGCTGAACCTGTCAGTTCGATTAGTAATTGTAGAAACAATAACAGCTCTCCTTATTAAAGCTGGGATAACGAGGTTTGCAGGAACAATCGTTTCCTATAGTGTTGAATCTATCAAAACTAGGGAAATCGACGAAATGCTAATCTACACCGGCCACTCAGGCATCTGGAGTAATTTCTTTTATTTCCCGGGTTCCTGGCTTCGTAAATAGATATTAACTCAGAGATAGCCACAGCTTCTGTTAAATCAACGAAGTCGTTGTCTCAATCACGTGACACTCCGGTCATTTGACCGCCCTAGCCAACCAAAGCAGACTGTTAATGCTAAATAAGTGAACAGCGTCGATTGGTTCAATATGGCACAATTTTATGGGACCACGTCAAACTCATTAAGTCGATTCTTGTGTTTGGAATCTAAAATGAAATTCCTCCCATCTTCTTCTTCTTCTCCTTCTTCTTCTTCTTCTTCTTCTTCTTCTTCTTCTTCTTCTTCTTCTTCTTCTTTTCATTTGATTTAATATTCCTCTTTTCTTGTGGGACGTCTTTTAGTTCTTTGTATTCTTTAAGTTCTTCCATCTTATATTTTGCTTGTTTCTTCAACGAAATCTTTCACCTTCCTTTATTCTCTCAAGACGTTATCGTTGTTGTCGTTCTTCTTGTTCTTGTTCTTGTTCTTGTTCTTGTTCTTGTTCTTCTTTTTCTTCTTCTTCTTCTTATGGTTCTTGTTTCTGTTGTTGTTGTTGTTCTTCTACTTTTTCTGCTTCTTCTTCTTCATTTGAATTTTCTTCATCCCCAGTTCACCCTCTTCTTGTTCTTATTCTTTTTCCTCCTTCTTCTTCCTCCAGTTTCGCCGAATTCTAATTAGTTGTAAAATCTCATCAACTCTCGTCATAATTGAAATGCCACGAGAGATAACATGATATACTGGTAGAACGGACCTCGAAATTGTGAAAACAATCCTGAATGGACAATCGTGTATGTTTCTGGTCCCAATTTGCTTTAGTGAGCAAAGCGGAAGAGTTGTTTAGGGTATCAGTATACAGAGAGTGGAGAATGCATCCGATACACTTAAAAAGGATTATTTTAACAGCTTCAAAATTGACAAAATTTGAGCCAAGGATAAAAAAAAAAAACTAAAATTTAAAAAAAATTGAACCAGGATTGAACATCGAGAATTAATGTTCAACAATCTGAAATCTTCGGTGCAAATTTTGTCAACTTTGAAAGTGTATGAATTTATTTAAATAAACTTTATGAAATGTAATAAATACTTTTTGCAATCTTAGTATATATGTTTTCATTCATCCAAGATATATTAAAACCCAGAAGTATCCCAGACCTTACAAGATGAAGCTGGCCATCAATTCGTATCATCAAACCCATTCTTCGTGTTGCTGTTTCACCTGTTTAATCTACGAGGAATGATTTATAAGCCATTATTTCCTGTTCACTTTTTTTGTTGTTGAAAACAGGCTTCTCTCTATCCTTTATTGATTAGATTAATCAACAAACATCGTTTGAAATTGTACATCGAAAATGAATTTTCCAGCAATATGTCCATACTTACGAAATTTCTTGTTCACCTATAGTAGAAATGTTTAGAGCTTATCCTAAAATACCCTTGAAGGATATATGAATACTTATAACCAACCAATATAACAAATTTGACACATGGAGAAAAAAAGCATCCGAAAGAAGGAAAGAAAAAAAAACGAGAATTGTGACATGTTATTTCAGTAGGTTCGATGACAATGTTAATAAAGATCATCCAAGAATAACAGCATATAAGAATCACTTAACAATATATATATATATATATATATATATATATATATATATATATATACATATATATATATATATATATTTACTGGTATTCCACAAAAAGAGTCCAGTACATGTAAGATAAAGGTGAATGGTAAAGAAGAGACACCCTTGTTGGAGATTATTATCAATTAGGGTTATCTTGTAAAAAAAAGAGTTTGTGCTAATCATTGCATTTCTCAGATTATAGAAAAGATTCCTCTGGTCGGTTTCAACAAATCATCAAGGAAATATATATATATATATATATATATATATATATATATATATATATATATATATATATATATATGTATATAGATAAATAGATAGATAGATATGTGTGTGTGTGTGTATGATGAGTCTCAGCTATGTATAAAAGTTCAATTGCCTTTTTTTATATTATCGTGGTCATGTCAAATAGTATCTATATAACTGGATTTGTCTGCCAGTTCTCAGCCTAGAGATGCCGGCTCAGATCTTTATCAAGAGAGAAGTGGGTTGATTATTGTATTTCGAATGTTCTTTCTACTGAAACGGGCGCTTTGTAACATTACATCTGGGTCCAATCAGAATGTTTTTTTGCTAATTGGTCGAGACAGTTGTCACGAATAATCATCAATATTAGATGAGAGAAAAAAGATGCATCTCAGAAAATAACTGAACACAATTGTTATCAACCGGGAGATGTTCATTCGTGCTGCTGATTGATTCCTTGCAGCATAGAAAGTGATATGTCCATATCTCAAACCAATGGATTACGACAATCAGGTTCTTGGCGTGAAACATCCTTGGTTTCACAGTCGACTTGGCATTGGGTTTCTCGTCGCTGGAAAATGATAATGCAACAATTTTTTTAGGTGATCCAGCATATCTAGCTCAGATTGCTGTTACAGACTGACGGACTGACATACTGAAATGCCAGTTACGTTCCTTGCTCTGGGTTGCCAGTTTACATGTTTTAAAAAAAATTTCATTGGAAATGTTTTGGTTATGTTCAGAGGTCAGAAATTGTTATTAGGATCGGTTTCAATGAAATTAGTAATTATTTTTAGTTTATTGTAATAGAATGAAAAATATTTTGAATAAAACAAGTAATATTAGGATATGATAAATGTTGAAGATTAAAATCACATTTATTTTGTTCATATAAAATGAAATATTTTCTCGATTTTACTTATATATTTGGTGCAATCAGATATTTGTAGATGCTATAAGATTTTTTTGACTCAATATTGTATGTAAACTTCAAAATGAAGTTGGCAACACAATCCTTGCAAGATCTTAACACAAGTAAAGAACTTGGGCATCTATGGTCCGAATACGAGGCGCGTTTTTATTTTAAGGTTTTTGTACTTCAAAATTATGGTTGTTACCATTTATTGTGGACGACATTGAATTTGGGCCTAGCGCACCTTTGAAATTGGAAAATCCATAGGATTAGGATTATTTGTTACCCATGGAGCTGAGACACTGAATTTGACCAAGAGATTGGCCCTCAAACCGACAACCGTGCAATGTGCACAAAAGGAAGTTATGCTCAGCACCACGCGAAGAGATCACAGGACAGCACATTATATTAGAATACAAACAGGTCAAAAACCACGAGGAAACTCAAGGGCGATGGGCCACTCATGTTGCAAGGAATGTCAGACAACTGCTGGACACCATAACTCTCAACGTGGATTCTTAGAGGTCGTATACAAAACTATGTCAGGCAAAAATTAAAATGATACGACCAACTAGACAAAATCAGAAAGTTTTGTCTCCGCGATGCCCATGATAGAGTGGTCTTGTGAACCATGGGGGACAGTCTATTTATAATGAAAGGTGCTAAAAAGCTTCTGCTACTGCTGCTAAGGATGCTGGTAGTAGAGCACAATGTCAAACAAGAAAATTAAAAGGACAAGAACATTGCTTAACGCCGTATTTCATAAATCGAAACTTGGACAGCAACCTCAGGCAAAAATCAGCATTATGTAATTACTAGCATACTACCAGTTTTAAGTGGCGGTATTATCTTCATATTAATTGGCACTCCTGAATAGCCTGATTTGTTTCAACAGGAATGAGACAAGATGACACCATCTCACCCAAACTCTCCAACGTCTGTCTTGAGATGATTCACCAAAACTTAGACAGGGAACACAAAGGAATCAAGATAGACAGCAAGTACCTGAGTAACCTCAGATTTGTTGACAACATCAACTCCGTCGATGAGAACCTTTATGGTCTTCATTATCAAATTGCTTGACGAACTGAATGAAAAAAAGACAAGAAAGTTGGCATGAACTTCAGCAAAACAAACGTCTTATACGACAAACTCGTTGGGGATAAAGACACAACGATCAAAGTCAAAAAAGCAGAAGAAAGTGGACCACTGCATCGGCCAAGGACAACTGAGCTCCATGAAATCCTTAAAAGAAGAAGAAATTAAGCAAAGAATCACATTAGGTGGGCAAGCTTTCGATAGAGCCAGCTCGACTCCCAAGAACAAGATAATCTTACAATTCCCTAAGAGAAGGGTCTACAACCAATTCATCCAGCCAATAGTCGCCTACTGAGCTGATACATGGAATCTAACCAAAAGACTGACCTTCAAACTGAGGACCATGCAACATGCACAAGAGAGATTCAAGCTCAACCTCATATTGAGAGACCGTAACAGCATAGTAAATTAGGGGAAAGACAGTAGTTCG
>OY735215.1:47013637-47063637 GCA_963457665.1 Thysanoteuthis rhombus
GTATGAAAATGGAACAGATTTCTTTCTGATTCGAAATAGCAAAAACAACCAAATAAGAAAAAGAAAGTCTCTGCAATTACACACACGTATATATGCCGTGTATTTTCTTCCGATTGAATGCTTTCTCTATTTAGTAAGTCCCGATCGCTACAATGGTCAAATATTTGGAAATAATTTCGACCATGCCACATAGGCTAAAGGTCATCGATGCTTTTCACTGTTCGTGCTCTTACTTGGCTAACCTAACATTCATTCAAACATTCAATGGGAGCGCTGTGCATTTCTTTCTAAGAAGACAATCGTTCATTATTTGTTGGTCATTCTTCAGGCAACCATTTTCCGCTGCTGTTACTTCGGTTGTATTGAAGGGAAGCAATTTCAGATCTCAAGCATAAGTGATAGACATTTAATAAACATCTGTCCGAGAGTAACACTCACCATGGCAAGGTACTTGCCTCCTCCCGGTAGGTCATGGGTTCAATCTGTTGCCCAGTCATACCTAATATTTTTAAATGGCACCCAATGCCACTCTGCTAAGCAACTCATAATAAAGAGAAGGACTGAGAAGACCTGGCAAGGGATGGATTCCGTTGGGCTATCTCACCAAGACAGTTCGTTATTGCTGTCTTAACAACACCGTGAAGGGGATCGACAATCCCATAATGAGTTGAAGGACTATAGACTATGCACTGGAGTAATATTTAACCAGTTGGTCCCGTAGTGAGTTCAATCCTCAATAGATGCCACATCATTATTAATCTATATTATCGTTTTTCCCTCTTTCATGAATATTCTTGATACAATTTATACTAAACTTAGCACGGTACAGTAAAAAGCAAAATGGATAGAAAAATAATGTTCGAGGAAGACGTTTCACTGTCTTTTTTTTAAGCAGGAAGGTGCAGCCTCGAAAATAGTCATTCAAAATCATGACGTTTGCATAGGCTCGAACACGGACCTCTGAAGGTAAGTATGCATTTGCCGAAACAGTAATGCAACTTTTTGTTTTGTTTATCCTGATCCTGTATCATGAGATCATTGTCATCAAAATTTTAAAACGTTTGCATCTCTTAGTTTCGTCAACCTTAGAATTTTGCCATGGCTGGTCCACAGGAAATACAAGGAACAGATTTTTCCAATAGTTTGGAAGATAGAACATTATATTTTCGATACAACTTATATGATATAAATTATATTATAATGAATGAATATGGATTATAATAATTTTTTTTTTGCGTTTACCTATTATTTTCAATTGGTTGTATCGAGAGATTAGAAGAACATTGGGAGTTGTCGAATTCTTCGATTCGGTTTCAAACCGTGGTTCTGTTCGAAAAAAATACATTCATATTTATGGATCTGTTAATGAACTGATTAGTTGAATAACTCTTGTTGCAAATCAACAAACTAATGATAGCAAATTCAAACGGTGCTTGGTCATGGGGTCATGGGATCACAGAACGCTGGATAAGAGAGGTACAACCCGAAATGGAAATACGTATATCTCCCAGCCTCTCAGTGGGACCTAACAAAAGCTTAGCTTAACCTGGAGATAAGCACTTAGCTAGGATCGAACTCACAAAACTAGTGTATTGGTCGACAAGATGATCTTGCAAGACATTGTACCAGGGTTGATGCTCTCTCCAGGAAAATCATTAATTCTGTTTCATAAATAATATTTATGGATCTCAGCATCAGGCAAACATCCGTCTCCCAAGGGTGCAGCTCTTCGCCATCAACTGTGTCGCATTGCACCGTTCATTTTGATAACGCTTGACAAAGAAGATATTCCTCTATTCAAAATCCAATTCAGGCTCACTGTTCAGGCGAAAAGGTCTCAGACGTTATCGCGTGTAAAGATAACAGCCAAGGTGTAGTTGTTTCGATGCCTTCATGAATGTGAGAGATAGCAAACCTGCACCCGCCACACATACACACACGGACGCGTGCACACACATACACCCATATGCACATACACAGGGACATAAACGCACATGCACGCAACAACATACAGATCTACGAACACAAGCATGTATGCACTCATCCGCACGCTTGCACACATAGAAAAAAAACAACGCCCACACAAAAGCAGTAATTTGCATACGTATCCACTCACATATACATGTACACAACACACACTCATCTATGTGCACGCACTCATGTTGATACATATATGCATACACTGATACACACGCATAATGTTGCTTTTTTCTTTAGAGATAGGATATCATCATCATGATCATCATCATGATCATCATCATCAACCATTATTAATCAACTTCCAGACAAAAGCCTTTCTCATCTCCTTTCCATCGGAACCGTGATTGCGCTATATTCTGTTCTATCTTAGCCACAAACCTTTCTATCTCATCCTTCCATCTTGTGTCCGGTCTTTTCCTACAACGTTCGCTGTCCCTTAGGCTTCGATTGGTTAGCCTCTTGGGCTCTTTTGAATGTCGAGAATGTAATCATCATTAGTGATGACAAAAAACACCAGGGATGAATAGATTTTTTTTAGATGCGCTAGCATGTCTAGCATCAATTTCTGTGACTGAATGACGACGACTTAACATCTCAGTGTTGCCAATTTAAAAGGCTTTCATCGAAGTTTAAATCTTTCTGATGTGTCCTGGAGTCAAAAATTGCTATTTATATGATTTTTAATAAGATAAGCAATACTGATCAACAAATCATGTGATATCTTAATAATGTAAAAGTTGAAGAACAATGTTACATTTAACTAATTAATAGAATGTTTTAAATTACCTACATTTTAGATATATAACTTGGGAATGATGATATTTCTAGGTTTCAAAGATATCTCTGACTCAATTTTAGGTGATTTTTTGATTTTCAGTCTTGATTTTTTTGGTCGAAAAAATCTGGGATTCTCGAGAAATGAAATTGAGAATCGATCTTTCCTTTTAAAGGGTTATTCAACAAGGGTTTCGTTGATAAAATTGCATGAAAAAGATGACATGTTTAGTTGGTTGCATTAAATAAAGAGCTGTGTAATGTTGGAAGATGCTTTTTTTCCGATTTCACACTTCGTGCTCAAACTCTCCAAGTTTATGACTATCCAAAAGCTGAAAATACAAGATAGAGTAAAACTTGCTATAAAATGATATCATATATATATATATATATATATATATATATATATATATATATATATATACACACGTCTAGAAAGCCTTAAAGTTTTAAACATTAACCAAAAAAAAGTCTTTTGTGTCACTCCAGTCACCAATATCTATCAATACAATTTATGTAAATTTTTCTATGTTTTTCCTCTGTTTCACAAATTCTTTGTAATTAAGGTACAATGTATAATTTTTTTCTGTTGTTGAGGCCATTAGTTATTTACCATGAAACAGTTTCGTGGATTTATTTAAAAACAGTTATATTAACATGGCATCTCAGCAGTGTTGATCAAACACCACCTCCTTTTCTTACTATATAGCTTATGTCATTAATGTACTTTCTCATTTTATTTGGGGTATTATGTGTATTATAAATTGTTAGTATTTCATAAAGCATATTTTTTTCACAAAGGACTTACATACGTTACCCCAAAACGTATTCAACGATGAGGGATCAGTAAGTATAATAATAAACATGACTCGCTGATCGTGTCATTTCATCCATGTGAATATTAAATCTGTTGTGTCGGGTTTAATCTCAAACTGCAAGCAAACCAACTTACATTCACCGTGTGATAAGGGGAGATTGTTGCAAATAAGAGTCTCAATATATAATGCAATTTATAATTATATATATATATATATATATATATATATATATATACATATATATATATACACACACACACGAGGGTTGATCTATAATTCCATAGATCAGCACGTAGTTATTTGCTGAATTCTTATCTGAGATTTTTACGATATAAAGTTCAATGTATGTAAATAATAATCTCCAGTGAATAATGTGCATTGATAGGGTAGGTGCTTATGTTAAAAGTAAACATTAGCTGAATTAAATGAATGCTTATTTCACCATTGTTTGAAACTGCCACTATGGTTCAAAAGCTTCGGTATTGCACGATATCTACCGTAGATAGATTTTCCCACGTTCTATAACAAAGATTGATTTTAATTTTTAGTGTGGTCGGTATCATCTTCTTATGTGTTTAGCACAAGACTGCAGGGGCATTTGGGATGAAGCATATTCTCTACAGTGACAGGGGATCTTGTGAGCTATCGCTTTACGGCAACTGTGTTTATGTCTGTGGACCGGTACCATGCATTAAGTTTCAGCTCATCTCATACTTTAAGGCGTAATTGTACTGGTGAACGCTTGGGGTAATATTCATGACGTCGATGTGGTTACTAGAATAGTAGAGAACACCACAGAAAGAACGTAGCAAAAAGAAACGAAACAACAAAAAAACAAAACCAAAAATAAAAACAAACCCAAAAACAAAACACGAAACAAGTAAATTTATGAAAACTGTCTTCTTTCTTGGAATTTTATGGTTGCATTAAAAAAGTTACACAATGGAATAGTCAGACGAAACGTGCCCAGACATCGCAGACATTTTTTTCCAAAACAAACAGTCGAGATAAAAGAGATGAATAAAGAGACCTGATGGCGTGAGTCACTTAAAGTAATGGCTGACAGGCTGATAGGAAGTTCGAATAAATGTTTTTAGTGTTGGAGCAAATAGGTGATAAATTGTGGTTATTTGATAAATTATTTATATAAAATTTCAATATTGGACACACAATAGTCAAGGCTACCGACAATAGCTTTCTTCCTGATCTTCAATGCATTCATATAGTCATATTATTTATATCTAGTTTATGCGTGGTGTGGAAAATTACGGCGTATAATAGATTGATGGATACACCCATTGCCTTTTATAAACGTGGATAGTAGAGATTGGCATCTTGGTGAGCTTGGAGAATAGTCTTCAGTTGACCACAAACGGATTTATTCGTGTCTTCATTACTTTTTGTATTATTATTATTATTCCTCAAGTTTGGCATTCTTATTACAGCATTTGAAAAGAAAGATCTATTTTGTAACATCAGTTGTGCCTCTTAGCATGACAGAATACAAATATGCATTGCTGATTATTATGTATGAGGATACTCCACTAAAGTACCGCATTTGTCTCATACTTGTAAAATACCTATTCTATCAACAAAGCTTACTTCAATGAATGATCATTGACCATTCTTTCTCAAGCCTCCTCACGCATTTCTATCATAAAATGACTAACAATAATTTCTCATGTTATAAGCATTGGCGTTTGCGTAATACACATTTTAAACTTGTCCTGTCAGTAAAGCTTGTTTTAATTCCTGACCACTGACAATCCCTTTCTTCCTGGTTACAAAGCATTTCTATTGTAAAATCATGCATTTTCATCATAACATAATAGTCCTATTCCGTCATTAAGGCTTGACATAATTCCTGACCTATAAGAATCTAACCCTTGATGATTTCCCGTGAAGAACACTGACACTGAGCTACAAAACCTGCTATAAGTTTGATGATGAAACCTGCAAAATGAAAAAAGAGGGCAAAATGTATCAAAAGAGAGCGCTGGGTGGGGTCTGAGGATAGAACAGCAAAAGTATTACAGAGTTAGGTGCATGCATAATAACCAACTTTGGCTTCCCGGGCCCTTCAAAGCTCTGTTTTGCAAACGGAAACTATTATCCCCCAAAGGTGACTCATTTAGGTACAGACAAGGTTGAACGTTGCTTGACTTTGGTAATCTTGAAAAGGAAAAAAAACAAACCCAAAAACCCCCAGAAAATAAACGTGTTTCCAACGTGATATGGCCTAAACCCCTTCGTCCCAGGGTAATGTTTATGTTGAGTGCTTACCAGAGAGGCATCAAACACCATTTTAATGTATTTGGGATGACGGCTTTGGAGGCAGGAACCCAACCACAGTGGTCGTTTAGAATAGTTTATTTAACCAAATAAGAGGAAAGACGAAAAAACAAGAATTCTGGAAGATGGGGGAATGCAACAGAAATAGAAGAAAGGTTATGTATAAAAAGAGATTAACAAAAATAGGCATGGAGAAAACAATTATAAAATATATATATATATATATATATATATATATATATATATATATATATATATATATGTGTAAAATTTTTAGAGGGATATTTACCCAGTTAATGTAAACATTTTGTGCCTAACGTACTCTTCGGCAACAAGCAATATACTTTATTCTTGTAAGAGTGCATTACACCCTAGATCTTAACATTTGCTGCATATATATCCGTATACATCTTATTTATATATCAATAGCTCTATTCACTTTGATAAATCTCGAGCACAGTAATTAAATATGATCAGCAACGGATAAAATCTGTTTCATTATTCTTTTTTTTTGTATTCCTACAAATTGGATAGAATATATATATATATATATATATATATATATATATATATATATATATATATATATATATATATATATATATATATATATATATATATATATATATATATAGTGCCGAAATCTTCACAGCTTTTAACACTAAAACAATTATGTCATTTCAGTCAATGCTTTCCCAATATCTGTTTATGTGATTTATGTATATTTTTTCAGGAGGTTTCATGGTCTACACAGAATCATATATTATGGTACTGTTTAGCTCAATGGCTAGAGCAAGGCTACGTTGAAGCGGCTACCTTATGGGTAGCAGGTCTGTTTCCTGTTGCAGACCAATTTTCTTTTGTTATTTATTCTATTTATGATGTTTAAACCAAGTGATATATTAACATTGTAATGACGGGAAATGATTTCAAATGAAAGTTTCAATATAACATAACTCAATTATTATCAAGCACACACTCACACACACACACACACATACACACACACATATATATATACATATATATATATACACACACACACACATATATATATATATATGTCTATATACTCGTGGGCGACAAATAAGTTCGTAACTTGAAATGTAGTTACTTTTGATCTGAAATACTCTGGGGTATACACGCTCCCCCCCCACACACACTTACCCTCATATATATGTATATATACATATACATATATATATATATATATATATATATATGTGTGTGTGTGTGTGTGTGTGTGTGTGTGTGTGTGTGTGTGTGTGTGTGTGTGTGAGTGTGTGAGTGTAGTTTGCGAAGGATGGAGGCATAAACTGAGAGACAAAGAAAGTGTAAGGATGACGAAAGTCCTGAGAATATTTAGAAAACTTCGATCCTGCATAAAAATAAACTTCTCTTAATTGCTCTATTATTTAACCGACAAATATGATACCGTAAACCAACATAGCTTGGCGTTATTTTTCAAACCAGTATTCTCGTCGATACAAGACTTCCAGACGCACCATATATAGCAATCGATCAAGCAAAGAAGCAAGAAAAAAAATGAAGTAAGCAGGGTCGGTGAGGCGGTCAGACATGATTGATACCTTGGCAGGGGCGACGAAATTTGGGAATATTTGTTATATCGGCATATTGACATAAAGCATATGTGCTTTTCAAAATAGAAGATCTTAACCCATTCTCGGTGGAATGCGATATTCTAGTAACAAGAATATTTAGTAGTCAGGTCGTGAGTGCAAGTCGCGTAGAAAGTAAAGTTTTATTCTAAGCAGTTCTTTCTTAATTTAAAGTTTTTCAAAAATATCTGTTCCCCGCCCTTCACCCTGCAAAGATTCTCGAACATTTTTCTCTTCTGAAGTTGATTTTGCTTTTCCCCTGTAAGTATAGCAAATACAAGAACAATCCTCACCAAAATTGGGAGAGTAAATCCTACGGAATTTGTCTCTCTGTCTTGTCAGGTTAAGCCAACCTGATATATATAATTAACATTCCTCTATGGTAATTTGAATTCACAACAAATTGATTGGTCAGCGTCAGACTGTCAGGTCCCATATGTCTGCAGAAATTTATATCATGGGGCTCATTTCGTTCTGATAAGTAGTTCCATTTATCCCCTCTCTCTATCCGTCTTTTTTCTGTAGGCTTGTCTTATGTGTTCGATAAAGACTCTGCTATGCCAAATGTTTTGAAAAGTGTTTCATGAAAGTAAAAACAGGCTGACACGCTTAGACTTCGAAGATGATGATGAGGAACGAGGACAGATTGATAGATGAAGCCAAACTAAGCCATGTCTTTGAACGTTTGATTTCAAAGCTGTCACACATCATCCTTTTGGAAGAATGGCGCAACATCATCTTTCTATCTCCGTTTCTCATCTTATTTTTTCTTCCAAGCACGCTAGATACTAGAACGAGTCCATTGTAGAGCATTTTTTGCAAGTTCATAGCAAAAGAGTTTGTTTATCTAGAGAAATGAAAATTCTGATTCCAAAACAGAAAGCGGAACATCCTTAAGGCGGTTTGACACGCAACTTGACGTCCCTCCGATACTTTTACATTTACTTTTACTTGTACATGTTTGGATTTCCATGCCTTTTTCTCAAGCATGTCTGAGCTTGTCTGTGGAGCCAAGGAAGTAATTCACTCGATTTACACTAAGTCACTATACAATACACGCTACCTATTACACTGGCTCGCGATAGATTAATTGGGTTAACTCACCTGTTGAGTGAGTTCGATATTCAATCCTATGACCTTGTACCAAACTCAGGTGAGCTAAGATTCTTGGATTCCTGTCAAGAGTATATTTTCGTAGTCGCTTAAGTTTTTAAGTCGTTTGATAAGTGCCTTCTCGTCGCTTAATTGCGGAAAAAACAACAACAAAAAAAAAACAAACAAAAACACGAGAGGATCATTTCTAATGCTGAATACCGACCATATTTTATTTTCTATGCTTTATTCACTTTTACAAAGAGCGAGAAAAATAAGTCGTGCCTTTACGCTGACTCCAGATTCAGCCGTCCCTGCCTGGGCCCAACATATTAAGATAGAACTTACTCAGTCCATATCCGATATGTGAAACAGACCTAGTGGCGATAAGTAACCGAATCAGTGTCACCCATTTCACCATGTGTCCTTCTACTCGTAGCTTAGAGGAGAGAAGTGGATTCACGCCTTTCTCAATAGCATTTGTAAAAAGTCGAAAATCGACTGGTCGTGTCAATTCTTCTTGCTGTTGAATTCTTGGATTGATTTCCTATCAAATGATCAATCGCCGATGGCCAACCGCAAAACCTGCATTGGACAATCAGCAATGAAGCTGAATAATTAGTTTTCCACCAAGGTTACAAGTAATTCATTGCTATGTTCCATCTTTCACTCAATAATGGAAAATGGTCGGAAATGGGTGCTAACCGATGCGCTGATCAAGCTAGATCCAATACATTGAGTAGAATTGCCATTTTGATACATAAAGTAGCCTTATTCCGTTAATGAAATGATTTCTGAACACCACCAATGAATTTTTATCCTGTTTTCAATTCGTTTCTATAATAAAAACGGTCCATCGTCTGATCCGTTATCCGCTAGGCCGCCCTGCACTTCCTATTTCTTACAGGAAGCCAACTAAAATAGACGAAAGTCTAATCGAAAAGGAAGATTCATTACAGATCGATCATTCATAGTTTTCGCCTTGATTACAGGAAATAATTCAGTTCAAATGTCTAGTATTAAAATAAACATCCGAATAATGCAGATTACATTGATTGTAACGATATTTATAGAATCTATACGTTCGTCCGTGATTTTCATTGCTATGCTTCGTTCACACACACACACACACACACACACACACACACACACACACACACACACATATATATATATATATATATATATATATATATATATATATATATATATATATTACCCTATCATCTAATTCTATGTAGAACATACGGCACACTGAAGAAATAGATTGATTATCAACAGATATTTAGAAATGATTAACTTGAATGACATTTTTCTCTATATACTGGATATCTAAACTAAGACTCTCTAGACTATACACATTCAATATTGTATATATACATTCATGAATATGTTTATGCGCATGTCTTTTAACATACGCAATTACATGAGAACGAATTCCCTTATAAGAATAGTTAATACGAGTTAGAAACAGCCAACCGAAATTGTCTATTACCTTAGCAGTCACTGCCCAACAAAAGGCTAGAGGAGTATTTAATTTATTGATTATTCTTTTCTCAAATCTTATAATTTGATCATCCCAACACTGATTGCTGTCAAGAACATTGGTCACGCGAATTTTTCTATTGACCGACTGACCAAATTCGTTTTATTGAGAATCAATATAATCAGTATAGGAAACAAGAGTGATTATTATTATGATGCTGCAAGATTATGAACAAGACATGCAAGACTCGAGCAATACTTTTGAAAACAAGTACATCTCATCAGTCCTAAGAAGAAGGGTAGACAACCGTAGTTTCACCCTGATAGTCACCTATGGAGCTGAAACGTGGAACATAACCAAAGAATGACTGTTGATAGACATGCAACGCGTACTGGACAAAATCATGCTCAACATCACACGGAGACATCATAAGAGAGTAAAATATATCAGGGAGAAGATAGGGATCTGATATATCATAAAATCTATTCGGCGATTCAAAATGGCAACGGGCTGATCATGTTTCAAAAATGGTAGACGACCAATGGATATCATGACTCACATTGTTGATCATCTGAGAACACATGTGGAACCGTTGCCGGCAGAATGTAAGATGGTGAGACAAACGAGACAAGTTCGGAAGGTATTTACTTCGCAACATCCGTGATAGAGACGTCTAGCATATCTTGGGGAAGGTCTATGTCCAAGTAGGGTCACTAAAATGCTGCTGGCGATATACAATGCACTACAAGACTTTGAGGTCAAATGAAAATTCGTAATATTTTCATCGTTCTCTAGGATAGTCATTACCGTTTGTGAGTATAAGGTTGGTTGTTTTATAAACAATATTCAATAGTTAACGTTTGACCGGTGATCATCAGTAGTTTTAAGGGAATTTTAATGCGAACAAACTTCAAACACGTTGAACAAATGACATGATATATATATATATATATATATATATATATATATATATATATATATATGTATCATCATCATCATCATCATCATCATCATCATCTTTCAACGTCTGTCGTTGAACGTAGACCTTCTCTAGGATTCACCATATTTCTTTATTAATGGGCGTTGCGGAGCCAGTAGTTTCTGGATTTGTCTAGCTCGTCTCTCCATCTAATATTCTGCCGGGCTTGGTTGCACATGTGATCTCGGGGGATCCGTGTCGTGAGTCACGATGTCCATCGGTTGTCTGCCATTCTTGCAACATGGCCAGCCCACTGCAATTTAAGATTTTCAATGGATTCTATGATGTCCCTGACTCTTGTGTCTTCCGGATGTACTGTGCTGTCTTGTGGTCTCTCCATGTGAGACCCAGCATAATTTTTCGTGTACATGTTGCATGGTTCTCAATTTGCGGATCTGTCTCTCGGCTAGGTTCCATGTTTCAGCTCCATAAGTGACTATTGGGAGGATGCATTGGTTATACACCCTTCTTTTTAGTTTGAGAGCTTGCTTGCCAAACGCTTGTTTGAGACTCACTCGGGAGTAAAAGTATATGGAGACTTTGTTAATTCATTATTCAATTTAAGACTTGGATGGTGATTCTGTATTAGACTGTGCAGGTTCTTGGTAGGTTGAGGATAGTGCAGCTGGTGGGTTAATGGTGTCAAGAAACTTCATATTTGGTATCCTCAATATATATATATATATATATATATATATATATATATATATATATATATATATATATATATATATATTCATGCGTATCGTCGTCGTGCGTTTACTTTGCCTTGGACACCAATAGATTAACCTTTACTCCATCAGTCATCATTCATTCTTGATAAGTGCTTAGCCAATCTACATTTTAATTATTTGTATAAAATCCCTCCCTTTAGGCTTCTCTTTAAACCATGTTGATCTTTTTTCTCACTCGGAGTTATCCCTGGTGTTGCTCTCTCCATGGCTCTCTGTGTGGTTCTGTGTTGGTTCTCGGTTTCTAAGTTCTGTGTTTTGCATCCGTAAGTCATAGCTGGTATTATGCATCCATCCTATATACTTTACACTTTGGTAAGTTGCTATTAGATACTTCTCAATCCATACCAAATGATTTCCACCCGATATATGCGTTGTTTTATGTTCAATTATAACGGTTAGTGGAACAGTAGAATTAAGTGATCCTGTGTTTAGTAAAAGAGTCATGCGTCCTGGAAGTTGAATTTGAGTTGGTATAACATCCGTTGAGACATGAACATTCTGACAGAGTATTCCGTTCAGGAGAAATAATACTTGTTCGTTCCAGTTGTATGCACTCAGCAAATCTTCCTCTAATGGATATCCAGGGGCAAATTGTGTGAAGAAAGTTTTTGTATTAATCTTTGAAAAGAACATTCTCGGGAAGCAGCCTCATCCGAAATGTCTGATTAATGGAGTGGAATCTTTAAACTTTTTCTTCTGAAAAGCCATGCTATTTCAGGCGGGAACGAAGTTGATTGACGACCTGAACGGATGTCATATTCAGTGCATAGTCGGCTCTCTCGAAAATGATTGTATGATTGAACACAGTTTGTTCTCCGGGGAGTTATTTTGCATAATCACGAGAGTGTCGCCGATCACTGTGGCTCAGTGGTAGAGTGCTCACCTCCATTTCGGTGGGCTCTCGTTCAATCCTCATCATACTTTATAAGACTTTAAAAAAGGACCTCAATACCTTTCCACTAAGCATTTAGCGTAAGGTCTGGACTTGAAGAACCTCTTCACGAGATTATGGGGTTACGGCCAAAATGTCTTTTGTTTCCTAGGCCATTTTGTCTCAACCACTTCACGAATAGTCTGAAAACAATCCGTCATTTCGATTATGCAACTGTGTGTGTAAAAACTCAATATACAGACTGTCCTGAAATGTATATGCACACTTGGTTAAAAGCAACTTTAGTTTTGATGTGAAAGTTAATAAAACACATTCATGTAATAGAATAAATGTAGTTCATTTTTCAAGAAGGACTGATAAACTTACAATTTTCAAGATCAGATTGCAGTCTGAATTTAACTTCTAACCAACACCAAAAATTGAGTTTCTAGGCGGAAAACAAAAAAAAATATAACCTAATCTCTTTTAAGGCTTTCGTACTTCAGAATTATGGACATCAGCTTTTGTTTAGAATTAACGGAAAAGTACCGATAAATGTGGTCTTCAATCTTCTCAAATATTAGGTCAATTATGCTGAGAATGTTCTTGAGACCTGGTCGCTGATCTGAACCTTTCGTTTTTAAATGTATAACAACAAACTGTTTGTGGGAGTGTGAGTAGTGACTTAATTCAGTTGAATCTCTGATCTGGACTTCTTGCTGCTTGAAGGTTCGTATTGATTCCCTCAGGTCATTCTCAGTCCATAACGTTAAAAGAAAGTCGTAAAGATAACAACAAAGGAAGTGCAGGGACCCACTTGACCTAGATGTCTTTTTTATTTATTCGTTTAGATTTGAGTCAGATATTTCATTGGCAGTTTCTATGGTCAACTGACTGTAAAGATTAAAGGGTGGGGACGAGAAAATAAGTACGTAGGAGAGTAAAGAGTTCGTTAGTAAGTATTATTTGCTCGAGTTGAGAAGAAAAAAAAGAAAGAGAGAAGTACGTGATAAACGGTTTGGTGATTGATAAATAAGTAGTAGTGGGAATAAAATCATGTTTCAAGGTCGATTCAGTATTATATGAAATCCTGTTCCAACGTGGATATTATCACGGAATTGAGTCATCGTGATCGTTAGTCATGAGAACAACGCAGCGACAGAGTGGCCAGCCAGCCTTTTGTACTAGTCTGGTCAAGGTTTGGCAAAAAAACTAGGAGTACGAGCAAAGTTTTTGTATAAGTTATAATAGAATTTTATATAATAAATCAAATTCAAAGTCGATTCTCAATGTAACTGCAAAGTTACAATGAATAAAAAGAATGAGACATGAGAAATAGCGACGACTATTAACAGTTGCAGTAACACAAACTACACAATGACGATTCTCCTATGTCGATCTTTTGTCGTGAATCAAAGGACGAGTGTCTTCCAGACTAGTATTTCAAGAACGTTGTCATGGTAAAATTAGATTTTCAGAGCACAGGCGAGGCTCAGTAAAGGCGGAAGGGAGCCTAGAAAATGCCCGGGTTTTGCCCTGGCCCGATGTCGTCAGTAGTACTACATATAAAGCAGCGATCAGTTAAAGGAATTTATACACTAGAAGATTAAACGCAGTCGTAATTTGCAGACGTATGAAAGACATTTATGGTGTTCATTGATGCCAGAATTGAAAACATTTTTCAGATAACGACAACGCAGACCACATCCCAGTCAACAAACAGCGCATATCAGGATTAGCCTGGAATTCAAAATTGTTTCAAACCCTTTATACAGCCCTGGTTATCCAGAATTTAAAAGATTGTTCAAAAGTCAACATTTCTCGTCTGATGCCGAAATTTAATTAGTCGTAAGCAATTGGACCAGAAGTTTCGAAAAAATGTAACAGACAAAAAATATAGCCCGTCATGTGGCACATTATTCTAGTTGATAGTACTTTCTGCTAGAGTATGTATCACATTTGGTATTTTTATACGGAGGTAAACAACTAGCTACTCTAGTACTGAGGAGTTCTCATGTGAGTCATCTTTGCTCAAAGTGCAACCATATTTACTGAATCGAATTTTGGGAAGTTAGGTGTTGGGATTATACGAAGCTTCCAGAGCTACAAGATATAATCCTCCAGATTACAGATCCAAAAAGCAAAGGTTATCCAGAAAATGATTCAAACGAACACTAGGATCTTTTTCCCCACCTCATCATCGTCGTCAGCCTTTTGGCGGCTGTCGTTGGACATAGACGTTCTCCAAGTTTTGATCTCTATCATGGATGTCCTTGAGCCAATACTTTCTGAACTTGTCTAATTTGTCAAACCATCTTATTTTGCCGGTCATAGTTTCGCATGTAATCTCTGGGGATCCATGTTGTGTGTCGTGCATGTTCATTGAGTCTGTCTGCAGTGTCTAAGAATTTCTCAATACGATGTTGAACATGATAGGAGGTTATCCCTTATAATTCTAGATGCAAAGGACAACGAGAAAGGAACGCCACAGACCTTACAAGAACATAACATATCAAGGGAGGTGCAGCGATGTTGAGCGGTTACCAGCACGCAGAGTTCGAACTCTGACCGGGGACATTTGAGTTTAACCCGCTCTAATACCTCTGGATGAGGCATGAGTTCAGCTTTGGATAAAATGGTGAAGTGATTGAAGCTGCTTTGGCTGCTATTTCACATAACGCCAACAGGCAGTGTAAGTAGTAATGTGATTTGTGGAGACTTAGGAAGCCGTGAAGCCGTAGCCAGCGTAAATGCATAAATCATTATATATCAAAAGATTTATTGTATTATGTACAAGGTTGACCTTGACCATTGAGAGAATCACAGATCGTATGATTCAGGCAGAGAATGCAGCCTCTTCATTGAGAATGTCGGGAGAAAAAAAATGATGGCTGCTTGATATTATTCTTATTCTTTCATTTTCTTTTTCCTTCTTCTGATTGCTTTTCATTATTGTCCCTCTACTGTTCGACTTTCCTTCATTTTACTTTCTTTTCTGCTATCATCAAACTCCCACTGAGTCGATTCCATTTTCCTAAACCACCAACAATGACAAATTCAGACTTTCGGTTAAGACTACTGAGTGAAAGCAATGTTCAACCGATGGATAGAGAGAAAAAAGGGAAAAAGGAATAGATTCTATTCTTACGTCATTAATCAACGAGGGGAAATAAAGAAAGAGGGTAATAAAGAAAGAAAGGAAGAATGAGAGACGGAGAGAGAAGGAAGAAAACGAGAGAGAGAGAGAGAGAGAGAGAGAGAGAGTAAAGGAAGGAAAAGGAAAGATTAAATAAGGAAAACATAGGAAGATTTGCACGCTTGATTGAAGTATCCGGTGTCGCTAAACAGATTCTTTTGATTAAAATGTATTGCGTTTTCTTTAAAAACATCATTACTGTAATTCCTTTTCTTTTCTTTTCTCCAATACTTATTTCAGTCTTATCCTTCCATTGTAGAAACTTGAGAATTTGCACACACATAAGGACAGACACTAGTCTGAAGGAGTGTGGAAAACGTTTTTGTTTTATGAAAATTCGGCTTCGTGGCTGAAATAGTCGTATTCAGTGTAGTGTTTGATCCTAAAGCAGCCTGTCTTGTCTGACGTTCTTTTTCTGCAATTTGACTTTCTTTCTTACTCCTTCCTTATTAGTTAGTCTCTCTTTCATTTGACTTTCTTTCTTAGTTCCTTTCTTTCTTTCATTCGCTGCTATTCGATTTTCTTTCTTTCACATTCTCTCTCTTTCTCACTTTCTATCTTTCTTACTATCTTTCTTTCATTTGACCCTTTTTTTTCTCTCATTTCTTCCTTTCATTCGCTGCTATTCCGTCCATTCATTCTTTTCGGCTTTTCTTTTTTTCTTCCGTTCTCTCTTTCTTTCTTTCCTGTTTTTCGTCTTTTCTTCCTTTCTTTTTTTCATCCGTTCATTCTTCATCCTTCTTTTTATCCTTGCTCCTCTCCAACTTCATTTTCATCTCCATTTTTTGTAATCGTTCTTCTTTCATTTTCTACTTTTGCTACTTTCTCTTAACTCTCTTCCCCTTTCGCTCTTTCTCTCTTCTACCTTTTCTATTTCCCATTTTTCTTTCCTATCTGCTCGATTTTCTTCCCGACTCCCAATTTCCCGTCTCTTTCGTCGACTTGTTCGATTTCTACCTTTCTCTCTGCTGATCCTATTCTCTTGCTTCTGGGAAAATAAACGTCTCTTGAAGACTTAGAGCAACAGTAACAATAATTACAGACTAACCTGTCGTCTGTTTTGTAATTTGAAATCGTGATTCGCAGTCACACAGAATTTCAATGAATTTCAAGAAGACACTCAATTACAAATGACCTACACGTATACGATAACAACTTCCTTCTTAGTAAAGGTTGTCTCTAATCTCAGAGCATAGTACTCGGGGGATATCGTCTTACACAAGTAATATTCATAAACATTATGCCATTTAGTTTTGTCAATTTCTGTTTATTAGATCACTAGTTTACCAGTGCCTCCTGAAAGGACTGCTTATATGAAATATATACGGATACACATTCCATTCACGTAGATATTTACATTTACATAGATTGCATCGCAGTGAGCTCCGGGAATAGTCTTCTGTTGACCAAAACAAATTTTAATTTAAAAAAAAAAAATTTAACATTCAATATTTCGATTGTTATTCTATTCAAAATTCAGAATTTTCATTTCGTCACAAAAACCTAAAATTTTCAATTTTCTATTTTACTACCTATGTTGCACCCCACATCTATCATAACAGAGGATAAACACATGTTACTAATCATTATATATTTGTGGTGTGGGGTAGCAAAAAAGGGAGGAAAATGTTGTATCCCCCTTTTTCTCCAGTTCAGTACTACACAGAAAATGTAAACTGCAACATTTTTTCTTTGTACTCTAGAAGATGTTTGTGCATGTTCAGCGAAATGCAGTGAGTCTATATCTAAGATAATAAACAAAATTAAGCTATAACACACTTTTCCTCGAATCTTTCATTTCCGCATTTTCAAATTAATACCACTAATTATTGTATGTGTGAATTCGTATTTATTATCTAATCGATGAATCTGACTGGAAGATGAAATCGTAGTGAGTAACCCTGTATCTGTTATCGATATCTATTTGATGAACAGTATGACTTTTTCTGTTTCGATTTTTGTCCTCAACGACTAAATCTTCCATCCGAAGCTAATGATTTCGCTAAATTAGCAAACGCTTCCACTTAAAAGAGTCCAGTCATTTAAAAAAATCACTTATGACTTTGATGAGAAGTAGTAATAAACGGTTTGAAAGTATTTAGCAATTAGGTTTTAAAGTAAGACACTGAGAAGAAACCACTTAAACTCCTAACATGGCTTCCAATTATATATATATATATATATATATATATATATATATATATATATATATATATATATATATATATATACAAGTGTGAGTGCATATGGAAGGTACTCATGGACAGACGTGTAAAAAATGGTTATCCCATTTTTATATATATTTCTCGAGCGGTTTTGACCGTTTGGTCATTTCCAGAAGAAGAAGGGAAACATGAAAGACTTGGTCATGGTAAATCCCATTTAAAGTCATTTTCCGTCTCTTTACAGTAGACCACTCATATTTCATCTATCAGTGGGACGTTATTTGACTTCTTCATGTTTAATTTTCGGGCCCTCTCGGGGTATTTTGATTTCTGAAGAGTTAATCGTGGAGTTCACACGTAGTGTGATGTTCACACGTAGGTATGGACGGATACAGATTCTCAATCGACCCATGATCGAAAGTTTCCAAGTGTGTGTGGGGAGGAATGTGATATAGAGTTCAATTTCAAAGGCTTCAGAGGGAACGGTAGTAGCAATAACAAAAAAGTTCTACAACGTAAATAGAATAAGCAATTATAAAAATTACTCAAAATAATATAACACCATTTAAATATATATATATATATATATATATATATATATATATATATATATATATATACACACACACACACACACACGCATATATATATATATATATATATATATATATATATATATATATATATATATATATATAATGCACAGTGGATTTTATATTCACAGGGATGAACATAAATAGAAATGACACGAAGAACAAGTCTCTTGTTAGACTTACTGATCCTGCATCGTTAAAAACGTTTTTTTTATAATAACCCATGTAAGTAAGCCTTATTAAGAAAATAAATTAGCAGCATAAAAAATATCAATGTTTGATATTCATAAAATCTTATATAAAATGACAAACTATACGTATGTCATAAACTATAAAATAAAGGGAGGTGATATTTGATCAAAACTGCTGAGGTGTCATGTTTTGTTTTTAGAATCCCCGAAACGGTTACATGGTAAACAACTGATGATCTCAACAAGAGACAAATTATACATAGTAAAATAATAAGAAAGTATTGGGGGAACAAGAAAAAACACTTTGGAAAATTGCATAAATTGCATTGACAGATATTAGGAAATGGTTGACTGAAGTGACACAAAAAACTTATTGAAAAATTCTTTAATGTTTAGTGTTTAAAGCAGTGAATATATTTATATATATATATATATATACATATATATATATATATATATATATATATATATATATATATATATATATATATATATATATATATGTGTGTGTGTGTGTGTGTGTGTGTGTGTGTGTGTGTGTGTGTGTATTGTTTCAGTGCTTCGGCAGATGGATGATAAATACTGTTCCATTAATTTTTATTTATCTTTGTGTCTAAAAACCCTACGTTGCGCAATTTCTTCCCTCTGGCTTAAGTATGCATATGCCAGTCGCTAGTGAAAATGTAAACTTGAGAGATGAGATAATTTTGTCACAACCTATCCCTCATGACCAAAACTACTGCATTGGCATATCTTAATCTAAAGTAAATATAATCGCATTATGATATATTATTATACTTAGGTAGATTTTCAAAGCAACCAAATCTAATCCTCGGATGGTAAATAACTACGACGAGTGCTACCATAAGTCAGTGGTAGCGATTTAGCCTCACTGAGTGCCCTCTGACTAGGGCCTTGTGTCAGTCTATGCTAAACTTATAAGGCCCCAAATATGCTGAGCATAACAAATATCGGCTTATGTGTTTGCAAAATAGTCTTGTATACATTGTGGTTACCCACTGATGTGCCGTTGTGCCAGAAAATATTCAGTTCTATTTTCAGTTTTATAGCTCTGTATGTCTAGTGTCACGACTTCAATTTCCATCAAGAGGCCTCATTATTGTTTTGTTGCACCAGAGAAAGTTGAGTATATAGAATATATACGTTTATATCTTTTTTTACTCTTAAATCTTGAAAGAATATTTTTTATTCAAGTTTATTTCAGCTTATAATTTTTTTCTCCATTTTCGAATTACGTTGGAATGATCCTGAGGGTTTTTTGAGCAGAGTTGGAACTACATGAGACATTTTGACAAAAGATCATTAAAAAAATAGATTATGGAGGAGAAAGAAGAAAAAGACGTCTCCAAATATACTCGATATTGTTTCATGATCCTTGGAAAAAAAATGGTGGAGAGTTAATGAAAAATAATTTTTTTCTTTTGTGAAGCAGCTAGTGTTCTATCAGAAGCCGTTAAGCGAACTTTTCAACATAGGTTTCTTCAGTTTTCAAATGCTCTGACTGACTGACTGGATACCTCTCTATGTACATTTTGTGCATACAGGCCAACTCAATAGAACTAGAGAGTATAAAGATTTATTCCTTATGTCTTGAAAAAACAAACAAACAGATTTTGTTCTTTTAGAACCCCCATTTTTAATGTGGGGTTCAATTTGCAATAGAGTTTTATGATATATTGGTACCTCATTCAGTAGATACACTTGTTTTTGTTTTCTATGAATTTTAGATTTTCTACTGACAAAACTTATTCATTGATGACCTTTTTTTGTAATTTTTCAATCGATCAACCCCAACACGGCGTGCCTCGCGACGATGTCTACTGAGTGACTAAACAGACGTGTCATGCACCTCATTCTTTGCAGTTGAATTCAATTATACAACAAACGCTGCAGTTGCAAGATTGCAAAGATAAAACGAAACAGCGGCAAATGTTTCCTGAAATGAAGCCTGGCCTCGATTTCGTCTCTCAGTGGGACTGTGATTCTAGAACGAACGTATGGGGCCTACAAACAAAAAAAAGGAGGCAAAAATAGCTTTGTTTTAAATATGAGACAAGATAAATAGATAGACTGATATATATATATATATATATATATATATATATATATATATATAGAGAGAGAGAGAGAGAGAGAGAGAGAGAGAAAGAGAGAGAGGAGGAGGAGAGTATACATAAACTGACTGATTCATGGAAAGTGATAACATAAAAAAAACCAATATGCAAAATATGGAAACTAAAAGAATGATGAAAAAAATGGGAAAATTTTAAAAGAAATACCTTTAATATATCGGAGGATACATCTATATGTATGTATGTATCTATGTATGCCAAATGTGTCCGTATATGGCAAATGCTTGGTAGTGGTGGATAGTCTTGTACATCGTGGAATCACTGTGAACGGCTTTTGCACCCCTGAGGGGAAAAAAAACCCAATTGCATTAAAAAAAAGCCACTGATGCATTTGGCTTTATTGACCACGTGGTATATTACAGGGAGCAAAAATAAAGGTTCCCAATCCTTAAGTACTGATCTCCGCGCTTAATTGTCTATCGTCTTCATACAAAATGGCAAAAATGTTTGCAAAGAATCATAGGTGTGTATGAGAAATACTCATAAGTGATGTCGACCTCCTTGCGAGCTGTCACTGCGATAGTTTTGAAGCCACAGTTCTGGAACATAGGTTACGTGAAGAAGTCATTTAGCAAAAATGTGTGATGAAAGAATCCCCAAGTAGCTTTTGTCTGGAGAGCTTGCAAATAGGAAACACCCTTCTCATAAGCAAATATCTCAGTTGACAACTGCGAGTCTCAGGCGAGTGAATGTAATTCTTGGCGGAAACTTATCAATCGGGGGAAAAGTTCCGTTCGAGGGATCATGCAGTAAACATTAAGGACTGATGAAAAATTTACCGCCTGCAACGGTGACTGCTAAGAACTAACGTCATATCTGGGTAAGGATCTGAGTCAGCAAAGCTGAAAAGAAAAATCCATGTACGAGGCCTTGAATATAGACAACAGATGAAGCATCAAATAGCTACAGATCACAACATCTGCCAAGTCTATTGACAGTGATGCAAGTCAGCAGAAAGACTTGAAAAGCGTGTTAGAGTGCATGGTAGACGTACCATAGATTTTCTTGAGCGACAATTAAGCGTCGGAAATTCAAAATCCCTGACTGCATAATAAAGCCACATTTGTTCCAGGGATAGTTGTGTGATTCCCTTGAAGTGGCATACTCGAAATTGAGCTGGAGACACATTAAGGTGAGATACACACACGATATTTTTAGAAGAACGAACTCTCAGCTTTCCGGGCCTGTGAAAACTTCGTACTGCTTACGACATCATGTGCTCCTTAATTGGTCAACCATCTTGAGTAGACGTTGCTGATCTCACGAGAACTGGTGAGTCCTAACGTGATTTGGCCGTGACCCCATAATCAATGGGAGGTGTCCCATAATCCTCATCCTTTTGCATGACGCAACTACTGAATGGGAGAAAAGCAATTTACCACTTGGCCACGATAATTGGTGGATTGATCAGGAGAATTATGTATTGGGCAACCAAAGGTGTTTGTTTTCTCTTTTTGCAATTGATGACATTACACATGTTTAGTGTTTGTTCAAGAGCTTTAGTTTTGAAAGTATTGAAAGCTTTAGGTACGTCAAAAATCGTTACCTATTCACAACTCAGTTGAGGCTCCCACCGAAAGAATTACTATAAGCTACTTTAACGCTCCACGAGAAAAGCTAAACAAACCATCTTCCTTCCATTGTTACTAATCGGCTAAGATATCGGTGTGTGAATGTCAATTTTAATGTTGAATTGTTATTTACTCTTCCTACAATTGTAATTATTTAATTTTTCAACAACCTATTTCCACCAGCTGTAAAAATGCATCCACTCCCCGAACTGATACACTTTATTTATCGAGTAAAACTGACGATACTTCATAACAAATACGATAAAGGAAAGATAAAACAAAATGGAAGAGGCTGTCTTGAATTTTACCAATTTGAACTTTATAAGTAGACAGGAATCTATTCCCACTCCAAGCTACAATCGTCAAGCCCTTTGACTGAATTATCACTTAAGGGACTTTGCAAGTCGGGTCAACTCTATGGGGAACAGCACATCTCTAGTATTGGCGTAGGACTGCTTCGATAGAATATCCAGGATCTTTGCTTGAATATACAGGCTGCCGTCCTATTCGGAATATCAGTATATAGAAACCGCAGAGAGACATACTATCCAGAGCTCTTGTGCTTGAAGTTGCTGCCAGCTTGGCATCTATCAACTGCCGACTGTTCAAGAACTGTCGTTTAAACATTCGTAAGTAGAATGGCCTTTGTTGTTTTTCTATCTGAATGTTTGTAGGCTTTCGCTTTCTACTTGAAGCTCACTCACTAATGTTTTTTCACCTTTTCTATGGATGCAATTGAAAGATTTAAGCATCAAAGATTCGTGTTTACGTACGAAATTCATGGAACCACGTAATAACAGAAGCAAAGATGAAGATGAAACCGGGAAAGGCGATTTTTTTGTCGGTAATGCATGATATTTTCTAGAAAAGCGTATGTGCAAAAACTATGGAAAGTTGCTATAATACAATTCAAACTTTTTTCCTGTGACCAGGACAGTGGTATGTATTTACGTGTAATTGTTTTTGATACCTTATCTGATAAGCAAACACACCTGCAGTCTGATTGGAAAAAGTAATTTTCAAATTATCACTGCCTTGGTTGCAAAATCAAAATCTAATGGGGTTAATTGACATTGTATATCTATACTTGTTGCATATAATCAAAAAGAAGATAACACTTATTACCCAAGAGCAAAAACATCAAGAAAAGGGTAGCTCAGCAGGATCATGTGGATAGTTCGAGGGGATTTTATTTATGTACTTCACAAACTTGGTTCATAAAACCAACATAAAACTTAAATGGCAATGGGCAGGGTATGTTGCAAGAATCTTGCTTGACTCTTGACATGGATCCCTAGAAATCATATGCAAAATAGTTCCTTGCAAAAATGAGATGGCCTATGGTTTAGAATCAGGAATTTTACGATTAAATTCATAGAATGTTTATCACTGAGAGCTTTGGTCTTGAAGAATCTAGTTGTTAACGATCATCATCATCATCATCATCATCATTCTTTCAGGGTCCGTAGTTGGACATAGACCTTCCCCAAGATTCGCCATACTTCTCTATCATGGGCGTCGCGGAGCCAATACTTTTTGATTTGTCTAACTCGTCTCTCCATCAAATATTCTACCGGCCTCGGTTGCACATGTGATCTCAGCAGATCTATGTCGTGAGTCGCATTATCCATAGGTTTTCCGCCATTCTTACAACATGGCTAGCCCACTACCATTTGAGATTTTCAATGGATTCTATGATGTCCCTGACTCTTGTCTTTTCCCAAATGTACTGTGCTCTCTAGTGGTCTCTCCATGTGAGGCCCAGCATAATTTTCTTATGTGCACGTTGCATTGTTCTCAATTTGCGGATCTGTCTCTTAGTTAGGTTCCATGTTTCAGCTCCATAAGTGACTATTGGGAGGATGTATTGGTTATATACCCTTCTTTTTAGGGTCAATAGGATTTTCTCAACAATGAATCGTAATAAAATTAAGTCGGGGGATTTTTATTTTCAGAGAAGACCATTTCATGGGTCTTGAAAAGTATCAGTGTGGTATGGCACTTTGTATGACTGGTGGACTTCAAAGTACAGATGCACAAAAACGCAAAAAATATCTTAGATCCTATGAGAAACCATGGAAACTAAAAGCCTTTTTCGTACAACCTGGGGACAATTGTGATTTGTAAAGTTTCATGCCCTCGTCGGTTCGACATCCCGAAAGGCGAACAGATAAAAAGAAATAGGAAAATCAATGAGAAGTTTATTAGTCGGACGACATTCTTAAATTTCTGTAAATATTGGATTAAGAGATAAACAGTGGGGATGTAGAATGTTTGAATTTCTTATTTTTTTTTAGATAAATCCTTAAAAGCTCCTTTCGACCAACAGACTCATCAGAGAATGTCCCATCAGAAATTGTTTGCACCTTCCTTACACTGTATCGAAAATTTTACTGTTCATGGCTTCTTTACAGACAATGAAACATTTTGGGGGTTTCGTGCATCCGTAGCTTAGAACACTCACGTGACTAGTGGTTGTCGTAAAGTTAGATTGCTGAAGGGACTTCAATTGGCTAAGATAACCGAGTGTGGCCAGGGATTTGGGTGTGAGTTCTTGAATCGTGAGATCTTCAGTAGAGTTGGAACCAGGAGGCTAGTGGTAGATGCACACAGCAACACTGTATCCCTTAGGGCATGTGGGGAAAGGGGAGATTCGATAATTAACAACTATCGTTCCAAAGTTTCAAACTAACTACCACCAACAACTTCTATGGTGAGGTAGCAACAATAAAACCAGCAGCTAAATCATTTTCAGCCGATTTTTCCATTTCTTGGCATGTTATAGAACACAAATTAGCTCGTCTTTTGCCAGGGAATGGAGGAAGAGATATTATAACGAGCCTTGCCAGAAACGAAGGATGTTGCCGACCAGATTAAAATCAACAACAGGGGTTTTAGACAATTATTGTAAACTGTTGGGGTTTTTGGCGGCATAAAGATGCCGTAGGGATTGTTACGGGCATCGCGACTCTTGGGAGCGATAGAACTGGTGGAACTTGTGGAATATCTAAGGGCCTTAAAAAACCTGGAATGATGATGATGTGAAGTATCAATGTATGAAACATTGATGAAAAGGGTGCCCCACTTCCTTTGTAAAGATGTTTGTTCATCAATGATCTTATTGTTATTATTACAGAAATAAACTTGTCAGTGATCTCTTCAGTCGTTGGCTTGCTGCATTCTGTCTCAGTGTTTGTAGTAGAAGAATTAAAAAAAAATAAAAACTTACTGCAGCTGATGGAAGCCCATATTCTATTCAGACGTACAATAGAAAAGGAGAGAATTGCCGAAAAAGCAACAGGCCTCTTTGATTTAAAATGTTCTGATTAAAACTTTGGAAAGAAGTGGATGTATGCCCCAATATTGAAGTGGTAAGTATGGATCTTCACAGTCCACTTTTATGCATGAATTTCTTGGCTAAATCCACATCAGCGTCCGTCGCAGGGCCTTAGTAGGTCACATGATAATGTGGCGTTTCGCATCGTTCTTTTTATCAAATTATAATAACGTATATGAAAATCGAGTCCTTTGATCATGCCAGCCATAGCCTGCTTTGGTCATGCCAAGAAGTTGAATAATATAAAACATCTTGTTAAAATTTTTTTGAAAAGCATTGTGGAACAGACATGTTCCAGTCGATTGTTTCTGTGATCAGTACATTGCCGCACTTGTAGAATCCACGATACACAGTTGTTTCAGATGTATTACAGTCAACAGATACATAGATTAGAACTGTGATGTGTGCGTGCTTGGGTGTATGAGAGTGAGAAAGAGGGGGAATGATAGAGACAGAGAGAAACAGACAGAGAAAAAGGGAGGGGAAATACATGACCCCCTAATAATAATGGGATGTCAAATTAATAACTTCCATTAAATAAGAAAATAGAAATACAAAAACAAAATTATGAATACGAATTCTTTAAAACCCCAAAACTAAAGAAAATATACAAAAAAGAACGATAATATGATATGTGCTGTCTGCTTTTGCTTAGTGGGAGGATGATGACAAGTCTCGCGAGACATAGCGTAACTGAGGCAACGGAGATGCGAGACAATAGAATGATTGATTGATTTTTATCATTTTTTCCATTTTTCCAGTGCTGCCAAACTAATTTAGGTTTGATTACATCAATCATTATTCTTTGATTATATTCATTTTTTCTTTATTCCGTCGGCTTTTTTCGTCTTGCTTCTCATAAGAGAGGCTGCCATTCTTTGTTATCCTCTCCTTCCATAAAGGCGAAAGAAAGCTTTTATTCACTGCACACCGCGCACCCATCGTCACAAGAAATATCCATACGCATTAGGAAACTGATTAAATTTAACCATCGAAATGACTGCCAATAACATTCATGGTTATCTTGCCTCTCTGGGACCGAGGTGAGTATGGATCTTCACTGTTGCTATAAAATGATCAACTTTAGTAATGTAGCTACTTCCATTTAACTTTATAGCTATTTCCTTCTTACCTTGATGAATTCATAAAAAGAATCATTATACCAAAACACAAAACTATGAATTTCACTATAACCATAGAAGACGATCAATATGCTGTTTAGAACAATCAGCACTGATTAACCTTTCTGTTACTTAATTAGAATAAGTTACATTCTTTTTTCTATTTCAAATGGATTTTTTCAAGGCACATCTATATCATTCTTATATTCTTATTTTCCTTTCATGGTATAAAATTCTTTCTTTGATTAAATCATATGACAAAAATAAATTACATTGTTTCTCCTTTGACTGGAAATAAAATTGTTTTTTCATTATGCAACGATAATTTGTTTGATTGTTTTGCCGACCTTCAAAAAAATGAAATCCTCTATAATCAGAAATAGAACAAGAAAACATAATTCCAGCTGCCAGTAACACTAAAGAAATTGTGATCATAACTACAATTGTAAAAGTTAAACAAGTACTATATTGCTAAAGTCAAACGGAAGTGGCCATTTTTTTTAAAGCTTACATTTCTTTTAGCCCCATATAAGCAAAGTTAAACATACTTATCTATAGATAACTGTAGAATTGAAGATTGCCAGGGCAGTGTCCATTTCAAAGTAGCATGTTTCGAAGGGGCCAGACTTTGTAGTGTATGGAGCAGCTTACCATAAATGTTATATAAAATGATTTCCCGTCTGTCGTTTAAAGCTACGCCTTCGAAGTACTTCTGTTAGTTCTCGTCGGTGTTGCCAGTCTAAATCTAGGTAATTCTACAGTGCTGGTGTCAAGGGAGATAATTAGTGCAAACTAAAGAAACCTTCATTATCATATCATTTATATATTTATTCATGATCTTTACTTTCATTAAATTCCTTGAGAGCCGCTGACCCAAACAACTCGATATCAATCTGCCTTGTATGCTTGTGAACTGTCTAATATATCTGGGAAATCGATTTTTAGGAGTGACTCTGTTCGTAATAAAAACATTAACTTGGATGAACATATATTTTGTGATCATATAATATGATACGGACCATGTCTTTAATGATTTTGAAATTGAAAAGAGATAGAGTATTTCTTTATAAGTGAGCGGAAGGAAGAGAATTGAAGCTTTCAAAACAACGCTCAGCGAATAAGGGTTATTTTTCTATTCACAATAATAAATGTGTTCGCTCGAGGATTTATGTACATGATTTTTTTCATAAAAACAACCCGATTTTCAGGTGAGGTTCTTTCTAGAGGAGAGGCAATGATTGACTTATTAACATTTGCAATAAATCTTCAGCTCAACCTATGTGCTTCTAAATCCTTATGATAATGATAGTCTGTATGTATGTATGTACGTACTTAACTGTGTCCAAAACAGCACACTGTGCGGATAATCATTTTTAGTCCCGAATATTCAAGGTGCTCTAACTTAGAGAATGAAATAAATACGGTCGTTTTTCACCCGTTGCATTATCTTTCAGCAGAGAAGGGTCAATTTAATTACAAATACAATGTCGGACTAGACCCCTCTCACTTGGTCCTCATGATATCTCTGAGATTTCTGAATGAATTCGGTGACATTTTGTCGAAGGGTTGGCAACGGTCTAAGTAAGAAGTATTGTAATCTGGCAGGTGTTCAGGAAATCACCAGCTCTATTTACACAACGCATTATCTCGAAAAGCCTTCAATGAATATCAGTGGAATGTTATGGAAGATTGGGCAATCCGCTAAAGAAGAAAAAGTTTTGAATTTTAGAGCAGATCCAGATTCTTTTTTCCGGCTGCCCCCACCCCTGAATCGTAGCTATATGTATGCAACACGATATTTCCAAAAGGTCTGAATGAATTTCAGTTAACTTTTTTGTGAAGGAGAGGGCAATGGGTAAAGAGATCGATGTTCCAACTTGGGGGTGGATCCAGGAATTTAGGTCACCTCTACTGCATTGCATCTATATGTGAACAGCACAATATTTCCAAACGTTCTCGATGAATTTCAGTGAAACTCAATGGAAAGGCGGGCAAAGGGTTGATATTTGAAGAGATGTATCAATTTGGTAGGGTAATCAAGTATTTTCCACTGTCATTACCTTTGAACAGCTTGAAGTTCTGTTGAAAGATGTGCAATGAGTTATGGGTGGAATGTTCACATTTGGGGTGGATCTAGGAATGTTTCATAATCACATTCGCTGCATCGTAGTTATATGTATACAACACATTATGTTCGAAAGCAATTCTCAATTAATTTCAATTGCATTTGGGGGGGGGGGGAGGGTAGTCAATATAATTGGATGCAGATCCACGAATTTTTCACAGTCACTCCCTACATCGTAGCTGTATGTTCACAACAGTTTGTCAGCAAAATTTCTCGAATTTCATTGGACTATTTTGGTGGGGTCGGCTATGGTATACAGGATATTTTTTCACAATTTTGGGTGGATTAAGATACTTTTGACAGTCTCCTTCCCTGCATTGTAGTTATATTTACACTGCACGATATCTCTGAATGTTCTCAGTGAATTTCAATTAAATCACACTTATGCGTATATGACTTCTATAAAGTCCAAATGATGCATAAGAGCCAGCGTTTCAGAACCAAGGTAAAATTGAGAAAAGAGACTTCATCCCTCGTTAGACCTAAGGACCCCATTTAGACCTTACGCAGGAACTAGCTTGGGAACCTAATCGTCGTGAGTTTTAAATAAAACATCTAAAATATATTGTTTCTCGAAGCTTATCTCCATTAGATTTCTCGAGAGCCGCTGATCCAAACAATTTAAACTTTAGACTCTGCAAGGCCTGGTGTGCTGACCAATGTATATGGCGAATACCAACCTACAATAGCCAGTTGACCCGGTATCTCGATGTATACACACAGGCACACACGACCAGCCACAGATATTTCTCAAATCATAGTTAGATCATCGTCAGATGTAAGTTAATCTATAGAGTTCGTTCTATTTGTCAAATAAAACTAAAAGACAATATTTTCTTAGACCATCGACATTACCTTCATTGGACAACGTATTCACTGTTTTCTTCCACTGTCTTCTACATCTGTTAGTCAATTTCATGATTTCAATCTTGCAGACATGTTGATCTTTTCACAGGAAAGAATCGCTCTAGGAGCCTTCTGTAGTCTTCATTTTTTTTTTTCGTTGAGAGAATTCTGTAAAGATCGAAATAATTTTGTTCCAGGCAATTTCGGGTAGATTTGGGTTAATTGTGAAATTTGAAAAAACAATGAAATGTACTAATGTATTTATCTGTTTATTGATCCATGTCAGTCTGTTCCTTATTGTATTTTGCTCAACATAAGCTTTTGCTCAACATCTCTCTCTTTCTTTTCCTTTATCTACCTCAATCTTCTTAAATGTATCTCGCAATTTATCCCAGTTTTCTCATATCTATCCATTTATTTATTTATCTATTTTCATCTGCCTACTTATCAGTCTATTTATTCCAATCTTACCATATCTATATTTCTATCTATTTCAGCCCACTCCTATCTATCATTCCATTCCTATCTATCTATCTATCTATCTATCTATCTATCTCTCTGTCTGTCTGTCTCCAACCTAGCGTATTCATGTATATCTATTTACACATGAGGTCAATGGGTTAATCATTTCAAAACAAACCACCGTTCTGCAATGTATGGTGGGTATCATAGCAGTAAACTATTTTCAATCTCAGTCTTTTTACATTCTAATAATCCTGCTCATTATTTATTCATTTGTTTATTTATGATTATATTGATGATGCAACACTCCATTCATTATTTGCGATCGATCAATTATAGTTCATTGTTTCATTTTGTTCATTGTTCATCTCAGTCAGTAAATATCGATGTATTTGTTCATCTCAATTTTTCATTCTTTCTTTATCTACTCCTCACTCAATCTCAGTCGATTCCCATCTATCTATCTATCTATTTATCTATCAATCTATCTATCTATTTATCAATCTATTTCGCTCCCTCTCTCTCTCTATATATATGTATATATATATATATATATATACATATATATATATATATATATAATATATATATATATATATATATATATATATATATATATATATATATATATATATATATATATATATACGTTGATTGACAAATAAAAAAGAGTGAAAAATTGAGATAAGCATACATTTTTTCCACAAGCAATCAATTAGTTCATATATATATACATTAGACTATACCCGTAAAACAGAAAAGTTTATTTATATATATACATCGACATTAAGGAAACTAAATCTTTTTCGTTAGGTAATTCATTTTTAATAATTCAAGTATCATAGTTCCAAGGTTTTTAAGCTTCAACTCGACATAAGCTGTTTTAAAGATATTAAAGTCTCTAGAGTTCCCGTGAAGTAGCCTTCATTGTTATGATATATACATACATATATATATATATATATATATGTATATAATTCAGTGCTTCCCGTACACTTATTTATAAATGTTTAATCCCCCTTGCTATTTATTCTGATGCATTTGTTCGAAGCTGCCTTGATGAGCGATTCTGTTTATCTTTTCAGGCTTCGTTTTATGTCGTCTATATACATGAGGTGGTTTAGTTTTCTCTTTGTTTTTGAGAATTGATACTCTTTGAATTTTCTGATTATTCTATACAGTGATATCATAGAAGGAATAGTATTGTGACACAGTGTACCAAGTAAGCCAGCTTACAGTGTACCAACCATCCCCAAACGCATGGTTTTCTTTACATTCTATAAAAAAAGTGTTCTGATCTAAGCTGCTTGAAATGTAGTACACACAGACACACACAGACACACACACACACACACACACACACACACATATATATATATATATATATATATATATATATATATATACTGTTTATTGTGACTTCTAATAAACGTCGACTATGCTATCATCAACTCCACAATACAGCACAAAGTGAGGATTCGTTTGTCAACGTAGAAATGTTACTAACCTGGGTGAAAAAACAAAGATAGAAGAAAAGCCGAATTTTTTCCGCTCAAATTGAAGCCAACAGTGAAAACATCAAGTGGTGAAACAAAACTTAAAACAAGTGTTTCAACCTGCCCCTGTGCCCAACTAGCACCAGATTTACTCTCTCTCTCTCACACACACACACATATATATATATGATAGTTTCATTCTTAAATATTTATAAACATACTGGGTATGTGTCGACGTTTTTAAATACATAGAAAAATACATGTTGCACCTAAAGTAAAGGGATGTTTAGCAAGCTAATATTGTACACTATTGACAAAAATCTACGTTTTCAGCTATTTTAGAAAACTACATTTTTAGCCATTTATTATCCGATGTAACTTGAATTTTTCTTTGAGTAAAGATATTACCATTTCCCATGTGAGCATTTCATGAATCATTCAAAAAAACGTTAGTCGTGGTTACAATGCATTTTTGCGTCTTTTTCCTATCATTCACTCAAAGATTATAGCAAGTGTGTCGAGAGAGATTATTATGGAGTGGGAATCCGTACTGTACCATCTAGTTTTAACTCCTGTCTGACAAAATATACGATAGCTTTTCAGAAAGAGCCCGACCATTTTGAATATCTGAAAAACATCTTTCCAGGCCTCGATGTAACTTGACAATCAATCATAGTGGATCTTACTGCCAACGCAAGGAATAGAAACTCCCCCGTGGGCTTATTCAATCGTCAGTTTGAGGTCACTGAGTGAGTTTAAGTACTCTGTGGTCGTTGCATTGGTGGTAGCAGCCCTTTATCGTCCGTTGTTCCTCATAGACTTTCAATAATATTCACCAGACCTTTGTGACCATGGGCATCACAGAGCTTATACTTTCTAAAACTTCTTTCCAAAGACATTTCAGACCATGGCCAACTAAGGAGAATGTGAAGCAGTAGCAGACGACAAAGAGGATTTCGCAGATTCTTTGGGAGAGCGGAAGTGGATTTTCTTGGATGTGTGCGCATGTGTGAATGTTGTTCAAGGGGGAGTCTTTTGAAGACGTCATTGCTGTAGGAAAGCTACTTCATCGTTGATATTGAATACTTTCCGAACAGACCTGGTATTATCTAAAACTATTTTGAGTGATATGTAGATTTAATTAGAAGTGTGAGCATTTGCCTATGCTTTATGTAAGTGGGTAGATATAATCAATATTCTATGCATTAGCACGTCGACAGGCCTCCCAAATCTGCTACACAGACAATAAGAGGATGGAATTTATCAACGCTTCCCTCTTGTTCATTTCCTTCTCAAATTTTGTTTCTATCCTACAGTTCTATGAGGATATTGCCATTCAACAATAGCGAATACTTACCATCACAGTCAATAATTGAAACAACTGTAGCGTCAGAATTTGGAGCCATCCTGAAAAATTCAACCAAATAATAAATATGATCAGAATAAAAACTATTCATGAAATCACTGGCATTTTACCTTGGGAAGAATAAAAAATAGAGTGGGAAAAACAGAAATCAAATCAACTAGATTCTGGACAATAGTCAAATGATCTTATGAATACATCCAATAAAATAAGTCCACAAAAGGTTTTTCTTCCAAGATATCAGACAATTTTTTAAGGGTGGGGTATAGTGGAGTACTGGTGTCAATTTTTCACCTTAGATATGATATTATGACCAGAAGTGCTGGAACAAACTAACGAATAAATTTGTCAAAATAAGGCCCTCAAAAAGTCACCCTCACAGCCTTTTTTTAGAAAAAGGACAACAGATTAAGAGTTGAGTACTGATGCAAAATTTTAAAGTCTGTTGACAAAACAGTATGGCCTGGAGCACTTGAGCAAACAAACAAACACACACTCGTATAAAGTATACAGTTTACCATTTGATAGACAACGCTAATATATATATATATATATATATATATATATATATATATATATATATATATATATATATATGTATATATACTACGATATTAGGATATCTGCGTGTTTCTCTCGTTGTGATTGATCGTTGTTTAATCCCTTGCTTTTGAATATTAACAGCTTTTATAATACGATATCGTTTCATGTAATTCGGGTAAGTATATATTTCAAGCTCTCTATTGTTCTAATGACTACGTATAGCTTTTAGGATACATCTCAGAACGAAGGAGATGGCAACATTTTATCATACGTTTAGCGCCTTCGTAGATAAGTAATGCGATTTAATGATCCAAAAAGTCAATCATTCAGTATGTATCTGCTGAGGCATAGCTAGACATCGGGGAGTCCGGGGACTAGGCTTATTGAAGGGCCCCTTTCTCTCATATTTAGAACAGCTATTCCCATTTTGTCGGCTGTGGACCTCTGCGGGCACACATACGTATTACTGGGGGCAGTGGACAAACCAAACGTCTTTGGTTTGTGGGTTTGGTAAGTAATCATTTTCTTCAAAAGCAGTAGCATGGGTAAAGATGAGAGGGTGCAGATATGAAACTTAGCTTATTCAGGCCTCCATACAACATTGAGTGAGATTTGTTACATATTGCAATATTACAATTCTATTTGTAGAAATGTAGCAGTTGAATTATTGCTTGTGAAGCTTTGATTTTAAATGGCTGCATTGTCACTCAGCAACACCCTTGTGTATCTCTTATCAAGCAAAATACTTCCCCCAGCGAGTTCAGACACTCTCAAATATATAGCTGTAATATTTCACTGTGAAAAGGTGGAGATATTTCACAGGATGAATAATCAATGTAAATCAGCTAAGTAATGATAAAACTTGAAAGTGGGGCCTTAAGTTTCAACTACAGATACGGGAATTTTACGAATCGCAAAAATATGTTTAAAAACTCAATCTATATGTTCTATTGAGTTTTCAATGGTTGGGAATTAATGCAAGCGTTGGTAAGAAATTAAAGATATATGTATAATTATTATTTTACAGCAGTCAATTCATTCGAGAATCGCATTGGTAATGGTTTTACTATAGAAATGCATGCAAAATCAAGTTGCCAGTGGTGAAGGAGTAATGCAAGCGTTATCTGCAGAATAGAAGACTATTATATGTATAACTATCATTCTGTTGCAGTTTCACTGTTGAAATGTGTAGAATATGAGATAAAAACGATTTTCATCCATTTTAATCAATCTGTGTTTATCAGCGCACCGGTTAGCACCTACGTCCGACCATTTCCTATGATTGAGTGAAAGATCCCTTGTATTTAGGAACGTGCTCAATCTATTACTCGGCGGAAAGCTAATTATTCAGCCTCAATGCAGATCGTCTGATGCAAGTTTTGTGATTGACCATCTCGGATTGATTTTTCGATCAAAAAGCACTTCAAGAAATTCTCGAGATCCTGTGAAATTTAGTCAATATGGAATCGTTTTCATGAACTGTCCCAATTTAATCTCTCTTCACACCATTTTGTGTCCATGCTCTAAGATCTTCCGGAATACGACATTTTATCCCGTGCAGAAGGGTGAGGGGTGGCCAAATGGTTAACATCACGGATTTCCGACTCCAGCTGAGACTGTGTTTATGTTTGGCGCTTCTTCGAACAATTTTGATGTTGTGGAGCCTAGGCTGGAATGGTCAGAGCTTCCCGTGAGGCTAATAGCTATGTAATAAGGATAATAGATTTTATATACCATGAAAGTCCCTTCACTATAAAACGAATCCAGTATTTAGATGGTTGATTAACTTGGCTTCTCTATGATTTAAACACTCATAAAGGGAGGCTTGATTTATTCAGGGAGCTTGATATAATTATCAATATTTGCATTTAATCCTCTATTGTGAATTCATATTGTTTGTATTCCAGCACATTTTCTCTTGTGTTGCCGATGACGTAGCTACGAAAACAGTTTTAGTCAAGAATTGAAAACTAACAGTTTGCGTAAAGTTCTATTGCAGATTATCTACGTTGGGACATATAGGGCTATCACCTGCATGCACATGTAAATTGGTTACACACGTATGAATGAAAAAAAATATCCAGCTTTTCTTATTTTCGTCAAGGACACATTGATGGCTGTAAAAGACGGCAGTCTAAAATACTTAGACATTGTAGCCATCAACATTTCGGGCATTGGTTTTCAGTAGAGGAAGAGAAAGAGCGCAAGTCTCATAGAAAGAGAAAAACGAGAACAACAGAGAGGTAGACAGAGAGAGGGGGGGGATATTTGAATGTAAACTAAAATGATATCCTTATTGCCTTTACGCTCAATTAACTTTGGCACACGTTCTCATGCCAAAGGGAGTGTGACTGACAGACATTCTAATTTGTATCATCTCGCTTTGCCTCAACCCTTAAGGGAAGGGGACACGAGCAAGCAGCTTACACACGTCTTACTGGTCCGAAGAAATTGTTTTACTAAGTATATTTTTAAAATCAACCAAACGCGAGGTCATGTTATCTCTTCCAGTTCAAAACTTCACTTCTTGCAGGCGAGAAGATCTATACATCAATTCATACGTGTCTAACACTTGAAAATGTCGGGGCGTAAAAATCTGACGCGGAACCTTTCAACACCAACAAAATTACTGACCTTAGCTTTCCAAGACAGGGGGTTAACGTTCTGAAATTCTTGTCTCTGGGCCAATAGATTTAGGGTAATCGAAGTTGGAAACACAATTTTCGCCAGCCAAGATATAATTGAATCAAACAAGATGAAAATTACCAATACTGCATTTCCTCCCTCGTCATCTTGTTTCAGAATGTCTTTGCCACACTAACCGTTGTTATTCGAGTCCTGAAACCACGCTGTTTGTGAAAAGTCCTTTATACAATGTTTCCACGGGTGGGCAAAGTAATTGATGTTCTATTGATTAAGTTCTTTGTTTTGTATATGATGAATGACATCTTAATTGATGTTGACAACTGACTGTGGTGGTAAGTAAGGGGAGGATTAAGAGTTAGTGAGATAGCAAGAAAGTTAGGCTATTAAAGTTTTTGTATGTTTGAGGACTAAAAGTCGTAGGGGGATCATACCTGTGATAAACCGGTGTCAAGATCATTTTTGTTCTTCCATGTTATTCCATGTTAGCTAAGTACTTGTTTTGTTCTTGGTGAGCAAGTTGGACACTTCTTGAACGTTTGCTGTTGTATCCCTGGGGGAGCTCAGGACAGTTTCACACATCAGTCTTTTCTGGAAGAATAGGCTAGTTTGATCATTTGTGATTTACTCAGGTTGGAATAGGGATCTGGGAGATTCTGGTCTTGTACAAGAACGTTTAGTCAATTATCAACTATCAAAGCTTTTTGGTGATCATACATTAGTTTCTTGAGAGGCCTAACTGTTTCACGTACGTAAATTGAGTCACACATTTGACAAGGCATCTGATAAACATCAGATCAGCTGCTCAATATCTAACGTAAGCTGTTTACAAAAGACGTTACCATCAAGTGATTGAAAACATTCACTTAAAAATTACAATCAGCGATGAAATAACACCGCCCCTTTTTTTAAATTTCTAACTTATCTAAATTTCATGTTCTTGATAACTACCAGAGAATGGTTGGAAGCAGTAGAACCCATGTAGAAATAGCCGGTTCTAATGTCGTATAACGACGCACATATAAGGATCCTTTGGACGGACCTAATATTTTCAGCAGACCTCTTTTAATCTTGCTTTGCTCTCAGAATCATTGCCGGAGGGAAACTTTTGATAAGAGGACCACAAACATATTGTACAAGGGTAATCAATATTTGATTTACGTTCATGATTGTGCGCAGAGTTTTGTTCAGATATTTATTGGCATCGCCCCAGAACCTAGATGAACCTTGTAAGGAATCGATATTTATTTTGTTCCTCATTTGTTCTTTTTTTGTTTGTTTATTGATGCCTAGTCCTATTTTTTTTGTTCTTCGGGGTATTTGGGTTTGGTTCTAGGACCAATAAGTATAATACAATATAGCATAAATTGGAACCTGAATTGAACGAAGAAAGTAAGATAGATGGCCTTTATATGAACTTCAGCAAAACAAAGGTCATGTACAACAAACCTGTCGAAGACAAACGCACTACGATCCATATCGACAAAGCAAAGATGGAGAGATTTGACTAATAACTCCACCTGGGACAACGAATCTCCATGAAATCCGCAAAAGAAATTAGAAAATCAAGTAGAAAAATACTCAAGGAAGGCAAAACTTCGGTAGAACAAAGTCAAGAACGAGAAAATCCCATTAATCTTGAAAAGAAAAGTAAACAACCAAAGCACCCTCCAGATAGTCACCTATGGAGCTCAAACGTGGAGCCTAACCAAGAGACAGGCCCTTAAAATGAGAGCTGTGCAACGTTTACATGGAAGAATCATGCTCGATATAACATGAAGAGATCACAATCCATTAAAAAACTCAAATGGCAATGGGCAGGTTATGTTGCAAGAATGTCAAACAACCAATTGAGATCACGACTCTCAATATGGATCTCGACTGACCTCATACGAAACCATGAGCAGCAAAACGTAAGATGAGACAAACTAGACAAGTTCTGTGACGCCCATGATATAGAGAGAAATTGTGGGGAAGGTCTATGTCCAACAATAGACGCTAAAAAGCTACTACCGCTAATGGTGTTCAACAGTCAACCGGAACTTTTACCAAAACCGTCATCACAGGTTTCTTTAGTTTTTAAGTTGGTCATTCTAGCCAGCTATGTATGTGCCACGCAATGGGGTTAGACTGCTGGAAATGATAAATATTTATCCCATATAATGCCCCCCCCTTCAAAAAAAACTTTTTTTTGTTACCCTCTCTCTGGCAAAAAAGGTTTTCCAATCTATTCACTTATTCCTTGATTTGTCCAATTTTTCGATTAATCACCCCCAACAAGACACGCTACCAAAAGATGCTGTTGATCCAACAGTATCTATTGAGTGACAAACAAGACTAGTATTTTTTGGTCGTTCTTCAAGGTGTTGATTTGACCCTCAACCGACTGGCTTTATTTGTATTGGATGCTATCCAAAAGTTCGGGGGATTTAAGGCACAAGATCGATTCTTCGAAAGAGACAAAATTGAAAGAAAATGAGATTGTTTATTTCCTGGTGGATTGCTTCCAACGTATGACCGTCAAGACGCGGGAAACTCTAGGTTCACATGTGAACTGAATAATTCATCTGTTCAATCAGCAGGAACATTTCAGTGATATAAAAACAATGACGGATGACAATGACCAGCCCAAGAACCAATGACTTCATACATGAATAACGGTACCACAGTGATGTAAGTCTTATTTTGCAAAAGTTAGCAAAATCTATGTACAGGAACTACTAATAAATGAGTTGAAATGGGGCACATAGTTTTCGAACATAGTGTATAGAGAAATACATTTACTTATTGGATTTCAATGAAGCGAGGGAGTTTGACCCTAGCGCAGCCAAGTACATATATATATATATATATATATATATATATATATATATATGTGTGTGTGTGTGTGTGTGTGTGTGTGTGTGTGTGTGTGTGTGTGTATAAAAATTATAATATGTATCCATATCTATGCATAAACATGAATATGTATTAAATGTATATGCCTATATTTAATCTATATATATATATATATATTGATATTATGTAAACATATGTATTAAATGTATATGCCTATATTTAATTTATATATATATATATATATATATATATATATATATATATATATATATATTGATATTATGTAAACATTTGAAACAAAAATTTGTAAGCATGAGTGTTTAATCCCTTTCTAAGATTCACTGTATGATGTGCGATCCTTGTAATCAATATTCCTCACTGATTTAAGTACAATGACAGGGAAGAAGAATACGCTGAAAGATGAATATTTGTGCAAAATAGAAGTGTATTCATATAATACATTCTTTTTATATAAAGCATTATAAATCATCATTATTTCATTTCAGTTTTTCTGATGACTACTTTCCTTATTTATCTTGATTTTACTAGATTCTTTTTATCTCAACTCTTTGCTCCGATCGATTACCCCCGTTGCCCAAGGCTATCTCTTCATTTCCCGATCGGCGATATTTACTCACTGCCGGAAGGTAATCGGTCCAGGAAAAAATTGCGATAAAAGCCACTAATAAAATTAAGTTGAAAGTAAAATTGTCTTAAAGATTTAAAGAATCATGTTTTCTTTATTAGACTTCCTGATTTACATTCGTGCGCATGCTTATAAGTGAACATGATTAGTTGATTCCCTTCAACTCCCAGTGGAGTTTAGGGCTGTAATCACTATGCTGCATTACTGGTAGCACATACGTTTTGTAGGGTTGAATTTCCAACCCTGAGCTAAACTCTCCTTCTTTATCCAGGCTTGAGCCCAACTATGGCAACTATCAGACAGAAGTCCTCATTTTATTACGCCCGAATAACCTTTTCCTTCGATTGACTGAGTTACAGGGCTAAAGAATTCAAGCACAGCTCGAGGAGAAGTGGATTCATGCCTTTTTCAAAGGCATTAGCGCTCAGTGAGCTCAAATAGCTTCGACCAAAAATCGTACTGGGTCCATCAGTTCGGTTTTCCGTGCGAGTAACAGTTGTGCCACTCTGCACGTCCAATTGAACACATTAATATTCATTATGAAATTAATTTTTGTGAAACTCAAATCAAAGTCTGGAGTTGACAGAAAACAATAAAAACAAGAACAATCCTCCCCAGTTATATGGGAATAAAAATCAACGCAGCTCTACCGTGATTTGAAATCACAAAATATCTTATAAATCTACGAAATTTATCTCACGGGAACACGAAGATAATTTCATTCTAATAAATGGATACATTCGATAAAGAAATGTATATTTCTTTGATATATATATATATATATATATATATATATATATATATATATATATATATATATATACGCACATGTATATATATATATGATGAAACAGTTTCAGTAATCATGTTCAGTCGGAATATAGAAATAAGAGTGGAGTTTGACCCCGTTGCAGCCAGGCTTGTCTCAGATGAAGTTATTCATTTGCAAACGCATATTCATGATCCTCTTCGCTTTCATCATTCCGTGGATATTTTTTCCATAATGCACACATCAACTTTACTCAGCCTTTTATTTCTACGCCTTATGTTCATGACTTTGTTTCACTTTGACTGAATAAGAAACAATTTGAATTATCAGGAACATCCACCAGGGGAAATTTCCGGTTCCTTTCTTGCATTAATCTGTAAGTCAAATTAGCTGGACAGAATAGAATCGGACATCTCGCAAATTATTCAGTACAGCGGAACAATGGCTGCGTTTTGGAAATTATTCAAATTTGTCTATATTTTATATACGTTTCCGTAAGTACCCGGATCCCTTCACGTTTCTTGTGTCTATTGATTATCATCTTAATGTTAATGTTCGAAATACCAGCTTTTATACACTGTTAGTGAAATCTTAGAAGCGTATTTGGAGTTGTTTGGGCAAATACTACGATTGTAATGAATATTTTATAAACCTCGAGAAAATGTTATCACTAATCTTTCCTTTTTTCAACGAGCAAAGCGATAAAAATCTTACCAATTGACTGATCTTGAACATGAATAGACATTAACAGACTATCTCTTACTTCCACTACCAAAGAAGACCCATGCATTACACCAGTGAGGTGCAAAATAAGCAGACCATTTTGATTCTTTCGGGGCACTGTTTTTTTTTGGGGGGGGGGGTAATTGAGATTGTTTCCTCTTTCTCTTTAATATACTGTCCCGTTTTGTGATCTCTTCATATAACGTTGGACCTAATTCTCCCATGTGCACGTTGCATGTTTCTCAGTTTGAGGGCCACTGTTTTGGTTAGGTTCCATGTAGACCCTTCTTTTTTAGAATTGATCAGATTTGTTTTTAAAGGTTGAGTTCAATCTACCGCAGAAATTCCATCGTTGAGTGATTCTTTGCTTGCTTCTCCTTTTGAAGGGTTTCATGAAGAATCGTTTTCTTAGGTAGATGCGGTTGTCTCCTTTTCTTTTTTTTAGGTCTTTGTTTTCAATTTTGATTCTTTTGTTTCTGTCATCAATATGTTTGTTGCAAATGGCATTTGATTAACTGAAGTTCATGTGGAGATCAACTTTCTTGCTCTCTTCGTTTAGTTCGTCTAGCATTTTTCGGAGATCATGAAGGTATTTTGCGAGTAGGACGATTTCATCAGCAAATTTTATGTAACTTAAGTATTCGCAATTTACTTTACAGATGATCGTCTCGTGGTGATTCTATTCAAAGTAGAAAGGAGAATGTAGGCTCGAATTCCCATTCTTAATTATACACACTGTGTAATGTCTGAGAAACTTCGACTTTTCTTCATCTGTTGTTATCATTTTGATCCCTTCTCCTTGTGAAATGACCAATTCTATCTTTACCGATGCTACGAATTTTGTTTTGTTTTGAGGAGTTCTTTTTTTTACCTACAAAAACGTAACTAGCAATAACCAGGCGGATATGGTATAAGTAGTACCCTTGACTTTTGTTATCAAAACATCTGTTACAGAAAACACACACGCACAAACACAAACATACACATACGCACACAACAACAGCAACAACAGAAACAAAAACAAATAAACAAACAAATTAAATAAAAACAAAGAAAAACAAAAATGGCTTGAAAGAATCAGAATGTTCATTATTTTTGCCACATTGATTTAAGATGAGTATGAGTCTGCTGATATCACGTGATGTGTCTATTTTTCAACTGATTTGATGAGCACTAGCTTTGAGAGATCATCTTTCCATTAAAAAAAAACGTTTAAACTCACCTCATGGCTAAAATAGTTGTAAATTCTTCATTCTTAGAAGGCGGTATCCTTGTCTTGGCTGAACAAAATATTGCAAATGCTGATTCTCGAGTTGATTAGGCCCTCTTTAATATTCGTGATGAAAATTTTTCAACCCTTTCAATCAACCCTGATTGTGACTGGTCCCATTTTTGTCAAAACTCTTCTAAAGAATGATGAAAGAACAGAATTTCCCAGTTTATGCTACATATGTATCATCTTGCAGCACCCTACTGGGTGTTATACATTGGTTTGGAGTAATGTTCCTTCCTACACGATGATAGTAAGTTTGATCATCTCTCCCAACCACAACCTTACCCCGTTCCTTCAATAAAGCTGAAATTTTTGATTATGGAAATTTATCTCTTTCTAATTTTCAAAACACAACTTAGTGATTTAGTACGGAATCATGGTCAAACGAATCTAAGACATAAGTCCAGTGGTTAAATCATGAAAGTCCATCACTTAAAAACCGGTTCAACACAATTTACCAACGACAACTGATTTTAAGTAGTATTCCTTCTATTTAAATTTCAGCCACAATTTTTGCAACAATTCAGACCGTCAGTTTACGGAGAATAATGAGATGTAAGCCTTATATCTGTAATAGCTGCTCTATCACTCGAGCTACAATAGGGTTACTGAATATCATATGAAACTAATTGATATTTCCCTACGGATTATACCACTGGAGAATGCTGTGGATTTGATCGACTTGGCTGTTTTGAAATCAGCGTCAATCACATTGCCTTGATTTGTAATCATAGCAGAGAAATGTCAATTTATGTATAAGTTTTTTTCAACTTGGTTAGATAAACAATCAACGAAAAGTTTATTTCCCCAAGAATTATTTTTGTTCTTGTTATAGGAGGAAAACAAAGTAAACTCCAACTTGGACTGGAGTTAGACAAAATGATTGTCAGGAATAGTTTGTTGGGAATCAAAGCATAGTATCTATTGCTGTGAAATACTAATAGCTTTTAAAAATTCCAAGAGATACATACTTCACAAATGGAATTTGATTCCTGACATTAACATGCTTTGGTCAAAAAAAGAAAAGAAAATTACAATTTTATAGTCTTTCAATCTCTTCCAGAAGTCATGAAGATAAACGAATTTCTTATTATCCTTTTACCAAGAGAAAATAAGAGCCTTGCCTCCCTCCCCATGAAATAACCCCAAAAGAATGTCCAAAAATAACTGGCACGTGACTGATGTCTTTTGGCAGCATGTTTTTTGGGGGTGATCAATCAAAAAAATGGGAGAGTGATGAGTAATGGATAAGTCAAATCTCTGGTCGTTTGGTGGACGGCAAACACTGAAATGTCAGAAAAAAAAACGAGCGTGAATGCTGCTGGGCACTAACAGAGGGATCAGTTTGGCATAAACATCTATTGAAAATTGAACCCCAACAAAAAGTTTTATCCAGATGAAGGAAAGTATTAAACAACTTTTTTTCTAAACATAAAAAGTAAATGTCTTAATTACCAGCCCTCGAACTCAATTGATGTGGCCAGTGTGCGTGACATATGGCCAGACAGACAAGTTTGAAAAATGAATGGAAGATAAATTGACCGTTTTGTTTGACCACTTTTAGCCACAAAAACAAACAAACAAGAAGACAGGTAAAATGATCTTCATCGTTAAGCAAAGGTTACGGTATTTTGATTCCAGGTAGACGTTAACTCTTAAAACTTTGATGAAGAAAGCCACGTGTTCGTATTTACGTGGATGAGAGAACCTCTTACGGCTGCCTCCATCTATTGATCTGCAATTCTCATCTATTTTGAAATATTCATACCAAAGTTAAAGCTTAGTAGTTAAGGCATAGCAATAAAATATCTGAGGTTGGTCTAAGTGTTATAGTAGATGTTAGAACAATACCACCCAATCTTTGGCTTTAAAACTTCTCATTTTCATCGATCTTTTAGCGTCTGTTGTTGGACATCAACATTTCCCAAGATTCACTTCTTAAAAGCTGCGGAGCTAATACTTTCTGAACTTGGTTCGTTCATCACGCTATCTTATTTTTCTGTCGGTCACGATTCTGCATATGACCTAGCTATCCAGGTCGTTATGTCTAGCGGTTGTTTGACAGCCTTGCTACATGACCAGCCCGCTGCCACTTGCGTTTTCTAATGGATTCAATGTACTCTTATTTTCCCTAACATACTGTGTGACCTGTCCTTGTGATGTGGAGCACAGTTACCCTTTGTCTCAGCAAAAGATGGAATTTCAAATGTTAATTTTCTAAGTAAGTGGACATACTCTGATATGACATGGTCACAATTTCACAATCACAAACTGATAATTTTCTCTAAACAAAAAAAAGTCATCACAAACAAAATGTTTGGTTCATCATTTCAAGCAACAGGTTTAACATTTTTTGATTTACAGCAAACAATAATGTACTCTTTTGATTTCAATTTTTGGAATTCTGGCGCAATACAATCTGCCTAAATCATGATTCAATAGATCCTAGATCTTTTGCCAAACTAAGCCAGAGTCAGTAAATATAAAAGAAATGAAAAATAAAGATAATCATAAAACGAAAAATGACCCCTTCACCAGTGCATTCATTCTTGAGACTTTAGGAACTTCACCCCAACCAGTAACAGTCAATGACAATGCTGGAAGAGAATCAACAGATATCTTTACGTTCTCCCCAAATGCCGACTGATAACAAAAACTATGCTATTATAAGTTCTTCAATGTCCAACAAGTAATAGGATCATCAGAAGACAGAGTAAAACCCACAGTTCCGTTGATGTGGTCTTAGGCCAACCATCAGCAATTTCTATATACAGGAACAAATGCACAGTCCTTTACAAACTCCAATTTGAAAGGGCGATGCTTGCATTGATCGAATGCTGCAAGGAAAGCCTACGACGTTCCCCAAAATACATGAATAGGCAACAAACAATACAGCATCATCTAGACTTGTTGGCCAATTCCTCCACCAAACGAAAGTAAAAGTGACACAGGCATATAATATCTCACCTTGAATACTTCAAACCAGTTAACTTTCGGAATAATTGTTCGTATTTCGGGTTCGGAAGACAGGCAGTGTATATAGAAGAGACAATTCAGCTGATTGTTATTCATTGGGGAATCTGCAGTTCTTTTAAACAGATTTAGAGTATTCAATAATGCCAAAGAATGAACGAATTATAAAGGAAATATCACTGAACAGCACAGACAGGACAGACAAGTAGAAGCATTGAGACGCTACTGTCTGGTGTTTGTTGTGCCAAAATTGTCTCGAAATAATAAGTTCTACTGTGCTATACAAGGTCTTGTACGGTGCAGTGAATGTTAAATACAAGACATGGTTCATGTTACGCACCAAAAGTGAGCTCTGATGCGCTGATGGCAACCACGGGGAAAATGTCCGGTCGTCTGATTTTCTGATAACAGATTGCTTCATCGGATAATAGACTGCAATAACCTACGGTTGTTATTACAGCAGAGGCAGAGGCAGAACTTTTTTTTGCTAACGGCATCGTCTTTTTTTTGTTGAGAATTTTCATGATAGAATAATGCTATACAAACTGAATGGAGAAAGCAAAAATGTTGACCTCTACATTATCTTCAGTAAAAAAAGGTCATCTATAACAAACACGTGTAAGACCCAATTATCAAGATCGAAAATGCAGATCTGGAGGAAGTACGCAACTACGACTATCTAGGACAACAAACTCCGTGGAATCCTCAAAAGAATCACACTAGGCTGACAAGTTTATTGTAGATTTTCCATACAAGAAAATCCCAATAGTCTTGAAAAGAAAGGTATACAACCACTCAATAGTCACCTATGGAGCAAAGACAGAATATAACCAAAAGACTGGCTCTCTCAAACTGAGAGTCATGCAGCGGGTGCATGAAAGAATCATGCTCAGCTTCAAATGGGGATATCATGAGATAGCACTGTATACTACAGAAAAGAAAGTAGTCGGAGGTATTATTGAAACTGTTCAAAAACTCAAACAGCAATGGACTGGACATATTGCAAGAGTGTCAGACAATCGCCGGATACCAGAACACACAATTGGATTCCAGATACCATGTGGAATCGGTGCTCTGCGATTATTGAAGAAGGTGAATGTCCAACAACAGAAGCTGCAATAATGAGGCTCCAAATGGAGTAGAAACTTATACAAAGGCTGATTGATAAGTAAGGTCTCCAATCGCATAGTAAATTAAATTAAAAAAAAGTTCATTTTTAACATAATTACGATTCAGTGTTACACATTTTTTAAACGTCTATCCACTCGTTCATCCGTCCAGGACGAACGTTTGTAGTTTACCTCTGACCAAGTGGCATACAGGAAGTTCAGCTTTGGCATCGGATGAAAAAAAAACAAAACAAAACTGTTTTCCGGCATTTTGAAATTCAGGAACAAGCAGAAGTAAGATGGTGCCAATTAGGGATTTACGGGACCATTTGAACGGTTTGTTGACTGGAATTCTCTTTTGTTTTGTCTATATACTATTTTTTCTTCTCACTCTGGTTGTTTCCCGACTTGATAGAAGTATCAAAAGGTTAGCATTCTGCACCAAATACAAAGTTGAAATGCAATTCGCTTCAAAATAAACCAGAATATTTCTCTTTAGGCGAAATAAAAAATATAAATAGAACGTTCAAAAAAATGTGTAGCGCAAAATAGTGACTTTGTTGGAACAGAATTGTAATTTGAAGGAGGAATGAATTCACTAAATTTTGATTCTTAACCTCATCTCTAAGTCACAGACAGCTTCTTCAACTCTAATTCGTCCAATTTATTTTTGCCGTCAACATGTAACGAACTGCAACGGATAAACTTTTCATTTTCCACTCTGGCATTCACTATGACCATTCTGTCAGGTTATCTTATATCAACATCATGAACATACCATCGACATGGAAAACACACATTTTAAAGTGAGACCCCGAAAATTGATACTATCACTAACCCAAAGACCGAAGAAACCTCTTAACAAATCGGGGTAAAAGTCAACCCCAAAAGCTCTCACGACATCCGATCATATATTCCCAAAATATGTCTAAGACTACTTGAAAGCCTAAGCCGATGAACCAAAGCAGGGAGGGATGCTAGCCTCCGTAAAAATCAACCTCATAAACATAGAAACCAACATAACAAGAAAAAAAAAATATACACAGAACTAACAATTAATAAACCAAAGACTACAACACAAACTTTTATGCTCGACTAGCAGTGGATATCGGACACCATGGACTCATAAACAAACAGAAAACTTACATCCATCGAACACGAACCCCTCAGCTTTGGCCTAAAATTTGCAACTGGTATCTGCAAGGCAAACATCCCAGACATAATCACTAGAAACTACCGACACACTGACACATATTTCTCTGTGAACATTATATATATTTTAGTATATTTTATTTCTATTTACGCGTTTCGTTGACTGGCAACGTCATCACATCAGATTTAATTTTTTCAAAGATTGGTGATGTTCACATCGTTGAAATGGTTATCATGCAGCGTCATTCCGTTCGGTAGGTGCTATTTGACAGTTATTGACTTATCATGGATATCTTGAATTTCAATTTTATTTCAGTTTTGAATATTTGCAATTCGTTATAAGAAATACATTGATGAATCTTCAACAATTATCAGAATGTGTAAATATAAAAGGGCTCTAATACATTCATGGTCCATCACATCAAAGGGATCCTAAATACCAATGTAGATCAACAAAAACAACAAAAATTACAGGCCAAGATTCCAAATATCCCAAACTGAAATTAGATGTGTATGATAAAACAAGCCCCGAACCATATCAACAAAAGTCAAATAACACCACCAGAACAAAATGACGCTGCATGATCTACATGACAACGATACAAACATCATCATTCTAATAAAATATCATTTGACGCCTATCTGATTACATTACGAGTCAACAAAACGCGTTATCGGAAAAATAAATACATGAAAATAATCTGCTTAGTTAATTCATGAAGTCATATAACTTATTCATTGTCTGAAAATATCATTCCATTGAATGAGAAATATATATATATACGAATATACATATATGTTCAAAAGTGTGTGTGTGTACAGATCAAATGAATGTTTGAACATATGAATATATCTACATGCACTTCTATTTTGTTAATTTGTTCACACTTGTATGGCCAGAGTACAGAGAGACAAGCAAGCATATATATATATATATATATATATATATATGTATGTATATATATATGTATATATGTGTGTATACATATACTCACACCTGAGAGACTTTTTCTTGTCAGATTTTTTGTAACATATGTATATGTTTTATGCGTTTGTTTAAATGTACGTATGTGTGTGTGTGTTTGCGTCCAATCATTTTTGTTTGGTAATATCCGCTGATTGATTGTTAACAAAATGTCAAAAAACACATTTCTATCACTAATTGCTGTCTCCATTAATATTTTTTCATTCACCAACATTTCAAATTTAAATCTGATGGTATATAATTTTTTTTTTCAGTGAATAGCTTTTCCAAAACAGTTACAATTAAAATTCAGTCATATTCCGAAGTAATTTTTGTTTCAAATGCATTTTCAATTAGAGACTACTTACTATTCCCAAACTGTTTCAAATTTTCCTCTTTACTTACATTTCTATTTGCTAAAAAGTAAAACAAATAAAGAAAAACCAAACATAATACACAACTATTTGGTTTCCTTTCACGGAGATAACTCGGGGAATCGGGGGAAAAGCGACAATCGATCCGTCTGATATTCGAGATTTCGTTTTTTTATTAGATATTACAATTCTATTGATTGACTGAATCGACATTACAACTTACCGAAAAGCAATCGAAATTTTTAATTAGCACAAATAAAATAAAACATGTACGAGGAATAGAATTACTTTTTTGCTAGTTCGGATGTGAGCGGCATACGATATATCTCGCAAGAGACCTTTTCTGTTCGGCGTCTTCTTACTCAGGCAGTCAAACAAAGAGAGACTTAGGACAACTTGTAGATGCTGATAATGGCTGTGGAAACAATAGTCACATATATATATATATATATATATATATATATATATAGATATATATATATATGAATATATATATATATATATATATATATATATATATATATGTATATAAGGAATGAAATAAAGGATTCGCTACAAAAACACATTTATGTTTCTGCCCAATTTGGGCTTCTTCGAGCAAATGGTTTGATTTAATTTATATCCCGATTTAGAAAGATTTTCTTTGGTGTCTTTCTTTCTGAGGTTTAGAGCCTTCCCTTCATTCTATTTATACACACCAACACACACACACACACACACACATACACA
>OY735215.1:47068637-47143637 GCA_963457665.1 Thysanoteuthis rhombus
TGTACACACATGCACATATATCCACCAAAAAAATAGCCTTAATCAGCTTATCAAGTTCAAATGTACTATTTTTTCTGCTCGAAACAATCAGGTCAAGGATTGTGGACGTCGTTTAACCGCGGATTAATCTGTACTCTTTATCTACCTATCTATCTAGAATCGGCATTCCAGTTCGCTTTTAGTGCAACAGAATCGATTCTTCAAATCTGTAGGTTCGGAAAAAAATCCCATGTGTATTCTACTTATTTTTCTGGGTTGGGCTTGGCTCTTCAAGTGGTGTCCTGCAACGTTTAGTGAGATGTACTATTGTATAATGTTTGTAAAAATGTATAAAGCCTTTTGCCCTCCAATACATTATTGTCCCTAGGAAAATTCTAAAATCGCCTCCGATTCCTTCCTCAGCTAAACCTCTGTTTGTGACTGACCAATACGAGCACGTTGATGATAGGACAGAGGACACTTACGCGGGTGGACAGAACAATCATTCGATTCATCGCAGCCCCACCTATGAGCCATCCAACAAACTAGTTAAGTGGACTTTGGATATTTCTCTCTTGATTCGTTAAAGATAATTCATTTTTGGTACGTATGTACATTGCAGATTCAACAAGGGAGGGACAAATGGCGTAAGACCCATGTCGGGATTCAAAACGGAACCTTAATCTTTTTCAGCTGACCGGAAATACATCGATAGTCTTTGTATGAAGACCAATGAAAATTTCGACTCACACGGAGGGGGCTAGCAAGCTTGTCTAAAAAGAGAGGGGGAGAGAAGGAAAGAAGTTAATGTCTTTCTACTGCCAACAGCCAGGGGCCAGCGTCCCATCGTCAGTCCGTCTACTCTGGTATCAGGTGACCAACCTTTGGTCTCTTTTTTAAGAACAAAAGTCACTTTTCTTTCGCTATCTATTTTACTGAATTAATTTGCCCTCTTTTTTTTTACCTGATACCGGGACCAAATGACCATCAACCCATTTTTCTTCTATTTTCCTCCTGCTTTCTTTCATTTCTTATGCAAGTAAACTAACTCTTTATCTTTCTTACTTCCGCCACAAGAATTCTTATATACCGTGCTTTTTTTTATCAACTCTTTTTCGTGTTTTCTTCCTTTTAATGTCTTTCTTATTAAGTTGCTGCTGTGCAGGGGTTCCAAGCGGCCACTCTTTATCTTGTCAATGAATATATTTAAAATGTCTCTATTGTCCTTTCAGCGTCTGAAAAGGGTTACTTTGTAACTCATCTTATCTTTGACCAAGTGTGTATGTGTACTTCACATGTCTATATGCAAAAAGTTTTTTTACCAAAAAAAAAAAAATTCTATTTGAAAACAAAATAGAATATTCAAGAATAAAATGAATTATTCAATTGAAGAGTTCCCATCAGCCCTTGTAACACTTGTCTGTGTGTATTAGTGTCTCTTTTCGCTCCTGATCACGTTTTCAGGGCTACACACCATTTAGAAACTTTTGGGGGGGGGGTCTTTATGGTTACTTTCGACTAACACCATCCAAATGCTTTGTTATAGATTCTTTTTCTTGGCTAATTGCGGTTTTAAAAAAAATCTACTTTTTAAAAAATAATCTTTTATCACCTGACTTTCGACAAACGGAATCCATTTACTTCTCTGATAAAAGCTTAAGCCAACACAGCTTGCATTGTTTCGTGTCAGCATGCGCGTGTACGTGGGTCTGTCACCTTCTAAAGACAAAGAATAGGCACAAACCGTTGTTATATATGTTTGCATGTATTATATACATCAAGTTACCTGGACAAGACTAACTATATCGTGATTTAAAAGGGCTCGGAACGCTCCACAGGCGCTTGCTCATACATGCATTCACAGTTACATAGAGAGCAAAATACTGATATATATATATATATATATATATATATATATATATATATATATATATATATATATATATATATATATATATATATGCGTGTGTGCGTGTGTGCGTGTCTGACAATCACATCGAGAATGTGGATATAACTGTCAAAATCGAAGATGCAAAACTTGGAAAAGTAGACGACATCATTTACCTAGGACAAAAGAGGAAATCAAGCCGAGAATTACCCTGGGATGGCAAGCCTTTGGCAGAGCAAGCTCAACCAAAAAGAAAACAAGATGATGCATATAATAATCCTAAAAAGAAGTGCATACAACCAATGCATCCTCCCGATAGTCACTTCTGGAGCTGAAACTTAGAACCTAACCAAAAGACAGACCCGCAAATTGAGAAGCATGCAACGCGTGCATGAGAGAATCATGCTCAACCTCACATATATACATCACAAGACAGCACAGTATACCAGGAAAAAAACAGGAGTCTGAGACATCATTGAATCTATCATGAAACTTAAATGGCAATGGGCAAGCCATGTTGCGAGAACTGCTGACAACTGATGGACATCACAACTCACAACATGAATCACATGCGAAACTGAAGCCAACAGAATACAAGATAGAGAGATGAACTATTTTAAAAAAATACTGGTTGCCTGACGGCGAAGACAGAGAAATATGGCGGATCCTTGGGATGATATAAGTCCAACAACGGAGGATAAAAAACTGATGATGATGATTATGATGATACATATACACTAACTCACGTATATATTTTTTTATATGTTTGTTTGTGTATATAAGTTTATATGTTAGAAAATCTTATCACTTCAGACCAATGCATCCTAGATAAGCCAAAATGTTTATTTGCATATGTGTATGTACTCTTGTCAACCAAGAACTACGTCTCTTGGACAAAAAATTAAACTATAATCCTTTTCGGTGCATCTCAAACTAACCACAGCCGACATTTCGTGTCAACGATTCCCTGTTTTTAAAGGTATTAGAGTGGGGTCTAAAAGAGGAATCAATTATTTCATATAAATGTAGAAAAAGGAAAATATTTCATTTGAAACAAATTGAAAAATAATTCATCGAGAGGTACTACGATAAAAATTTTATAGGAAGGGACAAAGACTCCCAAAAGTTGAAATTTGTTCGAGTTAGTGTTTGCGACTGTAACTACCCTCTGCCTAACACCTGGAGGGAAATGGGTCGTGTTCGGAGCCTTCCCCTTACCCCTGAAGGAGGCTGGAATGTTCAATTGGTAGTGAAGTGAAAATTTGTTTATTTTGGTAAATCCAAGGATTAAATACAAAATGCACATTTGGAATCATATACTTTTCATGTTCGATCTGGGATAAGTTCGATGTAAACAATAACAAAAGACCACTGAAGCATATTATAATGATGCAGTAGGTGCAAGCACGTGTCGAGGATGGCTTATGTAATTTAAATTTTCTTAAATATTTATGTACACAAGTGGGTTATACAGAAGAGAGAGATATGTTATCAGACTTCTGTAATTTCCCGGCGGAGCTGGCTGTGGATATAACGCTCTTTAATTGTTTCAGCAAGATAACATTTTAGAATTTTTTCTTCGAGAGTTACGGGAAATTAGCATTGGATGATCATAAGATGATATTTCCAGATGAACATTTCTGTTAATTACATTTGCAAAGCCGATAAGACTGAGAAGCTTCGCTGCCGCAGAGTCAAACAATACTTCTGCTTCTATTCCGACTCTTGCATTGTATTTACAATAAATACAACATTATAAAATTATTATGTTTTAGAGTAAATATGTTTATCTTTTAAAATTATGAAAAAAGCGGATGCATATTTCTAACATGAATTTTTGTAGACATGTAAGACCAGTCAGTTTGGCTGAGTCGGTAAAAAAGCCACCCTCCGATCACTTAGTTGATACTTCAAATCACTGGAGACAAATGTTTATTTCATACTAAATATTATCTGTCATATGATATCTAGGATATACTTATGTGTTTTGGAAGATATGAAGTCTTCCTTATCAGTCATCCATATTTAGTTGTCCTATAAAAGCTCGTAGATTGAAACGAGCTTCCATCAATTATGAATAGTGACACAGCTCTCAATTTACATTAGAAACTATTTTAAAGGAAACGAATACACTCTATGGAGGAAAAATGGTTTTTCACAATATTCTTAGTGAACAGGATATATTTATATCCGAATCCAGTTAATTGAATATCAAATTTACTGATTTTTATCGAATTTTGATTACATGAATCTTACATTATTTCTAGAAGATTTTTAATTACAGAGTTTAAATCTTTCTCTTAAATAACATAACATAAAATAGAGCGTGATGTGTTTCCAGTGTTGCAACGCATCAAATAATTGATATTATTTACAGATATGAATAATTCATTATTCATTGGAATGTCCAGTTTATTACCTGAAAACAATAAAAAAACTGACCCCTCATATTGATCCCAACTTCGAGGGCTGAGACTTTAAAAGCTCAAAACCATACTTCAGCAAATGATTTATTGGTATGTATTTCTTTTGAAAATTGTTAAAAAACTATATCGAGTGAAACTTATACAAATCGCTTGACGCCACCGTTTTCTTTTGAACGAAACTGTTAGTATAATGTGAGCAATTGTGTTGTGAATAGATCTAGTTGGAGATGATTGAATGGAGTTAATTTTTCGAACGCAAAAATGAATATTCTTTTTATACTATTTTTTCAAACATGATTTGGATGAATGAAAGTATGTAATGTGTATCTGATTTACAGACATGTTACTGAGAGAAATAGATACAGCTGCATTATTCATGGGATTCAGTTGGTCACTAAATACTTTTAGAAAATGAATCCCCTTCTTTACATCTAGAAACACCGTAGGCTAAGATGTATTAATCATGAGGGAACAGTTTATAATTCATAGCAATAGAAAATCAATTCCTTACTTTATTGATCCCCCACTTCATGTACCGAGATTTTTAGAATACTTGAACATTCTTTTTTACATACTTCTGTATTCTGACATTTGTTGGGGCTATGTATGCAAATTGTCATAATTATAGTTCGTCTTCATTCTTAGATATGCACATAAACCCAGACCGAATTAGCATTACAAAGCGACAAACCATTGTGTTTATAAGCATAGTTATCAGTTTGGTTAAACGTGACAGGACAGACAAACAGTGAAGTGTTGACTCTCCTATATCTCTCTCCTATATCCTTGCTCTTGTTACTTGAATAAGTTTCAACTTTGATTGGGGTTTAAGAGAATAATTTTTTGGGAATAAGACTGTTTGCTGAGAACTGAAGCAGAGTATCCGTTGTTTTGACTTACGTCTAGCTTTGAAAAAGCCTTAAACAAGCAACGATGTATACTTTACAATTGGTTGAAAGCTTTGAAGTACTATTGCTGTTGTCATGGTAAAAACACAAAGTCAACTCCAGACTTGACTAGGGTTTGACGAAAGTGTTTCTTTAGCCGTCAGTTTATGGCAAGTTGAAGAATGAGAGCTAGACGATGTGAAAACAATAGACAACCACACTTTCATCGAACATTCATTATGAATTACCAACGCATAGATTAATCTTCAAAAGGTGTATTTATGTGAATAGGTTTGCATCGTCTCTCAGGATTTTTCTTTATGCCATTTGACCCACTTTTATGAAAAAAGGCGAAAAGTGAAAATATCGTTTTGGGTTTGTTTTGCAATGAATTGTTAAATAAAGATCATGCTCCCATATTCAGGTCCTGTACTCTCATCACTCTGACATCCCACTACTTACCCTTACAACTATCAACATTCTAGGGGTTTTGGGGAGAGTCAAAGATTTTCCATATAAAAATAAATGATAATCGCTTGTTTGCTTTACACGTTTCCGGCTTACGAAAGTATTTTTCTGGAAAGCTCTAATTTCGAATCGCCGCTAAAACCAGCATACGGATTTACTAAGGGCAAAAATCAAGGAACCTTCAGCGACGATCAAACTCGCTTATCAGTTGTACTAATTTGCGAGACTAGTTCGCTAATTAAAGTATCATGGCAACGCACCCAGGTATCCACACTATATCTATACTAAGAAAATATCCGTCCTGAGGGTGTATGTTAGAGAGGGTATTGACTTCATGGTGTGAGGAGCAGCCTGTCATCATCGCCAGAAAAAAATCAATTTCTATCCGTCGTAAGAATTCGAATCATTTCGGTTTCTTAGATTCAGGTATTGCATCATCATCATCATCATCATCATCATCATCATCATCATCATCATCATCATCATCATCATCATCATCAGTCTTTTAATGTCTATCGTTTGACATAGGCCTTCCCCAGGTTCCACCACAATTCTCTATCATAGGCGTTGCAGAGCCAGTATTTTCTGAATTTGTCAAGTTCATTTCTCCATTTTGTATTCTGGTGGCCTCGGTTTCGCATCTGATCTCTTGGGATCCATGTTGTTAGTTGTGATTTATTCAAGTTTTATAATAGATTCTACGATGTCTCTGACTCCAGTTTTCTTCCAGATGTACTGTACTGTCTTGTGATCTCTCCATGAGAGGTCGATCAAGATTCTTTCAAGCGGGCGTTGTATGCTTCTTAGTTTGTAGGTCTATCTCTTGATTATGTTCCATGTTTCAGCTCTGAGATATTGTAAACCTAAATATATCTGATTGCGAATGAAATTTATATAATCAGCAGTTTTTGGAATTTTGTTTTTTTCTGCTCAGAATCGCTGATCTAAATTATTTTGAACTCGACAATGCAATATCTTGTGCATAGACTGATAAATCATCATCATAATCACTCCGTCCACACATCGTATAGATTCCGTGTTAGGTCCCTGGGAATCAATGTTGTGAGTCATGATGTCTATTGGTTGTCTCTCATTCTTGCAACACGGCAAACCTATTGCGATTCGAGTTTTCTAATGGTATCTATGATATCACAGATTACTGTTTTTCCCTTATGTACTGTGTTGTCTTGTGGTCCCTCCATATAATGTGTAGCATCTTATGGGCACGTTGCATTGTTCTCAGTTTGTGGGTCAGTCTCTTGGTCAGGCGCCATAGTCAGGCTCGATAGGTAACTATCAGGGGGATGCATCGGTTGTATACCTTTCTTTTTAGGACTACTGGTATTTTCTTGTTCTTGAAAGTTTAGCTTGTTCTAACAAAGAATTGTCATCTTTGAGTGAGTTTTCCCTCGATTTCTCCTTCTTTTGAGGATTCCTTTGGGATCCATTGTCTTACGTAGATACAGTGGTCTACTTTCTTCAGCTCTGCGTTTTCAATTTTGATCAGTCCACCAGAACCCCGCAGGCCAGCGTGGCACGATATGGCCCAACGCTCCCAATTGTTCAAGCAATCAAAGTTACACCGGCCGTTCCTGCTAGAAGAAACTACTCAAACATGGAACATATCCATCCGATAAATCAACTAAAAGAGAAAGCAGCATAACATAAAATGCTACTCGCGGTAACATTTAATGACTTCAAGAAGGCCTGAGATTCAGTAGAAATTTACAAGGTCAGTGATGCTATCATTCTATAAGGTATAGACCCCATACATATGTACAGAGTATTGTAACGCACACACACACACACGTATATATATATATATATATATATATATATATATATATATATATATATATATATATATATATATCACCAGCAGCTCTTTTATCACGCTACATAAAAACTCAGGGCCCTTATCTCGAAAAAGGGGTAAGAGAAGCTGATAGCAACTCATCCAAACCATTTACAGCCTGGCTCGAAATAATCTTCAGAAACACAAACTGGGATAACCATGCGATCAGACAAGACGGCGTAACATCAGATTTGTAGACCGCATCGATCTCCATGATCTCAAAAAAGAAGAAATCAAGCGGAAAATCACACTACGTTGGCAAGCCTCCAGTAGAGTGAGCTCAACTTTCGAAAACAATAAACTTTCATTAGTCCTGAAAAGAAGGATTTACAACCAATACATTCCCCTTGATAGTCACCCATAGAGCTGAAATATGGAACCTAAAAAAAGACTAACCCTTTAACTGAGAACCATAAAACATTCAAAGGAGAAAATCATGCTCAGCATGACATGGCAGCAAAATATATTAAAGAAATTCAGGAGTCCGAGGTATAGAATCCATCAGAAAACTCAACTGGCAATTAGCTGATCTTGTAGCAAGAATGTGAGTTAATTGCCGGACAGCACGACAATACGGTAGAATATACGTTGATGTGATGAATCAGACAAGTTTAGAGATGATCAAGGGGTCTGATGAATCTTTGGGAAGGTATGATGTTCAACGACGGATGCTGGAAAGCTGTTGATGATGACACATGACTGAACTGGGGAGACATGTAGGCTCGGTGATCTACTAATTCTGTATTTTTGACTATCCCTCGATAAATGCCTTGCGGAGCAAATGTTACCAATCATGAATACGATTAGACAAAAACAGGTCTGGTGAGTCACTAATTAGAAACCAAGTCATGTTCCGAGTCTATCGACAGCATTCCGCTTTGGGGAAGATCAATGAAAAAAAAGTCTAAAAATGAGTGATCAGCGAATAAGTTACTTTTTTGTTTTCGTTATATTACTTAAAGTCCCAATTAAAGAAAAAATTAGGCTTGCACAAATAGAGGTACAATTTTAGTATTAGCTTACATTGCAAATTGAGACCCTAATCAAAAACTTTATTGGGGTGTCAAAAGTTTTTTTTCTACACATAATGAGGAGTTAATGTTTAAACTTTCAGTGCTTTGGCTCCATAGCCAGCCAGCCAGCCAGGCTGACCAACTCAGAAGAAATCTTTGTAGACAATTTTGGTTGACATTTTGTCATATTTTAAAAAATATATTTTTGAAGATGTAGGCATTAAGCACCTTGATTGATTAAACTTGGAATGGTTGAGACATCTCACCCTGAAGTAGAGATTCGCAAGCTAGTCTCACAGACAATCATAATTGCGTGTCTTTGATTCTTCAAGGGTGTTCTACAACTGCAACCTTGTGTCATAATGAGCTAAGCTATCACTCTTATCTGGATATTGTTCTGGCATAACCTTGTGCAAATCCATGTCGATATTGGTCGATTTGATGTCAAAAACTCAATTGATAAAATACCCCGCTCAAAACTTTTGGGACTCAGTTGAATAGTGATGATGATTATAGCCCTGACACTCTGGGTCTCTCTTTCAAATCATGGTACTTTATTGCATAAAAAGAGGACAATGGGAACGTTTATTGATATCTACCGTGATTAATGATAATTTCTGTAGATTTTACTACTTAATATTTTCACTTTAGAGTCGTCATCCTTTATTCTATCCATTTGTCTTCTATCAAACTTTCCAGTGGGTGGTCTCCCATATTCCCGTCATCGAGTACCAGATCAGTACAGGGACGCAAAGAATGTGCTGCCTATTTGCGAAAAATCGATGTCATCTGGCTATCATACTTTGATTTTCTTTATAAAATGAAGACATATTTATTCCCTCAGATCTTAATAATATATCAGTAAGGAAAACTGACTAAATTCCGGTCGTGACTGAACCAAAAACCTCTGTTGGCTGGACTGCAAGAGTCCGGTCCAGATCGAGAAAAATTGTTGATCCTTATCAGTCATTTTTTCTTTATTGGCCCAAAAATTTGATGGAAAGATTAAGATGACAAATTAATCTTTAAATGATCATTTCATTTCATTTCTAGAGATAAATCACATGATAACAATTGAAAAACATTGGTGTTTGCCAATGTTTCCTGATTGGTTTCATCAATAATTCATAAGATTCAGAAAAAAAATCAATATATATTTAATTTTATGATAAAAAAGATATTTTCAGTTGTTGATATACAGTAGTTCAATTCGGTCTCAAACTTCAATTGGATACTTTGACATTAGGTTTGAGAAATCAGTGTAGAAATTGCAAAAAAAAAAAACGCAACGCTGAACCAAGTAGACCACTACATCTACCAAGAACAATGGATCTCCATGGAATCTTCAGGAGAAGAAAAAGAAATCAACCGAAAAATCACGCTAAAATGGCAAGCCTGTGGCGGAACAAGCTCATCCTTCAAGAAAGAGAAACCCTATCAGACTTGAAAAAAAGGGTATTCAACCAATGCATCCTCCCGATAGTCACCTATGGAGCTGGAATATGAAACCTAACCAAGATGCAGATCCTCAAACAGATTACTATGCTGCGTGGAAGAATCATGCTCAACGACACATAGAGAGATCACAAGACAGCATAGTATTTCAAGGCAAAATAGAGGAGACTGAGACATCATTGAATCAATGAGGGAACTAAAATGTCAATAAGCTGGTCGTGTCGAGACGAACTGGACAGTTTCAAAAAGTATTGGCTCTGCCACGCCTACAATTGAGGGGACTGGCAAATCCGGAGGAAAGGTTTATGTCCAACAACGGACGATACCATCATTATGGTGAAGTTATCGTCCAAACCGTAGTTTGGAGTCGAATCAAAGAGGCAAAACCACAGAATAATGGCGGCAGTTCGAAACATGCCGGACCATATGAGTAGCCAGATCACAGAATGAGATACAGAATGAGATACAAACTATACTTTTTGTTAACACTGAACATGTATGTGCAGAGAGAATTACGTCATACTATCCTCTAGTTTTCTTTTCCAATTACAATCAACTATATTTTCCTTCTTCATTTTTGATGACCAAACAAACTGACACTCGATATTTCCACTATTTGTTTTTTTTCTCTTGTCTGAAACAATATTATCTGTAATACTTCAAATTATAACCTTTTTCGCGAATATGAATATGTATGAGAGGATCGGTGGGTTAGGCCTAGGGGTAGTTGGATATGTTTTACTTACAGGGGCGTCAATACATTAATAGAAAACATTTTAGCATGAGAGTTAGTCTGCAAATGTGCTATCATCAAACTATAATTTGAGGAATATGTATGTATGCGTCTACTTAACTCGACAACTGGTCTTCGTATGGAATTGATATCTGCAGTATATATTTGTCCAAACATAGGCCTTAGAAGCGAACATAATGTCAAGTCTTATAAAAATAACACCAAACAACAAAGCCATATAAACAAAATAGGGAATATCTTTCCACAACGAGTTGAAAAACGCAGTGTAGATTTTTACAAAAGAATAGTTTAGTTCTCTAAACAATCGATGTTAAAACTCCCTTCAACTGTCAAAAAGCCGATGCTCTATTTCAGTTGAATGCGACTTTTTGAAATTATTTTCTCACTCACAGCTTAATCTCCATTATTTAAAAAAATTAGAAAAAAAGATTAGAAGGGTCTTTATTGTGATCTGTCGCTAATTTCATATCTATTGAATGCAAGTTGAACAAAAGTACTTTAAAACTTAATCAACACTGCCTCCTGAGGAATTTATTCCCCAGCCTGTGTTAGTGAAAACTAAATCTCTCCATAGCTTTCATACAATGATGATTTCATTGTCTGCGGATGTGAAAGACAGTAAAATCTCATTTACTTTATTTTTGTGCCACATACTCCCCAGTTGACTTCTATCAGGAAAATATATCCTTGATCGATTTTGAACAAGATTTTAGAAGGATAAAAAAACACTCTTGCTTTTTCCTATTCAACCATTCAATTCTGTTAAAATGACACTCCCTATAAGACTTAACCGCAAAACATGACTAAATATATACCTTGCAATTTGGTTTCTTATTGCCTAATGTTTTTAACTCACATACTCAAATAAGATGGCTGATCAAATACTTATGAGAGATACTGCATACAACCTAAAAGTCTCAAAATCGTTGATTAATTGTAGTTGGAATTGCCAAACCCTGCTCTCTGGTTGATATATATATATATATATATATATATATATATATATATATATATATATATATATATATATATATATATATTGTGCACTTATCTAAGCCTGGCATAGGCCAGGATAGAATAGCACCCAGTGAGGAAATAACTCTTTATAACACATACACACACACACACACACACACACACATCTATCTATCAATCTATCTATCTATCTATCTCTATATGTATATATATATATATATATATATATATATATATATATATATGTATATATATATCAGCATATATAAAGAATGGCAGGGTTATTTATATATGGAACGGCACTAAGGAGCCTAAATCTATTCCATTCGGCTATTTATTTTTAACAATTCAACGATTGTAATTTCAAGTTTTTTCAAGTTTCCACTAAAGTCAATATGTTTTCATGTGTGATGATCAGACAAAGTCTTCAGAGTTTCCATGACGTATTTTTTTCATTCTTATGTCATCATTCGAAGTTAAATCAAACAATGAGATCATCGTCTTTGAGCGCAAACAAATAAATAATCTAGCTGAAAAATTTTCATAGAAGCTCATTATATGTTTATATATCGTTTTACTTTGGCATTGATCTTAGGCAAAAGTCACATAAGCGACAGTTTGATCCAAGGCTCAGCTTACAGATACTTGGCGGAGAGCCGAGGAGTGACAAGAAACGTGCTAGTTAAGGAATAATCTCCATGGGCGTTTTGTTTCACCTCACAATCAAAGCGATTGAACATGTTGTTCCTGCTTAGACAAGTTCACAACCTGTACAAAACTGCGATTCAAATAACCTTTGATGTATTTTTTCCGGTGGTCGGAGATTGTGTAAACTGATTATTTCCTCATGGTAATATCACCTACATAATCAGAAACTGCGACAAAAATTGACTGCATAGGTTTCTTCTACTTTTAAGTTAGTCTGGCTGGCAATGGACATGGATGTACGTGTTGCATGCTGAGGCTCGACAATTGAGCTAGAGGGCCCACGATTAAAAAATTATGTCCATATTGTGAATAAAGTTTTTTTTTTCATCCAAAATAGGTTTTTCATGGGCATCCAGGTTAGAAGATGATATATATATATATATATATATATATATATATATATATATATATATATATATATATATATATATATATATATTGAGTTATATGCAAATTGGTCCCTTGCTAATTGTGTCTTGCAGTTTCCACGTTTTTTTTTGTTTTGATATTTTTTTAAATTAAAAGATTTCTAGTGATCAGCACCAACAAAAAGTATAATATTTTATTGATTGATCACACCATTATTCTATTTTGTTCATTGATCACCCCCAACATAACATCCTGCCAAACGATGTTAGTCATATGATAGTTTCTATTGTGCGACTAACCAAACCTGTGCTTTAATTGTTTGCAAGCAACCTTTATAATGTTTTCGAAATGAACGCGACATCTATTCAATCTTTAATAACTGCAGGTGCACACGTCTCTCGTAATCAAACTAACGTGTCATGTAGACGTTATCTTTCATTCTATTACAGGCAAACCCTGTTATATGCAAATTGAATCCATGCAAAATCCAATTACAGGTCTCTCCCACTGTTATGTGGATGTAGAGCTCTTTTATAAAAAAAAGTTCCGTTTGTCAAAATGGCGTAAAGCAAAGATGCAATTAACTATAATCTCTGTGGGGATTTTTTGAATGTTCGCAGACCCCCAAAATAGAGTTGATATGCTAGGCTTACGAATCAGATGTATTGGAAACTGTGATGCGGGAGAGAGAGAGAGAGAGTGAGAGAGAGAGAGAGAGAGAGAGAGAGATAAATATATATATATATATATAAATAGATAGATAGATGGAGATAGAGAGAGAGAGAGAGGGAGAGAGAGAGAGAGGTGTTCTATGCCTCCATCCAAATGGCTCGCTGCAAAACAACCAGTGATCAATTTTCTAAATTTTATCTAAGAATACAGACCTTCCCACCAAGAAAAGACGAGAACGAAATGCTATTCAATTCTTATTTTCAGGGGTGAGTGGGTGCACTTTGGAATATGAACGTTTTGGTGTGGAATAAGTAAAATGGTCCTCTAATTTTATCAAGATATACTTTTCACATAATTTATCTTAAAAAAAAAATTCGCTGCAGTTGAAGCAGTAAATGCAATTATTTGATAATTACTGTTCATCAATTCAGTTTTATTGCATTTGTTTTTCATTTACTCAATCTATTCGTAATTTGCTGTCTGTATTTTTTGCTCACTGTATTTTTTCATTTGCTTGTTGTAATCTTCAATTCAGTTGTCATGTTTTTTTTAATTTTCTCGCACTATTTTTTGATTTTCTTATAACAGTCTTTGATTTGCATACGGTAGTTTTTATTTTCATATTCGTAATGTAGTTTTCAATTCGATTGCTCTACTTCTGAACTTGCCTAGAAAAAGATATAGATTGCCGTTTTTTGTAAAAGTGAAAAAAAAAAAGGCTTAAGGTGGGGAATACCTGCGCCGTGATTTTGAAAATTGCAACCATGTCCCGATTTACAAGTGTGATTAAGCAGTTACTGCTAGACCTTTTGGGGAAAGGCTTGAGCTCAGTTAAGGTCAGATATCATGAAATAGAAAGTAACATAGGTTTCGGTATGGAGATAAGAAATGTGGAAGAATTGCTTGTTTAGCATGTAAAAAATGAGGGAAAATAATCTTCAACTGAATGAACGGCGCGCATTTGTAATTGCTGAAGACAAAGGAAGCAAATCAGCTCAGATGACGGCTAAAGAAATCACAATGAAAGAGCTGGAACAAAGATTTAAACTTGTTAGAGCCACCGATAATTTTTATCTAAATATTGATCCTAAACAATAAAGAAGCCTTGAAGTCAGCAGAAATTGGATAAAAACGAGCACTAGTTATAAAAAAATTGTATAAAGAGGAAAAAAAGTTAGTCTATGCAGTCAACTTTGGACAAATCTTTCCTAAGAAATAATTTAGTTATAATGCAATTATAAAACAAATAGAAAATATGATAATCTTTCATCAGCCTTAACATTACTAGTTTCTATGCAGCTAAAAGAAGTATTTGAATCCCATTTTTCACTAAAGTCTTTTGCTAAACTGAGAGGATAGGAACCCATTGTGAGCAGGGACTGTCATGCATACGTGTAGGCAGTTCCAGATCTTGTCCAGTACTGCCGACACTTTTTTGGCATCATTTTCACGACAGGTCAGATAGACATGACTACATCAAGTAATGTATCCATACACAGATACTCACACATTCCTGAAACAGGGCTATGATAAAACAGCAGATGGACTCTATGATGAAGATTAAAATTACAAATATTATTACTAATAGAACGAGATCACACGTACCAAGATCCTTGAATCAAATAATAGAATATTCATAAGACAAAACGTTGAAATAACTCCGATCAAATGAAAATTGTGACTTGCACGGCACATACTCGTGGATACTTTGGAAGTATATAAAATAATTGACTAAAAGAATTTTCTTTCTAGGCATCACAAGACGAAAAGTCTACATCACTATATATAGAGACGAAGAGAGAGAAATATATAGAGAGAGAGAAAGGAAGAGAGGAAGAGAGAGATAGAGAGATAGAGATCTAAAGTCACAGTCGCTTTGCAATTGTCTGGTAAATGAAAAAGTAGAAGGAAAATACAGTATAAAAGCAAAACGTACGTTTCCTGTGATGAATATACGTGAGGTCATATGTCGGACTAGTTTCATCGGTTTCATTGTCTTTATCACAAACAAACTGGTCCAATCATAATTCCTATGTGATCAGTTCAGCGACACCATTTAAATCATTTCCACATCCAGCGTTCATCGACTTCTACTACCGGTGAGTCTACATTCACTACTTACCGTTCAAGCTACTTTTGGCTTTTGGCCAGTAAACGTTACATGTATCAATACACATAACTTAAATCTACAAAGATTCAAGGACTTTTCTATGAGTCTATATGACAAAGTCTGAGTGTGAATGTGTGAACATATATGAAATGAAAATTTATATAATCACCACTCTGCATAATATTTCGAAACTTTATCCCCCAAGAATACTTAACTGCTTTTCAATTGCATAAGAGCAAAAGAAAAACATGTTCCGTCTTTCTAACGGACATCTTTATCCGTTGCCACGGACGGCTGCTATAGACACTCGATGAAAGAGCCAGGTGGTCTCACGCTGTTTGTGCAGCAGTGAACGGTATCGGAGCCTATTATTATCAATACTTAGTTACAATTTGAATAAATGTGATATTGGCATTTTCACTTTTAGATATGCTTTTAGACATATTTCAAAATTTCCCTTTTTTAATGAAATTCTGGATAATCATTAAACATGTACAGGTCAAATTTATATGTATTGTTTGACTAGTCGGTATATATGTAAATTCTCGTTTAAAGTAAGAATCGCTGAAATGATAGGCTCTGAATGTTGACTCACTAAATGTAAAAGTTCATCAGAAGTAATCTTTGAGTGGCAGCGCTACTCTTTATACCAGCCACTCCCTGTCATGTTTCATTAACGTTTGAGAAGTAGTAGTATCTAATCATTTGATAAATGTGAGGCAGAGATGGTTTTTGCATCGAAATCTTTCTCTTACGCGTGTCAGGTATTTGTCGGGAGTGGAAGGAAGTGTCAAGATAAAAATTACTCAGGATTGTTTTGTAAACTTTAAACTAGCCATGTTCGACATCTGTCTATGTCTGCTTATCAGCAGTATAACTTGATAAAAAAAACCAAAAAAAACATAAAAACAAAACAGAACCTCTCCAAGTCAGTGTTTTCGGACAGAAAGAAGAAGCGCACATTTAAGTAGCTGTGTTTCCTCCAGGTGAGAATTGATTCATCAATTATTTAGGAAGTGTCGTCTGGGATTCTTCTTTCAAACTCAGAAACTTTCCTCGAGGACAAATATCAACGTTGGAAGAGAAAAGGAGAACAAGATAAATAGCAAATATTTTATTATTTTGAAACTAAGCATATTTTTAATATCGTAAAAGAGGTTTTCATATTATGTTTCCCTTTAAATTACTTACTGAATGTTTTTTTTGTTGAAAGAAATATTCTCTTTACTTAAAATCACACCCAAACACACACATACACACACACACACACACACACACATATATATATATATATATATATATATATATATATATATATATATATATATATATATATCACAGTCCATCAGACGTTGTAAGGAAATGGAATCAACATCCCCAAATCTTCCTTAAAACACAACGGGTAATTATTTAAACTCCAGGAAGTGAGGCCACATTATCACGGCTATATAAGATGAAAGGAAATATTTGAAAAATATTGACCCAGTGGAACAGAAAGCCTTCACTGTAATGGACCGATAATTCCCTACATGATGTATATATATGAAGTGATCCGACAGAATGTAAATGAAAAAAACGATCAGAAGGTGAAGAGAGAAACTAAAGAGATAGGTGTTACATCTCAATTTTTTTTACTATTCAGTGGGCGTATTTTGATGCATTTCGACGGGGCTGCCAGTCGTCTTTTTCGGAAAAAAATAATTAGGGTGATTCACTGAAGAAAGTTACTGTTTACTTGTTTGATGCGGAAGAAGAGAATGAGAATATTTCTGTGTTATTTGGCTGTTTAGTAGGAGCAAATAAGGGTGTTTGTATTCGTGTAGATGAAAGTGATATATTCATATATAATACGGCATAATTTCGCAAGCAAAGATTCGGGAGGGTTTACCACGTTGGTTGTAGGCCGTCAAGTGACTATGTTGGAGACGCTGAGTCATCTGCAGAGGTTGCTGGAAAAGATATTGCAGTTGGGTGGAGCTCTGACTTGCTGCACTGCTTTTATTCCTCTTCTTTTTATCTCTCCTCCATGTTTACTTCTACTACTGCTACGGATGGTGATCGCACAATACACTTTCACTAATCCGGCACATTTTTGCCCGAGGAGTTCCAAATTAACGGAAATGCCAAATCAAAGAAGAATTACCACTAGCCTACAGCTAACTTTCCCTTTGCACTAAAAATGATGCAGTGGATACATCATGTTTGTTTCAAGTCCTTGAGACAGGGAAAACAAGAAAGAATAAGAGCAGACACTTAGCCATGTTGAGCTCGTGACTTAATGAAAAGAATGTAGTCGCTGACATTTATTACTTTCTCTTTAGAAAGATGTATGTAAATTATAGAGGTTAAAATAAGTAAGTAACCCTGATGCAAGTCGATACGTGGTGGTACATGTCAAGCTTCGAATCTATGTCTTGACTCTCGTCCGTCAACTGTAAACCTGTCTTCCGATTAGATCTTGTACGTTTATCTCTTCATTGCAAAGACGGTCGAGATGGTTATCGAATTTTGATGGTTTGCAATCAGAAGCAACACCAGCTGGTATCTCAGAGTGCAAGTGGTTTGTGATCAACCAGTCAATCACTTCTCTAATGATGACTCAATAAAATTTTCAGTGCAATAAAATTTCGTACTTAGGAAAATGGAATCAAAGAATCAATTGGCTTTGAATTTGCTTTCCATCGTTTTGACATTTGTTTTTGTCCGTCAGTTCTGTTCGTTTTGATTTAATTCTTCAAAGGGGATACAATATGAGAGGAAGAAAAAGAAGAAAAAGAAGAAGAAGAAGGAGAAGAAGAAGATGAAAAAGAAGAAGGAGAAGGGAAAAAGGAGAAGAAGATGAAAAAGAAGAAGGAGAAGGAAAAAAAGAGAAGAAGATGAAAAAGAAAAAAAAGAAGTATGAGGAAGAGAAGAAGAAGAAGAAGAAGAAGAAGAAGAAGAAGAAGAAGAAGAAGAAGAAGAAGAATCGCTGCCACTTGAATACGACGTCATTTGTCTCTCATTTAGCAGCGTGTGCGTGGGAGAGAGTCGAATGTACAGTTCAATTTTAGCCTGGCAAGATGTTCTATTAATCAACCATAGAGCATAGGCTGAGACAATCTCAGAACAATGTTGTTGTTGCGTACAGCACCTGGTATTCACAAACGGTCACCTATCCAGGTTATGACTACGCTCGACATCGCTTAACTCCGGTATTGTAAGAAGAATAAAACGTGAAAAACAGGGAGAACAAGAGGAGATTAAGAGGAAAAGAAAGTGAAAGAGATAGAAAGAGAAGGAGAGGCAAAAAGAGAATGAAAAAATGAGAAACAGAGAAAGAATAAGAAGGAACAATAGAGAAAAAGATTGAGAAAGAAAGAGGTAGTATCTAAAAATAAACCTGACAAGGAAGAGTACACAAAACTGGATTCAGATATTCGAACCAGGGCCAGCCCAAGGGTTCCTGGTGCCCCAGACAAGTTGAATTTTGCCACCAGTAAAGTATAGCACTATCTCACAAATTGATTTCTTACGGTGATGAATATGAATATATAGACATGAAAAGTTATTACTGTAATGAAATAAAATGAAACAGGTCCAACAGAGAATCAATGTTTCTGATGATCCTTTGATGATGATAACAGAGTTATTACTATTTTCTTTCTCAGTTTCCTGCTGTTGTGAGCACCCTATCTCACTCACTTGGCAAATTTTGAGCGAGCTTGTGGTTAGACATGAATATTTCCTTTGCAAATTGTTTCTCTTAGTTTCACCAAAACTACCAGAAGTTTGAGTATCAACTGTTAGATATTGATGAAAAATCTGATTTCACATGAGAGAATTTTTTTCCATTTCGATTTTCTATTCTGTTCATTTTATCCTCTTTTCCTCTTGTATTTGAGAACTTCTACTGTCTCAGAAACATGACAAGCGCCCTCTGGTATTTTGTGCCCTGGGCGACTGCCTCAGGTCAGCCCATCTGCGTATCCTCCTTTCAAAGTTTTGTAAAGATCCCTTTCTTTTTTTCTGATCCGCCTTAAGCCACCGATTCGAGTCCACCTTGACATCTACGATGTCCAATATCTTTAAAACTTTGTTTCCGTAAACTAGCTAAGACCCAGTGTATCTGTGCGCTTGTATGCATTCACGTGTATACGAACATGATTTCTATACATTGGAACTTTTTTTTTTCATCCTTTGGTTCAGTGGTTAATCGAGCAAGCGATAACAAGACTGGATTTTCTATCCTAAAAATCCAATTTAGCCTTAATTCCAAATAAAGCCTGTTGAAGGTCTCGGGAAGCAAAAAGAAAAAAAAAATCAAATAACGAACTCCTAACTTATTTGCAATTTTCTAGGCGCATTTACCGGGTATGACTTCTAAGGCAGCGGAATCTAACCGGGTGCCTCGCGGTAGCATTCAGCTGCGTGAAGTACTTAGCTATCAGTCAGGTTTTAATCAGACTTTACGTTTTTCTCTGATTTATTTTCTGTTCTTGGGGATAAAACACGCCGGCCCATTAATGTGCGAGCGAAAGGGAACCGGACAGAATCTGCAAGTTTTACGAAAACCAGTTGGACGATATAAATCCTGCAGTAATGGCGTCTTGTCCGATTTGATGTACATCAGGCACTTTCTAACTTCGCAATACTTTTTAGAGTTGTGTGAGCGACTTTACGAGTAAGACTTCTATGGCAATAAGGTGCTTTTAAGCCCCCGAGTGGACATATGCAGAGAATCTGGCAAATATTCCCAGGAAACAAATAAACGTCAAATGACCAGAGAAAATAATTATTCATTCACACATACACATACACACATGAGTACCAACACACACACACACACACACACACACACACACACACACACGCACACACACACACATACATATGCGTGCGTGCACACTCGAACACAAACATACATAAAAAGATAAGCATTAGTAAACTCAGGTTGAACTGGTACGAGGCCAAATAAGAGAAAAGCTTGCCATGAAGAATTCGTTGCGCTCGTATTCAAAGTGGGAGATGCCAACCGTGAATATGAGCATTAAACATCCTGCCTTTTAACTGGGTTCGAATCCTGAGCCCAGAAGCTCATAGGTAATCGAGGACTAACCAAGTTAGCAAGCACAGTATGCACACACAGAACATGCGCAAGCATTCATAGATATTTCTGAGATTTTTTTTAGTACAGAAAAGCAAATTAGGGGCAGATGGAAACAAGTTACTTTGCTGCAATTATCTTTCATGACAGATAACTCAGTTCTCAAAGCACACACACACAGATACTCTCATATACACATATCATTGCTGTGTTAGGGTTCAAATATGGTAATAGCGCACAATATTTGAAAATTGAGTGTAGATATATATTTACAACTTTGTAGCTTCATTTATGACAATGGAGTTGTTTGATGACCAAAATGGCGTGAAATTGTTCAGTAACAGCAAAGTTGTAAACATCTATTCACACAAATGTGAGTGTATATATATATATATATATATATATATATATATATATATATATATATATAAACATGCAAGCATATATACATCCATATATACCCACTCAGACACATTTACATATATACAATCGTTTTTCGATATTGCTTGGTAAGGTACCAAAGAAAATAATATATAACATGCATATATATATATATTCAAAAGCAAAACGTCCGATGCTAATTTTCTTTTTTACAGACACCCTTCAATCACTAAAAAGTATACTCATGCTACTGAAGACGGAAATCCTTCCCAAAACATGCATTGCATACTAAATAATTCATTTAAGGATTAATTAACAAATAAAGTCTCCGTATACTTTAACTCGTGGGTTTGACCCATTTCCTTTTGTTCGGATATATATATAATACCCACAGACACACACATATATATGCACATATACATATATCTATATACATATGCACACACACACACACACACACACACACACATATATATATATATATATATATATATATATATATATATATATATATATATATATATTTATATACATATAGTCACCAGCAAATGCAGATATATATTTATAATCCATTTCGATATAGTTTAGAAAAGTATTATATAAAATCGGTGAAAACGGGGATAGGTTCTCTTGACCTTATAATTGTTGAAAAGGTTGCCTAGAAAGTTTTCGATCTCTGACCCGTGGTGCCAGTGGGATGCAGAGAACCACCTCATATGTCAAGCAGGTCGAACTTGCACTGCTACGTTTGCACGTCCCTCCCGCATCTGGATACGTTCTAGCGATACCCACGTGGAATCATGATCAGCTAAGGCACAATGAATCTAGGCTTTTACGGATTGCAGTTATCCTGACGTAAATTCCAATGTAATGGCCCCAGGTCCGATCCGATATTCATCACAGTCTTTAGCTTTTTTTTTTCCTTCTCCCTTCACGAGAAACGGTCAACTGAAACAGCCCCCAAAACTGTCAAAATAGATTTCTTCAAGTTGGTCCGCCGGGCAGGCTATGTATCGCATGTCGAGGCTGCACTAACGGAGTGAGAGAGTTGGGATTTTCAACATTTATTCTTTCGAACCAAGAGACTGACCTACAAACTGAGAAGTATGCAACGTGCACATGAGAGGAGCATGCTCAACCTTACATGGAGAGATCACGACAGCACAGTATATAAGGAAGAAAGCAAGTGTCCGTGACATCATAGTAACTATTAAAAACTCAAATGGCAATGGGCAGGCCATGCTGCAAGAATGAAAGACAACCGATTGGCATCACGTTTCACAACATGGATCCCCAGAGATCACATAAGAAACCGTGGCCGACAGAACACAAGATGGAGGGTTGAATTCGACACATTCAGAAAATACTGGCTCCGCGACGCCCATGATAGAGGATTGTGGCGAATCCTGGGGAAAGTCTTTGTTCAACGACGGACATTAAAAGATTGATGATGATGTCTACAGAAAACATTTTCCGGTTTTCTTCTAAAATCCTGCTAACTAATTTTTTTTTAAATATGGGTTTCAATTTTCAAAGTATGTTTACGCCAAATCAAGCCCTTAGTTTGTGTCCCCTATCATGTACGTTTATTTTTTGAAAATTAAGACTTTCTCAGTGATCAGTACCCAATAAAAGGCAAGAGAACCTATCCATTTATCATTTTTAATTGATCACCTCTAACACAACATGCTGCCAAAAGATGTTGGTCATGTGTCGGTTTCTATTGAGTTTAATTTTACTTTGTTTCTTTGTTCTTTTCATCACTTCTTACTTCTCATCTTGTATTCCGACATTTAATCATTCTCTTTCATTTACTTTTTTAAAAGTCTCTTTTGCTCTTTCTTTCTTCTCTGTCCCACTATCTGTTTATCTTTCTTTCTCTTTTATTAGTTCAATTCTTATATCCTCTTCATTTTTCCCCTTTCTTCTTTTTCATCAATTACATCCTGTTCCTCTCTCTTTTCCTTTATTTCTCTTTCCAATGTCTTTCTTTCCTTTTACGCAAATCTTATTTTTCTCACTTTTCTTTCTTCTGATCAATATTTCTTCAATTTTTGCACTCTTTCATTATTTTATCTCTTTCTTTCCTGTACGGTGATTCGTCTTCTTTTCCCTTCCTTCTCAAGGTAAATGGATTCTTTTCTTATCTCCCTATCTTTTTCTTCGGTTTATTTCCTTTTTTCTTTCTCTCTCTTCCCTTATCTCATTCAATATTTTTTTTAATTTATCGTTTCCTTGTGCTTTTCTCGTTTTTTCTCCTTCTTTCCTTTTCTATCTCATCTTTTCTTTTTCATTGATTATACTTTTCTTCTTCTTCCTCCTATCTTCCTTTCTTTTTTTCTTACTTTCCTAGTACATTTCTAATTCACTCATCTCTTCTTTATGATCAGTTGTCTTTTCAGATTTTGATTTCATTCATTTTCATTCATTCTCTCATCCGATCTCTTTCATCACTGCTTCATAAAGACACTCTTTCAAAAAAAAAAAATTTTTCCTTTCGATCCTATAAACCCTCACATCCTTGCTAATTTTTTTTCACGGTCATCACCTTTTCCGTGAACTCATTCTCGTCTTGTTTTCTCATGTTCTTCAATTTCTTCTCGCTATCCTTCATTACTAAATGATATTTTTCCTTCTTCAGCTTTTTTTCTTTCGTTTCTTATCCCCCTTTTCTGTCCGATTGATTTGTGCAACTGTTCTAACGGACACATGAAAATCATCCCGACTTAATCCACTGGTTTTACAAAGGATCTGACACAACGGGCCGTCAGTTTTGCATCAGAGAATTGCAGAATACTTGATCAATACAAACATCACAAAACCCTATGAATATTTACATTGAAAGATACATACATTAATTTTTGAAGATTCGTCGTGATATGTAAACAATACAGGGTTATAAAATTCTGAGGCCTACGCCCTCGATGTGGGGCGTTGGTGAACAACACTTGTCAAAGTAGTTCGCTATTGTTGTGTCCCTGTGGCGGAACCCTCCAAGCCAAGTAATAGGAAGCCTACTCTTGATCAATTGTCGCAAGAAAGTCACCAAGATCAACGATAGAGAGATGAGTTCGATTTTCATTGTGGAACATTATTGTGGCTATGCTTAGGATACATCTAGTAAGGGCGTCAGTAGTAGAGCGATTGTTTATGAGCAAATCTCGCCGACCATAGGGTGAGTTCAATTTCAACAAAGTGAACCATTCCTGTGACCTTGTGGCGAACTCAGCTAAGCTTAATAAATATCCATCAGGTTGTCCTGAAAATAATGGCGTTTTTCGGGTATCAAAGAGTTAAATGTGAAAAAAAGGAGATACATAATAGATTTAATCAAAGTAGTTTCCAAGAGACTGAGCCAACCTTTGCCAACATTAAAGTAGGTGATATATGCCTTTACAGTGAAAATCGATATCTTTAGACCCAATAAACACCGTAAAAACTTCTTCTGCATCTATTTGGCTTTAGAACTGTTTCTGAGAAACCGTAAACCAGAACTGTCATTAAAACTGCCAATCTAGAATTCCTCAGTTTTCAAGTTGGTCGAGCTGGATAGCTGGCTATGTACGTATGTATATATGTAAGTATGTATGTATCACGCGTATAAGCCACATTAATGGGGCTAGAAGGGTGAAAGTGTGAACAATCACTCCTCATGTCTACAACGAAACATGACTTTGGTCACGTGACAGTTTCTGTTGAACGACTAACCGGAAATATTCTTTTCGAACCTGTCAAAAATTTTGAATGAAAAAAATGTTTGTGGGAGGAAGATCGAGAATGTTAAGCGGATCAGGCAGAACTTACATTCCCAAATTGTTTTATTTCATAAATATCATTTATGACACATGCTGAAGAGATTACATAATGCTGATTTGTCTGGTCATCTGTCAGTTGATGCTGAACCTATTTTTCTTCTTTTTTCACCCAATGGGTAGAAAGCGCTCGATTTGCTTTTTTCCCTCTATTCTAGCATACTCACTGACCAATGATCGACTGCCAGTCTCATTGCCAGTTGTCAGAGTGTCGCCATCAAATGGTCGCTTCCTTCCTGGATTTTCGGTAACATTAGGACTTTCATGTTCTCATCAAAACCTCTAACATTAGTTCTGTACCGTGCGAACATTAACAAATCATTGGCCAAATATTTAGTTGATGTCTAATATATTATTCAGTTTTGAAATCATTAGACAATACGTTTTTTCCATGCTGTTGTTGGGGCTGATACTTTCTACCTGTAAAGAAGAGAGAAATAGTAGAACGTTAGAATTAGAAAATGAACATTTGCTCTATGTAAAATCACCTGCCTGTTAAACTCGATTTGTACGATGTTGAATTCAAATATTCATTAATATTTACAGTTTTTAGAGTAAAGAATGATAAAAGAATTAATTCCTAGTGAACAAATACTGATATATTAATTTTAAGGCACTTACAAAGATTTTCGTAATTTCATTATTGGGTGGAATTTAGTGACAACAACGCAATTGCCGCATTACAGTTTAATAGTAAACGATTAGTTACTATGGAAGTTAACGTAAAGTTAGTAATCAATCGCAATGTGTAATTAGTAATCGATAGTATTATTTAATTTGGAATTAATTAGATGGTCTTTGATAGGACTCAGTTTTGAGTCATGGAACGCTTTTTTTTCACAAATTGCCACCTATTCAATATACATAGGCATGGGCATGTTTGAGATTTTACAAGAATCAAAACACAAGTACTGATTTAAAATATCTTCTATAAAATCAACTGATCGTTCTAAATAATACAACATGCAAACTGAAAAAAATGTTTTTCTACTTTTTTTGGCAGCAAAAATATCGATTGCCCGAATTGTCAACACTATTTCGTCTGAATTTAGGAGGAAGGGGATGTCCTCGAACCCCTAGCCAATATATTTAAATTGAATACTTGTTGGGTGTGTGCTCCAGGTTTGCAATCTCTGAGCTTATATTTTCGAGCATTCACGTGATAGACTGATGTCTTGACCTGGTAAACCTGTCTCGTCACTGCATCTCAAATTTGTAATGTTTCAGTCCTTCCCTTTACTTTTGGGCGATTAGAGTGATATTAGGTAGCGATCGATAATTTTTGCAGCCTCTCCAGTTATCTGACACGAACGGGTATCATTTTGTATTCAAGGCTTATTACAGATCTCAGTGTTTTACTTTCCCTTTGTTCTAGCTACGTCTTGTGTCTGACAATAAAAAATCATACATCTTGCTCAAAGGTTGAATCACCAGTCATGAACATAGAATTATAATTGTCATCAGAATCATGAATTTTAAACAATTATAAATAGTTAACCAGAAACTGTCGATATCAGCATATGTAACATCAACAAAGGTTTCTTCAGCTTTTAGGTAGGTATGGCTGGTTGTCTAGTTGGTTATATATATATATATATATATATATATATATATATATATATATATATGTGTGTGTGTGTGAGTGTGTGTGTGTGTGTGTGTGTGTGTGTGTGTGTGAATGTGTTGAGTGTACAGGTCACGTCATTGGTGCTAAAGGGCTTAAATCTAAAGATTTTTCGCTTCTTGTAGACTCCCTTCGAAATAAGTTTTTAGTTGGTAGTTCAATTTACAATGTGAGTTTATGTTGTATTGGACTTATTATTCTTGGTCTGGAAGTCTTCACATTCCAGATTTTTTTAGTGATCACCTCATTGACCACCACTTTTTGAATATTCTTAGTTGATCACTCCCAACATGGCATACTGCCAAAAGACGTTGGTCACGCTACGATTTCAATTGAGTGGCAAACTATACCTGGTGCTATCAACATCATACATATTGAACACTCCTCATTGTTATTTAATAGATATACTGAGTAGCTGCAAGTGTCCTCGTGGGAAATGAATTAGTTCAATTTAGTTTTCAATATAACATTATATTTTAATTATGTCTACCGGCTTCACGGGTACCCGAGTGTGTAAAAGCGTAGGTAACTTTCAATGCAAAAGTAGTTTGCTGATACTTGGAAACGATAGATTTACTGCCGGAATTCATGTGTATCTAATCAAAGGATAGAATTTCCATATGAAATTAGGTAGCGTCTCAATATTATTCACACATACGTGCATATATATACATATACATATACATATATATATATATATATATATATATGTTTGTATATATATATGTGTGTGTGTATGTGTGTGTGTGTGTGTGTGTGTGTGTGTGTGTGTGTATGTGTATAATGTAAGCAATAGGAAGTGAAACAAACTCCGGAATACGAGTATATGGAGACTTTGTTTCGGGTTGGAGTGTTCCTATCTTCAGTAGCGTGTGACGTGTATGTGTGTGTACCCTCAGTGGTTAAAAATTCTCCGTAGAAAATAAATTTACCATCAGATGCTTTGCTTTTGAAACAAAGATTGGAATCAGATCCTTTAGGGTCATCCTGATGTGTAGGACTTTGTTCTGTCTGTGATGAACTTCTTGCTTGCCTGAGGCAAGATGTGATAGTACTAACGGTAGTGAGCCTTGGAGAGGCCATAGAGTGTCAGAGTTGAAGGGTAATGGTTCAGCATTACATTGTGGGGGGAGGTTGGGGATAGTACAGATGGTGGGGTGATGAGATCATGGAAGTTCATATGTATTTTCCTTACTGGTCATTGAAAGTTTATTGGCTCTGATGTGTACAAATGAAATACCATGCAAATGTTCTAATAGGTAGGGAGTTGTGTGACTGAATTTTCCAATATTAGACATACACGAAGGATGAATGAATGTGGATGTGAGGTGGCTATCAGTAGAGGGATTATGATATTACAGATCCCCGTGGTTAGGGTTTTTGAGTTCAGTCTTGAGTCCATAAGGTGAGAGAGATCTTAGTTTGCTGATCCGCATATTTTTACGTCTTTGTAGTTTTTTTGTTATGTCTGTGGGTGTATTTTTTCTATTTTTTCAATGATCGTGGATCTGGCGACTGTGGCAAAATTATTTCTAGGGATGTGGAGGTGTAGTTCTACGCCATGTGGACTGGGGTGGTTTCATCACTTAGTTTATCCATATATATATATATATATATATATATATATATATATATATATATATATATATATATATATATATAGTTACGGATTTATCATATTGGCTTTCAAAAACAGGTGCATATTCATAATTTCAAGGCCCAGAGCTTACACTTTGTGACTAATATGTTAAAATCGTTATAAAATGATTTACACCAACCTTTAGTTCCAGACGTCTTCCACAAATAATTTATTTGACTGTTGTTTCAGGATTGGCTCGTAAAAGGTACTGTTCATACTATGTTGCAATAGAAATCCGTACTCTTCTCTATTTCTATTCCTCAAACTTTTGGGATATATATATATATATATATATATATATATATATATATATATATATATATATATATATATATATATATATATATATATATATATATATTCAACTATGAGACAAAACATTGATCATCCCTCATTGTGGCTGTAAGCTTTACTTGGCCAAGTTTAGCAAGTATTTTTTGTTCCAACGTTAGAGGGACAATTTGCAGTTTTGTCTTGCAAACCATTGAAACTCTTTATCTTCCTCTGTAGGTATCCCATCATTTTAGACCTATATCATATTAGTTTTATTGGTTTGTTTCGGAATTCTTTAGTAGTTATTCAAATCTCCAGCGAACGCTGAACTTATAGCAAAACTGTCAAGTTGGTCCGGCTGGCTGGCTGGCTGGCTGGCTGGCTGGCTCTGTATGAATGTATCACGCGTACAGCCTCTACCAACGGAGCTAGATGACTGAAAATTAAAATGTTCACACTTTGAATTATTTTTCAGTCAGGGATTCGATTTACAATCTAAGTTTATGCTAAAATGATCTTTTTGTTCGTGTCCAGCAGCTTTCACGGTTTTGTTTTTTGTTTTATGATCACCGTCTAACAAAAGGGGGGGGAGAAGAAACTGATTCATTGATCAACCCTTTGGTCCAATTTCTTTAAATGATCATCACCCAAAACACAGCCTCATGCCAAAAGATGTTGGTCACGTGGCAGTTTCCTTTGAGAGACTAACTAGACCTACCGTCATTATTTGTTCGTTTTCTCTTTCAGTCGATGAGAACACACTCGATTCGCTTTTGTATTTGAGTTGGAAGTGAATTCCAATAACCATTGCAAATAGTCGCAAAGGTTCACAATAAACATTCGAAACCAACTTACAGCAGAATCTTAGTAGTAACTAAATAATTTCCTTTCAGTTTATTTTCTCTTTTTTCTTTCTTTCTCGCTCTTTTCTTTGTCGAGCCTGCTTCAATAGCCCGGGGCTTATTGGTAAAGCCGAATATATCGATGCTGAGAATCCAACAGCAAATCGACTAAATTGAAAAATGCATTCTCCCAAGTCGAACAGGTAAGAGAAAAAAACGGATGAAGAAAAGACAGACAAACAAACAAACAAACAAACAAGCAAACAGCAAAAAATGAGCAAAACAAAAAAAACAAAAAAACTAAGTAAGAACCGAAACGAAAAAAAAACGACACAATAGAAAAGGGAAAATTATTTTGACGTTAAATTCAAGTGTGTTGTTAACGACCTTACAGTGTTAGTAAACATACAAAAACATAATGACGCACACTCACACATACATGTGTACGTATGCACGTGAGTGTGTGTGGGGGTGATATTTTACTTGCTAAATACTCAATGAACCAAGTTAGAAAGTTGGCGTCAACATGAATTTCTGCAAAACAAATCTCATGAACAACAAACATTTCGGGGATGAAGACACAGCGATCAAAATCAAAAATGCTGAGCTGAAGAAAGTAGATCATTACAGCTACCTAGAACAGCGAATCTATGTAAAATCCTCGAAAGAAGAATAAATAATCACAATAGGTTGGTGGACTCGACTTTTAGGAACAAAAAAAATCATAAAAAGGAGGGTATACAACCACTATATTCTACCGATAGTCACCTATGGAACTGAAACATGGGACATAACCAAAAGATTGATCGTCGAACTGAGAATTATACAACGTGCACATGAGAGATTCGTGCTCAAACTCAAATGTAGAGATCATAAGGCAGCAAAATATATTGGAGAGAAGACAGGGTCCGAAAAATCTCGAATGGCAATGGGCCTGACATGTTACAAGAATGTCAGACAACTGCATGACATCACAACTCACAACGTGAATCCCTCAGATCACACTCGAAATTGTGGCCGACGGAAAGTAAGATGGTGAGACAAGCTAGATAAATTCAGCAAATATTGGCTTCGCGATTCCTATGATAGAGAGGTTTTGCAATGACTGACGCTAAAATACTGCTGCTGCTGCTGATGACACAATAGTGGTTTCGAAACTCAAGGACCTTTCTAATAATGAAATATTCTGGCAGGACCCTTTTTTTAGCATTTAGTTTTAAGAATTTAATTAATGGATTTGAATGATAATTAACCTTTGAAGTTTAAAGGCCACCTTTATTTTCAATGGATTACATAAATTCGGATGGCATAGTTTTATGTACAATAATGTTTTTCAGAAACTATGCAATGGATGAAGTCGTTCCTCTGTCACAAGATCTGCTATATCAGGTTCAAATGAAACGCTGCTGGGGGCCCCAAGCATCATTTGATGGATCTCAGGTACCAGTTTCGAAGCCACTGCTATATGATATCGCTTCTCCTAACTCTACAAATAAGATTAAGAAACCACAAGCTTGATGAGAAATCTACTCGTTTTGGGAACTGTGAGTTCTGCCTAAAGTAGAATTCCGTGTGTATGTTGTCTCGTACGTTGTAAATGATGTATTCTGAAATGGAAATAAAAACAAACGAACATCAGGGCTTTTTCCTTGCTTTAGCAGCATCAAGTAGGGGATCCCTGCAGTTGACCTGGATGGATCAGAAATCAGGGAATTCACTCTGTACATCTCAGTGAAGATTCACGCCATCCAAAGCGTCCTCGTATGTCATGAAAGGCAACTGTCTCAATTGTGAAGAGTAGCCGGGCACATTGTAGACAGGTCAACAGCCAGGCAATTCTGGCTGCAGCATGTTCCAAAGAAGGCTCAATCTCGTCAGATCACGTCCAAAACAGCTAAGAAAACCCCAATCTGCTTAGGTAAACGACCCCTCGTCAATTCCACGAACCATGGAAGAGGAATGGGCCACACCCATGGTAAGAAAGAAAGAGGAAGGTTCTAGAGTCTTCATCCGCGAGGAAATCAAAACCAAACCAAGAAATCGACCGAAAGGACAGTCTTCACTCCCAACAATTGAGACCAGCTGTATGTCGGCAGAGATGTACAGTCCCATTTAACCAGGAAATAGCCCTGACATACGGAAAGCGACAAGCCTGTCCAACCAACCGAAAAAGTCCTTTCAGGGACGATCAGAGTCTTCAACAAAAAAAATGCAAAAAAAGAAAAACATAGTATGAAGAGGAGCTACAAAATGTGTGAGATTAGATTAATAACTCCTCCAGCTAACGGTCGCATGTCATCATATTTCTGGTGTACTGTCAAAGAGGAGCGCTTCAGAGTCTACATCTACTTTCATGTGCCCATCGACAAGGAAATAGGGACACCCAAAACCGAAAACACTTGTTTAGGCCCGGGAAGGTAGTGTGCGAGATGAAAAACCGCGTCACGAGGGTAAATGTAATCTATTTCTTAATGGCATCTCAAATTATTTCTAAGATGTCCTAACTCTGTCACAGTTACGTTAAAGACCTTCTCCTGTCATTAATACTTGCTCTACCAAGTGCCTCCCCCCACGACGATCATTTTTCCTTAGTTGCAATGTATTTCTACAGTAAAATAAATTGAATTCTATGGTTGAATTATTTTCAATGCATTTCTCTACATTGCTTTAAATCACGGCAAAAACGTTTTTCAACCTGTTTTGTTAAAACAACCGTCTTTTAAGGCTTCATTGTATTTATATCTAATATTGTTGAATATTGTTCCGTTTGAGAAATTGTGTATTGGCCTAGTTTCTATTGATTTGGAGATCTTTTTAATGATTTTGTTTGGGTGGTTAAATCTTGTGTGAATGCACATAATTTCAGAATCTTCTTTCTTATATGGTTTATGGGTGTTATTATTCCGATTGAAAGTAACGTCGAGAAATTTTTACGACGGCCCTAATTTCAACTTCAAAGTTCAATTTTTTTATTTTTTCAGTGATGTATTTGAAAAAATCACATTTTTACGCATTGCTATCTTCTTCAACTAATAGGCCATATTCCCAGTAGAAACCTATATTTTTAGAGTTTAGTTTTCTAGTGAGGTAATACAAAACATACAAACTGATCAAGTTCGACTTGGGGGGGGGGATTAGAATAAAAATAATATATTTCCAGAGAGAGAACATACCAGGAAGAGCGGATGTTTTAACAAGATAGCGATCAAGAAAGTTTCTATACTATCCCCAGTTGATTTATAATCGCCAGACAGTAAGTTATCTTGGCTATGTAAAAACGTAATCAGCAGTGACCAACAACCAAACAAAGTAGAAAGAAAAAAAGGAAAAAACGATGATATATAAGTAAAACAAGAGGAAGGTTCTCCACCCAAGAATCTGTCCCTGTCTTCCAAAAAGAAGTAGAAATGTAGAATAATTCGAATCATCCGTCCGAAGATGCCCAAACAGGGCAGAAAAATAAATGTGTTTGCGTAGCAAATGATTTATTTCATTATATATATATATATATATATATATATATATATATATATATATATATATATATATATATATATATATATATATATATAAGGCTTTGATAAATCACGGTAATACTGATGAGAAAACTGTGAAATCGAAGCCCAAATTGTTGAACTTATCTGATTCTTGGTCAAACCAGAAGTCGCCTCAAGATGAAGATAAGTTTATCGACCAGCCGTCAGCGAGTGAAATATCTACAGACACCATATATTTGCAATCGACGAGGAATCAAACGAGTAGCATCAACTAATAACATTGCCAAGTGGCCGTCAGACTTCCTGGTGTATATTGATTCGTCAGAAATTTACTCAGAAAAAATGAAACCAACAACAAAAAATCTAGGCCGGCCCTTACTGCTGGTTCCACAGTTGCACTTGCACAGGTTTCACGATTTATTTTTTTCCTTTTTTTTTACTTCTCATGATTTCGAATGATTTGCTTCTTGTTCATATCATTCAAAACCTTATATCCTCTACTTCTTTCTTTCAACATCGTATACGTTGTTTTATTGCTTTTTAGAAATCGATAAGGTTTCTCTAGTTTTCAAGTGTCTCTGGCTGGCATGGTCTACAGGCAGCACCAATAAAGCAAGAAGGTTGATAATTTTTAAAACCACTCCTTATGTGTAGAAATATTTTTTTTCAAATCCCTACATCCGATAAAAAATCAATGATCACTGCCCAACAAAAGGTGAGTTAAATAACTTTTCCATTTACAATCCCTTTTCCCAGTTTTTTAATTGATCACTCTAGCTCAGTTATCTGCAAAAAGAAAAGGTTATGGTTTTTATTGAATGACTAACTGGACCTGTTTTCATATAATTTTCTTTCCTTATCTTGTTTTATCTCATCCACTTGAATGTGTGGAATGATGAGAATAGTCAATGTCAGAACTTTGGAAAACTCAGAAAGAAGTAGTTTCCACAGTATCAAAGAAAAAAATGAACTCATAATATGTGATGAACTATGAAAGTACTTTTATCTGAGGGCCTCAGACAACTCAAAGAAAATATCAGTTGACACAAGGTTGGTACTTGGGCCGCCCCAGGGTTCTGTAAACACAGGCTGTCGCTGGGGGTGACGAGTACTATGGGATCCTCTTTCTGATTCAGTTGGTCTTTCAAAATACAAATGTGCGAATAGGAAAATGAATGAATCAAACTATATAAACGGTAAAAAAAAAGGAAATTTCCTTATTTGAAGTCAGATTTTTCAGGAACATGTGACAATTGGATATTTTCTGTAGTAGGGAAGCAAAGAGATACTTGCCATCACTGTCAATAATTGAACAACCGTCGACATTCGAAGTGATGTAAAAAAATATCCGTCATGAATAAATATGGTCAGAATAAATTCTATATATGACATCAGTGACGCTTCGCTCTAGAACACGTCTGAAATAGAGTAAAATAACATCTAGGGACGTTTATATTCAGGAAAATCTAGATGTTATTGATAAAACCGTCAGAATGAGCACCCACCCATGAAATGACTGAAAAAACGCCTAAAAAAAAATAGGAAGAGCACATGGAATACTGATACAAATTTTTGAGTCTGTAGACAAAACTAGGAGTGCAGGAACACACAAACAAATACACAAACATTAAAAGACACTAAAACCCACGCAAATATAAAAAAAGGATAGAACCTTTCGCCATCTTTGATGACTTTTGTTCAGCAATTGATAACGGAACATTCCCTGACCGACGAATAACTCATTCAATTAAAGCCTTGTAAATTAAAGTATCTTTTTAGTATCAATCAGAATAGTGTAACACACACACACACACACACACGCACACACACACACACACACACACACACACACACATACACACACACAAATATATATATTTTTTCACTATGAACATATATAAGTTTCGAGTATACTTTATAGGGCACGTAAGTGCAACTTACCCGTGGTACCAGAAGCCCAAGGTAGGTCCCTGGTTATCAACGATAAATAACTCAAAGGACAAAGATAAAAGACAAAATATGTGAGGAAAGTTCAGGCAAGAAAAAAAAATGGAAACTCTTATCAGAGTATTGGCAGAATAAAAAAGTCTATTCATTGGAGGAGCTCGAACTATTCATAGTACAACCTTAAAGTGCAACATTGAAATCACAACTAAAGTGCAACATTTAAACTACAAGTACATATAGGTAGTCAATACACTGGTGCTGGATTAGTTGATACAATGTATCCGAAAATGGATTTAAGGATACAGGAAAAATACCAGGTGAATTATGTGAGGAAGGACGACGATAATCCATCCCAGAACTTCAGACATCTGGGGGTACTCCCACTGCAAGTAAGTTCGGGTGGTCGGCATCGTTGCATCGATTTAGTTGACACAAAATCAATTGCAACGAGAGGATAAGTCTTTTAGTCGATTCAAAAACATGTGGAAGAATGAGACAAGTTGATCACCGGGATTTCAAACAACTACTACTACTACTACTACTACTACTACTACTACTACTACTACAGAATAAATTTGAAGGATCGCTGTGTTAACCAAAGTCAGATTGAAAATAAGAACCATGAGTTCAACGACGCACCAACCATCCGTAGTCCCGTATCTGCTCTCTCAGATGCCTCCATTATTATTATCATTATTAGAGAGTGAAAGAGAGAGAGAGAGAGAGAGAGAGAGAGAGAGAGAGAGAGAAAGAGAGAGAGAGAGAGAGAGAAAGTGGAAGGTAGAGAGAGAAAAAAAAAGAGAGAGGGGGGGGGGGAAATCGAGCCTTCAAATTATATTCCTGTGCCTTTGGTTGTCGACTTTCCTCAGCAAATAAAGAAGATGAGGGGAGGTTAGGGATTGGTTCAACTGTCTGACCCGAAGGTCTGATCTAAATTTCAAACCAATCCAAGTCGAAATGATGTGAAAAGTTGCAAATTCCCTTCTTCTATGAAGGAAGAAGAAGAAGAAGAAGAAGAAGAAGAAGAAGAAGAAGAAGAAGAAGAAGACGAAGAAGAAGAAGATGAAGAAGAAGAAGAAGAAGAAGAAGAAGAAGAAGAAGAAGAAGAAGAAGAAGAAGAAGAAGAAGAAGAAGAGAATGGCTTTCAAAGAGATGGAATAGAAGAAAAGGGCTGCGAATGATTGACTTCCCCCATGAAAATGATTATTAATTACTACTTCTAAAGGGTAAAGATGGAGGAGAAGTTGCTTCATCTTCAGGTCTAGACCAATTTTAATATCACTCCAACATGAAATGGCTGAGAAAATTATCAAATATATCAGGGACCGACAAACAGACTAACCGAAGAGTGTCATAGAGATGCATGGATGCTATTTGAAACTTTGCTCTACGGCTTGACGGTCAAATTATAAGACTGTTCGGATTATAACGCATTTTCATTGTAATATGTACATAAATGTCGTTTTTGATGAATTGATTATAAGTTGACGAGTCGCACATTTTTGTCACTATCAATGGATCAAAATAATTGTTTTTAAAACATTTGCTTATCAATGACCAAATGGGTTTCATTTGCTCCCTTTCACGATTTACCTTCATCTTAATTTACAGTTGCTTTTTATTGCGACTTTTGCTCAGACCAATTACCCTTCGACAGTGAGCAAACAGGTTTGATCAAGAAAAAAAATGGGATTTGAACTCACATCATTTATGGAGAAAGCACAGTTTATGCCTACCTGCTTTAACTGTTGAGCTACCAAGACTCAACCGGATAGCAGTGATACTAATGACACTTTTGAACCTATCTTCCACTCTGATCGGCAGCACTGTTCGTTTATAGTCTGGTAGCTTCAGTATTTTTAATACATTTAAAAAATATTTCTATCAGATACAGCATTATAAATCATGATTTTTAAACATTTTTTACCTGGTTCTCAATTTTAGTTAAGGTGCTTTCACTATCTCAAAACGATCCTTTGAGACCACTTTTATTGGATTTGTTGCTATAATCACCATGTTTCGGCCACTTCATCTTCTGGCCTCCCACTTGTGTCTATTGCATTCGATAGCCCTCCAGGAACTTCGAACAGATCTTTTTCGTTCTCATTTCTATACCTGTCAGGTCTGTTTTCTTTCTCCGGGAATTCAAGAGAGTTTCACTGTCAATTCTTCTTTATGATGCCAATCTAACCCAACGTTTTGCCGGTGTATATTCATGTATTGCCTGACAAGAATCTGAAATGGAAAAGAAAAAAAAAGAGCTGTAAACTATATAGGTATCACCAATATCCGCATATGCTCGCACCAAAGTTGTCGCAGGTTAGGTGTAATTGTTAGCACTAACAATTTCCAGCTAGCCTGACCAGCTTAGGTCAAAGCTTTTTTTCTGCTTACGGTACCTGGTATTACGCAATGTTCACCCATAGAGGTATTGACCAAGTTTGACGTAGCATATCTTCGGCGATGCCACGGGGAGTAATGTATGCAACGTGATTTGCCCTTAATCCTTTAGTCTCGGGGAGAGGTTCCACAATCCTAGCCCTTGTGCCGAGCGGAGAGGTACTGGGTACAATGTTTAAGGCCTTGGTATGACGTCGGTGAACTGAACAACGGCCTATCGAATCAGATGCCAGCACTTTACCACTGGGCTAAGGTAATCAATCAAAGCAAAAAGAATCGGGTGAATATATCGACTGAAACGTAGTGCAAAACCAATGAACACGAGGAAAACTGTCAGGAAAATTACCGGTATTTTTTCTTTCTTTTCTTTCTTTCTATTTATCTATCACTCTGTGCTTGAATGCGTAATAAGTGGATTAAACATTCTTGAAAATGCTTTTATCCATTATGTATAATGCATTTACATGGAGAATGATATAAGAAATAACTTTGCAGAATATGTTTGTCGTGATGAAAAGAAAAACTAAGATCGGTAACAAAAGAAGCGTTATGTCGATTTCTTCACGTTCAGCTGTGGAGCACAGAATTGTAATGAGAATATAATGAGAACCATTTTCGAAAATATTCCGCTTTTTCTATTCTTTTCCGGCATTTCCAAACGCCACACGAAGGAAGGAATTAAAAATTCAGATGATTCCCCCCTTCTGAATACATTTCCCAGAATGCAAAAGGAGCAACAAAAAAAAAAAAGAAGTGAAACGATAACTTTCCAAAAATAATAATAGCATTCATAATTCGACATGGATTTGCTTTCAACCTCAATTTTTGCGTTTTTCAAATGATTATGTTCCTGTCTTTATTGTTCTTTCCCCTCTTCTGCCCAACTAGCTGCTTATTTTTTGTCCAACTACTACCGTGTTGACTTTATTCTACCCACCTAACAACAATGACAAGTTCAGATTTCCTGTTTAGACTAACACGTGAAAAGGTTATGGAATATATATATATATATATATATATATATATATATATATATATACATATATATATATATATATAGAGAGAGAGAGAGAGAAAGAGAGACAGAGAGAGGGACAGAGACAGAGACAGAGACAGAGAGAAAGAAGGAAAGAAAGAGAGATTTTATTCTAACGTCATCAATCAACTGAAGGAAGAAAGAAAGAGGGGAAGACGGAAAGAAAGTGAAGAATAAATAGATAAATTAAGAAAAAACAAATACAGAGAGAGAGAGAGAGAGAGAGAGAGAGAGAGAGAGGGAGAGAGAGAGAGAGAATGGAAAGCTATGGATGCTAGATTGAATCATCTGTTATTGCTGAAGAGACTGTTTGAATGTGAATCATTTACTTTTTCTCCTTCTCAAAAATCTTTGATGTAATTTTTTTTTCTATTTTCCTATACACTCCACAGTTTTCAATATCCACGGTAGACACTTGAAATTTCGCAAAATGCACTCTCTTCACTGAGTACGGAAATGTTCTTTTGTTTTGTTTTTTCTAAAATTCGGCTTCGTGGCTGAAATAGTTATCTTCAGTGGAGTTTGATCCCGACGCAGTCAGCCTTATCATTTAATATATTCATATCAGAGGTACAACCACTTAGACAATACGTCCCTCTTCTAAAGCCATACACTAACTTGAAACTGAGAGAAAATCAGTTCATATATCAAAGGAGAGTAACTGTACAAGTCTACAAACATGACAGAATACATACAAAGATATAGAAAGCATGTATGAATGACATTTCAAAAATAACATCAGAAACCATAAACCAAAACTGTCACCAAAGTCATCAACATAGGTTTCTTTCAGTTTTCAAGCTGCTCTGACTAACTGACTATGTATGTATCATGCATAATCGCCTCATCCATGGAGATATGTAACTGGAAATTTCATCATCCCTTCCTTATCATGCCAAGAAAAAAAGTTTCTTTTGTGATTTTAATTCCATTTACGAAATCAGATTTCAGTGAGGGGGATCAAAATGCAATGGAGGTTTCTGCTAAATTGATCACTCAGTTTGCGTCCACCTGATTTTGGAAACTTTGAAATATGATTAATTCCCAAGAAGGAACGAGAAATAACTCCCCCATTGATCAACCCATTTTCAAATCTTTCAGTTGATCATCCCTAAGATGTTGTCGAAAGACATAAGTCGCATGACTTATGTCTTTCGACGATTAGATATGTCTTTCAACTAACTAGATATGTTATTTTGTTTTTGATTTGATCTTCGTCAATCGGAACTGATAGCTTGCAAGCCATCCGTGCAGGGTTTCTGAAATTGCAGAGCCAATGGCACATGATACTTTGGATAAATATTCAATTTTGCATTAGGTTTTACTTCTCCACAATACTCTATGGATAAAGCATGAATCCATTACCCCTGTTTCATAGAAAGGTATATTTAGAAATGTCTCATCAGTGCCATGCCGCAATGGTGGGAAATGAAGTGGAGACTGTTGAAGGATTTTCATTTTCTGCAGGTACCATGTAACCCAATACGATCTATATCAAGTTTGGGGTGATATATATATATATATATATATATATATATATATATATATATATATATATATATATATATATATATATATATATATAGTCATATCACTAAATATATATGTGTGTATGTGTGTGTGTGTGTGTGTGTGTGTGTGCATGCAGGCATGTAATCCTCACATGATTCGTGGACGAGGCTCTAGGGAGAAATTCTATGTCTATTGTAGTTCTTCTGATGACTGGAAAGGTCCAGGTGGGAGAGGCAGGTTTCGCCACACTGGCTGCAAGAGAAAGTGGGGGAGGGCTCCGATGTTGCTGTCATTTTTGGTTTATCTTGCTCTGCAGTAAGATTAGGAGATTGCTTTGTAGATCTTATATCTCCATGTCTTCTTGTTGACAGACTCTTTTAACTACTGTTAATTGATTCTAAAAGAGAACAGGGTTCTTTTAAAGGGATTCCTCTCTGGTGACCCCTTGTTCACATGTCAGGGACTCATACACTGAAAAAGATTACACTTTGGAAGAATATCGTCATATTGTAGCATGGAAGACTTGGAGAGTTTGGTGATTCAAATAAAGTAATTTCTGCGAAAATTGAGAATCAGGTAGAGGCAACTCGTATTCAAAACAAAGAGGCGTAGATGGTGCTGTTATGTGACCCGGAATTCGGCTCCGTAAAGAAGAGTATACTGTACAATGGCCCGGTAGATTTTTTTTACTGTCTTCAGTAGAGTTCTCATTTCTCCAGACACGTTTGTACAGATATCATATTTGACCTCTGCTAGTTCGGTGTCTATTGTTTTATCTCCTGGCGTCGGGGGATATGACACAATCTCGGTAAGTGAACTCGTGGACTGCTTCCAGTTCTGTCTGTTTGATGGAGAACAGAGACGTGTTGTTCACCTCTTTAGATGATGAGCTTGTATATCAGAGAATTTTAACGCACAAAAGATGAATTTAACTCCAGGAAATATGCTTGTAGATAGTCTGTATTCGATTTGCAAACAAGAAGCGTAGACAGTTATTTACAAAGAGTAGTTTGCAAAAGGAAAACCAAAGAAAAAAGAAAAAATATGTACATTAGTTTATACTTCCACCTGAAGACTTATTGCAAGAGCAATTTGAAAGGAAGTGACATTCTCTGCGTAATTATAGATGTATACACAGAAGTAAGATTAGGAAATAAGTAGATTCGAATGGAATGAATAGAAATAGTTGAAAAAACTCAGTCTCTTTGATAGCAAACGTAATTTATTAAGAAATTTTATACAAATGACATTTGATATATTTATACATCCATACATATACACTCACCCACACACAAAGACACACAAAGACACACACACGCACACACACATATATATATATATGCATATAAATAAACACACACACACACACACATATATATATACAAACCTTCATATAAATATTTATAAACGCACACACATACATATATGCATATATATGTAGTCGAGAGAGCTTCACAGTTTTAAACACTGCATGTATATATAAACAATTTTTTTCCAAAATGTATGCCATTTAAGTCAGTTATTTCCCGATATCTGTTAATGTCATTTATGTAATTTTTTCCGGTGGTTTTAAGTTTCCCATACCATATATATTATTGTGCAGTGTGTGAATTTTTCCAAACAGGATCCTCAGTTGTTCACCATGTAATTGTTTTGTGGTTTTGAAAACAAAACATATATTGACAAAGTTCTCCGGTAGTGTTGATCAATACCATCTCATATATATATATATATATATATATAGAGAGAGAGAGAGAGAGAGAGAGAGAGGTGGACCGAGAGAGAGAGAGAGAGAGAGAGAGAGAGAGAGAGAGAGAGAGAGAGAGAGAGAATTACAAGGACAAATTCCTGGTGAGTGTTAACGATTCGTGCCACTTGCACTCATCAGCTACCAGCAATGTGTTGCTTCCTGTGGATTACAAAAATAAACAGCCCATTCATATTTCAAGAGCGTATTTTATTATTATCCAAACAGGTTTCAATGTCTCTGAAAACTCATTAATACTATGTATGTTTGAGGGACATCTACTAGTCTTGCGTCCCTTTTTTCCAGAATTAGCGAAAAACCTTTACGATAATTCAACTTTCTTTTCTCTGAAAAGTTCATTCTAGAGGGTTTATCAACAGCTGTATTTACCGTGTTGAAAATCTGCAACAGAAACATCTGTTTCCTTTCATTTTCTGTTTGCATTTGCATGAATTGAATATATATATATATATATATATATATATATATATATATATATGTGTGTGTGTGTTTGTGTGTGTGTATGTGTACGTGTGTGTGTATGTGTACGTGTGTGTGTATGTGTACGTGTGTGCGTATGTGTGTGTGTATATATACATATTTACAAAGACATGTTCACGGTGAATTCAAACATTTCGTGTCTCTTCCTCTCATCAGCGACCAGCTGTCTGTTGTTAACTGTGGATTCACGAGCATGTGTATGCAGATGTACATGTGCAAGTGCTTATATATATATATATATATATATATATATATATATATATATATATATATATATATATATATATATAAATTTACATATTGTGTATTTAAGAGGCAATCTTTCATTTATACATTTGTCATTAAAGACGACAAGGAACACTTTTTTTTAACACAAATAATTTCTTTTTCAATCCAAATGTAATGAAAGTTGTTGTCATAATCGTTCCTATCCACGTATACTTTGTAAACAGAATTGTAGATTTTGAAGACGATGCTTCTATTTACATCTTTGAGCTGTTATCTTTATTTGGGATCGAGTCTGTACCTCTGTTTGAAAACAATGTCTAATCACAAATGCAATCATTCATATTTATGTGCACACATCCACTGACGCTGAATGTTATTTTCGATTAATTTGCTTTTTTTTTTCAAAGATCTTTTCTTGTAACAATCGGAGCACATCAATAAATGCAGCTACAAGAATAAATTTCCAAGGGAAATCGCTGCAATAAAACAATGCTTAGCCTCTCCTTGAAATTTGATCAACACAGCCTGTGGCAGGCAATCATTGAATTGTTTTTGCTTTGGTTTATCTAAATTGTCTCTGAGACTTTCAGTGCTGAACTATCCTTGAGATAAAAGAAGGAAAGAGAAGGTGAAATGGAAAGAAACTAAACTCAAAAAATGATTGGAAAAATTGTACATCAGACCAGGATAAGGCATTATTGGATCAGTAGAATGTTGTATAACTTGGCAGAGGAAAGAGATAGGGCTGAAAAGAGAAAGAAAGAAAAAGAAATAAAGCAAATAATAAGCCAGGATGAGAGAAAGAAAAAGGTAAATCAAGGAAATATTAGATTTTAAAAAAATGAGAAAAGTATACAAGTACGAGCGAAGGAAAGAAAGGCTGGGGAAAATGGGTGAGAGGGGAGAAAGAAAGAAAGAGAAAAATGAACAAGGTTAAAAAAAAAGAGAGTAAGGAAAAAATAGAAGAATGCCAACATAATAAAGAATGATGAAAAAAAAAAAGAAAGGAGAGAAGAAAGAGAAAAAAATGAAACTTGAGAAGTTGAAAGGTGCGACACAGATGGGAAGAAAATAAAAGGAATAAAGAGAAAGGTAAGTCCGAGGGAAAGAAAGAGGGAAAGAAAAGGAGAAAGAAAGATAGAAGAAAAAGAGCTCGTGTGAAAATGGAGAGAAAAATGAATAAACAAAGAAAGAGAAAAATAAAAAAAAAAAGCCCGGGGTGAATGGAGGAAGGAGATAAAGGAGGAAAGAAGAAAGAAAGAATACTTGGAAAGAAGGAAGGGAACAAAGGAAGGGAGAAACAAAGGGAAAAAGAAAGAAATAGAAATAAGTTATCAGTGTAAATGGACTAAGATAAGGAAGAGGGAGTAAACAATCGTACATAGCAGGTCAGGTTAATCATTTAGTAGAAACTTTGAAGTGACACCTCTAGGAAGCATGCTGAGGGTGATCAATTAAAAAATTTGGAAAATTCAGAAATCAATGAATAAATGAATAAATCTGGTGTTTTTTTTGGACAGTGATCATTGGCGATATACTGAAAGAATTAGAAGGAAGGAAAAAATAAACACGAACCAAGTGATGAATTTAGTATAGACTCAAATTTCTAATTAAAAACTTTTCCAGAAAAAAAAAATTCGGTGGGATTTATAGGAAAAATGAAGAGTAAACATCAATTTTTTTAGTCCTGTAGCTCCATTGGTGTAGCTTGTATGCAGGATACTTACATTAATAGTCAGCCAGCCAGACCAACTTGAAAACTGAGAAAACGTATATTTGATGACAGTTCAGGTTGACGGTCTTGTATAACAATCGAATGTACTTTTATTCTGGGATTTGAAGCAATTTTGCCGAAAAACTAGATCGAAATAGGTCGAGGAATGGATGAATATTTTTGCATACATTATTGGCTTACTCGTATATTTGGAAAAAAAGCAACTTGATTTTCATGCTTATCTTTGATCTATTTTCCTCAATGATTTTATTCCCCTGTCGACGAATTTTTTTTTCATTATTGGTTTTTCTATCTTTTCTGATTCTTTTTTCCTCGCATAGTTTTCATCATCACTTTTATGCTTAAAAAAAAAAAATTCCTCCCAATTTTTTTCTTCCATCGTCTTCTTAATTCATTTAAAGTTCATCTTTGGATATAAGCTTTCCCAAATATCTCCCAGTTCTCTTGTTCCTGCGCCATGTTAGGTCATCTTTTTTGCCAGCCATGATTTCACATCCAATCTCTGGTGGTCCACGTTTTGGTGTCCAGTGGCTATCTGATATTCTGACATGTGTGTGTGTGTGTGTGTGTGTGTGTGTGTGTGTGTGTGTGTGTGTGTGTGTGTGTGTGTATGTGCATGTGATTATAGGTTGGAAAAAATTATATGCAATATAACAATGAACATTTCTTATAAACAATGAGAAAAACATAGATTCGGTGAGTAAGTATTTATCCACGGATATTTCGCAGGGAATGAACCCACATTTTCAGAGGACAAAGAAGAATAGAGAGAGAATCACTCAGAGGTGAGCTTATGTTTGTTGTAAGTGAATGAAGTGGGACTATTTTTAGGTGGTTAGTTGATGGCAACCTCTTTACAACAACATAACCATTCGCCTTGCATCCTTCTTATCTCGCCATAAATGCAGGGTCATTCGCTACAAAACATTTGTGAATGATAACCTATTCCTGCAGATATTCTTTAGTATGATATATTTTGTGATTTTTCCATGAAGAAAGCGAAAATCAGAAAGACGGAGGAGAATATTGGTTCATAACAGAATTAAAATCTTTATTTTAGCTTTTTCTGTGTATATGCTCCTTTAAAAACCATCTATCAAACCTGTCAATATACGTTTCTATCCGAGTTTAAGTTGGTCTGGCTGGCTATGTATGCATCACACGTACAGGCCACACCGATAGAGCTAGACGGCTGAACATACCGATTTTTTTTTCACCCAACCAATGGGTTTTTAGAGCGGTCCAGTGTATAATTATTATCTTTGTTTAACTTATCTCTTAGTTTGGTCCACGTCTATTTCCAAAAAAAAGAATGATTTTTTTAATGATCCCTACCCAACAGATGGCGAGAAAATTAACCAATTCATTGATCACTTCCCCCCCTCCCATCTTTTGACGTTGGTTGTGCGAAGGTTTCTATTGAATGACTAACCAGACCTATTTTAAATTTTTTTCAACCGACACTCTTTTACTAATTCCTTTATTTCTTTTTTTTTTCTTTCTTTTAATCAGATTTTTTTTATTCATTTACGTACTCTGGCTTATTCCCCTCTTTTCTTAGTTTTTTCGTCTTTCCTAATTTATTTCTTTTAACGTGGCTGTTAATCACTCAATCTCAATATGAATCTCAACGCTCTCTCTCTCTCTCTTTCTCTCTCACACACACGGATATACTTTCGAATATATGAGTGTGTATTTGATATCCATCCATCCATCTATCTATCTATCCATCTCTCTCTCTCTCTCTCTCTCTCTCTCTCTCTCTCTCTCTCTCTCTCTCTCTCTATCTATCTATCTATTCGCCCGTCAGTCTATCTATATATCTATCCAAATTAGCTGGGGCACCATATGTTTCCCGGGAAAAAACTTGAAAAAAAAAAAGAAGGGAAGCAAATGATATCTTATTGAGATTCCATAAAAAAGAATCAGATTGGGAGAATGTTCTTGCACACATCACCGTGCAGGCACGTGTAACCACCCCTAAAACCTGATTAATTAGTTTTGGGAAATTCATGAGCTCACGTTTGGCGTTTGTTATTCACACGTCAAAGCAGACCATCCTGTGTTTTGGTTCGGGTTTGTACTCAAAGAAAACCATTTTTATCGCCAGGTTCGGGTCGGATTCCTCCAAAAATACTGCCACAAAAACTGACACAAGAAATGGGAGATAGTAAAGGGTTGAGTTTCGTATCATAATTACTTTGTAAATAGAACCCCATCCCCAAATTTTTAAAAATTGCTTTTTCTCAAAAAATTCCAGAAGGTTTTAAGGTGTAATATAGTGAAAGCAAACAAAAATAAGTTTGGTTAGTCATGTGACCAATGTCTTCTTGCAGCATACCTTGTGGGGGATAGTTGGAACATCGGAATATACAATTGCCCACAAGAACTAAAATTCTTCCTTGAATATTGCTTGGACCTCTGGTTATATAGCCAAATTTGTTGAAGGTCTGTCTCTATCCGTCCGTCTTTCCGTCCGTCTGTCCGTCTGTCTGTCTGTCCGCCTGTCTCTCTCTCTCTCTCTCTCTCTCTCTCTCTCTCTCTATATATATATATATATATATATATATATATATATATTGAGAATAATGGGCATTTTTGTCTGTCTATTTTTTTTATTTTTCTGATGACTTTTTTTATAGTCAGTTCGGAAGCGTGTAAGAATTTCTCAAATTCGCGTATTATCTTATTATCTTTGTTTCAGACATTCCAGACCAAAGGGATGCCACCGAACACACATTTTACAACCAATGCACAAAGGACAGGTTAGTTACCTAATGTGATGTAATGAATATGATCTCTGCTTATGAGTATGCAATATATATCACGATTAAACTCATTGAAAATAATCTCATTCACCGTGCAAGAACGGGATTTCAAAATTCAAATATTTCAAATAGAGTTTCAAAGTAACATCCTACATTTATGAATCATTTCTGTCAGGCCGTTTATCCATTTCTAAATGATATTAATGTTTGCACGAGACAAAATAGAGCAGATATAGACAGCGAACGAACGAGATGAGAATTAGGAATTAAAGCAGTTACTTGAGACTTTGCATTATCGGCGGCTGTTCACCTAAATGGTAAGAAAAATGCTACGTAGGAGCGGTTACCTTATCGCTCGCAGATTTGATTCCTGCTGCAATCCAATTTTCTGTCATCGTTCATTCTATCTGCACTGTCTAGGCCAAATGATACGTTCACCATGTAAGAACAGGAGATCATTCGACGGAGTTTCCAAGTAATTTAATGCATTTGTAAATATTCCTGTCGGATTATATACAGATTTTTTGATAATGATAATAATAATAATAATAATAATAATAATAATAATGATAATAATAATAATAATAAGGATAATAATCATCATAATATATATATATATGTGTATATATCTGCATACATGTGTATATATATATATATATATGTATATATATCTATATATATATCAGTGTATTTATCTATCTTTATAGATGTATATGTATATATACACATATAGATAATCAAATATATATGTACATAAATATATACATATTTACTAATACAAATATCCGCACACATCTATATACACATATATGCAAACACACGCACACACTAAATAGTCACCTGCAGTGCTGAAACTTGGAAGTTTACTAAAAGATGGGCCCTCAAATTGAGTACAATGCAACGTGCACAGGAGAGAATGCTGAACATCACATCATGTAATAAAAACTGCACAGTATACGGGAACCAGATACATCGTAGAATCCATGAAAATCAATCATGGCAATGGGCTGGTCATGTAGTAAAAATGTTAGAAGACTGATTGACATCATAACTCACAACATGGATTCCTAGGGTAACTGTGACTGGAAAAAATATGATATTGTGACGAACTATATAAGTTAAAAAATTACTGGCTCCACGACACCAACGATAGAGAGATGTATCTATATATATATATAAATAGAGTGTTTCTAATGATGGTAGATTTTACTTATTTTTGTCCGAATATCATGACTTCCGACGAGTCAATTTCAAGCAGTGTGTCATTAACAACAGCTCTGTTAGTTTCAAATCCTGAATGTGCTGACTATCAAACAAAATGGCTTCGGCTCTTGTCTTAAATCAATATTGCATTAAGAAAAGTCGCCAGTGGCGTTGTCTCTCAAAACACGTCCATCAAACTGTTGATTGGACTAACCACTGACTTAGCTAATGTTTGCATTAGTTCCAGACTTTGTAGATATCTTCTTTGGGTTAAGATTCTAGAGCAAGAGAGGAGAATATAAGAAGAAATAAGAGAGAAACAGATAAAAAGTTGCCGCTGGGTCAAATTCCATCCCTTCAATTCCGACTGAAAATCATTACTACAACTTTTCTAACGTATACATGATAAATAAATAAGAGAAATAGTTAAAATGTACTCATTCGTCAAAATAAATAAGCCGTTGTGTACTAGTGAAATGGATTTTGTAGATACGTAAGACTTGTCAGTTTGACTCAGTCGGTAAGTGTGTCGCCAGCAGATCATTTTGCATAATGGTTGTCGATCATGGTATGGGGATGTTCATTGCGTAAATGTATTTATTCATCAGAATGAAATGAATCCTTGCATTATTCTAACATGAATTTTTAGAAACTTTTAGGACTTGTCACTTCTGCTCAGTCGGTAAAAAAGCCATCTACTGTTTATTTTGATGTGATTTCAAATAATGGTAGGGAGACTTTTTTATATATTGGTTATGATCTAACATGCCGGGACAGACAATTTGTATAGATTTTTACTCCCTTAAATTTAGTGAGGATTGTTCTTGTTCTTCTTACTACATCATCTTTAGCAGCCTCCTTGCATCCGTATTTGGGCATAGACCTTTTTCCAAGATTCGCCAGGTCTTTTTATCATGGGCATCTCGGAGCCAATACTTTCTGAATTTGCCTTCACCATTTTATATATTTGTCGGCCAGAGTTCTACTTGTGAATCCTCGTTGTGTGTCCAGCTATTCACACAACATGGCTAGCCCATTACCATTTAAGTTTTCCAATGGATTCCATGATATTTTGAACTCCTGTTTTTCTTTGTTAATAATCGAGCTGTCTTGCAATATATCCATGTGATGTTGAGCATTATACTCTCTAGTACAAGTTGTGTGGTTCTCAGCTTGAGGGTCAATCTTTTGGTTTGGTAGTATGTTTCAACTCCAGGAGCTCGTATCGGTTGTAAAACCTCCCTTTTAGCCCTAGTGGGATTTTTCCATTCTTAAAGGATGACTTTTCGATAGATTGCCTTCCTAGAGTGGCTTTTTGCATCATTTCATCTACTTTTCAGGATTTCATGGAGATTCGTTGTCCTGGGTCTACTTTCTCAAGTTCTGCGTTTTGATTGTTGTGTCTTTGCCTTCAGCATGTCTGTCGTACATGACATTTGTTTTGCGTTCTCCATTCAGTTAGTTTTAGTTTCATCGATGGTCTTGAAAGTTCCTCGCTGAAAGGATTAAGTCATCAACAAATCTGAGGTTGCTTAGGTATTTGCTGCCTATTCTAATTTCTTTATATTCCCCCTCCAAGTTTCGGAAGATCATCTCAAGGCTGGCCGTGAAGTGTTTGGTCAAGTTCGTATCTCCTTATCTTACCCCTCTTTTCGAGATAATAGGGATCTTTGTTTTTATGTAACTTGATGAAAGGACTGTTGTGTAGGTTAATATGTCAGTCAGCCAAGGAGGAGATTGACAATTTCTACGAAGGCTTGAACTCCATACAAAAAAAAAACAGGAAGTATATCAATATCATTATGGGAGATTTCAATGCTCTGGTAGAACAAGGGGATGAAAGTCTCGTCGGAAAGATAAGGGACGAAAGAGGTGGAGACCTTATAATCTTAGCAGCAGCAAACAGTTTCAAAATCATGAAAACCTTCGACAAGAATTTGGTGGAGCCCCAACCACCGAAATCAACTGTCGAAAATATCCAAGTCCTAAATCGAGTCAATGTAGGAAGCGACCACGGAATGGCAAGATGTAAATGCCAAATTAACAGCCACAAAAAAGGCAGAAAATGTTTCACATCAATCTGCAACCACCAAACGTATGAAAAAGAACCCAGCGGTCCTTGGAGCACGAAATGAAAAACTAATATAAACTTTTCACCGTATTAAAAGAGAACGACACCAACATCAACTTAGAATCTCCTAGAAAAACGCAGGATTTGCACACCATTGATATCAACAAGAGGAAAGATTGAAGCAACCAAACTATATTAACCCTCCGAAAGAAACAGAGAAAAGATTTTTAAAAATACATGTCAGTATTCATTGAACCATTTTTGGCAAAAGGAAAGGGTTTCAAAGTTACTAACAAAACTCTCATTGCAGGGACAACACGTATAATCAGAGTGCACGATAACAATGGAGACCTAACAACAGACAGAGACCACCCATGAATTCCAAATTCTCTATTGCAAAAAACGAAAAAAAAAAATGGACAAAATATTCAAGTCACGAGCAACCAGTTCCCCGAAGTTCGTCCCTGGAAGATGAAACAAGTCACAAAAAAAAAAAAATAAATAAAAAAGAAAAACAATTTACTTAAAGAAGAAAAAAAAACCCCAAAACAAACAAAACTGGTGAAACTAGCCATTTTATTCGATGTATGCCCCAAACAAACCTGTAATAGGTTTAATGCTTCGTAAAGGTAGGGATTTATGTTGAAAAATAAATATTTGTCGTCTGAAATAATCTTTTTTTTCTATCCGTGGGCTACAGACGTACTGACTTACAAATATATATATATATATATATATATATATATATATATATATATATATATATATATATATATATATATATATATATATATATATAGTAATATAAACTTTTCATCTTGTAATTCTGAAAAAACCTTTCAGATAATTTCTATATATTGTCCAAACGTATTCACGACCCTGTGTCACGTAAGCAACTTCTAATCTGATTCTGTGTCTTTTCTTATAATTACTTTAATATTTTTTGGGTGTAAATTAGTAGTATTCATTCATATATATATATATATATATATATATATATATATATATATATATATATATATATATATATGTGTGTGTGTGTGTGTGTGTGAAAAGATAGCAAAAGAGGATATAACAATGATCGCATGCTTATTGGCTGGAAAGTTCAAAATATTGAATTGTTATGGCATTCTGAAACACCCAGTAATCTACGAAACGCCTTAGATACCATTACATCACCTATCTATCTATTCATCAATCTATGTATCTATCTATACATTCAAAGTGAAAGCAATGATGTGCATGGGACTTGGATGAGCTAGTTTTACCAGTCAACAATTACGAACAAATAGATATATACAGTATTTCCGGCAAATAAGTCCCGGATGATGTAGATGATAAAAGATCAGAATACCGGGTCAAACAACTGTAAAGTGAAGTGAATGACGCCACCTTGGCGGGTTGTCGATTCTAAATCTATTCTGATATCTAAGGCCGAGGAATATATGGACGATGATGTGGCTGCTGTAAGAGCTGTATTTACTTACCTTAATGCAAACAATTAATTACATTTGTTTTTCATCATTGAAAGAAATAACACCGAAACACAATAATGTCAGACATCTTGCATCGATTGTCCATAACTTCGAGAAGAGTGATTAACATTCGAACTTTCTCCAGACATTCTCAACATAGACTCAGGAAGAGATTTTTTTTTGTTCAAAAAAGCAGAACTGAGAACATTTCCATAATGAAATTATAGAACATGCTGTACAGCGTACATTGCTAAAATAGAATAACCTCTTTAAAAGCATTGCAATTAAATTTTCTGTTTGATTCTGTTTTTCGCTTGTTTTTGCTCTGCACCATCATAGAAACACATCGATGAAAGAAACTCTCTTTCCTCCATTTATATTACATATGGCAACTGCAGAAGGCCATAAGAATGATTCGATGGGGACATTGTTTTTCCACATCAAAAATGAGAAAAAAGATATTGAAAAGTCTCCAAAGATGTTCGAATATTGAATCGAATTTTACGAAAGATAAAAACGTAATTACACATTTATGAGTATATGGTAATGTAATTAGGGAACAATACAAGAGAGGGAATAAAATTAGTACATACTGAGTATACACTAACGAAATTGTTTATAAGTCGAGCTTGGAAGTCATTTATTTAGGTTCTCGAACTCTATAGCGTACTTGTTCATCCTGCCCATCTGTGCTGTCGTACCCCAAAAGAAGAAAATCTATTGATATCGTAGAACAGTGAATAGATATTTCGTATTCAAGACCGTCAACCGAAACCGTCAAAATACGTTTCTTAAGTTTTCAAGTTGGTCAGATCGGCTGTTATGTATGTATGTATGTATATATGTATGTATGTATTACACGTCTTTGTTTTTTAATGCCTTGAATAGGTTCGATGGGGGATTTGCTGGTTCAAACCGGCTAAAGGGTTTGGAAAGTCAAACTTTCCAGAAAATTAACTTATTTATTGATCACCCTTGATTCCCTGTTTTTGATTCATCATCATCATCATCATTCTTTCAACGTCCGTCGTTGCACATACAACTTCCTCAGGATTCGCTACACTTCTCTATCATGGGCGTTGCAGAGCCAGTACTTTCTGAATTTGTCTACCTCGTCTCTCCATCTAATATTTTGCCGGCCTCGGTTTCGCATTTGATCTCAGAGGATCCAGGTCGTGAGATTTGCGATGTCCATCGGTTGTCCACCATTCGTGCAACATACCAGTACACTGCTATTTGAAATTTTTAATGTATTCTATGATGTCCCAGACTTGTGTCCTTTTCCAAATGTCCTGTGCTGTTTTGTGGTCTCTCCATGTGAGGCCCAGCATAATTCTTTCATGTGCACGTTACATAGTTCTCAATTTGCAGATCTGTCTCTTGGTTAGGTTCCTTGTTTCAGCTCCATAAGCGACCACTGGGAGGATGCATTGGTTATACACCATTCTTTTTAGGATCAATGGGATCTTCTTATTTTTGAAGGTTGAGCTTGCTCTGCTAAAGGCTTGCCATCGTAGTATGATTCTTTGCTTAATTTCTTATTCTTTTGAAGGTCTTTCCAACAAGACATGCTGCCAGAAAACTTTGGTCTTGTGACTGTTTCTATTGAGCGACTAACCAGATCCGTTGGTTAGCAATTTCAAATAATTCAATTTGCCAAGTATAAATGTGATGAATGAGCCTGGCTCTTTCCAAGAATTCGTAAAATTCAAACTCAGTTTCATAGAGGCACATCATCATTCTCGAATGACAGCTCAGCACGAAATTTGTTTTTTGCAATGAGATCGAACATTGAGGTCGATATACGCGCGGAAGGTGTTTGATTTACGATATGGTCCTTTTGATTTATGCAGTTTCCAAATGTAAGTCAGGATTTCAAGACATCAGTTGTGATCAATACTCTATCTAATATTTAGTAGTCAGAGTGTGCAAAGGCTTAGAAGAAAGGAAAATATATTTTAATTATTTATCCAGCAGAATAGCAATGTTCCCAAATAATTGCTTTATTTATTGTTATTATCAGCATCATCCATAATACATGCACTGTAGTTAGTTATTTGGGGAGTTAGCAAATACAACTTTTATATGCAACGATTATCGTTTGAAGAACAATTCATTTATCATTCGTATATTGTTTTTATTTAGTTTTTTTGTTCGGATACAATCAAGATTATGCTTGCGTGGCGACATATTGGCTAGGGTTTGTGGGTTATAAGATGGACAAGGGTCATGATTTTTAAAAAGATCTCTAATATAACCCCAATACTCCTTGAAATGAACAAGAAAACGAACAAAAATCAAAACAATACGTTGGGTAATAGGATTAGGTAGTCTAATGTCTAGAGATGAAGTATTCCTCCAGTTTTCGAAGCATTTAAATGGTCAATTGATAAAATACACTTCCATCGACAAAAGTGGTAGGGTATGGAATGGAGATTGAACTGATTACGCACGCGTATTGGTCTAAGAAAAGAGCTTACTGAAAATGACGCTATGGTAGGCACCCTGCTCTTGAAACTATTTTTATCTGCTCTCTCAATCTGAGCAGTTGTGTTTATGTTTGGTACTTTCACTGCTACTATGATGTCATTTCCAACCACTTTTTTTTTTAATTAGAGTACCGAGTACGAAATAGAGGAGTACAGTAGAGTAGTCGACGAGCCTTTAGATCTGTGTCGCCTTGAGCTATTAGTCCTGAATTTGTTCTTTTGAGGAAAGTCTCACTCTGAAAGAAAAGGTGGATACTGAAGAGGAGTGAGAGTGTAGACTCAAGTCATTCGAGTGGAACACGTGAACTGGATTCACGGTTGGAGTAACCAGAAGTTATTTCTTTCTTTGCGTGACCAGAAAATAACACAGGCGCAATTATATACGATATCCAGCCAACTAGGATTCTGCCGATATCATAGAAGTTACGAAGAAAACGGCATAAGTAATGGTTCATTTGGGTCTCCTTCCTTGCAATTATTCATTGAAAAAAAACCAACTTTTCATGGTGCCGCTGATTCTATAGATGTGATTTGTTTGAACACTCCTTCTAAAATTACCCAAACCTGAGAGATGAATACTTTCACGGATTATTCTTACCAATATCCCTAATTTCGGTCATTTGATCACTTTGGTATATTTCCCAGCATTCTGGTAATCCCCCAGCAAATATATAAGGACAAGATTTTTGATCTTGTAAAAAATCACGCATGTCTCTTCGCTAACTTGGGTGGAAAAAAACTTTGATTTATCGGTTTGATCGATGAAGATGCTTTTTATTTTTGAAATACTTTTTGCAAAATATGTAAACACCAGCATAAATGGTCATTTTTGCAAGGATTTTTTTTTTGAGCGAGAGTCAATTATAGCCACTTGCGTGACCAACCTGGAAAGCACTAAACTTGGACAAAAAATATCAAAATACATAAAAAATCAAAGAAATATTGAGCCATGATCGGACAATGAAAAGTTATATTAAAAAATCATAAAACTTTTTTTCAGAATTCTTCAAAGTTTGAAGATTCATAGGGATGTTGAGATGAACTTTCTGAAATGTTCTTTTTTTTTTACTCACCGTATCTGTCTGTTTCTATACGAGTTGCCTGTGTCTAAAAGTGATCGGAGAGAAAAAGTAGAAGCATTTTGCCGTCAAGCAATCGAACCGTTGCTTAGTTCTGCCAAGGTCCAGGTCATCAAACCGGCCATCACCAACTGAACTGTATGAAGGATATTGATCTAGACATATTATATCTGAAAACGCTTTTAGTTTTGTCCGATTTCTAGCGGCGCGTTACCAGTCAGAGCGGCATTGTCCGAAGTGACAAGGCAAAGCCTCTGGGACTGAACAGTCATTCATTCAGATTTTTATACTCACAAAGAGCAATCAATTTCAAAATATGTCCTAAAAAGATACATACAAAGAAGAGAACAATTATGAACCAAAAACAAAACAAACTAAAAAGAAATTCAAAAGAAGCAGAAAAATAAAAAAAACAAAAAAACAAACAAACGCGTATACAGGTATACCTCGCTAATCGAAAGTTCGCTTTACGCCACTTTTTTACTTTTACGAAATAAGCCTCAAAGACAAAGGAGATAATGTAGGTTAGCGAACAAATGAAATAAAGAGTAAGTGTGCTATAAAATCATCGTTTCATCAATATTGAACGACCAAAATACAACTTTGAGCCCCATAAATTGGATCCCATTAAATCATTGGCCGGAAAGACCAGTGACCGAAAACTCGAAAAAAGAAAAAAAATCCTTCAGCGTTTGTCTCAGTGTGCGTTTTTATCATGGCAGTGCGCTTCTTCTTCCTCCCATACCCCAGTTTTATGTTCCTCCTGCATCCCAGCCTCTCATGACTCAGCTTGAAATATTATTATCATCAATTGCGGGGAGGAGGGTCTGCCCAGGCTAAAAAATATACTCCCATACTAATTACTAGTAATCTATTCGCTTACATCGAATGGAGGGTGGCTGTGAAAATAGTCTAGTTACTTTGGCTCCTTCGAAGGATGGCATTGGTTTGAATATTGAATACATTTTTTTTTCTGGTTGGCTGTCAATTATTGGAGGGATATTTGCCCAAGTATTCGCTATCCTATTTTCTTTTTTGTCAGTGACACACATCGAGCGATGTGGCTATGCGTAGAATAGAGTGGATTCATGCCTCGGTTGAAATTGAACAACACGCAGCATATTCCCCAAGCGATATGAGAATATCATTTATTTCGCTCCTTTTAACGCCCCTTCTCTGATTTGTGATTTCTAGCTAGTATTAAAAGATTCTTCAAAGAAATAGAAACCAAATCGTTCTTTCATGAATAAATACACCATTTAAAGATCATGGAAAGCCACAGCCATGTTCTGATGACTGATTGCTGGGAGATTATGGGAATAAAATATTTTTGCCTAAAATTTATAACGTAATGATTACCTAAAAGAAATTTGAGATATATTGTTGGTTCATAATACACCCATAAAATCTATCCAAAAATCCCTTACGTTCAAAATAACCCAGCAGATGAAGATGAGTTATGTTGAATATTAGTCTGAGAGGGCCTTCTTGAATACATGCGACTTATAGGCATTCAACAACGCTAATATTTAACTTCCTATACTTTTTATATACATCACATTTGAATGATGATATTTATGACGATCGGCTCTATAGCCACGGAAATGAATTGACAAAATTGCTGGTGTATTTCTTTAAATATATTATGGACTCAGATAGGCGATCCTCACAGGATGAAATGTTTTTGAAGCAGTCGTTCCAAAAGCTCTCTGTGCACAAATAGTGACTTATCTATTAAAATAGAGCTTCAAACAGTTTCACATTGTTTAACACAGAAATACAGAAGTGAAGCAGCTGCAGTGAAGATTGGAACTAACAAATGTGGCAAGCAAAGCAATACGTGCTACAATATGAATCATATCTGTCATGGTAGTAGACATTTTCGTTTTTTTCTGATTCTAATGAATGGTGAATTCAGGAACATTATTATACTTGCGTTCTTCCATATTCGGTGAATTACTGATCAAATTGCCTAGTTATTTTGACCTCTATTGGGAAATCACTTCCATGGGTGTTACTGAGTTTTATTACACTTAAAAACTTGCTGGTGGAAAAGGTCTGTTGTGTAATATTCGAGTAATAACTTTCATTTTCGTGTTTTTTCAGACTGATATAAAAATATTAATGGAGAGTGGCATGAAATGTACTGACCATTTTCATTCTTGCAGGGCACACTTTCTTTTTGTTTACAAGCAACACTCTGAAAAAAGGGACAAAATTATTGCTACAGTGTCGAACAACAATAATTGAACTAGTAATGACTGGTCGGGTACGGTAAAAGGTAATTTCGACGAATTTTGCTATCAAAATATCTGTCACACACACACACACGCACGCGCACGCACTGACAGTCATACATACAAATGTACACGTAAACACACACACACACACACACACACACACACACACACACACACATACAGTGGTAAAATTGAAAGAAATAGATTGGTCTGCTTAACTTGCACCACCCTGTACAAATGAGAAATAGTATCGTTACAATCTCGAGCTGACTTTATTGCTAAAATATTAATGTGAGCTTCAAATAACGTTGTAGTTCCTGCTAAAAGGTAACTTTCTTCAATTCTGAGATATCGTCCTCTAAATCTTAACCCTAACCCCTACGCCTAATTATACCCTCGACTGTAACCGTATCCCTCACCTTTCGATCAATTTTTTTTAGTCTACATAACATGTTTAGCTTTTTAGCGCGTTACTTGTCAAAACAGCGTTGTCTGAATTGACAGAGCAAAGCCTCTGGAATTGGACACTCATTCATTCAAATTTTTTTTTATTCACGAATAGCAATCGATTTCAAAATATGTTCCCAAAAGATTATTACAAAGAAAAACACTAAAGAAACCAAGAAGCAAAGTAGAAATTATTTGAATAGAAGTGAAGAAAGTGTGTATACAGGTATACCTCTCTTATCGAAATTTCGCTTTACGCCACTTTTTTTTTATTACTCTTACGAAATAAGCTTTACCGACGAAGAAGCTACTGCGCGCTCGCAAAAATTTTGAGAACAAAGGAAATAATATATTAGTGCGTTATAAAATCATAGTTTTGTGGAATATGGAACGAAAAAAATACAACTAAGCCAAGCAAACAACACACGGGATCCCATTAAATCATTAGCTGGAAAGACCAGAGACCAGAAATACGCAACAAAGCAAAAATAACGTTTAACGTTTGTCTCGCAGTGAGTCATTATGAAAGCATTGAACTTCCTCTTTTTATTCCCCCTACGATATTTTCATACTCTCCGCGACATTAGTTCTCACAACTCAGGCTAAAGAACCATTATGTCCAATTTTGGGGGTTTGTAGTGTTAGACAGTGTTTCCATATAAATTGATAGTAATTTCCTCCTTGCTTTACACCAAATGGGATGGGACTATGAAAAGAAACTGCTTACTTTGGCTCTCATGAAGGATGGTGATGGGTTGAATATCGTCAACAGTCTTTACTGCCATACAGATAGTTATTAGAGAGTTGTTTTCGCGCTCCTCTTCTTTCCTCTGTGGTTGACACGTATCTGGCAATGTGGCTGAGCGCAGGAAAAAGTGGATTCATGCCTTTACGAAGGGTAATGATTGAACTCGAACTGTCTCCATTGAACGATGAAAAATTGTTTCCAGGGATCGGCTATGAAGAATTGATGAAATTGCTAGTGTATTTCTTCAAATATATGACGGACTCAGATAGGCAATCCTCACTGGATGAAATGTCGTTCCGAAAAGCTATCGGTGTACAAATTAAAATAGAGCTTCGCATCGTCTTGCATGATCTGACACAGAAAGAGGAGTATCAAGGAGGATTGATACTCACCGAGCAACTCGATAAGCACAAAGAGCAACAACAGCACACACATACACACACATACACACACACACACACACACACACACATATATATATATATATATATATATATATATATATATATATATATATATATATATATACTTACAACGAGGAAAAACAAAAACAAAACAGAAAACAACCACATAAAACTGTGATGAATCCAAAAGAATCAATCTGATCAGCATATTTTACGCCAGCGTATACAAATAAGGAATAGCATTAGCCAGTTTCTCATGTCCAACAATACGAGATCACATAGAGTTATCGCCCTTGGTGGTTTGAATGGCTACGTTCTCTTCGTTTCCAGCTACCTTTATGGTTGAAAAAACTCTTGTGAGTTACATATCTCCAAACCATAGATATAGTTCTTGAGATCCCAACCCTATCTCTGCTGTAACTGTATTCGTAGACCTCTGTGTAGATGTTGGCGCATACATATTTTGATTATAAAGTTAGCAGGAAATTTAAGAAAAAACGAAACAAGCAATTCTGGCAATTTTTAGCCATGAAGGTAGTTAGATTCTGGCAATCTTTATTCTATCGAATTTTTGGATCAAACAATCAAGGATTACCCATTATCGTCATTGAAGTATATTAGCGCAGCATATCTGCGATCGAAAATTTACCGATTTCCTTTACACCCTGTATTGATCTTTGGTGAAAAAGATGCTGATATTGATCTATAACCCACTTCATCTCCCCTTCCCCCTCTTTACATTGCTCCATTTTTTTTTTCATACTCGAATTATTTCTAACACATCAGAGTGATTTGACTATGAAGAAAACATTTCAAGAATACTCGACCAATAGAACGAGCTCTAAAAACTGAAACACTTAAGACCGAGTGTCCATCGATTTCATATAAAGAGAATCGGAGCCAACCCGGAAAAATTCGAAATGTAAAAACCTAAAAAAATAAATAAGATCATCATTTATCGATACTGGTTTTTTTCTCGCTTTTCAAAAAAAATTCGCTTTATTCCATTTTTTCGCTTTTAAAGAATGAAAAGTGGGACGGGAGAATAACGTGCAACGTTTGCTTCGCATCGAACCTTCTAAGAAGTACCAGGTATCCCCAATCCTTTTCTCTATAACAGTTTTTACATAAACTTAGATCTACCCAAACTGAGTCTAAAACCACACTATCTCTTTTTGGGTGGGGAGTCTAGGAAATAATGGTAATTGTATCTCCGCTTTATGCCATTTTGGCTAACAAATGATCTTAGTAGGGATGCTCTGCTTAACTATGAGATTAAATTTATTCTATACGACATAGCGGAAGTTGTTCCAGGGTGAGGAGCAAGGATATATCAAATAACCATATCTTCGTCTGGTGCAGAACCACAGTATTGGGACACCGACTGTGTATAACCTACGTTCGTCTGTAATAAAGTCGGTATTAGTCATTGAGTGAGAATGGAACTCAGTACAGTAGTAAATGCAACAAGCATCCAATACATTTCAAAAGGCTATTACAGATTTGGAGATGACAGAATTTGGATTAAACATTGGAAAATTTAAAAAAAAAAGAAATTGAAATAAGATTGAATATTTGAAAGTTTGAGAGTCAAAGTTATATTGGTACTGACAAAGTTGTTTTTTCTAGAGGTTAAGTGGGGAATCTTATTAGATTGGCTGTTTGGTAGCTAGGTGACTTAATCAGTGGTGATATTAAGCCAGAGGATGGTAATTATCGATATGTGAGGGCATAGTTACCACGTTGAAATAGTTGGTTAAAATTTAGGGTTAATGTTTTTCTATAAAGTATGTAGCTCTAATTCATGTTTATACCTTGTATTTCATATTGAGGGAATTAGATTTCTGATGTATCTTAAATGAGTTGTGGTAAGTGTTTATCATTTTATATCTAGCAATAAACGCCTATCTAAAATTGAAGAGGATACATTCAACACCATTGAGAGGATTAAATTTAAATATAAACAAGATAACTGTCAGAAGCGAATGAAAAAAAGATATAAAAAAGCACTAACGCTAACGACGTATATGCAAATCGAAAAACATCTATAAACATCAACCCAACACTCACGAGGAATTTATTTAAGAGGAAATCATCAGAGCATACAAATTGACAAAATCAACAATGATATATCCAGCATCATCAAGAAGTTATACATCAGCGACAAAATAAACAAAATTACTACGAATGGTGCCTATATACTATCTAAGGACCATAAGACCGAATTCCTCAGAAAAACATAGTCTAGATGGATCCCTCCAGCAAAAACGGGATTATGACATGTGTCGAAACAAATATTACAGAACATCATTGATAAAGTTGAAACTAAACTTCTGTATGATCGAACGATGGGTACCACGAATATGATCAACTGGTTCAAGAGTATTAAAATCAAACAACGATTCACATTCGTTCAATTTGACATAATTCATTTCTACCACCCTATCACTGAGTGAATCTCTGACAATGCTATCATCTTTGCTGAATGAAACACTGACGTACAAATACAAAAAGTTGACATGGTCAGTCTATCCGTCTGGTTGGCTGGGAATCTATGTATCACGCCTACAGGCTGCACCAATGGAGCTTGATGGACGAAAGCTGAAGCATTTTCTTTTTATGTCTAAAAAAGCATTTTTTTTCTAAATTTTCTTTGCGATGTAAACTTCAGCTAAATTAATCCCTTAGTTTGTGGCCAGCTGCATTCCCACTCTCTTTGTTGAAAATTCAGACTTTCCCAGTATTCCCTGTCCAACTAAAGACAGAAGAAGTAACTTTTTCACTGACTACCCTTCTTTCACCAAATTTCAATTGATCACCCCCAATACGGCATGCTGCATGAGACGCTGGTTACCTGACGGTTTTTATCGATGGACTAACAGGGCTTGTTCATCCTATTTCCTCTCGTACCATCCCAAAGGTTGTCGATATTTGGCCAAAGCTTAACCTGTCATTAACAGCTTAAGTTTTGTAAAAGCTCACATGTTTTGTAAAGACCGCGAAGTTCACAAGATGAGTACCTCGTGTAAAAGCAATCAATCAGTCGGTGAGGTCTTTTGTTCTAGAACAACAAAGGAAGAAGAAAAGGAGAAGTATTGATTACGAAAACTGTTTTGAGACCCCAGGGATTGTGAAGAATGATATTGGAACGGGAAACAATGAATGGGACTTTTACACGGGTCTGTGTTGTTCAGTATTCCTGTTCTGACATTGATCTAAGCAAGGCCGGCCTAAGGTACTTGTAACAAGGGTCGTTGCAATGGCACCCAAAAGCTACGAATGGATAAATAAATACGTTCGTATTTATTTATCCCTGATGTGAAGTCAGATTTTTCAGGAATATCTGACCATTGAATCTGGTAAGACTAAAAGAAACAATTGGAAAAAAACAAACAATTCATATTACTTTTTTCATTCTTATATATTTACTTGTATCATTGTAAACGGTATATGAATACAAGCACAAAGTGTACCAAAGTTCATCTCATGGGGCATCAGGAACCCTTGGGTCGTCTCTGGATCTACAGAAGCACCTCACAGTGAGATGATGGCTAGCAAGCAAGTCACACAGACCATTATTACTGCTCCGATATCAATAGGTGGATCACAAACATGGCTTTGTCCAGCACCAGACTAAACTAAGCTTATTAAATATCAACATTGGAATAATGACAAAATAGGAACTAAGTTCATGTGCATTCCGTCTGGAATCTCACCTAATCTACTGCTCTAAGTCTGATGGAAAGGGAAATGACAGCCATATAGATTTTTCGATTCAGAGATATTGTCAGCAATTTTCAATCTGGGCACACAGATATTTGGATTCAACGCGCTAAGTACTCCTCAAATCACTACATGCTATATATCAAAATACTTTGTCCTCAGCACTTTAGGTATGCACTTTTCGGAATATCTGCCCAGTCTAGCTCTGTTGTAGCAAGATGATTTGCAAGCTATTGTGTCAGACCATTGCTAGACGGTTCACTCTTCCGTATGAGTTTATGCTTGAATCCATGTAAATACGCATACGCGCACATTTATACATACGGACATAATTTTGTGCACCAGTGAAACACAAAGCCAAGATAGAGGGGTAACTTGGCGGAAATCAAAATTACGATACAAACAAATGGATCCGTCAGAGGAGTCGTAACGAGTGCCAATGTTCCTGAGCGTTTAGAAAATTACCAAACGAATCATAGTACGTTACAAGAGAACAATACTTGCCAAGCCCTACTGTCAGTACCATGTAGCTTTGTACAACCTCCTTAATGTTACTCAGAGATGAGAATGAGTACCACTTAGTTACTCTCATTCTCTCGAGCAATGTCAAGAAGGATCTCGCACGGTACCCTGACGGTCTACTATCGTCATAGTATGATTTGGTTCCGAGGGTCAAACTCCTCACACGATCACTGTTTTGATTTGCTAACTCCAAGATATTTGCTCTGTGGTAAGCACTCAGGGTTGTTTATTTATATATAAGGGCTCAAAAACTTTATTTGCCAAATTTCTAAGACCTCAAAACCTGAAAAATCCACCATTTTCTTTTCTGTCTTATCTTATTCCATTGATACGTGTAATTTTTTTTTTAATATCCGAAAGGTCCCTGTTTTGGAACCGTCAAAAACAGTGATCTGCTAACGGAGGGGGGCATTCAAACTGAGGTAAGAATTGGGAAAATCTGGGATCACAAGAGAGAGAATGTCATCTGGGACTCTGAGAACCATTCTTCTAGAACGAAAGCCTCCCTCTCCCTGTGCTACTTATCTATAAATGGTTTATTCCGAATTACGATACAAGTACTTTGAATATCTCCTCGAAGAACGAAAACGGGTGCCCAACAAAAAGTTCGAACTTGCCAATCAAAAGTGTTGCCCATCCAGAAAGCCTTTCTGCGCTAGTTTAGCTACCAAAAGCACTAAGTAAAAAAAGAAATAGACAAAAAAAACCCAAACAAACAAAGAACAATACGAAACAAAACGCCAAAATGGCCCAAAACACATCAGAATAAATGCAAGAAATGGTCAAAATATATGAACACCTCCGCGCTTAGTGTGTACACTACCGAGGGAAGAAACGCACTGAATTTAGCAACACTGCCAACCGATGCGCCGTTGTCTTCGCCGTCATCTGTAGGTCACCGTCATCACTGTCCATACGATGACAAGAACACGCAGAAAGATCCATGGAAGGATGGTGACTGCTATGTATCCGAAGAAGAAGACGCTCAACACGCACAGGCATAAATAGGATCAGCCTGGAAACAATGGACCATTCGCGTAGTGTTATTGATCCGAACAAAGAAGATATTTTTAGAGGGCACTGAAAACACGCCATTTTGTGAGATTCTGGATTAGATATTCGCAAGATTACAGCCTTCAACATGATTTTTTAAAACCAGCTTTCCTCGTTGTGGCTACCCAGTTTTGTTAGAAACTATCAACAAAAATCTGTCGCCAAAATTGTCAACCATGATTTCTTCAGTTTTCAAGTTCATGCTTCGAATTTCAACATTTAATCTTTGATATACAAAATCTCTCCATGTTTTTTTTTTAATTACCCCCTTAAAAGATTTTAATGGGGATTATGAAATTAAAATGTAAGTTTATGCTAAATCAATATTTAATTCAGACTTTTTTGTGATCATTGCCGAGCAAAAGATGAAGTAAGTTATTTATTGATCACTCTTTTTCCCAAATTTTTAATTGATCACCATCATGCAACCAAAAGTCGCCAGTCACGGACAGTTTCTATTGCGTGACTAACTAGATTAATTTTTCATTTTTGTTTGTTTTCAACTAATTTTTGTTGGGCGTGGTCGTGGGAATACTCATATGAGTTGCAAAACGAAATATAGATTATTATCCGTGTATCCCTGAATCGGTTAAAAGAATAACTTTCATTCAATGTTATTTTTGTGGAACTTTACTGAAATGATTTTAGTTTGACACAATACCGAAATAATCGAGCATCTCACGAAGAACAATAAACTGCCAGATAATTTTTCCAACCAATGAAACACACCCACACATCCATACATATATATATATATATATATATATATATATATATATATATATAGAGAGAGAGAGAGAGAGAGAGAGATAGATGGATGGATAGATAGATAGATAGATAGATAAATATATATATATATATATATATATATATATATATATATGTATATATATATATATATATATATATACATAAGCATCGAACTGTTACCGATTGGGTTGCGTTGCTCTTACCATTAAGCTAAACAGCTGCCAGTAATGCAAAGGCCCAAATACCCGTTTGCACTCCATTACAATACCCCGATGAGAAACCTTCATAGTCTCAAACAAAAACGAACCCAAGTACATACCACTCATAACGACCTTCTGCAACACACTTCCTCCTCTGTAACATATAATCGATAATAGATGGAATATACTTACACTTAAAAGAGAACTACAAAAAATATTCCAGGAACCATGCATCACCGCCTACCACAGACCCCATAACATTAAAGACACATTTTGTAACACTATAATAAAGAACAAAGTCTCAAATAGCACACCCTTAGAACCATTAAATTTTGCCCACCCTGCAACATCAGAAATCGTCTATGCTGCAACCACCTTAAGCACACCAACACCTTCACTATCTCTTTCACTAACAAGACTTTCTACATATATCATAACGATACCAGTCGTAGCAAACGAATTGTATACCTCTTAGAATATATGGTAGTTCAACATTAGACCCAATAAGTACAGGTTCCGAATTAAATCTCTCATTCAACCGACTCCCAGGAAAACTACACTTCTGCACCCAGCCACTATTTCGGCACGGACTATAAAAGTACCATCACTCAAAAAAAAAAAAAAAAGAGAAAAAGAAAAGAAAAGAGTACGTCTCACAACACGACAAAAATTCTATTACTACATGAGGATATGTGGATTAATAAACTCACATCTCTCTCTCTCTCCGTACTGACTCAACACTAAAACTGCACCAATATCTAACTTTATAATCCTCTCACTCTTGATTACTCTCTGCTCACCAACTCCCTATCTTCATACCTGCACTTAAGACCACACTTCTACCAAGGCTCAAACAACCCTTAATACACATATACTCCTATTCCCTGAAACAACCTCCCTATGAAATCTCGATAGTAAGGAATACCTACTTATAATCAATGTTACAATTTGATCCTATATTATCTATTCCTAACTCTCCTCTTATGTATATAAAACACTGGGAACTTCACACATAGTCACCAAGGCCCCTACGTATAGACTAACTATGGTCTATTTTACTAGTATGGTCTACTCTACTTGTACCACTCAAAGCCAACCGACATTTCAGAACATCTAAAGAAAACATTTAGGAAACAGAACAAGTATTCTCCAACCAATACAAAATCATACTTAACAAATACTCCCTCTACCTTATATCCTACTACCTCGATCATCATTAGAGATATTCTCAACCCAAACTTTCTAAGTACTCAGATAGCCACTTAACTATCATCCAGCACTCCAGTATCCTTGACGACCGATTCTCAAAAATGTCCATTCCCTGTGACAACTATACCCAATAAAATACCCATAACTACTGCTACTACTCACAACAAAATATCCAATCGAAACACCAGATATTCTTTCATATACATAAAACAGTCCGGACTCACCAGCGCAACCTTCCACGAACCCTCATTTTTTGTTTCCATTTTTGATTTCAAAGCGAAAGGTTTGATTCTGAATTTGTTTGCTATTGAAACCTAACGTTTTGACGGCTAAAAGATACACACGTGGTACAAAAGATGGGAACTCTTCCCAAAACATGTATAGCATACTGATTGATTCATTCATGAATTAATCAATTAACTAATAAGTCTCCATATACTTGTACTCTTGAGTTTGACTCATTTCTTATTATTTATATATATATGCACGTATATATATATATATATATATATATATATATATATATATATATATATATATATATATACATATACATATATGTATATATAGGTATAGTATGTACATATATAAATATATATATATATATATATATATATATATATGTCTCATTCCCTATCGTCCACACACACACACACACACAGACACACACACACACACACACACACACACACACATATATATATATATATATATGAAAACACGGCGGAGCAAATACACAAACCCCTTATATATATATATATATATATATATATATATATATATAGCAAGTCTAAGACATTCAGAGGATCAATTCAAAGACATCGTTGTGCAGATGCTGCTGCTTTTGCAGTCCATACTAGAGATGTTATGCAGGTTATAATCGATTAATTTTCAGTTATTTATGTTACATTTGTACATCCAATCAGGAGACGATAGTAAAGTTTATTTCTGCACAAGGCGGACCTCATATTGAGCCAAATATCTTTGAAAGAAAAGAAGAAATCAGATTAGACGTTGTTCTTATAATTAGGAGGTACCTCATCAAAGTATTCAAATGTAGATGCTGGAATCCACTCAGGAATTGTAAAAGACAGCACATCTTTTTGTAAATTTGGAAAGAAAGGAATGGTTGATGGCGGAATAACTATTCGAACAAAAATCAACGCTTATAAGACATGCATTCTGACGAAACTCAAAACTCGATAACAAATAGCAGATACTCACAGGAGACACTGTGTTACTTCAGAATTGAGTCACGCATAATCACGAACCGAATTGGATGGATATGGCTTGTACTCATGAGCAACGAATGATCCCCAGATCGGCTTTATTTGGTGAGCTGCAGTCTGGTAAGCACCCACAATACAAGCCTATGGAGAGGCACTGGGCAGAATAAAGGATAATCTCAAGAATTTTTGAACGAATGTAGGAGAGTGGGAAAAGATGGCGCTCGGCCTAAGGGAGATGATGTGTTCTGTTGAGAAAGGCAAAATACGAAGGCTGAACTGAAACACGCCATGCTCAAAAGAGTTTCTGTGGTTCGACAGGAGAATGTAAATAATTGGTAGTCTAATGTCTGTGGTCGTACTCTTCTTCCAAATGCAGGCTAGTAAATCACTTGAAATAACACATAAATATTCAATATGTGGCAAGCTTTACATAACAAGTCCTGGATTGAACAGACAAGTGCAATCTCACAGGCAGATTCAATAATCCTGTGGGTAGTCTCATTAATGTCTGTAATGTGCGTTTCGAGCTTTTCAGCAGCTGGTCTCAAAACCATATTAGAGCAAGTGTATTTGTTGGGATATATATAAATGTGTATGTATGTATGTATGTATGTATGTATGTATGTATATTTGAATATGTATGTACTCATATATGTATGTAAATGCAAGTATAGGGATATGTATATGCATGTGAATCAATATTCATGAATATTTAAGTATATGAATATATATATATAGGCATATGTACAAGCATATATATATATATATATATATATATATATATGGATATGCATCTATAGATACAAGTTTATATGCTAATTGATATATATATATATGGGTATATTCATGTGTATATATGTATATATGCATATATATATACGTATGTATATATACAAGTGAGTATATGAATTATCAGTATATATTCGAATTTTTTAGTTCCTGTGGAGAACATTGTTGTACTTATACCCTAATCCTATTTCTGAGATGAGAGTTTTCCTCTACGTATTTTTCGTTGCAACTCCGACAAATACTGTCATAAATGATGTTTTTAATGTATAAACAGATGTTGATTTGATTTCGAACGTTGCATGACATGAAGTGAATCCTTTAAAAACTCAAATGGCAATGGGTAAGTCATATTGCAAGAATGGTAGACGAACGATGGACATCGCGACTAACGACATGGATTCCAAGTGATCACATATGCAATCAAGGCCGGTAGAGTACCAGATAGAGAGACGAGATAGACAAATTTAGAAAGTACGGGCTCCGCTACGCCCACAATGGAGAGGTGCAGCAAATCCTGTGGAACCACAGACATTAAAAAACTGATGATGATGAGAATAGCAAGTAATTTCTACGGTTTGTTGGTCTGTAGTGTACGTCGGTTAGGATTTCTCTTTCATTTTTTTTAATTTTACAGTGTAAAAATGGAATTTCGCGTTCATTGAATCCAACCGTCAAGTTGATGTGTTCATGTATGTTATTGAACGTGCTACGTGGGTGTAGAAGTTCTTCTTTCCATTTGTTCCGTATTGCATATGTATATACAACTTTGGTTCCCATTGCTGTTCCACTGAATTGTGTGAAAAAGTTGTTGCTGAATTGGGAGGCGTTGTTTTCTAAAACGATGGATATAAGTATGAAATTTTCATTAAATCTGTTCGGCATTTTATTTGGGCATTCATTAAGCTTGGATTCAAGTGCTTTCAGTCCTAGTTTGTGGTTAATATTCAGGAATAGGTAGTACACATCGAAGTAAAATAAGAGAGTATTGTTTTTAGTTGTTTCGGGGAGTTTTCTTGAAAAATTCGTCGTGTCATTTAGAAAGCTGGGACGTGTTTGGTTGGAAGTTTTTGCATAAAATCGCATAGATTGCTCAGTCAATTGGATAAAAATGATGAGCCTGCTATTGTCAGGCGCGGTTTCAAATCTTTGACATTCGGTATACTAACCTCTCGTGTCGATGATTTATATATATATATATATATATATACACATATATATACTCATACACACACATACATACATATATATATATATATATATATATATATATATATATATATATATATATACATATATGAAATTTTGTATAGTAGTGTTTACGCATATGTATATGCATATATATATGTGTGTATTTATATGCATATATATGTATATAAAAGTATGTATTTATATAAATACATATATATATATATGTGGATGTATGCATATATATATATATGTATGCATAAATATGCACGTACATGTATTGGTGCTTATATGCGTTCATACGTATATATACATATATTCATATATATATATATATATATATTTATGTGTGTGTGCGTGTGTGTAGATGTGCATGAACACATACATGCATTATACCGCATGTATAAGCATATATAATCTCCTTTATACATACGTGTATACATGCATATTTATGTATATATATATGTATATATATATATATATATATATATGTATATTTATATGTATATATATATATGTATTTATGTATATATATACGTATACGTGCATACATACATGCATATATATACACACACACACTCATATATATAAGTATCATCTATATTTATTTCAATATTTTTAATCTAAAAGCATTTATATTTGTGATTCTCTCTAACAGAAAGTAGCAAGAAGGCAACAAGGAAGACATTGCGTAGTCTTGGTTTATTGACAAAATACACCAGGGACCTCCCCACCATGATGGCACTGAGAATCAACGGTGCAAGCAGCATAAAGAATTTACATTTATTGATTTAGCTGGACCAAAAGACTCAAGACTATCACCTTTGTTCTTATCTAAGGAATCAATTAACTCAGACAGACGCGTCTATAGGGATGGGAAGATGGTTAGCTGCTATTGGTTTTCACCTCTTATTCACAGCAACATCAGAAATGGGCAACAATACACACCTGGAAGACTAACTACATTCATTCTTCAGAGTTCATATACATATCAGAGATGTTGAAGTTTAAGCAGCACCAATCAGCACACAGACACATAAACTCTCTCTCTCTCTCTCTCAATTGCACACACACATAAACGCGTATATAGATGTGGTGTGTGTGTGTGTGTGTGTGTGTGTGTGTGTGTGTGTGTGTGTGTGCATATATGTGAATACATTTATTTATTTATTTCACATACACAAGAGTGAATCATTTGCAATTGTAACAATCAGCACCCATGTTCAGGTGCTAAATCTGATAACACCTCAGACACCTAGAGAAACATTTGGCTGTGGAGTTTATAAATATATATATATATATATATATATATATATATATATATATATATATATATATATATATATATATAATAATGCAGAAGTTATGATACAAAGTACGTTATCTAAATGAGAATGGACTTTTTGGTGGCATAATTACAGGAGCAAAACAAACCATGATATCATATATATATATATATATATATATATATATATATATATATATATATATATATATATATATGTATATATATATATATATATATATATATAATGTTATTGCAAAACGAATAGATTACATACTTTCTATGTACTTATGAATCAGATAAAATGAATAATGAATATTTCAATTTATAAGTATGCATACATGTATAAGTACTTATATATGTGTGTGTATGTTGATTTGACGCGTAAGTGTTGATATATGTTGATCTACGAGGGAGTATCGCCTTTTTCCGAAGTTTTTTTTGGGGGTCGATGGTAGGTGAGATTATTGAATCCGGACACCATCCATCAATTATGAAACCTCTTTTCCCCTGAGAACTGACCATTTCAGTCCCGACCATACTTCTGATAGCTTTTTCTCATTGAAGACATGCCAAAAACCCACAGATGCAGGGAACAAACATCATCTGACCCAACCTCGTACAGATCCTTCCCATTTCAAATCCAACTCGACTCCAACCTACGCAGATATAAACACCTCCCCTATTGCTCCTACTAAAAAAAACATCCAACAGAAATATCCCCATTTCATTCTTAAACCTCAAACATAAAAACAGCAAAGTTTTCTCTCACTGCTGCAAATTTTCTTCTGAAAAAGATGGCTGACGACCGTTAAATGCATCAAAATATTCCCACGTTATTATCTGAGATATAACACCTGCTTTCTCTTGAGTTTTTCTTTTCACCTCCCAATTGTCACTTTCATCAATATTTCTGACAGATTACTTTACATCATTAATACAAACATATATACATATACCTATATATATATATCTTGTATATATATATACATATATATATATATATATATATATATATGTATTTTCATATATATACATATATACACATATGTGTATCCTGTTAAGAAATTGGCTTATGATTCAACGGAATGATTATAAATTGCGTTATATCATATTGAAACATATATTTCTTATTAACACAATAGTCTGCATTTTAAAAAAATACAGAAGTTATATACAAAGAATAAACAAAAAAGAGGAATTAGTCATTGTCACCATTATTTGGGCTGTTGCATTATCAGCAGCTCTTATGCTCAATGATAAAAGCAACGCTACACTAAAGCGGTTACTCTATCGGTCGCAGGTTCGATTCCTGCAGCAGCCTCTTTTTCTCTAATCGTTTATTCTATTTGAGCGTCAACGCCAAATGATACATCCTCCATGTAATAACGGGAGATCATTTCAGAGTTTCAATGTAGTGTAATACAATTTATAATCATATATGTATCTATATATATGTATATATATATATATATATATATATATATATATATATATATATATGTATATATATATATATATGTATATATATATATATATATGTATATATATATATATGTATATATATATATATATATATATATATATATATATATATATATATATATATATATATGTCCTTAGTAGTCACTTTATAAATATTTATTTAGCAGTGACTCACAAACTCTGCTATTTCAAATACTTATCTGCAGGTATTTACAAAGTTAAGCAAGACGCCCTTTATATCAGGACTCCCAGTGACGAAGACACTTACAAGTGGGATGTATGAGTCTGTAATTATCCATACAGTCGCTCAAAACTTGAGACAGTCACTTTTTTTTCGTTCAACGTCAACTTCTGCGAAATAATTGTGTTTTTTTCTTTAAATCTCAGCTTGTGCCGAAAACCAAGCTTTGCAGAGATATTTCGTCTTAAATGGAATTATTATTTGCTGAGCTTTAGCACTAGCCTGAGGATATTCATCGTTTACTGATATCCAAAACTCAGTTAGCTCAATGTTGGAAAGTCTTATTGTTTTTTTTTATCAATCTTTTGTCACAAAACATAACAATAAGATTTTCTCCCTCTGCAGACGTAGAGTCAGATCAAGATTGAGCCCTGAATGGGTTTTGAATCCGTACAAAATTCAACCGATTATTTCCTGGAAAAATATTTTATAAACCAGTTGCCAAGCTGAGATAGGTGCTCTCCAAAAACAAATTTTATATCGTGAGAAAAATCAACTTTATTGAAATCCAGAAACTGTGTTGACAGTGGGATACACTCTTTGTTTAGTTTCCTCTTCCATAATAATAATTTTTCCTGAGTGCTGAAACTTTCTCTACCAATCTCAAAATAGACATGTTGCTTTCCTGCAAGGGAATATTTAACACATTCAACTTCAAGGAAAATATTCCAAATCTACGAAGTATCTGGCGTATTAATGTCCCTCTTTTTCAAGATACACGTAGAGTTCCTGTCATAATTTCAAGGTACGGGCCGCTGCCACAAGAAATAGCAAGCTGTAATATCAATAAACGATGAATATTCCCCAAGATATGTATTCGGCTCGCATATTTTTGCATAATAAAAAAAAATCTTTCAATGGCTAACTTTCATAAAGCTGATAGTTTTCCCTGGAGGATACTCTTATGATAATGATTCCCTGTGAATTATAAAATAGGTCCAGAGTAAATCCGGAGCCTTGCTTTGAATAAATGCTTGCAACCCACCGTGAGATCTGGGCCTAGAATCATCACCATCTCTATAGACACCTACGCACTTTATCAACTACTAATTATTTCCAATCATAAATGTGTCAAGGATCTCAAGCAAATCTCAAGCTTTTGTACGTGATAATTTTACAAGGAATATCTTTTACAATGTTATTAGCCACTACGAATCATCTACGTACGTGCAGTAGAATCATCTACGTACATAACAAATCAAATTATCATCCTCACTACAGTCCATGGCCTTTTTCAAGCAGTATCCCGAAATCTTTCCTTTACATTCTCCCAATTAATTGATCATTGAAGTCCTTCAGCAAATGCTCGGTTCTGCAACTAATTGATAAAAGCGCCTTGAAATACAGTTTCCCAGCATATTTACCGATTATAATGCTGACCGTATCCTGAGCAGATGCTATAGTCTGATTTTCTTCCACGGCATGAGGCATTCCACATTTTGGCTATCTTTAAGCCACCGAGCAGGATGTTAGCAAAGTATTGCTTGGTATCAACGCACTTCTTGAAAGGTATTTTTTGGTTGTTTTAGATCTTTTGATTTTCTAGTGAAATTGTCACGGAGTTTACTAAACATGTCCTGATAATTGGTTAACGTTCTACTTTACTATGGTGCCCAAACTTTCAGACACGATGGACATTCTGGTCTTTTTCCACCGTTGATATAAGACATGGTAAACTAAAGTCCAAATAACTACCGTCATATTTCCTATATTCCCGCTTCTTCCCATTTCGTTTTCTGGATTGCATTTTGCCATCTCTCTTTGAAAATAGTTATCTAAAGTTAATGAGAACTCTTCCATTTGTAGGGAGACAAGGAGCATAATTTGAAATTAATTGATTTCAACTAAGTTTTAAAAATTTTGTTCTTCAACCTATTCGCATGAGATTGATTTTCTATTTTCTATTGATACATTTAATTCAGCTTAGTAGCCCGAACACACTGCTATTCAGGGGATTCAATCTTCAATGCAGCCATGGAGTATCCGTGGTTATCTATATGAAATTACAATGGGCTCTTTATCGCTTTGGAAGATCGGGATTTTAACCACCAGAAAATTTACTTTTTTGATCTTCTCCAGGACTCACAAAGCCCTTATTTCGATACATTGGACATAGAGTGAAATTCACAATTTCTGTTTTAAATATTTTCTAGTATACCTTGATATTACTTAATCGGACGATTTTATCTTATTATCTTTTGTTTTGATCTTGAAATGGAATAGACGGGCCAAACACTCAATCCCCATTTAGATTTTAATTTTAGTTTTATTATGAAAAAAAAAGTATAAGAAAATAAAATAGTTGAGAAACAAATTGAAAAGCAAGGATGTTGTCGAGTAATTTTCTTCCAAAGATAAAATTTTGAAGTTCGTTTGTACGCTCCTGTAAAAATGCGGAGTTTTTTTCAAATCGTACAGAATTTCCACGTAAAACTGAATGAAATAAATATTTTATAGCTCAAAGTGAAAAATAAAAATCCAGCATTTATTAAACCGATTTATTTAAAAGTTTAAACAGATATTCAATCAGCTATATTGTTCGATGGAATTAACGAAGTTACTGCTTTCTGGTAATTCAATAATTTGTTT
>OY735215.1:47148637-47261137 GCA_963457665.1 Thysanoteuthis rhombus
GTGTGTGTGTATGTGTGTAACTTTTCAAGTTCAGTGGATTTGAAGATTATGTTCTATGAACGTATCTTTGTCCCCGTCTTCCTTCCTGGGCTGATATATCAAGATATCCAACCAAACATTATTTCATCTGCCTTCTTGTCAGTGTTAATTAGCCTTAAACTGGCCGGATGCCACTAGGAGAAGTCAGATTTCTGTTTTATCTCGAAACTTTCTAGCCTAGCACGTATGCAGAGAGGTTTCCACTGCTTTATCCTGCAATAAAATTATGCCAATAACTTTTAGTTTGTGATCTAATCCCTTGAGCACAAAGATCGTGTACCCTTTAGAGAAAATACAATTTATGATTCGAGCTCCTCGGAACAGACAGTATCTCAGAAATATTGTGGGACGAAACCAATTCATACATTGTTATAGAAATTCGTAGACGTTATTATGCTAAATACTTTTCGTTTCTGTAAGTATGATTAATTCAAAATGGCTGCCAACCCGTATACAATCCAAGTGGTTTTTAGTTTTTTGTTTGATAAAAGTACAGATCATATATCACAATCTCCATACATTTGATATTGTCATGGACTTCTCTGAGATGGATATTCGAGATAGAAGATCCATTCAAGTCACAAAAATGATGTTGATTCATCATCATCATCATCATCATCATCATCATCATCATCATCATCATCATCATCATCATCATCATCATCATCATCATCCTTTAAACTTCTGTCGTTGGACATAGACCATCCCCAGCATTCGCCACACTCCTCTACCTTTAATGAAATGATACCATAAGGAAGAAAAATAACGAATATGTATCAGGAAGCATCAACCAAAACGGGCACTAGAACTGTAAACATGGGTTTCTTTCAGTTTTTACACTGGTTTGGCTGGAGCTACAAGACTGAAAATTTCCTGTAGTACTTCTTATTACACCCAGAAATTTTTTTTAGAAAATCCTCTAATTACTTTTTGGAGGGGGGTTCAATGTAAGTGTATGCTAAATTGGTTCCATATTTTGTATGTAGCAGCACTTGCATTTTTTTTGAAAATCTAGATTCATCTTAATCGATAACTATCCAATAGCAAGTGAGATGAGTAACCTTTCATTTATCACCTCATTTCTCAATTTTTAATTGATCACCCCGAGCATGTGTTGCCATGAGACCTGGGTCGCTTGATGGTTTCTACTGAGTGACTAACAGGACCTGTTCTAGTATAAAAAGTATTCTCCTCCATTACAGATAGTCGGAGAGATTTGTGGATGATTTCTTCTTGGTTGCTAAAATATTTAACTATGAAAGATCAATAGAAAAAGAATTTGAATACTTGACAAGTAGAACGATATTAAATTTGTAACACTTTCACAGCTTTTGGGACGAAGAGTATCGATGATAAAAAGAAATCAATGCAAATAGTTCATAAATCTCTGGCCGATTTTCACCTTTCTTTTCTGTCTTTTCTTGAAACAGTTTTACAAAATATACAAAACAAATCGCTAATGTTAAAAGAGTAACGTTCCATTAATACAAATTATCAGCTTTCTTTTTAGTATTTCAAACCAGCTCAGTTGCCACACTGTGATATGCAGAATAGGTAATGATCGTTCAACTCTGTGATTTATTTTTAATGTCAAAATTTCAAAATAGGATATTTTGTTTTCTTTCTCAGAAGTTGCAAGAACTCTTTCTCTTGAAATCGCTCTCATATTAGAGACCGTCAACCAACGCAGTCACAATAGGTTTCTCCCGTTTTCAAATTGGTCTGACTGGCTGACTGGTTGGCTGGCCGGCTGGCTATAGATGTATCATACATATAAGCTGCACCATTGAAGCTAATGGGATTTCATTTTCAGCATTAACTCTTTATGTCAGGAACTTTTTTTTGAATCCCTTCAAATGGTATTTTTTAGTGAAAACTTCAATTTGTAATGTAAGTTTATACCAAATTTATTCTTTTGATGGGTCTACTAGGATTCACTTTTGTTTCTTTGGAAATTCTGACATTTTTAGTGACCACTACCAAAGAAAAAAGTGATAGAGGTAACATATTTTTGATCACTCAATTTTCACCAATATCTAGATTGATCACCCCCAACACGTCCTGTTGCCGAAAGATATAAATGGCTTGACATTTTTTTTTATTGTGTGACCAACCAGACCTGATTAATTTATATTTGATCGTCTTTATTGTCTCTTGAATTCGTAATAAATTTCTCCAACGCAATATTTTGTTTCAAATTGTAATTCACATTTGCATTAAAAAGCAATTTATCATTTTCAATTCTAGAAAATATTTTCTACTCAAATAATAATGGCCTTCAGAGAAACGCCACGATATTTACACCTAGCATGATAAACATGTATAACGAATATGGTCCTTATATATAGTTGAGAAATGGATAGCGCTAAGACGTTGTTGGAGACAAAGGATTTTGGCTTCACATGGTTTGGTGTGAGCACCGACGTTACTGGAGATGTAGAAGGAGGGAAAGAGATGTATAAAGAACATCAGCGCCAAGTATAAACGTGGGCGCAGAGATGAAATAAAGGAAAAAGGATATATTCAAGTATTTGGATAGCCAAATGAAACCTACATTTAATATAGGAACATTACTGAGCATGAAATACATTTAATGAAAACATTAAGACGATCAATCGAAGAGAAGAGAAGAATGAGTTTCTTGGTTAGAGGTAGGAGCTTTTGTCACCATCATAGTACAGTCGTCGGAGTCGAAGCAGAGAGGTGTCTGAACAGCTTTTGAATCCACGAGGCTTGTTGCGTACCAGTGGATAGAGACCGGGTTCAGGTGTGTATGTCGAACGCTCAAGTTACAGGTGCCACTTGGAGGTATCTTCTGACGCAGGAGAACACACGGCGGACAGTCTATTGTGAGACAGGAAATACATGGAGTTTAATCCATTAGTGTTTCCCGAAGTACGGAGAATAAGGAAACAGATCATTGTGGCTATCAAATAGCAAAAAAGCATTGTCATTCCATTCATGAGAGTTACAGGTGAAAACGCGTTTGGAGCACATGGTGAGGACACAGTTGAGTAGATGTGTAGCTGTGCATATATGAGATGCCTCAACATCGGAGAATTGGAATGGAAAAAGTAAATACAGAGATGGGAAAATGTTTAGTTCGGATCGGCCGGGAGGCCGGCAAAATGATACCGATCTTAGAGAGGAGGAGGAGAGAAAGAGTAGCTGGCAACGTTAAACCGGAGCCAGATGTGCGTAACCAGCTAGAGATGCCGGCGCCAATAAGCAACAGACCGCGTGTGTTCAGGGTTTTTTCAAGGGGTCGTCGAAGGAAGTGACGTTTTCGATACCTAGCTAAAAGAAGGGTTTTGTATTTTTTTCTCAACTAAAAATATAGGGAGACGCTACACGTACATTTACACAGTATTTGCAGTCTGTTCCTATTAAACTATCTTTCTATCTATCTCTATGTGTGAGCATCTATCCATGTATCCATCTAGCAATCGGTGAGTAGATCTATGTATATATTTATCTATCAATCTATCGAGCAATCTGTGAGTCGATCAATATGTGTGTATATCTATTCATCTATCTATTTTTGTGCATACCTATCTACTTTTCTTTCTCTCTCTCTATCTATCTATCTATCTATCTATCTATCTATCAATCTATCTATCTGTGTATATGTATGTATGTATGTATGTATCTATCTATCTATCTATCTATATGTATTTTTTCTGTGTGTAACTTATACATCCTTAGTGTGTCTATAAGTCTATTCACATGTGTTAGTATCTATGTATGCATGTATCTATCATATATTGATTGAAAAACAATCTATTCATGTATTCGTCTATCTATCTATCTATCTATCTATCTATCTATCTATCTATCTATCTATGTGTCTATCTATGTATGTACCTATATCCGTATGTATCTCTCAGTCCGTGTGTGTATCAATCTACTTATGTATCAGGCTATCTATTTTTCTGTACATCTATCTACATGTCTGGCTGTATATATCTATCTATTCGTGTGTGTATCTGTCTACTTATCTATGCATCGATCTGCATGTTTCTATTTATTTATCTGTTGATCGATTCATTTCTGTGTATTTATGTATGTATAGCTATTTATCAATTTGACAATCTGTGTTTGCTCTTATTTCTATATATCTGCGCATGAGCGTATCTCTCTCTCTCTCTCTGTGTATCTATATCTACTTGCCTATATCTATGTACTCTCGTGTCTGTGAATTTATCTGTTCATTTATTTATTTCTGTTTATTTATCTATAGCTCTGTATGTATTCATCTATCCACGTGTATCTATCTATCTATCTATCTATCTATGTGTGTATCTATCATTCGATCTATCTGGATTTATCAATTTATTTACCTGTCAATTTATCTACATACATTTGTAAATCAATCTATCAATTCATGTATGCATGTATGTACACACATACTCATACAAACATATACATATGCATATATCGGCATTTGTATATACATTATTTATCCATCTAACTATCAATTTATTTCTGTTCGTATATCTATCATCTATTTCCGTTCATATATCTATCATCTGTTCATATATCTATATATCTGTGTATCTATCTATGCGAATCTGTCTATTTCAGTACGTATCTTCATCTATCTATCTATCTATCTATTTATGTACCTATTTATGTGTGTATGTATGTATGTATGTATCTATCTATGTATCTATCTATCAATCCATTTGTATATTCATTTACTTGTCTATCGACTTATCTGTGTATGTATACGAGTATATGCATATCTGTTTGTATATATCTATCTCGCAATCTATTGATCAATATATCAATCCATGTATTTACATATTTCTTTGCAATCTATTTTCTCTCTATATATATTTGTCTGCCAATCTGTGTGTGCATTTATCCACTTGTTTGTATTTGTATCTCAGTATATAACTATCTATCTATTTGTGTGTAAGTATCTATCTATCCGACCATCTATCTATCTATCTATCTATCTATCTATCTATATGTTTATGTATCAATCAACAAATCGACATGTATGTATGTATGTATGTATGTATGTATGTATGTATGTATGTATGTATGTATGTATGTATCCATCTTTATTTCTGTTTCTATCTGTTAATGTGTATCCATCCATCCATCCATCCATCCATCTATCTATCTATCTATCTATCTATCTATCTATCTATCTATCTATCTATCTATCTACATGTGAACATTTATCTATCTATATACATGTGTGCGTATTTTTATGCACCTATATATATGGAACTGTATACTTCTGTGTGTCAATCAAAAATTTTAATGAAAATTAAAGACCGCACTAGTCTCTCACATGAAGAACTTTAACAGGATTAACAACACTCATACGGTCGCATATACACATAGTCTTATACACACATGCAAACACGCATGTATAAATTCACAAAGGACTTTCAAGACGGGGGTACCCCAATCCTACAATTATTGACCTCATGATCCATGTCCAACGATGGACGTTACAAGACTGATGATGATACCTCGTTGCTCCTATTAGACTTCTTACCAGGGAGTTCAAACAGGGATCAGGTTCCTTCCCCTCACCTCGTTGCCTGGACTTCTGACCAGCAGTCTAGTATCACTTCTCCCTTTACACCAGCCCTCTTTTGCTTTGAGCGTCAAGCAGTTAAAATGAAGATCAGTGGGTGTATAGAAAGCCAAGATAATTACATGGAAACTGTTGCCCTTCAGAATGATAAGATTATGAAATTGGTTGAGCAATTAAAAAGATGGAGCTGAATACATGAAAATAACAAGTGTAGCTGTTTTTTTTCTTTCATGATTAGAGTGTATAAATGTATGTATACGTAGCAATGAGAAATAATTGTGTTCCAGTATAATAAAGCTAATTTAAAATCATTCTGTCAGATCATATATCCATTTATAACATAATAACATAAATCTCCGAATCGAAATAAACAAAAACATATATATATATATATATAAAATGATGTGTATATGTGTGTGTATATAGATTGAGCTTGGATTAGTTCATGCAAAAACATCGAATTCGGGTCACCCAGTGGGAATCGAACTCACTGCTGCAGTAATGTTATGCAAGACCGTTCTGTTACCTGCTACCCAATGCTACCCTTCTGGTTTATCCGTATTATGTAAGACATGTTTTTTGGAGATAATGACACGTACGCACTTGTACAAATACATACGCTAGTATGCTCGCGTGTGTGTGTGTGTCTCTCTCTCTGTGGATCTGTCGAAGCTAAGCTTAGTTCAATTTGGGACGAGATAACATCTCTTGGACACCCAGTAAAGATTCACAACAGAGTATTAATGGTGTTTTGAATAAAGAGATCGGAATGTACTTCTCATCTATTTATCTATCTGTAAATCCCAACTAATCTTCCTTTTGGTCAATGTAATGGAAAATATATATTTTGGGAAATATGAATTCGCATGGTATCTAATGCATGTTGTGCATATATTTTACTTCACCCTATAATGATCGACTTACATGAAGACTGAGCTGCATCCTTACTTGCGTAACTTTACCTTGAAGTAAATTGATGATATATATATATATATATATATATATATATATATATATATATATATATATATATATGTAAAGTAAGTGTGCGTATGCGTGTGTGTGTGAGACAGAGAAAGAGAGAGAGAGAGAGAGAGAGAGAGCGCGAGAGAGAGAGGGGGGGAGAGATAATATCGAATTCTGTGTAAAAAAATTCCCTTGAATAAGATAAAGAGTTATTAGTGAATGACTGATTTGCATAGCATGAATAAAACAAATTGATAAAGATATTTAGTTTAAATCAACATATGATTTAAGAATGAAAAATTTTCAATATTAATGTAAAGAAAAAAAATTGCAGTCTTTTGAGCATAAAATCTTAAACAAAGACTATATATATATATATATATATATATATATATATATATATATATATATATATATATATATATATATATATATATATTAATCACTTGAAAGTTAGTTGATCCTCCTATTTAGTCCTCGTCTGGTTCACTCTGTTTGTCTCTCTATGTTTTTATCTACTGATCTGTGAAGAAAGAACTTGACTATGTCCCACTTTCAATATTTCTTGCTCATCTTGCCAAATAATTACCACACTTGATGCAGGAATAATACATAACTTCTTCTGATCGTATAGAGTACTTCAGTTAACATTCACAGGATCTGTTGTTGCTGAACCGATCATATCGTCCCCATGAGAAAAACATGGAAACAAATAGAATATATATTTTTTTAAATCCCAAGTACTATAATGCTGATCTTATTGCTAGGATATGCCATAAAAGTGCACTATTAGACTCCCGTAATATCTTTTTGATGACTTTTTGATTACCAGTGTGTATTTTATTTGGATGAGTCATCGCTAATCCAAGTATGTTTTATGTTTTGCGTTTGTAAACTCTTAGTGAAGTATGCTAGTGTATTGTATTGTAGATCTGTGTGCTTGATAAATAACGTATTTTAGATTTCTGTACGCGTCGGAGTGTCTATAACCAGCAAAATATAGGCATTATTGAACCGTCTCCCCTGCTCTGAAATTTACTTTTCAATTCTATCAATTTGCTTTATTTATTTATTTTTAAAAAACTGACCAGGTTTTGACTTTTAATTTCATGAACTGATTGGTACCGTTCCAAGTGAAACTTCTCAGAAGATAGAATAAAAGTAATGGTTGTGTTTTTTGATACAAAAAAAATAACATTTTTTCAAAAGTTGAATAGGAGCAATTTCAACCAGTAGTTATTTCTCTCGATAATAACATTCAATCTTTTTGTATGAATTTGAGGGCTTAAGTTCTGGAATGAATTTATTATTGTGACTTATATAAATATTACATGAACCATTGCCAACCAATTTTTGGTTTGTACTTCTTCCCCTCTCTTGCAGTTTTTCACAGCAACTTCTTTTGAGCTGTTTGGTTCGGATATAAGGTATAATAAACGGAAAAGAATATGAATGGTTTGATTTGATCGTTCAAACCGTTGTCTCTCGTAACTTGAGCAGCAGAGTAGCTGTTGTACGAAGACAGACTTTCAGAGGGATGCTAGTTCATGTTTTATCCAGAGCTTATTTTTTCCGATCTTCAATATTTATTTGACTCTATTTCAATTGTCGCTATGAACCCATTTTCCTCGTTAGTGACTATATTGTTAATAAATGATTTTTTTCTGTCACGCGAGAATAAGGAGACAGCATTTGTTTCTGTGAGTTCATCAGAAAGGTATTGTCTTACCTTTTGAGTATTAAAGTTTATTGATTGGACAATCAATAAGATTTCCATGACATTTTACCGAAAATGGCACTGGGAATTATTGCATCAACCTGATAGTTTTTCCCTGCCTGATTTTTATCTGGCAACGATGGAGACAGTAGAACGTCGAACGAAAAAACATTGCCGTCGACAAATCAATTTTTGTACATAAGTAATCTGCGCATTCACCTAGGTTCTGAATATTTTCTTCAAGATAAATCAATAAGTTTTCATCCTACGAGGATTTATTTGCCTTGCAGTGTTGCCAATTTAAGTGTTTTTCGTTTTCGTTTTTTTTTCTCGAATTTTGGAGTCCAGTGTTTTTGGCTTTTACTTTTTCGAATTTAGAAATTCAGTGTTGCAAATGCAGATATCTTTGGCTCTTGTTTTTCTCGAATATGGAAGTTTAGTGTTGCAAATTTAGATATTTTGGGCTCTTGTTTTTTTTTATTTGGAAGTTCAGTGTTGCAATTTTAAATGTTTTTGGCTCATGTTTTTTCGAATTTAGAAGTTCAGTGTTGCTAATTCAGATGGTTTTGGCTCTTGATTTTTCATATTTGCAAGTTCAGTCTTGCAAATTTGCATGTTTTTGGCTCTTACTTTTTGTATCTGGAAGTTAAATGTCACAGATCAAGATGTTTCAGGTTCTTGTGTTTCAAATTTGAAAGTTCAACGTTGCAAATTTAGATGTTTTTGGCTTTTGTTATTTTGAATTTGGATGTTCGGTGTTGCATTTTTAGATCTTATTTGCTTTTGTTTAGTTTTTTAATTTGGAAGTTGGGTTTTGACAATTTGAATATTTCTATTTCGTTTTTTCGGATTTGGGAGTTCAGTGTTGCCAATCCCAATGTTTTCTGTTTTTGTTTTCCGAATTCAAGAGTCGAGTGTCGACAATTTAAATGTTTTGTTGAAATAGATAACTGAACAGAAAATATGCAAACATTTCAGTCACTGGGCAGAACCGGGCATTATATTTTTTGATAAAAAAAGCCGTTAAAATTGACCTGATATAGGAATAACTTTCATATCGTTTTCATATCATACTCAATATTGAATATTGTGGGTAGGGATAGAAGAATTTAGCCAATTTCAAGACAGAGTTTGTAGACAAGGCACCTCCATATATGTCCCTTGAGAGATTCTGTGTTATTTGTGTTTATTGGAGAAGTAGCAGCCAAGGTCCAAACAAATTTAATGGAGTAGCCTTTGGTGAATCTGAGCCAACAGAAATATCATCTGCCTCAGCTTGAAGGAAACGGAACAATGCTAATGCAATATATATATATATATATATATATATATATATATATATATATATATATATATATATATATCAAGCTTCTATTGTAGCTACCCTGTTTGCTTTAACCTTTGTCATATTTTATCTTTCTGTTTAATCTCTATGTCTTGTGTCTGGCTCACTGCATTTGCTGTTTTTCAGACACTGACCGTTTAATTTTTTGGCCTAGGTATTGACCTCGTCTCTTGAAAAGGGTCCAGCCTGTTTTCATTCCTGTCCTTTAATTGCTGGTATTATATATCTTTTTTTGGATGGTTGCTCACTCCTCATATATATATACATATATATATATATATATATATATATATATATATATATATATATATATATATAGAGAGAGAGAGAGAGAGAGAGAGAGGGAGAGAGAGAGAGAAAGAGTCGTATAAAGTTATATATAATTATTTACAAGGTATATCCTAGGTTACATTACTGAGTTTGTCACTATTGATTATTGGCTGCATGTTCTATTATTGGTCGTCTTTCATCGCATCTGGTTTGATTCCTCCCTGGCCGGTTTAGGTGTGGCCGACCAGATGTGACTTGGAACCTATCTTCAAAAGTCTCAGATGGTCGTAGGATGCTGATCTATTTTTTACACGTAACATGATACAAATGCATCAAAAAAAGAATCACACACAATCCTCTTTCTTTCTTGATCAAAAAAAGTATTGTTATTTTTTTGAAAAAATATTGGATATTTTTCAGTGATCTTCAATCTATTCTTATTATCGGTTGCAATATCGTAACACAACATTTTTCATTGTGAAGGTGAAATTAGTCAATATTAACAATAAAACAAATTTACATGTCGCTCATCGAAAACACAAGAATCATCAAATGAAAAAGAAATCAAAAGAAGAATCACCATAGATTGGCAAGCTTTTGGCAGAGTAAGCTCAAATTTCAAATAAAAAAGAAATCCTATTTCGAAAAGGAGAGCCTACATTCATTGCATCCTCCTTGTAGTTATATATGGAGCTGAAACATAAAACCTAACTAAAAGGTTGGCTCTCAAACTAAGAACCACACAACGCTGCAATGCACACAAGAGAAGATCATGGCTAACATCATGTGGAGAAAACACAAAACAGCACAGTATATTAAAAGAACGAATAGTCAGAGATATCGATGATTCCATCAGAAAAATAGCAATGGACAGGCCATGTGAAACAACCACTGGACATCATGACTCAAAATGTGGATCCCAATAGATCATATGCAAAATTGAGGTTGACAGAAACTAGGGTGTCATGACGATTTATGAGGGTTCAGGGGACATTGAGTCCTCGACATCAGCTATAAAGGGAACAGGCAAATTCCTACAAGGGACATTAAAACGCTGTTGATGAAATTAATCATTGCAATTCAAGGTAGAAAAGTAGAGATGCAAGGGTGGCAAATAACGGTTGTTCCCTATTTGACTTGGCTACCCCAGTTTTACCAAAACCATCGCCTTTTGCCCCCAGTCTAAACAAACTGCTTGGAAAAACACGTGTTTTTTTTCTTTGGGTCGGGGAGACTGTATATTCAAACTGTCAACCAAAACAGTCAAAAAACTGTCCGCTGACTGATTATGTATTAAGCCTATCGGCGCATCAACAGTAGCTGAACTTTCAACATTTACTCCTGATCAGATCTTAAATGTTTCTTTTTGCTTTTTCCAAAATCACCCCCTGTAGGTTTTAGTGGGGGTTCAATTTGCAATATGTGCTGATGCCAATATGATCTCTGTGTTTGTGTCCTCTAGTAGTTACTTCTATTCTGTAATCACTACCCGACAAAAGGTCAGAGAAGTAATATCAAGTAATCTCCCTTCTTTCACAGAAGTTCGATGGTTGTGTTACTATCACTATTTAGTGAATTGCAAGACTTACATTTTTTGAAATCATTTTTATAGATATATCCATCAGGATATCATTCACTTCATGGTGTTATGAAACTTTTTTCGTCTTCGTTCGAACTTTGATTTTCTCGGAATCGCTGGCATCACACTTTCATCGGTTCAATGTTTTTGTTCCCCCGTTTTTCCCCCACAATTTTTCTGATCGACCAAGCAGCTAAATAAGCTACAGATTTGCCTCCCTTTTCCCGAAAACGCTGAGTTAAAGAAAGTAGAACACTACTTCTACTTGAACCACTGAATCTCAATGAAATCCCCAAAAAACAAAAGTGTGTATGTGTATGCGTGTATGTGTATGTGTGCATACGCTTCCGGACCCTTCTTGTAATATTTTTGAGAATAAACCCCCAAGAGTTTGCATGGATTCATCACTAAGCATCATATTTTTTTTTCCAAAAATCGTTTTTCTTGGGTAGGGCAGGGTGTTCTATATAATCGATTCAGACCAACAATGCACAAATCTTGTGCTGGCAATTTTCTTTATAGATAATCTTAGATAGAAAATCCATCTTCTCAGATAGATTTAGATTATATCTTAGATAATTAATTCTGGTACACGCACAGGCTACTGTGATTCATTCGTGCAAGGTACAGATATGTAGAACTGTTTTGTGTTTGCATCTTCTGGAGCTTCTTGAGTTCCAGATTTTCTGGTTGTATTTCTACAGGTATTTACAAGATGTTCAATTCTTAAATTGTCGATAATTAAAGAAACGCTTTCAGATTCATCTGATGTAATTCAATATAATTTGCTTACAGAGGCGTTTTCTCATCTCTTCTCTTACTTATTTGATAACTAATCAGAAGACAGCCATGGTTAGTAATTCAATAGAAACTGTCATATGACCCAGTCTTTTTGCAGAATGGTGTATCAGGGCAAAATTTGGAAAAAGGGCTGATCAATAGATAATTTACTTTCTTCAGCTTTTGTTGGGCAGTGATCACTTAAAATTATGAATTAAAAAAAAAAAAAACAACTGCAAATGCTATTGGAGACAAACTGAGATATCATTTTTCCATAGACTTACTTTGCAAATTGAACCCTCCACTAAAATAACAATGGAGGTGGCTTTAAAACAAAAAGTTTTTCCCACACATAATGAAAAGTAAATGTTGAAAATTTCGGCCACCCGATGCGGGTTGTATGTCTGATAAATATTTAGTCAGCCAATCTGAAAACTAAAGGAGCCTATGTTGGTAGTCTTTGTGACAGTTTTGGATTACGGTTTCTCACTATGCAGGTTGTTGCTGCCCGCGAATTTGCAATCGTATTTTTTTCATTTTGCATTTTTAAATCAAACTAAATCATTGTAATTCGATTACTTTTCCTTTCCTGCAAACTGACGATTGTTTCTTAATCTAATTTTTCTACCGAACACGTATCGCGTTAATTTTGTAAATAATAATTGAAAACACGATAATCGAATTCGTTTTTAAATATGCAGCTTTGGCATTTATCGATCTGAAAGTTTTGTAACAAAAGAGGAGAATATCTTCAAACTGTGAGTGATGTACGGACACGCACCCTATTTGCAAAAAGTGCTGTCCGAATGTTCGGGAAGTCAAAATGCTAAATGGCTCCCATCCTCAAAAGAAAGGAAAAATGATTGACATTTTTGTTGGGGTTACTTCGTGAAACGTGTTAAATGTTTTGTTAGACACGGAAAAATTAATGTCGCGTTTCGTTTTCTTTTTAATCAGATGCCGTTCTATTAACTTCGGCGAATGTACTTATATTTTAAATTTTATCTTTTTATTTTCACATTATTCTCTTGAGATTTATTGGTATAACTTTGCTTCACAAACTAAGTAGAATTATAACAAACAAAAACAACGGAACATGAAACGTCAAATACTGTTGAAGATGAAAATGAGACAAATGCTATATATATATATATATATATATATATATATATATATACATGCATGCATACATTCATACACACACATATATGTAAATACATAAACACACACACACGCACACACACACACACACACACACACACACACACACATATATATATATATATATATATATATACATAAATATACATGAGATTTATATATGTAATGTTCGTATAAAATTCATCGCTGAATTGAAGCATTTATTAGGAGGGAGATTATGTTGGATTTTTTTCGTGTAAAATGAATGTTTTTTTTGCCTTCCAGTTCATTGCTTTTTAGTATTTTTGATTCAGTAAATATTCAAAACTTCCAAACTCAATAATAATTCCTCTTTTGTTAAAAATCTCGAGTAAATCGTATGGATAACTTTTTCAAAAAATTTCCATCGTGTAACCCCTTCCCCACCTGCTGCAAGACAATTTGTGTCTATACCTTTCACATTTCCGTTTTGTCTCTTCTTATATTCAGACATTTTTGTCATATGTCTTTTCTTCTGTCATACATCACATACATCCATCCATCATGATGCAAATTTTAGAACTAAAAATTATCTATACGATGAAATGTTCGAGAAATGACAGGTGGCCCTGGAAGAGAATGGTCATCTGATTTGGGTTAAGTTCATCTTTGAGCGTTGATATTTGACTGTGTATGAGATGGTAGCCAGTGGTTCGAATAATTTGAATAGTGAATGCAATATTGTATATTAAACCTCCTGACGTTATGCAGAACCAAAAGAAACCTTTTTGCGTCAGTGTTCGTGAGAGAACTTGCTGCTGACAAAAGGTTTTAACAAAAAAGAATGTGCTGTAGTCACCTTTTTTGCAGTTGGCAAGTAAGGAAACTGAGTTGAGGATTCTGAATATGAAGAAAAAAAGGGATGAATGAGGCTAACTCTTCTCCATTAGAACCAAAATGGTAGAAAAAAGTGATCCAATCTCACATTTTACTGCTCTTACAGACATTCAGCAGGTTTCTTCTGCGATGGTTTTTCGTGAAGAGCAGCAGGGAATATTTCGCTAGTTGACTACAGTTTATTCCTGTATATTATTTGTGGAAAATAGGACCAGGAGCATTGTGCTGAAGTGTCAGTAGCATGTGGGTTTTTACTGGTTTCCTTCAAACGGGCTTGAAACCAGCTATGGTAACGGTCAGGCTATAGTTACGTCAGAGTAACGACCTTCTCTCAAATTTACTGTCTTACAAGGCTAGATCTATCCGGTTCTTTACCGGTATCTGAAGGTTGAGATAGATTCATGTCTTTCCAAATTGGTTCAGCACGTTACGCTACTCAGCACGTTATATGAATTTCAGGTATTATATAAATCCTGAATCAATTGTAAATCAGGTGATATCTGGACTGCAAAATATAATTTGAAATTTCAAATCAACCGAAGCCACAACAATTCAATTGTAATTTCGAATATCATTATAGAAATCTCTTCAATAATTTTTTTTCATTTAGCCCAGGGAGCCATAACCTTTTTTGGCACTGAAAACTAGTTTAATATTGAGAATGTTTTTTAGACCAGCTGACAGAAGTGCCATTTCTCCGTTTATATTGGTGATAAGTCAACTATTAGTCACTTATAAGTGGCTAATATAATCAATTTCGCTTCTTAAAGGGCTTTTCTATCGAATTCAGAATTAAGATCTGAAGAACTATTTTTTTTGTTTTTTATTTACAAAGTAATATTGCTAATATTTATTGTTCCCTGAGGTTCTGTAGCACGCACTGTGCTGCCTGAGACCATGGATATGTGAATCAGTCGGTCCGTCAGTGACAGTGCATCTAAAAAAATGTCTCTTCTTGTCCTTCGCAAAAAACAATGTTAGTGTTTGAACCAGACAACCGTTGGCAATGGACTATAAGATGGATTTGTTATGAAAATCGAAAAGCAGAACAGCCTTTAAACTAAGCAGAATCCACAGCTCCCTGTGTTTGGTAGTACCAGATGATAATTCTCTATTACGAGCTACTTGAGCCCAGACAGAATGATAATAAACAAGGCTATCTTGAGCAACTGGTTCATTTAAATGACGGGTTGTGACAATAGATGTTCCTCTGGGCAAAGAAATTGATTGGTGATTATGACGTGAGATAAAACTCTACCTGATATTTTGAATGTGACGCAGTGAAGAGGGAAAAAAACCTTGGCGACTGAGTAATGATGCTATGATTTTATCCGGCTAAAACATTGTCTTGAAACTGCTTGAAACATTTGCATCAAGACAATATGTTATACTGAAGTGAGAAGAAAATTGCTCCCTTTTTTTTGTGATTATCCCACTTTGCAAAATTTTAGCCTATCAAAATTATTTCCAACTTTTCGATGCATGAAGACGTTGTCAGTATTATTCGTCGAATAGAATAGAAAATACATTGAAGCCATCACAGTCAATCATTGGATAACCGTTGCATCGAATTTAAAGTCATGTAAAAAATCAATTGAAGAATGAATATGGACTGAATAAATTCTATTAATGTCATCACTGGTGTTTTCGACGGGAAAATATCTTAAGAAGAGCAAAATCACTTCTAGAAATATTCGCTGAATCTAGATATAATAAACCCCTCAGATATAGGCTCTCAGAAGATGAAAAAAGATTTTTTTTTCAAAATTCAAAAGATTTAGAGGAGTACTGATACTAAATTTTAAAGATTCAGACAAAACAGTATGGCGAGGAGCACTGTTACGCACAAAAAAACAAACACGTAAACAAACGCACACACATATGAAAAAAAAAGAACAGAGTCCTTCGGCATCTTTGATGGCTACGGTCGTTCAATACATCTAGACGTATTTTTTTAAAATGAAGATACATTTTTAGAACGGCAAAAACCGATAAGCCAAGGCAAATCCTCATAAGCCCAGACAAATTTAAATATTCAAGCGTGCCAAGATATTATCGCTTGAACAAAACTATTCTAAGAGAAACATTTAGCAGACACCGAGAAACTTCTACTCATACGTTGAGAAAGATCAATTAAGTAGGTTTCACTCATATTCACACTTGTAGGATATGTGCGAACCTAGGTTTTCACAGAGCATTTCATCGAGACACATTTAAGCCTCCTGCAGTTCATGGTATATAATAATGTACCATAAGTTCAACGATGCATCAAACATTCGTGGTCTTGGTAGCAGGAGGAGATGAGGGCAGGAGGGCAAGTAGTCTTTTTTTTAGGCAATTGATTCTCATACTTGTGAATTATTGCAATACGGAAATATTTCGAGGATATTATTTTTACTGTAAATCGTAAATGGCTTTTTTCAATACAAACATGCTAAACATTCTGTTATTTCATCATATTATAAATGATGTCACGCCTGTTAAAGTCACAAATCTTCCTTTCTTCCACTACCTGGGGTTCAACTCAAGTGTTACCGATTGACCGACCGACCGAGCAAAACGCGTCTGAGAGAGAAGTGTGGAAACTGAAATTAAAAAATGAGGAAAAATTGAAAAGCAAAATGCTGTGAGAAAAAATCATGAAAAAAAGTAGAAACTTTCTAACGGATTTTTTTTAAAGAATTCTTTCTTTCGCAAGCATTGATACCGGTTGAGGCCAAAGTCTTCTTTTTCTTTTCTTCGTTTGATTTTGGTGTCACCGACTTAAGTAAACATTGGAGTCCATCAAATATTGAACCAAATAGAGAGGATGATGATGATGGGGTGGAGTGTGTGTCAGGGGTAGGAATAATACATCACTTTGGAAATCCATCATTTTAAGACTATAACGTCAACTAAAACACAACAGAGGAAACCAAGGGATGAATCTAGCATAAACTGAATTTCATATTTTTCAGTCTTTTTACACCCGTCATCGGATAAACACCGTCCCTAGTATTCGCCATACCTCTCTATCATGAGCGTCACTGAGCCAATACTTTCTGAATTCGTCGAGTTCGTCTCCATATCTTGTTTTTGACTGTTGTCGGTTACGTATGTGATTCTGGGAGGATCCATCTTGTAGATTGTAATGTCCATCGGTTGTCTGCCATTCTTGCAACATGACCAACCAATTGCCATTTGAGGTTTTTTTTAAATACATTTTATAATGTCTCCGATCCCTGTTTTCCGATGATATATTATGCTGCCTTTTGATATCTCCATGTAAGGTTGAGCATAATCCTTTTACGTGCAAATTGCATGGTTCTCAGTTCGAGGCTCAGTCTCTTGGTAATGTTGCATGTTTCAGCTCTATTGGTGACTATTGGGAGGATACAACGGTTATATAATCTAATGTTTAGAACTAATGGGATTTTCTTGTTCATGAAGGTTGAGCATGTTCTGTCGAAGGCTTGCCATCATAGAGTAATTTTTTGCTTGATTCCCTCTTTAGAATATTTCATGGAGACTTGCTGTCCTATGTAAATGCAGTTTTCTACTTCCTCCAGTTCGGCATTTTCAATTTTAATCGTTTCCGACATGATTGGTGAACATTACCTTTGTTTCCTTGAAGATCATGAGAAGGACGACTTTTTTACTTCCTTTATTCACTTAATCTACCATTAGTTGAAGATTGTGGATCACGAGGAATGACAAAGTGATACTATCTTACCCAAACTTTTCACAGCCTGCCTCGAGATGATCTTCAGAAACCAAGATATGGAGATTAAAGGAATCAAAATAGAGAGTCAAATATCTAAGCAACCTCAGATCTGCAGACGATTTCGCAGAAGGCCTACACGACTTATTTAATGCTAGATGAACTAAATGAAGGAAGCAAGAAAGTCAGTCTACACATGGACCTCGCAGAAAAAAGGTCATCTGTAATAACTACGTCGGAAATAAGAACGCAGCGATCAAAATTGAAGACACAAAACACTTCATCTGGTTCCATTAAACACTCAAAAGAACAAGACACCTAGCGGAGAATCACTCTAAGATGGCAAGCCCTTTGGCAAAACAAGCTCAACCTTCGAAACCTTTTGCAGGGATCCATTTTACAACTGATGGTAGCCCTATATGCAGGTCCAACTGTTGGAGAGGAGAAGGATTCTCCTGCTCCTATCTGTTTTCGCCACGTAAAGCCCCGACCTTGTGTCACATTTTGCTCTCATGAGACAGCAGATGAATAGTGCCCCGTTTTTTCCGGCAATGATAAAAGTGTAGTATCTGTTCCACGACAGTGACTGAGGAGACGGTACTGACACTTGCCTGTCGAATGGGCTGGAGAGTGTGTCAAAGACCGAGTGCGCCGGTGCAATGTGTTAGCCAATGAGGTTTTACTGAGGCTACGCACTACTAAGCGCATTGGGGAGCCTTTGGACTCGTCCTTTGGCTCTCCTATTATTACTCAGCCCAGCTGTGGGGGGTCAGTTTCCCCGGAGCAGCACTGCTTCATTGCACTTAAAGGAGCAGGTCCCCTGGTGGACGTTTTTGTGACGGAGGTTGCTGTAGCTTCTATGGTCGCTTGGCAATCGAAGTCGCGTCGGCATGAGCCATTTTTGGAAGGGCTCTATTCTTCCCACGTTAAGCCCAACCTTGTGTCAAATTCTGCTGTAGTGGGACTGTAGATAAATTGATTCCCCGGAGCAGCACTGCTCCATTGCACTTGAAGGAGCGGGTCCCCTGGTGGATGCTTTCGTGGCGGAGGTTGCTTAGGTTGCATTGCAAAACCGAAGCTGTGTCGGCTAGAGCTATTTTTGGAAGGATGTCTCCTATTTCCCCACGTTAAGCCCGACCTGGTGTCAAATTTTGCTGATAAATAGAGCCCCATTTTTTCTAGCCCTTCCGGCAATGATCGAAGTAAAGTATCTGTTCCATGGCAGAGCGTGAAGCGCAGATACTGACACTTAACTGTCGAAAGGGCCGGATGATTGTGTTGTGGTTGAGCTCAAAGACCAAGTGCACCGGTGCAATGCGTTAGCCAATGAGGTTTTATTGAGGTGCGTTTTGTTACGCGCATTGGGATCCTTCGGACTCGTCCTTGGGCTCTCCTATTATTACTCGGCTCATCTATGGGGGATCCGTTGCCCTAAGACAGCACTACTCCATTGCACTTAGTTGAGCTTCTTCAGTCGCTTGGCAACCTAAGTTGCGTCGGCTGGAGACATTTTTGGAAGGGTGTCTCCTATTTTCCCCACGTTAAGCCTCGAACGTGTCACATTTTGCTGTGGTGGGACAGTGAATAAAGAGACCAGCAAGGATCAAGTGTAGTATCTGTTCCCCAGCAGATACCAAGGCACTGGTATTGACACTTGCCTGCCGAATGAACATCAAAGACTGAATGCACAGGTGCAATGCGTCAGTCAATGAGGTTATACTGAAGCTTCGAATTGCTACGCACATTCGGAGCCATTGGACTTGTCTTTGGGCTTTCCTATTATTACTTGGCCTAGATGCAGGGGATCAGCGCGCACCGTCCCATTACACTGACACTGCTTTCGTGACTGCGGTTACCAAGCAACCACGGTTGCTTAGCAACTGAACTTGCGTTGGCTGGAGCTATTTTTGATGGATTTCTCCAATTTTCCCCTCGATGGTGGGAGTGTGAATAAATCGATGCTCAACCACACATTAACGGATCACAACACAGCACAGAATATCAGGGAACAAAACAAAAGTCGGAGACATCATAAAATGCATTAAAAAACTCAAATGTCAATGGGCTGGTCATGTTGCAAGAATGGGAGACAACTGATGGACATCACGACTCACAACATACATCCTCAGAGATCATAATCGCAACTGACAACGACAAATACAAGATAGAGAAACAAACCAGAAAAATTCAGAAAGTATTTACTTTGCAACACCCACGCAAGAGAGGTGTGGCAAATCCTTGCGAAAGTCTATGTCCGACAACAGACAATTAAAGATTGATCATGATAGGAGCGGACTTATAGGTATGTTGAGGTTTTCCGGGTTTCTTCTTTTATATAGCAACATTATGATTGCAGTGTTCCAATACACCGGGACTTTATTTTATTTTAGGCATATGTTGAATAGCATAGCTGATTCCCTAGTGATGATTTTACTAGTTTCTTTTGATACATCGATGGTGATGTTATATAGACCAGGGATCTTTCCTCTGTTTCTTTCTTTATTTTCTTGTTTCAACTCCCATAGTGTAACCTCCGAGGAATCCTCAAAATAATTACTTGCTTCTTGCCTTTCCACTTTGTTGTTTTGTAATCCTTTTTGGGAGGAGTAGAGTTTTTGGTTGAATCCTTGGGGACGTTTGACAATCCAGTCTCAGTCCGTTGCTAAGTCTCCATTTTCTTCGAGTATATTTGTTTTAGCCCTCTACTGAGAGCTTTGTTTATAGTTTCGAAGCCCCGACCTTTTGAGAGTTGTTTTGATGATTGCTGTCATGTCTCTTTTTGTATATTTCTCTTCATTTTGGGATTGTTTTATTCAATTTTCTCTCTTGTAGCTGTCGGTGGCTTGAAATTTCTGCCTTTTCCATGATGTTTTTGTTTTAATCTGAGATTTTTTATAGTGATCGTTGTGTTATTTGGTTTAAATATAGTGCCGTCTTCATTAAAATACGCTGTTATTTTGTTGTTAAATTTGTTAATGTTGGTGTCGTCCTCCTCTGGTTCGGTCGGAATTTAATATTTGTTTTTTAGTTAAAGCTGGAAGGATCAAGTTAGCTCTAATGTTTTTTTTAGTGGTTGCAGTTTGGGGAAAAATTTTCTTTAGCGTTCTTTGTTGGTGTTAATTTACATTTTACAGTACACCATTCAGTGGTCGCTTCTTACGTTGCCTGATCTAGGTTTCAGATCTCTTTAAAAGTGTTAGCCTTGTCCGCTAGGCCTTTTTAGGGACGAGATTTTTCGAGAACAAAAACATTTTTTCAAGACATACTAAGGAGTGGATGTCTCCTAACTCTATGAAGCAGTCTGTTTGCATGATACATATGTACATATATAGCCAGCTAGACAAACTTAAAAACTGCGACAAACCTACGTGGACAGTTTTTATTGATGGTTTATTACATTTAAACTTTGAAGGAGAAATAATTAAAGGATGACTTGAAGAGAACCGGAAACGTCGAGAATGACTAGACAAACAACTGTACAGACATTTCAGGAGACTGGTGGAAGCAATTGTAAATTAAAAGACAAGAAAATGGCTGTAGAGAGGGAATATAAAAAGGGAAATAGAATCATTACTGATGTCAACCCAGAACATTTAGTATACATGTTATTTTAAAAAAATGGCACAATTCACAGAATCAAATAATCATCATGCTTTTTTAAAAGTCCACTACTGGTCGAAAGCCTCTCCTGTCTTCTTCCATAACGAGCATGATTGCACTAAACTCAGCCAAGTTTTAGCAACAAACTTTTCTAAATTCTTCCCATCTTGTGTCTGGACTTTCCTGCGTTTAATGTCCCTGTTGCAACAACCTGTGAGCTTGAGTTCCATTTGTTGTTGTTTCTGCTGACTATATGACATGCCCGTCTCCATTTTTGTAGCATGATTACTTGTATATATATATCGTATATATTATATCGTTCCCTCCTTTAGCCATCAATCGGAATAAAGTTGATTTTTACAATAAATATTCATAACATTGCTCTTTCATATATATATACTTTCAATAATCCTTCAACGATTGCAAAATATGCCTCCAGGATGCATGGTAAGATCTGTTTGTGGAATTTTTGGGTGCCCAGTGGTTTAGTATCAGGTCGTTCAGACAGGTAATCAATCTTGATTTCTGCTCAAATTTTATGGATGTTATGAACTACTTATTTGTGAGATTTTGTTAAAAAGGAACCAGGGACTGTCAGGGCTAGATGGCCGATCCTTTTTTAAAAGAAAATTTTCTACTAATATATATATATATATTCAGTGCCTGCTACACTGTCAGGTTAATACATAAAGCCAAACTATACGGCAGTTTTATGTTCTAAGTTGCAAATAGCCTTAATGTTCCGATTCACCTTCTAGACATTTATCAACTACAGACTGTTCGATCATTTTGGGCCAAATACATGTGAGCCCTACTGTTGGACTATTCTTGCAAAGGAGAAGGATACTCCTACTTGTTCCACTTTGAAGGAACCATAGCATGGATGCCAACCCTTGGTTTAAAGGCTGGGGAGTTGGCCTTTGGTAGGCTGGTCTCACCTTGAAAATCCATTTCCTAGGCTGGAGGGAAAATTTGCACGTAGACCCTTCTGTTTATGGTCCTACTGCCGAGGTAATCTCTCCCAACAATATTTGTCCGCGACGCAAACATATATATATGTATATATATATATATATATATATATAACAGAAATACAAACTTGATGAATGTCAACATTTCATACTTGATGCACTCATCAGCAACCGACAATATTATTATTCTTGTAATTAGAAGAAACAAATTTTGTAACACACAAACACACACACACACACACACACACACACACACATATATATATATATATATATATATATATATATATATATATATATATATATATATACTCTCATTGTTCAAAGATTACTGGGCATAACCTATGAATGAGAGAGCTGATGGTTTCGGAATTGTGACAAATCGCCAACTGAAATTAGATGGGAAAATGAATCAAAAGCCTATCCTGTTAATCTCTCAATAAAGATTTTTAAAAACCTTTTTATGGGAAAGACTAAGAAAACTTTGAATATCTCAATAATAAAATAGGTGGCCTTCTTTTTGCAAAGAAAATGTCTTCATATAATGTTTGTTCGTCCGCCCATTTTTCTGCAGGTCTAAAAACAGGATGGATGCTTATCATTCTTGCTCTTCAAACGTCACGGATCAGATAAACATGTAATATTATATATATATATATATATTTGTCGATTCACAGTGTGTGTTTTTCCATGTTTATGAAGTTGTGCTTTCGTTTTTTCCTATTCAGCATCGCGTGCCATTCAAAGAAAGGTTAGGATATATTCTTGTTTCCTTCTAGTGGAGAAAAGAAAAGAAACCTTTTATACTTGTTTCTGTTCACACTGTTAAGCCCTTTGTGATATGAACATATCAATAACGACTTCGTTCATAGCTCGTAACTTGGTTCCAAATGATATTCCCAACAAACACCTATGGAGGCGCCTTACCGCCAAGCAATGTTTTACAAGCCAGTCACGGAGACCATCACAACAGCAGTATATTCTAATTCAAGTTGAACCTCTTCGCCCCGGCAGGTTTGGGATTCGGCCATTGCTACGGAAATTGACCTTTGGGACCAACTTTTTTAACAAAAAATGTTTGCTCTTTTTATTGCTTTAAATCATGAACAACAGAAGGTACGTACCCATAGTACCCACACAAAGTCTTTACAGAACTCACTTCCTCTAGTTCTTTCTGCCAATCCAACTTGACAATGTTCATGCTTACGCTTCTCTGCATTGTAGATATCTCTTATGTACATATTAGTCCCTCGGATTATATCTTGTACGGCTAAACTATCCCTGGGTATATGAAATTAGTACGACTGTGTCACCAAAACGCTTGATTGCAGTGTAAACGAAGTTCGAGGCCTCTGCACTTTTAGTGACAATTGGCAGGTTTATAAACTAATAGAAGCAGATTAAAAAAACATGCTGGACCACAGAATTTCGGATTAAAGATGTTCAACCTGTACTCATGTCTTTGCACCCTCGTAAACTAAGATCATTAAGATGTCTGTCCGGAAATGATCAAACTGTTTTGAATCTCTGGAGAACTCTGGAAAAGTGGTAGCTCAACCTTGATGTATCATTTCAACAAAAGCGAGGACGTTACGACAGAAACTAGCTGAATATCATCCCTATAATTTTGAAGCTAGCTCCTGCAGGAGTTCTGAATGAAGCATTTTGTCTTAATATGATATCAAATCTGTTTTTTTTTCAGTTTTACCTTGATTCTGTAGCACTGACTGCAATATACAATTTTGGCTACTTACATTTCATGTACGCATGAATTGAATGAGACTTTTTGTGTTAGTTAAGTGGATTGATATTTGGAAATCAGATAATTATCAGCAAAGAGATCGTGAACATAGATTCCATATCATTTCTTTAATATGCGATGCATATGTTCCAGAGTCCCATAAGACATCACAAATTTTGGTGACCATATCTGGCTGTTCATAATTTTTGCTATTAGTCAGATGGACACTTGGTGAATTGTAGCAATAATGGATATTTTATGTAAGTATGGACGTAGCCAGACCCCAAATAAGAGGCCAATAGAGCACATACTATTTCGGGAAGGGATTTCAAAAGCCATCTTGCTGACCCCCCCCCCCCAAAAAAAAAAACTTGCTCCTCGGTCCAAAACATTTGGTGGCCATAGCTGCAGCTGTCCTTAAATTTTGCTGACAAAGAGGAATGGACGAATCGTTAGTGAATAATTGTAGATGATGAAAGTGGAGAATAAGATAAATCATCTATACATAATTAGGCCAAATATCAACGTCAATCTTGAGAAGTTAGGAATGACCAGCTTTCTTGCAAACTCCGGCACTTGTCCATTCACAGTTGATTTCTAAGATACCTGTGGAGATAGTTATTCAGCTTCTTTGTATACATAATGAACGGCGTGATTCTTTTGTTTGATTCTGCCGATAAAATGTTTTGTTCACATGACCTTATGTTTGGATTATTATTGATAAATAAACTATCTATTCTCTGTATTGTTCTGATTTTGGTAAATGTGCTACGATCCGATTGTTTAAGGATCGGCATTTGAACTATATATATATATATATATATATATATATATATATATATATATATATATATATATATATATATATTATATATATATATATATATATATATATATATATATATATATATATATATATATATATATATATATAAATAATTTTAATTATTATGCCATCCACAAACATATGTATTACATCTCTTCAGTGTGGTTATAGACTTTCAATTATCCCATCCAGTACTGCGAGGCAGGATTAAAACCTTTGCTTCGAACCCGGAGACCGATATCCTACCTCTGGGCTACGGAATTGGACGACCAGTAAGGCTGAATTTAAGCGATATATTTATTTACACATACACATACAACCAGTGTATTGATCTGGATTATGATTGACCCGACCATTTCAGAATGAAATGGCGATTCAAAGGGTCATGTTAAATACAAATGAGATTCTTTAATTCTATTTTATTTTGCTTCAGCGTTAGTTCGGCTAATGTCGAGAATGAAAAGAATCTTCTGGGTCAATTCTTTACTGCTTTGGATTTTGACATTAACGCCAATTTTATTAAAAGAGAATCAACAAAGATGTCATCATTCAATGTCAGGAAAGAAAACTACAACAATGGCAGCGTTGAGTAGCTGATGACGACAAGGAACACCACTTAAATTTAAGATAAACACCTGACCAGCTGAGGAAAATGAATGACTCATCGAAACGCACACCGGAATAAAGCAGCTGAAAGAAAGTATATATACATATATATATATATATATATATATATATATATATATATATATATATATATATATATATATATATATATATATATATGTGTGTGTGTATGTGTGTGTTTGCGTGTGTAAATTGAATAATCAAAAGGAAAAAAAACAAATTGGTGGAAGCAAGATGGTATATGACGTGGAAGAATTAGCGTTAAGGTTAGTGGAAAATAACTCAACAGTTTTGCAACGAACAGCGAGTCACGTCTATTACCATTCTTACTGATTCTTTGTTGATAAATATGTTTTTTTTGGATTATCTACGTAAATAAGCCTTGTTTCAAAAAATTAAATGATATGCAGTATAAAATAACATCTATATACAATACGTTATGATAATGCCCTATATAAAATACTTGTATGACATAAGCTACGTATCAAAGTCATAGTTGAAACTTTGTTGCTATTTGATAAACACTGCTTGGGTGCCATACTAATATAAGTATTTTGTTTTTAAAATCCCTGACAGTAAATAACTAAACAACTTATGATCTCAACAATGAAACATTCAAACATTGTACAATAACAACAGATTATTTGTAAAATAAGGGAAAAGCACTGAAGAAAATCGCATACATTTTATTAGTTGATTGTCAGAAACAAGTGAATGAGGTGAAACGAATAAATTTCATTTTAATGTTTAGTGTTTAAAGCTGTAACACTTACTAGAATTCATATATATATATATATATATATATATATATATATATATATATATATATATATATATATATATATGATGCTCCATTATTCAGGGTTGAACACTCTCTAAATGAGGTAACTCGTTCATCGTAAGCTTATGCAAGGCTCTCCAAACATCGAATGGAGCACTTTGATGAGAAATATATTCAATAAATAAATATTATGCTCAAATTCAACCTCGCTGACCGTCCAGTTACGTGAAGCTGAGGGAGGATACCAGCCTCCAGGACTGAAGCTAAGGTCTCGATCCTGCCCGGATGGGATGATGGATAGTCTACAGCCACACCGAACAGTTGTAATAAAAGGAAACAGCTGTCTGTGGATGACACAATATATATATATATATATATATATATATATATATATATATATATATATATATATATATATATATATATATACTGTGAAAAAATGAATATATGTTGAAATAATCAGATATGGACCACGAGTAAAAAGAATTGGTGATACGACTTAAAACTGTTATTTGAGCCTTTGCATTACTGGCTGCTGTTTAGCTCAAATGTGAATCCAATGCTACATTGAGGGGGCTACCCTATCGGTCGCTGGTTCCTTTGCTGCAGCAGCCCCATTTTTCTAGAATGTTTATTCTATTTTCGTTGTGTAGGCCAAGCAATAATTCACTGTTGAATAACAGAACGATACTAAATGGGTGTAAATCAAGTTGATCTGTTATCCCCAAGCCACGATCAGAACGATCAAGTAATGTAACACACCAGACAATTAACTTGATTGCACGAGAAGCCCCTGAAATCCTCATGTCGATATTACCAGTAAAACTATACGATACCATGTGAACAAAGTTCGGCTACTTTAGAGAAAGGCAAAAAAGAAACTATTTTGGGGACATAAACACAAAACTAATCGCATAATATTTGCTTCCTATGACAATTCTGAAGCTGCAACATGTTGGGATAAAATCATATGATCCGATGAAACCAAAATTGAACACTTTGGACCTATTTAAAAAGCCCACTGGAACAACTTTACCATCCGAACCGTAAAACTAGATCACAGATGTTCTGGTGGCACATGTTTGCTAACGGCTGTTGTCAGCCTGCGGAAGCATATGGCAAAATGAACGCTGATAAATACCAGGAGATAAAAAAGACCCCAGTAGAAAAATTGAGAACGGACAAGTATTGAAGATTCCAAGAAGATAATGGCCCTGAAAAAACGTCACAAGATACTCGAAGACCTTGAAGGATAATAAAATCGAAAGTACTTAAATGGCCATCTCGGCCTGTAGATGTCAACATCGCAGAACCTCTTTACAGAATATTGAAGAGAGCTGCACCTGAGCATTTCCATGGTAAATGGGATGAAATAGAACTTGGATGGATCAAAAACTTATCCTGGAAGGCTGGAAACTGTAATACTTGCTAAAGGTGGAAACATAAAGGTGTAAATAAACGTTTGCGTCCTCGTATTGATTGATTAATGTGTTTATTTCATTGCTATTCTACTTGGAAAATTGTGATGAAAGTCAATTCTTCGTTGAAATTGACATCCTCCAATACTTGGAATGGGAACCTCTGGGAGTGTGCAAGGATTTTGGACCATATATATATATATATATATATATATATATATATATATATATCATGATCATCAGTCTTCCAATGTCCGTTGTTGGGCATAGACCTTCCCCAGGATTAGTTACACTTCTCTCTCGTGGGCGTCACGGAGCCAGTACTTCCTGAATTTCTCTGGTTCGTCTCTCCATCTAATATTCTGCCGGCCTCGGTTGTGCATGTGATCTCGGTGGATCCATGTCATGAGTCATGATGTTCATCGGTTGTCTGTTATTTTTGCAACATGGCCAGTCCACGGCCATTTGAGATTTTTCTTTATCCGTGTGTGTGTGTGAGTGCGTCTAAGCGTGTATGTCAGATAGGAAGATGGATAGATAGGTAAGTAGATTTATATTAGAATTGATATAAAAAAAAAGATGGATAGATAGATAAGGAGGTTGTACATGTAGCTGATTTTGAGAGTAGTAAGTGAAAACTCGACTGAACGGTTACCAGCAGAGAAAATGGTATCAGATAAACCAAGTTTGAGTTCTGGTTTAAGTTATATATGTTCATTCCACACCAATACTAGTGGACATGAATTCATTCTCCTTGTGCTTTTTCTAACTAGCAAACGCAAGGTGGCAAACCACTAGCTTATAAGTATCTAACTTTGAAAGCAACAGCGTAAAGCTGTTACCTCTATAGTCAATCTTGATCTGAGAAAAAGTTGAAAAATATAACTTTACTAATGTTTGCAGTGATAATATTGGCAGTCCGAATGATTTTTTATTCCAAAATTGCTTAAAAATCGCCTTTGTTGGCCAAGTTAGTTCTTTATGCGGAAAATCTTTATATATCATGAATAAAATCCCCCAATTCCCACCAAAAATCTCTTGTTTGGGAAATGATTTCCTAATGAAGTGAAGTAGGCGGAATATTTTAAGGCCGTAGTTTCGAACACATACATGGAAAGTAAGGACCCTCTTCCGCTGTCTAATAACAACGAAAATGGAACTTCTACCTCAAATTTTCCATTTTGAAAACTGATTTTCTAATTACATGAAGAGAAACAATAGATATACTTAAAACCGACATTCTATACAACGGAGAGAAAGCAAAAGTCTAGTTCAGCATTATACTTAAACTGTAAATAGAACCCTGCTGTTAAAACATTATGCTACAGTTTTAGATTGCCTGGATTTGTTTTATTCTTCAAGTTTGAGCATTTTACTAGTGTAGTGCTAACAAAATAATTGGCTGTTTTTGTTGTTTTATGGTAAATAATTACGCACTAGCAGAAATTGTATCATTATAATATACAATGGAACCTATGAAACTATTTGCCATGTCGGAAGACCGTGGTCAAAGTGACACACGGCATTTGGTTGCTATCGCAACGAGTTATATAATCCATGGACACGTGAAGCATTCAGTTCAAATATTGATATCCTCCAAGTCAAACAAAAATCTAGACAGAAATAACGGTCTACATCGATGCAATGAAGAAGAATATAAAACTTCATCCCAAAAAGTAAAACATCCACGTATCATCCATGGCAAATTTCTTCCTTTTGTTGATCTCGCCACTTTCTGTGATTTCTCATTATTATTTGGATGTGTGCGTCCACCGAGATTACTCGACCGCTGACCATTGTTTGAAGTGGAAATAAAAAGTTTGAAGTCGTTTGGATTTACGATTCTCAATATGAGGAGGAGGATGCTTGATCTTCAATAAAAAAAAATCTTGATTTTTACATAGCTTTTTTTCCCAAACATCACGTCAGAGAGAGAGAGAGAGAGAGAGAGAGAGAGAGAGAGACCGACAGACAGACAGACAGACTGACAGACGGAGAGAGAAAGAGAGAGCCAGAGAGAGACAGAGAGGGCAGAACCTGTTTTTTTTTTCTACGGAAATTTTCCATGGAACAAGATTGAATCAAATTATAGTAATGATGACACAACGGCCTTTTTGAAAAATCCGTTCTGATCTTTATTATTTCTAACGATGGTGTTTCCGTTTTAGTTGTTGCTATTAATGGCATCAAAGTTAAAGAGGAGCGTCTCATTATTCCAAGTTTGAACCCCCTGAAGATTTTCCTAAAACCGGATGTACCTTTTGAACAGGTATGCCCTAGAATCATTGACTTTTGAAATGTTCGTCATCAATCATTTCTATTTTTATTTTTTTTTTAATTTTTATTTCAGTTGAATATACGTCTTTTGCAGTGGCCGGCACAGGAACGTCCGGAAACGTATTGATTGAACTGGAATTATAACTGAATTGCAAACCAACTTTACTTTCAAGCGTCAAGGAAAATCTTTTCTTTACCAAATGACGACTATGAACAATTAGATTGTTGCTATTATTCCAGAACAATGTTCTGCGAACAGCAGGTATTTTTGCAGAGCATTGTTATGAAATGATCTTTCAGATATTCAAAACCTGCCTTAGGAAGTTTATTTTATTAATCCTGATAATGATTTTAGTTTTTACTGTATGTATATATGTAATCGTAACCCAACGAAAATGGCGCATCGTTTTAGTCTTTGTGGTGCTCTAACTTGGGGAATAATGAATAAAAGACCCCCCCAATGTCCACCCCCCCCAAAAAAAACAAACAAAAAAAAACGAGCGGTTTTTCCCGTTACATGATGTTTCAGTAAGGGGGTTCAATTTACTATACAATAGCAACGCAGAACTTAGCCTCACTTTCGATCCACATGATATCTCTGTAATTACTGTAGGAATTTCAATGAAAAAGTTGTAGAAGGTTGGGCAATGGGCAGAGGAATAAGAGTTAACGTTCTGGGGTGGATCCAGGAATTTCCCACATCACCCCCCCCCTGCATCAGAGGTATATTTACACAACACCATATCTGTAAATGTTCTAAATGAATAATCGTAAAATTTTCTGAATGTTGGGCAATGGGTTAACGAGGAAGTGTTTACATTTTCGGTTGAATACATGGATTTCTCATAGTCAACCCCAACCTACACTGCAACCATATGCACACAACACAATATCTCCGAAAGTTATCAATCAATTTCAGTGGAAGTTAGTGTAGTTGGAGATGGAAGCGATGATTGATTTTTTTCTGTGCTTCACAGTTACGTCCCTCCTTAATCGTAGCTATACGTACACGGCACAATATCTCCAAAAGTTATCAATCAATTTCAGTGAATCTTTGCAGAAGGCTGGACAATGTGCGAGGAAAGAAGTATTTCTATTTTAGGGGTGTATCCAGGATTTTGCATCGTTGATATATGTACACCGATCAATATATCAATGCTCCACTATTCAGGTTGCGCACTCTTTGAGTGAGGTAACTAATCCATTGTAAGCTTATGCAATGCTCTTCCATAGGAATAGAGTACGCTGGTGGATGAGGAATTTCTGTCTTTGCTTATATTCGGCCCTACAGACCGTCCAGTTCCGTAGTCAAGAGGTCTCGATCTCCGGGTCTGAAGTGAAGGTTTCAATCCTGCCTCACGGTACTGGATGAGACAATGGAAAGTCTATAACCACCCTGAAGAATTGTAATACATCGAAACACCTGTCTGTGGATGATACAATATATATATATATATATATATATATATATATATATATATATATATATATATATATATATATATATATATATATATATATATATATATATATATATATATATATAAACATAATGTATTTTACTGATACATCTAAGAACAAGGTGTTTAATTTGGGGGGGCAATAATTTTTCCTAATTTACTTCCCGTGGATTGTACACAGCACGATATCTCCAAGTGTTCTCAATTAACTTCTATGTAATTTTGTTGGACAGTTTGCAAAGTGCTGAGGAATACATTCCATTTTTGGACGGGTCCAGGGAATCTTCCTAGATCGTAGCTAGACGTTCAGGACAGAATATCTCCGAAACGTCTCAATGGCATCCAGCAAAATTTTGTGGATGGAAGGAGAGTATACATTTTCGGGCACATCCATGAATATTTGACGGTCACTTCTAATGAATCAGATCTATATTCACCCAGCACAGTATCTCCAAATGTTCTGAATAAATTTCAATAAAGATTATGAAAGGACCAGCATTTGTTAAGTCAGATGTGTTTACATTTTTGGGTGAGTCTGGGAATCTTTCAGAGTCACTTTTTAAGTTCTTTGGCAAAAATGAGCTAAATATTTAACAAAAAAAAAAAAAATGAAAATTAGCAAAAGTTTCACGAAAGATTTTTTATAAACTCATCACAAAGCATAATAATAGAGTAATTAGAATTAATACCTGGGAAGAGAGGATAAATGAACCAGGTTGCAATTTTACAAACAAAAACAGATGGCTTTTGCAAAACGAATGTCTCAAATCAAATATATTATACCAAGCTGAAATAGAAGTGAAAACTTTTTAACTGGAATATTATTCAAGAATATCGAAAACACCCTTTAAAATAAAATTAGCGAAATCATATATCGTTATATATAAACGAAAAATATAAAAATAGTACATTACTGTCGACATATTATCGGAGACTGATTGATAACTCAAACACTCAGTAAAATGGAAAATATCAAAAACAAACATACAAATGCCAAAATATTGAAACCCTATGTTACCTATGCCTAAATGAGAAATTTAAAATCTTCAATTTTGCCAATCGAACAAAAAACAAACACAAAAAAAACATGGTTATTAAACGGAAAAAATGAAATAACGTTAAAATTCCAGTCTCAACAAACATAATTCAATAACCCATATATATATTAATATATTAATAAATAACCTATATATATATATATATATATATATATATATATATATATATATAAATATGTATATATATATATATATATATATATATAAATATGTATATATATATACATATGTATATATGTGTGTGTGTATATATATATATATATATATATATATATATATATATATATATATATATATATATATATATATATATATATATATAATAAAATATATGGTACAGGTCAGGCAAGCAGTATAGCATAATATACTAATATATCAATAATATGAAGCCACTTCTGATATGTGAAGGATTTATTTCATAGAGCGCTCGATACATTCAAGTTTATACTATGGAAGTTAAGTTGTTTTAGAGTATACCTCCAAACATGCCCAAACAAATTATAAATTAAAAGTTAAGAATAATACCACCCACTAAAGCCTCATAGGATATCAAAAGGGGCAATAAGACCAAATGCCAAATACCAAAATGAAGATAAGAAAAACCCCTCCCAAAATTAGTGAGCATCTTTTCAGAGATGAAACTTAGATCAAGTTCACACATTTTGATAAAATGAATAACCCCCACTAATCACTACAATACTCACAACATTCTTACCAGATTCCCAAAAACTAAAATAAAAAAAAAACACGGATAATAATTCGCCTATTGAGGCCCGGAGAGGGCAGAAACATGAGCTAGTTTGTGTAGCGAATCCACATTCTACTATTTACATAAACACACACACACACACACACATATATATATATATACATATATATATATACTAAAATTGACTACAATAGATATCTTGTTCATATAACTACTTCAAAGAACAGCCAAATAAACATAATTATCTTTGACATGTCGAAACAGACTAAACCCAACATAATCAAATTAACAACTAAGGTTATATAAAAAGGAACAGAGAGATCAACGACTTACTGATAACAAAAGTGCCCATACCATGCCCTCCTGATTTGTGGTTTATGATTACTAACAAGATTAGCACCCCCATTAAATAGAACAAAAAAGCACAACAAACAATGGCGAACAACCAAACAAAAACTTTTAAGATTGAAAGATACAACCACCTAGAAAAATATACCCCCACCAAAAAAAAGTCCCAAACATGAAGATAAAATGAGCTGAATCATTCGACTGAAGAAGCCCAAACAGGGCTGATACATTAACAAGTTTTTTTATATAGAAAATCCTTGTTCCATTATACATATGTATATATATATATATATATATATATATATATATATATATATATATATATATATATATGCGTGTGTGTGTGTGTGTGTGTGTACGTGTGTGTGTATTGTACAAATCAAATATATTGGCACAGGCGTCCTCCAATATAATGCAGTTCTCGGGCTCTGATATAATTCTGTTTGCATTTCCCGATATAGAGCGATTATAAAGAAAACATCGAAGTTAATGGACGGCAAAGACGGCTTTTATGCAAGTTTAGTTAGAAACACATTTTCTGGGCAAGCGATCTATTGCAAATCTTAATAAATCCATCGTTGTCTCTCCAATTGAGAGAACCTCACCTCAAAATTGATTTTATTGATAAAACATAATTCATCGAGCGAACACATTTATAATTGTGCGTGGAAAAATAACCCCTGTTCGCTGAGAGTTGTTTTGAAAGCTTCAATTCTCTTCTTTTCACTTACTCATAAAGAAAGTATCCCTGTATTGTATTTGAAATCATTAGAGAAATGGTTTGTGTCATATTTACGTCATTTTTATATGGTAATAAAATATTTGTTCATTGCTGTATATATATTTTTCAGTGTAAACAGAGCAACCCCCACAAATCGATTAAGAATGTCTCGAATCGAAAACACTTGAGATAAGACATGTGGTGGTTGATATGAAGGCGATGAAAAACAACGTTAGATCCATAAACATGATAAATTTTGCTAAAAAGGGGAAAAATACATTAGTTCAATTGCACATAGTCACCTTAGTGAAGGTAGATAAGTAACAGAAATAAGAAAAAACTAGCCAATCCTACGCTTACTGCCAGTACTGGGTGCAAAAAAAGTTACATAAATAAGATGAGAGGAAACTACCTAATATCACGTTTACTGCCCGTATGAGATGTGAAAAAGTAACAAAAATAAGATGATAGAAAAACTTGTCAAAGATAATTAATTACTATACTTCACATGAGAAATTCAGTCTACTTTTTTTCAATCTATGGAAGAGTTTTAAAAGGATGCATCCCATTTCTGCTTGATTGATTCCCGTTTTCCACATCTTTTTTCTCGTAGAGTGATACACCAAAAATCAAAAACGTTTTGGTGATAACCAATGCTTGTAAAAAATAAAAGAAAGGAAATAGTGTTCTTACGCTGGCAACAACGACAGCTTTCCCTGCCTGAGTTTCACATATCACAATTTTTTTTTCTGGCCAATTCCTCGTGATTTACTACATTGTTAGACTTGGAGGCGACAAGCACCCGATAAAGCAGATCACAGGGTTTGAACTTGGTTGACCGACTCCATTTTCTTTACTGCTTACCCCTTGGCCCTGAGAAGAAAAAACAAAAAAATATCAAGCATATATAACGGGTATTCAGGGTAGTATCAGCAGATTCCAATGTCCAAACGGCAAGCAGATTATCACAGAATGTTCGTGATCGTGCCAAAACTCAGATTCCTTACATTTGGCAGAAATCCTGCTCTTTTGTTTTTATTTTCTGTTTTCGTCTTGGTTACACGAAATCGTGCAACAGAAAGCCGGATGGCATGCAGAAAAATGAAGAAAAAACTTCGATCTATTTTCCCTGTAATGTCCATCCGATGCTGGGAACCATTACTCGAAAATAAACGCACGAAATACGCATTTCTTGAGCTTGAACCTAGTCTGTCAAAAGACCAGCTGTATGTAGCTCTGACTGCAGTTCAATCTCACCACAGACGGCGATAGTCAACATGCCTATAGTCCTTATTTCCGTTAATCTCGGCTTAAAACAGCAAAAATGGATGTGTGTGAATCTATCATAATCGATTTTTAAACATTTATTTTATCTTTTTTTGTTTATTCTTACCACGGACTGTCATTATACAAAGATGCAAATGAAGGATAAGTCTTTCATTGTTTATCCACGACAGGCTCCTTTCTTGTGACTGCACCTCACTGATTAGGCTACGAAGGCCGAGTAGTAACAGACATTCAAATTAAGCCTAGGTGCTACATTTTTTTATCCTTTCGAAAACCATATGCTTTCATCTCGTACGTTTTCATATTACGCTAGTAATATCAGATATACTACTTTTCGAATCCCTTTTTTGTGGTGAAAATAATCATCATATATAAAAGTGATCCACCACCATAGTCAATCATTGATCAACTGTTGCGTAGAAAATTGGAGTCATGTAAAAAAAATTCGATCGAAGAATAATTATGGTCAGAATGAATTATATTTATGACATCACTGGCGTTTTCCAAAGGGAAATATCTTGAATAGAAGAAAAAACATCTACAATCTAAACGATTAAAGAAAATTCAGACGTTGATGATAAACCTGTCAAAATGATGCACCAAAAGGTTGAAAAAAGCTTGGAAAAAATTCTTCAGACGGGGTTCAGTAGAGTACTGATGCCGAATTTCGAATCCGTAGACAAAACAGTATGGCCAAAAGCAGTGGGTAAATGAAGCAGACAAACACACTAACGAACAGATGCATATAGAAAAAAAACAATAAACCTGTTCCCTATCTTTAATGGTTACTGTTATTCAGTTGTCTCCGAGATTAGATTGTTGATCGTTATTCAATATAATATATATTGTTATGATATAAGGACCCAGATATGGACCTGGATGAAATTCGGGTATATATAGTGAGTACAGTGTATACCTACTTCTGTATTCCCATTTTTTGATCTTTACGAATGGATACATTATCGTATACCTAGCTCTCCTAAACCAATCCTCGCCGTATACATAGTTACCAAAACCCATTCTCATCACTGAATATAGATCACCTGACAAGGATCGTAATCATCCCTCTATAAATGGTGTTTGAGACCAGCTTGCTTAACCACTACCGTATGGAATGGTGCCTGAATCTAGTCTTACACAAAGCATCAAATTTGAAGCACTCAGTGAGAATCAAACTCTCAAGTGCCGCGGCTTCCGAACTTACCTTTACGATGGTCACAACCTATATTTTACACATTTTGCGAGACCAAGAAAAACAGTTTAATAAATGGATGAATAAATGAATGCAATTTCGATGAATGCCTAAATATTGATTTAATAATTCATATAATCAACATACGAGACAGAACAAAAAGATTTGTGACAACTACAAAGAAACAATGCCGTGCTTACACTGGAAGATCTACCTATCCAATGATGATCATGGATAATGGTTAACAGAAGATAAACATAAGCAAATGCTCTGAAAAATGATCAGAGTTTTGACTAAAAAATTATTCAAGCTTGGCTTTGCTATAGTCAAACTCTCTTGCTTCATTAAAATCTGAAGACTTAATGAATCAGAATTCATTTCCCCATAAAATATATTTCCAAAACTACGTGTCTCATTTCAAGTTGCAGTGAATTTGTCATCTGTTTTTGCGTACGTCACTGTTATTTGTGCTTGATGTCACTCGTTTTTTTCTGATCATTGTCATCCGTCATCGCTAGATACAGATATGAAAAGTAGAGACTGAAGAAAAAGGCTCATTCAGCCTGATGGTTAATCTTCAAGTAGCGTCGTAAGCGATCAAGGAAGGAAATGCCTACTCAGCTTATTGGATAATCCACTGCTGATCGTGAACGCAAAGGAAAAAGAATTTGAAAAATGTTTTGCTCCAAGTAGTATTCGATCCCCAACCCCATAGACTATCCAGTCACGGAAAACACAACTAAAAATCTATTTGTAATTATAAATGAAGCTTCGGACGAATACCTCAAAACCACAGACGAATATCTACTACTTTTTTTTAGTTCACGTCCTATCTCTCTCTCTCTCTCCCATCTCTCACTTTCTCTTTTTCAGATCTAATTCAGACATCTGAAATTCCAAATCTGACTAATTGCGATGATAAACTCAACTGACCGAGAATTTCAAAGAAAGCACGCTCTTAGAAACCGTCAACTAAAACTGTCAAAATAGGTTTCTTCAGTTGTTTGAATTGGTCCGTCTGTCCTGATGGCTTGCTGTTGGGCTATTTTTGTATGTATCAAGCGTGTAGGCTGCAACACTGGAGCGAAACATTTCAACATTTATCCCCTATTATATCTAGGGGAAAAAACTTTTTTTATTTGTTTTTTTACCCCCAATGGGTTTTCAGTTGAGAGTTCAATTTGAAATGTAAGTTTATGCTAAATTAATTGTCAGTGTGTGTCCAACAGCATTCACGTTTTTTTTCAAATTCTCCCCTTATTTTAATGATCATTGTTCAACAAAATGCGAGAGAAGTAACTTATCCATTGATCACCTTTTTTTCTATTTTAAAATTTTTCCCGACCCAAACGCAGCATGCTGCCAAAAACCTTGGTCACTTGACGGTCTCTAGTACGTGACTATCCAGACCTGTTCACTTTCCAATTGATATTAATTACTGAAATTTCATTAATTGATTAAATCATTTTATTTACTGAAATATTTCAAGTTGCTGCGGGCCATTTAAGATCTTGTGTGGGCCGTGGTTTGGAGACCTGTGCTCTAGTGTTATAAAGCACTAACAAAATACCTTGTCAACTGTTTCAAAACAGAAAGTGATTTATTTTTGAATTAATACGTATCAATTTTTACACTTTGCTCATCTTACTGTGGCTAAAGGTTACGAATGGAAAGTTCACAGTGAAGATTGAATTCACTATCGTGGTGATAAACTGAAGACGTTTGCTGAACTCTACTTCATGGCTATTACTATCACTTGGGCAGAGCACGTTCTAAAGGTGCTTGTTTCGAAGGGACCAGAATCTATGGTGAGTGGAACAGCCTGCCATTAAAAGTGACGTAAAATAGAATTCCGTCCTCTCTACGAAACTATGACTTTGAAGTATTTCACTTGCCTCTGTTCAGTGTTGCCTATTTAGATATTTCATATGTGAATGTACATCTATAGACAATCTAGATATCTTGCATCCAAATTAGAATCTCTAATTTTCGGTAAAGTATTTTAAGTTGAAAATGACAATCGGAAGGTGAAGAGAAAAACTCAAAAGAGATGTTACACCTCATTTTTTAAAATTATTCTAGGGGCACAGTTCGATGCAATCCGATAGGGGCCAGCCATCTATAAAAATAATACATAATAAACAAACCATTGCAAAAACACCCATCACATGAATCCGGCATCTACACAATAATGTGTAATGACTGCGACAAATTTAACTCCAGAGAGACATCAAGAAAAGATGATATGAATATAAAAGAGCCAACGGACTGGGTGACAAATGCCCTGTTCGTACACGGGAACATACACAACCAGAACTTCAACTTTTATCAAGCCTATTTCATAAAGAAAATTCACAAATCTTCGATACGCAAATGCGTCGAAGCAGCCTTTATATCCAAAAATAATACAATAACACAAAAGTATGGTCACTTTCAGATTTCACGGCCCTTAATTGATTTTAAAACAGAATCACATAGACACAACACACTACGACACCAACATAGAACGTATTGGCTAACTACCGACATTCGATTCGAAAAACGTTACGAGCACACATACACCACTCCTCTTAGAAAAGTAAAAGAAATCTTACCCACCATCAACCAAACAGATTAGATAAAAACAACACGCTTACTTCCACCCTGCCCCCCCCATATAACAACACCTATCCATTGAATGCTTCACAACCTCCTTTTCATCTTTTGATAAAAATAACACAAACTTCCTTTCTCTGAGAAATGACCATTCTAGCCCTTTACTGCCTCTCTTATCTAAGACAAGTCAAACACCTACAGATAGAAAACATACACCCCTGGCCCTTCCTCCCATAGACCAATATCATCTCAAACTAAATGTCACCTTCATTAACAGAGATACAAACACCTCCTCCGCACTTATACTAAGCTACCAAATACATTCACTTCCCCTCTTCAGCATCGAAACAGTAAACGGCAATTTTTTCATCGAAAAAGGATGGCTAATCCCCCATCAAAATGCATCAGACTACACCGCCAGAAAAATAATAATAATAGTAATAATAGAAATTGAGATGTGAGACCTACGTGTTGAGTTTTTCTCTTCACCTTTCAATCGTCATAATTGTTAACATTCTGTCGGATCACCTCATATCAACGAAAAAAACATGAAAGCTGTACTGACTAATATATATGGCAGATATCACCGCAAATGGCCATTTGTCAAGTTATTTCGATGCGTACGCATATTTTCACCCAGAGAGGTCTCTTCGATTATAGAGAAATAACTGTTTTGCTTCGTGCTCCCCATTGCTTTCTCTGGATTTTCTCCTTACTCTTTAGTGTTGTCCTCCCTGTACGTGTCAATGTATCCATCCTACTCCCCAGCTGTCTCTCCTTTTATTCATCAGTTTGTCCTTCCTCCTACTCTTCAGTTTGTTTTACCTTTTCTCACTATTTTGCTCTTTCCTCCTATTTATCCTCTTGCCTCTACCTCCCTCTTTTCCATTTATCCTTCCACCATTAAAATATTTGTTCTTTTTACTTTCCAAATGTAGTCATCAAAGATGGTGACGGGTTGAACAACCGTAGCCATCAAAAAGGGTAAAGGTTTCAATTTTTTTTATTTATGTTTTTGTTCGTTTTTGTTCTTGCTTGTGTGTTCCAGCATTCCTGATCATACCATTTATCAAAATTGGCACCAATACTCCCCTATACCCGTTTGAAACTGACTTTTTATTTTTTATTTTTAGACAAAAAGTATTTCTTTCCTTTTTCGGGGCCTAATTTTGACAGGTTTATTAATAACATCTGAATTCTCCAGAAACTAGATGCTCCAAGATATCAATTTTTACTCTTTTTTTTTTAGATGTTTTTGAATGGAAAACGCCAGTGATGTCATGAATAGAACTTTTTCTAACCATATTTACTTTTCGATTGGATTATTTTTATACGGCTTCAAAATTTGACGCCGCAGTTGTTCGATTATTGACCGGCGAGTTTTATCTGCCTTTCAATTTTTTTTTCTACTTTTTCTTTTTTTGTTTCTGTCTTTTCTCTCTTCTTCATTTCCCACCCCTTTCTCTTGTTCATTTATTCTCCTTCACTTTCTTTTCTTTCTTTTTTGTTCTCCATTTTTCTCTTTCTTCTTCTTCTTTTCTTCACCGTCTGTCCTCTCCTCATTCCATTCCTCCTCTTTTCCTCTTTTTCCACTCTTTTCCAATGCCCTTCCTTTTACCTCCCCTTTCCTCCTCTCCTTCTCATAATGTCATTCCCTTCTCTCTCTACGATTCCTCTCTCCACTGTTGTTCTCTCTGTCCCTCTCTTCTTTCTTTTCTCCTTTTGCACTATACTCAAATAATGCTCTCAAAGCAAAACTGAAGCTAATCCAATTACCATTTAATTAAGCAAATTTAATATACTATAATTAATTAATCAATCAAATAATTAATTATTTGGTCGATATCTTCCATTGTTTGATTCCTGTTTCAACGGGGTAGACTGAAAATCCCAAAGGTGACGTTAGAAGGGCTTACATGGTGTTAGTAATTGGACAACATGAAAGTAAAAGATATGAGAAAAGTGTGTTACATCTCGAAAAGAAATTATTATCATAAAGATAGGCTAGGTGAATTTCGCCAAAATTCCATTGGCGTCCTCAGAAAACAATTTGTGATACAGAAAAACAGTTGCAAATTCAGATCTTCGGGTGTTTAGACATTATATCTAATTGAAGAAGTATATACCAGGTCTGGTGTTGGTGGTTGATGGATAAACAATCGGAGGAGTATCCTACGAGTGAATTTGAAGAGGTCAAACATCAGATGTTTTCTATCACGGTAGAACATAGGGAAACACAGATACATACATGGTCCTCAGGAATGTGGTTCAGCCGGTGTATCTCACGGGTCTTTGGGGTCCAAAGGGGACCGAGGGATTCGAAAAAGACCGAGAGTTGGAATTCTAAATCACTACAATGTCTATTAATAAGATGGATTGACTTTATTCTGAACCGTCGTGCGAATACAGTATGGTATGTAAACGCCTTGTATAGCAGATGAAAATGGGATGGCTAAAGGACGAAGGGTCGTCCAGTACCCATATGTAGGGGGCAAACACAGCTTTGCATCGCCTTATAGACTTCCGACCCCTACATACATACACGCAAACATGATGATTGTAATCTTGATTTTGCCATAATATGATGTCACTCCAAAGAACCATTCAACTATACCAAGAACAGATATAGTTGTTTTGTTTTTTTAAACCAGCAAGAAATTCAAACTTTTAAGGGCAAAATTGACATGCAAAATATTTTTTTTAGAGCGGGTGCTTGACGCACGATTTCCATGCAACCTTTTCATCCCTCCGGCTGATTTGCATTGTCAGTTCTCAGGGCTTTGTAGATAACTTTCCTTTCCAGCTTTGCTGAGGCAGACCCTTCCACAGATATGACACGTTGTGTTCGAGTAGGTCAACCTTGTGAATGGGAGGTTCGAAGTCAGATACCTTCCTTGCATTACTCTTCAGATCTCTTATGCAATGCAAGATTTTTCGATTGCAACTTTTTCCTCGATGGATTAGATCCCATCAAGAATAGCAATCATACGTCCGAGACTCTACGTCATTAACAGAGCCTCAAGTGGGACTTGTACCTCATCATTGACCTCTACGGAACTCTCCCATTGGTATGCTATCCATACAAAAGCTAATCGAGAATGCTCATTCTCATTGAATGACCACAGCATCATCATAGCCTATGCTTCAGAACTGTGTCTTCAATACTTTTAGACTATGACACCAATCAAGCACCTCGATATCACGTTTCTGCAATGCACAACTATAATTGTTCACTTGGTGAAAGCGCTCCAGCTACCATCTACGAAGACGATGTCTTGCATCCACAAAGTAAGAACGTCAGTACATTAGCACTGCATACCTTTCGCTGTTTTCCCATAGGCGACGTTCTTACATACGCGTATATATGTGAGAACATGCGAGCTAGAATCTGCCAAGTACCTTATATATGAAATATCTATACATATCAAATACATCTGAGGTAGATCCACATTTCAACCCGTACATCGCCTCAAAATTGACAGAACATGCCTCTTACGCATGTGTGCACATGCAACTCATTTATAACACACAGTTAGGTATTCACACAATGCACTTAAATGTTTGTAAGATACAGGTATGGCTAGTGCCTCTATAGAGACAGTCATGTAACGATTGTCTTTTGAAAGTACGCAATATTGGGGATGATCAACTAAAAGAGTCGGAAATGGGGTGACCAATGGAATTGAAATAAAAAAAAAGTGTAAATAAAGCCTGGAACAAAATAAGAGTAAATGTAGCATAAACTTACACTGTAAACTGAAAACGCACCAATGAATTATTTAGGGGTAAATAATAAAAAAAAGTTCTTCGTACACATAATGAGGAGCAAATCTTTAAATTTTCAGCCCACTAGCCTCATTGGTGCGGCCTGTACGTACTTACATACATAGCCTACCAGCTGGACCAATTCAAAAACTGAAAAAAATCTATGATAATAGTTTTTGTGACAGTTCTTGTTGGTTCCTTATATATGTGTATACGTCTGTGCGATTGTGGGTGTGTCTCTTTTCGTTAGTATTTTAAATTCAACACTCTTGGTTAAATGAGATAAAAACAGCCCCTTAAGGATGCGATATCAAAATATGTTGTGGAAAAATTATTTTATTGTTTATTGTTCAGTTTCGAGACCTGCATGATGGCTGGAACGGTGGCATTTTATCTAATGGGGCCTGGGTTCGAGTAAAGGTGAATGCTATACATTCGAGTGCTTATTTACTATTTTCTCCGAACTTAAAAGACTTGCAAAACATAATCCTCCCACCTAAATTTGATCAGGTCTAGACAGAGCTAAGATTGGTAATTATGAAAAGTCATTACGTATTTTGAGAGAATTTCTATTGGTTCAAGGTCGAAGCAAAAACTCAACCGTAAAATTAGTCTAGAATGAGAAAAATTTGCTTTGTTACTCAATAGAAACCGTAACATGAGAAATGTCTTTTTTTGTAACATTTTCTCGTTGGTGGTGATCAATTAAAAAAATGAGGGACGTCTGACCAAGGAATAAGTTACGTAAACACTAAAAATGTACGAATTTCCGAAAATCAAGCCTGAATACTGTTGGGCCCCTTCCAATATAAACCCACCAACGGAGTATTTTCAAGGGCAGATAAAGATCATTTTTCTATATATGCTTGTGAATATTCTTCAGATTTTTGGCTACCCAACTCCGTTGGTGCAGCCTGTACTCGTGATGTATACACGGCTACACAGACTGAGAGACAGATCTACTTAAAAACTGAAGAAACCCATGCTGATTATGTTGTTGACAGTTTTGGTTGGACGTTTTCTAATATGTTTATACAATAATAAATGTGGTTTGGAGAGAAATTTGTTTTAGATTAATCGTGTGCCTATAGAAAAAAATTAAAACCATCTTGTAATAAACAGTCCCATAATTCGTATATGGACAAATGGTTTTCATACTTTAGAGAAATAAATTAAAACTGATTAAAAATTAATCTCGAGGCATGAATATGGAAAAACTAATTTGATTTCACGAATGAATGATATATAGCTATACATTCGTAGTATATTTTTCAAATATTGATCTATTTATCTATCTATCTATCTATCTATTGGTGTTTATCAATTTCTTCCCATATCTATTTATTTACTGATATTTTCTATCTCCTCTTTCCCTTTTAATGATTCTCATTTCTGTTTTTCTATTTATCTCCCTCTCTATCAGTCGCCAATCTATCCCTTTCTCCTGCCCCCTCTCTCTCTATCAATGGACGCCTTTGTCGTTATTTCACTCTCTCTATATATATATATAGCTATCTGGCAATCTATGCCACCCTGAATCTATCTATAGATACTTCATAAACTTTTTTTTAATAAAGCATAAACCAAGATGAAAGAGGTAGGCAAAGGGAAAATGTGTTTGCTACTTTTTCCGTCAAAAGTTTATGACAGACTTGAAAATCATAGTTCAAACTCCTGATTTCTGCTCAGACTCGAAAACTGACGACTAACACCTATTAATCTATCCACAATCTATGTACACGATACTTGGAACGGCCATGGGCACTTTTAAGTAACACCAGTCGTAGGCCTGCGCAACGAGCTATAGCTTTTTCGCTCAGCAGATTTAAATTGAAGCTCCAGTCACATGAGACTTTGAGTGGGAAAGATGTGCTCTAATGGTGACTACCCAAACAACGACCTAAAAACAACTTCAAAAACGACACCCAAAAGACAAAAGTATACATTGGCAGCTATATAATGACAGGAGACTCTCTACAGACATTCACCTAACCAATCTGGAGAGTGAAATAAAAAAATATCAAATGAAACATAATAGGAATCAGTGAAATGAGAAGACCTAGAGAGAAACTACTCGAACTGAAGAGCAGACATCATCTCTACGGCTATGGAAAAGAACAAGGAGAACAAATTGTTGTTTCCTTATGGAATATCAAAGAAAAGCTCAAAATAGGAAAAAAAACAAACAAGAATCACCCTGGGTTGGCGAGCTTTCAGTAGAGCAAGCCCAATATTCAAGAACAAAAAGATCGCATTAGTTTTAAAGGGAAGGGTCTACGGCTAATGCATCCTCTCGATAGTTACTTATGGAGCAGAAACATATAACCTAGCCAAGAGACAAACTCTTAATCTAAGAACCATGCCACATGCACAAGATGGGTCATGCTTAACATTATATAGAGAGACCTTAAGACAGCAAAGCATATAAGAAAAAAAAAACAGAATTCAGAAATATCATAAAATCCAATGGAAAACTCAAATTCCATGTGGGTAAAATAAGATAAGATAATAGCTGAACCTCACAACTATTAAAGCAGATTCTTTGAGATTATATGCGAAATTGTGGAAGAATAAGATAGTTTGACAATCAAACTAGTTCTGGAGACATTGACCCCACTGCAGGCACGATTGAGGGTTTTTGTGGATCTTGGGAAAAGTCTTTGTTCAACCACGGACAATAAAATACTGTTCTGCTATTAATTACCGACCTTTAACTATTCTTTTCCCGAAATTTGCAATGCACAACACCAAAACTTAGTGCCGAAACTTGCTGTAATAGATCTGGTGCTTAATAATACATTTTCCCTCTAAAATGTTTAGACAGTTGTGGCAGAAAATGGAATGCACTAGTAAAAACTGTGATGAATTAGCAGTAATATCAGTGGTTAAAAAAGTGCATTTTCGCATGGAATTCATATAACGGCGATGGTATCATCGAGCTGCTCAATCTTACTTTATCGCCGATGTTTGTAGTTTCAATATGTATGAGAACATTAGGAGAAGTGGACATATTGAGAAATTACTTTAATAAACCCTACATAGAATATCGCAGGTAACATATCATGCTAGCAATATCAATAAAACGAGAGAATCCAAGTTGAATAACTCATCGAAATAGTTATCCATCTTATAGATACAAATACTGTACTTCGAAATTCAATATCTGCACACGTCATATCTTGACTTCATTCCGGTATTACAACCCTCTCTTCGGTTACAGTGTAAGTATGTTAATATCGATCCAAAAAACAATTTACACCTACGAAAAGGAGGACAGTTTTGAGTTATGAACAGCTTGTACATTTGTGCATCTTATGAATGTTCTCTTGGTGCTCTTCCGTGCGCAGTGCCTGCAGGAGTAAAGTGGATTGTTTCATCCTTCCCCACTTGCACAAAAAATTGACTCAGTCGGATGAAGTATATGTGACGTAATAGGTAAAGGGGTAGTGTAGGTCTGGCATTGTAGGGGAAGCAGACAGGATGGAACACTTTTAACAAATCCCAGAATGATTGTTGGAGCCCAAAAGATGAGCATCCTCATCTCCAAGGAGGTAACTGCTTCAGGTTTTTTTCTTCATGCACCTGTAGCAATAGCACACCGAGAATTCTAGAGAATTCACCGTGGATTCTAGACCGGCATCAGCAGTGCATGAAATATGTGAGCGTGCAAAAGTTGTTATTATTTTTTCTGACATGCCACAAAAAAACTTGAACATGAGCATTAGGTGAATTTTTGAAAAAAAAAAAACACGTTTTAGACGGTTAAGTTTTTGTTCTTTTTAAAGTTTCAAAAGACGAGGGCAAGCATCTCCCCCTTATCAAAAGTCAAAAATTGAGGAAGACTTTTGCCTCCTTTGAGTGGTCCAAGGGGAGCTGGAAACTTTTCATCACTTTTAAGGCGTCAAAAATGAAGGGATACTAATCGACGGTTCAAGGGCACAAAGGAGAAGAGAATCTTTTACCTTTTAAGGTGTCACAAGTGAAAGGAGAATCTTCTTCCCTTCAAAGGGTCAGTAGTAATAAAAGATTCCGTTCCTAGCAGGTCAAAAATGAGAGGAGACTTCCGCCTGTCTTTCAGGAGGATAACCTTTTTTTGATCAAAAGTTAACATTGACTTTTTCAATCTTCTAGGGAAGAATAATGTAGGACACCATTTCTGTCTTTCAAGTTGTCATCAGTCAATAGACAATCCCCTCCTTAATTGGCAAAAAATGGAAGTAGGTCCTCCCAAACTCCGCGTGTGTGTGCATGTATATGTATGTGTGTATATGTGTGTGAAAGTGTTTGTGTATAGATGATTGTATTTTATCAATATAATATTTGATGCTCATTTGTATAAGTGAATGTAAAACGTTTACAGCAGGAACTGGAGCACTTGTGTATGCAAGGACACAAAAAAAGGGACTGAAAATTTTGGTCCGGCAAAATGTCCAGCCGTCTAATATTAACGGTGAAACAGTCTATAAAAGACAAATGCCCCTCAGTCCCTCTCAAAGTAACCCCTTCTATAACTCAGGCACTGATCCTTCCAATTACCACAACAGTCAAAAGAGTCTGTTTATGGGATCATCTTCAAAAGCTTCGTTGGATCCTCCTTGATCTCGTCTGGGGTCCAAAATTAATTTCCTAACAGCGGTTTTGTTTACGGTCACAAAGAAAGAAAGAAAGAAAGAAACAGCAACGGGAAAGAGGCAATTAACATAATGATAGAGAGCGAGAGAAATCGAAGAAAAAAGAGAGAGAGGGAGTGAGTAGGAAGAGAGAGAGAGAGAGAGAGAGAGAGAGAGAGAGAGAGAGTTGAGAGACGAGTTTCAAGCAGATATAAACGCCTGCTTTGTCCGTAGGGCAGACTGTACAGTAGCACCATTTGTTCACTGAACGGCAATCCAAAGGCAAACTGATGTAAACACTTTGTAATGAAAATGTATTCTAAACAGTTTGCCTATGCATCCCCGGCCCAATGGCAGTAACAAGGAACGCTTATTAGATAACCTTGCCAGACGACCATTTATTTCATGTTCCCTCATTTCGCGACAAGAAATGAGCGCATTGCGATACGCAGATGTGGCGAATCCATATTTATACCCAGCATTTTCTGTTTTCAAGACCGAGCAGACCAGATTAATATCATTTCAAGCTCCTGGTGATTGTAGTGAAGTAGTTCCTTCGACGTAAAACCGGAACTTTCCAAGAGGCAATTATATTAAGCATTAGTAGCATTCTAAAACCTTTTGTGAGAACGTGAAAAACAGAAAATGTAGAAGTATGCAAGTCTTGATATCCATACTTTTACCATCGACTTATTTTAATCATTAGATTAGACTGAGTGAATATCTATCTATCATCCTATTTATATATCCATCTATCTTTAGATATATATATAGAAAATAGGAAAGGTGATTTTGGCAAAAACTATGTTAATATAATTCCTCATTTTGATCCCCTGATATTGTGTGATAAGAAGATATTTTCATTTTATATTGCTGCTACGTCTGCCATCTGGCCAGTACGTTCTTTATTTTCTATTAGCGATAGTTGCAGTCAAACAGACCTTCAATACCCACAAACTAAGCTGAAATAAGGTCACACAATTGTTTCCGTAGATAATACGCACCTGATTATACATTGGGAATAGTGGTAATAGTATTAATGTATATGTATATATATATATATATATATGTGTGTGTGTGTGTGTGTGTGTGTGTGTGTGCGTATGTATGCGTACGTGTGTGCATGTGCGTGTTTGTAGGTGTGCGTGTCGTCAGAGAATTGAGAGAGAGAGAGAGAGAAAGAGAGACGAAGAGAGACCAACATAACAAGTTCGGACTGGTTCGCTTTGAAGGAATATGAATGTATCATATATACAAGGCCTACTCAAGGAACCTTAAATGATATTCTGATTATTTTTATTTTGATGGTTTGATTTTTATGCATTCAATGTCCTCGAAGAAAAACATAAGCGAGTCCGGTTAGTCAATTAATAGAAAGTGACCAACGTGTTTTGGTGGCATGGGTGATCAATCAAAAAATTAGGGAAAAAATGGTGATCAAAATCACACCTCTCGCCTTTTGTTGGGTGATGATTACAAAAAACGTCCAAATTATAAAAAAATAAGTATACAACTTCTGTAAACAAAGTTAGGAACCCAATTAACATAAACTTACATTGTAAATTGAACTTTCACTCGCAACCTATTTTGGGAGTGTAAATTTAAAAAAAAACAAATTCAGAATAGCTTCCTCCCTGGATAATGAATAAATGTTTGAAATTCAGAACTATAGGTCGTTTGTTGCGTCCTATGCACGTTATACATACATATATAACTAGCCTGGCAAATTTGAAAACTGGAGAAATCCATTTCGACATTGACTATGTTGATGCTGACAGTTCTGGTCGGCTGTCTCTTATAAATAAATAGATAATATAATACTATACTTCTAAAGATCACGAAGTTCAGGTTACCAGAGTACCACGGACCCTAGGCCAGACGCGCAAATAATTCAGGTTTCTCGTCACGTGGCACAGAGTTTAGCGAGCTATTCAGGTGAAAAGAATACGCTATCTATCTATCTATCTATCTATCTATCTATCTATCTATCTATCTATCCAATTCCAGAACTATTGGATAGATAAGAAAAATCAATGATTCCTTAACTTTATGATGGAAAATCATTCACACTACAGAAATGTAAAAAAACAAACAAAAACAAGCAAAGCCAATTGTGCTGTTATTTCCACAATTCTCTTTTCTTGCTTAAACGTTTGGCACCGTCGATTTGTATATTTTTCCTATATGCAAATAATTGGTCATAACCTGCAAGTCATTGGTTCAACCCAAGCCTTCAAAATTTTATTATTATTCAATATTCTTTTTTTTTCAGATATCTCCTGATTTTGCCTCTGGTGTAAAGGGAATCTTTCTTTATTGTCCGTAATCTTTGCAGCTCTAGACAGCCATCGATCGAAAGAAACCTTGATATGAAGATTTTGGACTCTTTCTCCAAATATCTGGCTTTCTTGCGATCAAAGTCAAATAGTCTTTTACTGTGAGCGTGCCAATCCTTTTATTTGCTCTTGGCGAGACGTTTAGAAAAAAAGTTTCCATGAAGACGGCAAGGGTACATTCTTGATAGGAAAATTTCCCTTTCAAAGTGAATTCTTATAAAGTTATTTTTATCTTTAACTTACTCTTCCCCTATTTTACAATTATTATGCCTACTTCCAAAGCCTTAATGAGTCTGGCACAAGTCACGAGTAGTGGGGTGTTCAGTGATCATTGAACAGACTACACTAGTCAATCAGTTTGGCTCTTCGAACAAACCAATTGGCTAGTATAGTGGATTTAGAGATCACAAGTTTGTCACTGGTTAAAACCAGTGTTTTCATTCATATAGGCACATGTGAAAGCATGGTGAGATTATTCAACGACGCACTGTTCTGGTGGCACTGCATCTGCAGCACGAGATGGCTCGAGAGACGCCAGACTCATATCAGGATTCAAATTGAACCTTTACTTCTCTTTGGCCGATCGAAAAAGCATCGATGGATTTAGTTTGTAGACTAAACAAAATTCTCATGTACACAGAGTGAGATTGATCAAGCGATCTGGTTGAGAGAGAGGGAGGGAGGGAGAGAGAGAGAGTGAAAGTTCAATGTCTATCTACAGCCAGCGGCCAGGGCAGTCCATACTATAAACTGTAAATGCTGCACATGATATAGCATTAAATAATGATGAATAACTAATAAGTAAAATCGATACACTACATAAAGCATGTATTTTATTACATACTTTTTCTTTAGAGAAACTGACCTTCGTTTCATGACTTCTTGGCTAAAAATCAATAGTTATCACAAAGGTAAAAATATTCCCTGTACTCCGCTTTAGTTGTTCACAGGCCTTTTGGTTCTGCACAGGCTATGAGAAAAAATGATTAGAATACCTTGATATCCCTAAAACAGGCAATGAACACATCTACAGGAAAATACTTGAGAGATGAATCTTGTGGAGAATTTAAGAAATCTTACGCTAGAAAAAAAACAATCACTATAGGATAAAAACATTACTTTTCGTTTAAAAGCAGGCATAAATTCAATTGGATTGTATTATAGACGACAGCAAAATAGTGGAACCAAAAAACTTTGTAAAAACAATCATTGAAAGATTTTATCATAACAAACAGTTCCCAACGACATAAAAGTGTATGATTTCATGAATCGTGTTGAACCCTGATACGAACATATGATATATTTGAAGCAATTCCGATTAAATGCGAGATTTAAGTTCGGTATGAACGGAACCCACCAGATAACCTTCACCATGTGACTCCTCGTGGGACTCATTTCTAATTCAGGACCTCTTTTTGAGGTCTTTGAGTATCACAGCCACTAATATAACCTCCAGCAAACGCTAGACTCATTAGTATTATAGGTATACTTGTCTGAAGCTTATCTTGTAGTAAATAATGTGCCCAGCTTTGATGTGTCTGAAAATATAATTGGAACGTTTTATCTCTTTGAAAATTGATTGAAAAAAATCAAAAATTGCACGTTCCAGACATTTTTTGTCTCAGGTCTCGTAACCATGTCATTGCTTTTTTTTTTTTATCCCTTGTGATATCACTGCCGTCTGCTCGCTCGTAAAAGAGAAAGAAATGTTAATTCACGTACGTAAAAAAAATCAATAACGATTCGATTTTGGCAAATTATTAATCGTTATTTCTTTTTATGAGCTTGAAAAGAATTCAGACTGACACGAAGAAAAATGCTGTCTATGTAGATTAGTCTCGTGGGCATTAATTTAACAATATTCCCGTACGAAATTGGAACGAGATTCACTTTCGTCTTCGTACCAACGGGAACGGGCGTAAACAGGAAGCTTCAGCGTAAACATGTTGATACAGATAGGCGTCCATAGGTAGTTTATTGAATCGTCTCTAATTGACAAGAAGTGAAAATGGCTCTTCATGGCGAAAAAAGAAAAACAGATCTGGTCAATCACTCAATAGAAACCGCCACGTGACTAACGTCCCTTTGCAGCATATCATGTTTGTGGTGATCAAAAAAAAAATGTTTGATCTATAAAAGAAAAGAACAAGGGTGGATGCTACCCGATACAAATTGAGGAACCTATTTAGCATAAGTTTACATTGTAAATTGAAAACCTGTCCTGAAAAAAAAATTATTCAGGTGGACCATGTCTCGATAAAAGTAAAAGAAAAACGTTTATACTAGACATATAGGGCACATGTTTAAATTGTCAGTCCTCTAGCTCAATTGGTTCCGCCTGTAAACATAAAGATTGTCAGTCATCCCAGATTGCTTGAAAACTGAAGAGACCAAAGTTGAACTATTTTGACAGTTTCTAAAAAACATGATAAAAAAAAAACCCAAAAAGAAACAGCATGTCCGATTGATAGTATCGATTCATTTTTTCCCCAACGGTGGTTCCCACCGAGCATCGAGCCGCAGACCGGTTCAGGGCCACAAATAATGCACCTCAGAGCTGTGATGAGACGAAGTAATTCTCTTCGTAAAAATAAAATAAAATGAAAAGAAACCAATTATCTATTTGGATTTTTATACTAAATTCGCAAAACACACTTGTAGAAATGGAATCAAATGAGTTATCGACTTATAAATGACTTATCACTTCTATTAGAGGGTGACCCTCTGGATGAGATGATAAATGGTGAACATCGTGCTCCGAATAACACTCTTCATATCATACAGTATCTAGTATTTAAAGATGATCACCTATCTGGCTAATGATCAGGCTCGATGTCACTTAACTCACGAGAACCGATGTATAAAACACGATTCGGTCGAATATGTACCATACATTTTTGGTAGAAGGCTGCAAAGGATTTAGCGACGATTTTCTTTGATGTGGATCATGATGATAGAATCCACTTTATTTGGTTAGTGACTATTTTGTCTGGGAAAGATTTTTTTTTGTTGAGCAAAAATAACAACAGGTGTTTCAATCCTACATGATATTCTTTCCGTACCTATGTGTGCAATAGATTTTTTTCTGCTTCTAAGTTCTTCCCTATGCGTTTGAAACGAAGTAAAAAATTGACTAATTGTGCAAGATACATAGAGCTTTAAAAACACTTCATATTTCTAGATCATTTTGCAAAAGACTGTGCCGGTAACACTTGCAACAGTCTCATGTAATAGATATTTAGATTTATTCTAAATCTTAAGTATACCATACATCTTGTACAGAACTAAATATTGTTCTAATCGGTAGAGCAGCGTTAGTTTAAAAGAAAATCGAATAAAACACAGGTCTAGATTGTCACTCAGTGAAGTGACCAATGTCTTCTGATCCTGTCTAGAGGCATTTTTAGATTGCCAGAAGACCGAAGATCGCACGGGCTGAAATTGTGATTGAAAAGATAAAGATAATGATCCAAATATTTAATGGAGCGAGGGCAATACTTATTCTCAGTTGCAGACCTTGAAGAATGCCAGTGAGCAAAACCGTCTTGCAAGGAATAATCACATGTCTCTAGTCTTTGGATGTACTGAGCTAAGATTAAAAAACATCATTAGAAATTCAGTTTCTCCCTTAATTAATATAACCCAAGTAGATTCGTGCAGGAAGTGAGGTATTGAATGAAGTTGATTGAAGGAGAAGTGGAAGAGGGACCCTCAGTCAAATATCAGAATTCGAAATACTGGATCCTAATTGGATTTGCCGATCTGCCTCTAGCTAATATGTAAGTATTTCTTCCCGGAGGCAGGCCATAGGATGATTGTTATGTAAGGACCTCAAAAATAAAATAAATCAAGTTTTATAAGATACCAAACATAATGTCAAATAAAAGGATTTTTTCTTTTTCTTCTTGTTTTTCTTTTTCTACTTGTTGTTGTCCTTGTTCTTCTTTTATTTCTTCTTACATACATTTTCAGACACTTTTTCTAGCACATGTGCAGTAGAGTCCATTCATCATCGTCTGTGGAAAATAATCAATCGTTGCATCGGAAGAAGTCAATGCGCATGTGCACACCCGGGAAATTAAGCCAACACGGAGGAAAATGCATAAAATACAACGGAAAAGAAGCTGATAATATCTCTTAAAGAAATGGGACAAACGATGTAGTCATCCTTTGGGAAGATGATGCAATTCGATCAAATTTTATAAGGCGCCGGGTTTCAAAGTTTGGATTGTATAGAAAACAAAACAATATAAGAAAAAAAAAACGAAAACAAAACAAAGACAAAACAAACAAAGCAATGCAAATGAACATAAGATTCTTTTGGGAAAATATCACAGATAAAATATTGAATAGAATAATTCCCTTTGACGCTCTTGATTCACCGCGGAACAACAAGTTATTAATATAATATTATGGATTCTTGGCCTTTTCAATGCGATATTTATATCCTATGCCTACAGAGTTTAACAATTAATGCAAACGATTTTAAGTTGATGTCTCTCCTATCCTTTTGAGAGAAATTAAGCATTTATACACATCTTTTAATTTCGATATCATTTATTTACATCCCTCTAAATAGGTGGTGTGGATAATATAACAGTTTACGGCACGGAAAATGGAATCGATGAACCGAGTGCAAACTCTTGCTAGGACAGTTAGTGTTCACTTGGCACGAATTGCCATAGGAAAGGTATTAACCTTCATTCACGGCTATCAGTAAATAGCAGGGCAGTTGGAGCAATTTATCTACGTGAGATATCCCATCTTGCGTATCATGTTAGCACTCAAGTTCCGCAAAACCCACAATTGCCTCAGAAATGATTGCATCTCCATGAATTATTTTAGAAATTGAGACATAATCATTGCCCGACGTAGGTTTAATGTGGGGTCCTGCACGTATGCATGTGGCTGATGACAAAAGTTACCCAATTCTTGGGGATTTTGCTGCAGCTTTTGAATAGTAACCGCGATTCTACCACATTAGTGCAATAGAGAAGCAAATCTTCTGACGAGGGGAGCATACATGTCTTGAAAACCAGTATTTGAAATAATGGCTTCTATCTAGACTCAAACACCAGGTTTTCGGAAATACTATTTCAGTGTCAGCCCCGGCAGTGATCAATTTTCCTTCTTACACTACGTTATTGTAATATCAGGTGTAAAATATTCTTTGTCTTGGCTACGTAAAATGAAAGTTGACTATTAAGGCATAAACGATATGTTCCACCACGTGACCGGGTTTTATTATAAACTCGATCCAAATTCATTGTGCATAGTCAGCTCATATGGGAGCAGCGGATGCAGTGTTCAGTCTTCCTCCCTCTAGCAATGTTCACTGGATCCCAGCCCGCGAGGTTTTATAACATTGGGGATGCAATGAAAATCTACATACACAAATCGATTTCCTTCCATTAGATATCTTGTATCATTTCGAGCAAGGCGACCCTTTATGCTCTTTGTTGGTGTCCAGCTTTCTACACCATGTATCAAGACAGGGTTTCTCAAACTTCTCACGCCTGCAGATCCCCTGAGGTATTGAGCATCGTTTTCTTTCTGAAAATCAATGACTTGAGACCTGTACATCGGACACATTTTTTTTCTTCAATGCACATGATATTTCATTCGAAACTATGAACGTATTATTTTGCAAAATCAGTCATGGAACCCAAATATATATGTTGTGGAATTAAAGGATTCCACGAAACCCTGTTTGATAAACCTTACGCTCATCACTGTATCACTATAGAATTGTACCCTAAGTTTCCTTCCTCGTATTGGTTTCTTGTTTCAGATGATACAACTGAAGATGATGCCATTCCCATTCTAGTATCAACATCTTTTTGAGTGTTCATCCAGTCACCAAAAGTACTTGAAATCATTAGCACAGTTGAGATGTTTCCGGACCAGAATAATCTACTGAAAACTGCTTACAGGGTGATCTGACTTTAAGGTAATCCCTCATTGCTACCAATGACATTTGCTCGGAAAGGCTTCTTTCCATGTTATCAAGAAATTCAGGAAGGTTGATAGTCAAGGTGAGTGCACCTTTCTAACTTATTATTGGTGCGACACAATATTCCTACCTTATCTCCCTTGTTTCTGCCTTGTGTCACACTGAATCAAGCTAGGTAAAATTTATGGAATTCGGGATAGACTTTCAATCTTATTCCAAATATATATCAGAAGAATGAATGTACTACCGTGGAGTAATGGCTGAGTGTAGCTATTATTGCCACTGTAGTGATTTTGATCCTTACTGGGTGTCTTACAAAATTGACCTTGTTCTGAACTAAGCTAAGCTTAGTAAATATCGATAAATCAAAAGAATTAGGAAGACTCGTGAATGTATTGTTGATAGATTTAGGAATCATTAAAATTCAAACCTTTTTTTTTCAGAAAATCCAATCTCTTGTTTTCATCTTTGATGTCGACTAAAGAAGACTGTAGAATCAATCGGCCGATATGTTGTTTTAACATCGAAGATGGAAAGAAGACATTAGATTGTCTGAAAAAAATTTGGAAAGAAAAACTCGCTTCACCAACTGCAAGATTAGTTTCACTTGGCAATAAATTTTGACATGAAGCTAAAAAATAATATTTCTTATTTATTTATCTTTTAAATAGAATTTAGTTATGTTTTCTTTTTATTTTCTGCTTGGCCAGTGGAAGTAATCAGTATAAACATAGAAGAATCCTTTTGTTTAAAGAAACAAATTTGATTTATTTCGGTACTAACTGGAGGCGAATAAATTAATAAAAAAATAAAATGTTTGTTCGAGGAAAAGAAAAAGGAAAAATATTTAGAAAAAAGTATTGATATGCATCTATCAGGCTGGTTTTCCAAAACAACTGCAGTCAAGATATTAAAGACGATTGTGTTTTTAATAAATGCTTTCTGAAAGGGTTGACCAGGAAATCAAAAGTTTGCATGCAAAAAAATTTTTGTGTACTTTTCAACACTTGGATTATGGAATGCAAAAGAGAGGCCCAGTTGACAATTTGTTTACAGATCTGATACAAGTTTTCCACGTTATCTGAAAACACAGCGTTCCAATAAAAACTGTAAACCGAAATAGCGTAAAGCGAAAAAGCAACTTCTAATGCCACCAAAAGACGTTAGTCATGTGACAGTTTCTATTGAGTGACTAACCAGACATGCCAATTTCTTTTCCATTCCAGTCACTCTTGAATGATTTGAAATAGTCCCCATTGACAAATGGAAGTTTACCAAGATTTCCCTGAATGAAAAACAACATTGAAACTTTTTATATCAACCACCCTGATACATTAAAGAACTCACGAATGGGCTGTTTTATGGCTGAAGTAGTTGTGTAATTCTCACTGGTACCACCTATTTGAGTGCAAGTAAAACACGAGCTGATTTTCAAGGCAGTTATTTCACAATCTTCCTGCCTCCATTTAACCCTGTGCCCTGCCAAGATAAGTTCAGTAAATATTTAAAACTATCAGAACGAAACTATTAAACATAAATAGTACCACTTTGTTCTCATGCAACAAAACATATTCTTTATTTCTTAAAGTAAAAATGCATCTTGGTAAATGAAAGCCACTTAGTGGCTAAAAGCTTATCATAAATAAGATCAGCAATTTATCTCCTGTTTTCTATCTAGCAAATATGCTTCTACAAACTGTCAAATGCAGCATCTCTATATATGAGCTCCTTACATAATGAATTATAAGGGATACATTTTGAATGTCTCCAGGCCCTGAATACTGAGTTTTGGAAGGTTGGTTTCGTGGAAGTTACAGGGGTTTCGGTTGTAGGAAGGAGAAAAAGATGGTGCGTACTATCTTTATAACGCTGATGATATTTTGGATTTTCACCTTTGTCTCATAGAAGCAAAAAAGTGGCGTGAAAAAACTTTCGAAGGGTAGATGATACCAATAATTACAAATTTTGCACCAGTTTTCAAAGGTTGGTGTTTTGCTTGGATTTTCAATGCTAATTATTATTCCTTCTGACTTGGCGTGACACCATTTTCCTATCAATGTGTTTCTTTTATTTCAGAGAAAATCAACATGGTCTCCTTAATAATCATGAGAATTTTGTATATTCCACTAGTATGAGAGTATCTATCCCGATTATAGAATACACAATGGCATCTAATAAGAATATTTCCCAGAACGAAAGATCTTTCAAAGGTGGGGATGGGTTTTTGAAAGAAGGGGCTTTCAAGTGCACTAATGATTGAACGAGTAAATTGCATAGGTAAACTCTATGGATTTGGTCTGTAAAAAACACACTGTGTCATAGAGAAGTTTGGTGACTTATTTTCTTCCGGAAGAATATAAATGAGAGATTCATAAAAACTTCATGATCCAAATGAAAAGTGGCCATGGGGTTACAAATCGCCCTATATTACCGAAGCACTTTGTAGTTATTGAGTATTGAATAGCAAAAATATCTCCTTTGTTTCTTCTTTCAAACATTTTTTGTTGCTCTTTTTCATATCATTTGACTTCAACTGACGAAAAGATACCAGAACAAGGGAGTTTACAGTTATGAAAGATGAGCGGGGTCAAATTTATTTTATCTGTGAGCTATGGCTCTGTAATGGCTTAGGGAAACTAACAATTGTCTCTTACAATGCAATGGCTTTAGAATCAGAGGCAGATTTTCTACGAACTACACTTTGAACCCATCCTGAACAATCTATGATATGGTATATCACCAACTATCAGGGAAGTTGTATTTGCTTAGGTACATCTGAAGTAAGCAATTTATCATATGAGCTAAAACGTTCAAAACCAACCCTCGATTTTACAATCTTTTGAAAACCAATTTTGATCGATTGGGTGAATATGTTGGATCACGTATCCAAGTAGCTAGAAGTCTAATCAAACACAAACCTGGCCTACGTCCTACTTCAGGAAGATTGAGAATGTTTGGTTCGAATATTTATCTAAATAAGGATGACTGTGCGGCGAGCTATTTTCACTTTTCTTCTGGAACTGCAGTTCAAAGAAAAAAAAATTCCGATAAATCAACCTGATCACCATTAGCCAACAGGAAGTTAGTCTGAAAACCTTTCACTATAAATCATTCTATCTTTTATTTCCTCCTATTTTTTACCTCCTTTTTCTAGATGCGTCGACACATCTCGATAAGACTCTTTTTGGTTGATCAGTTGGTCTGTTGGTCAACCCCAGTTATGTTAAATAACAAAAAGAGGAATAAGTGAGCTTTATGTTTTATTTACCAGTTGCTATAATGTCATAAGAAGTTTGATAGGATGAATATATGAGTTTCGTTTGCTGCCAAGTGCCGTTTGTTATTATCAACTTAAACTCTCTCCCAAAATGGCTGAAAACGGCGAGATGTTTCAATCTCCAGCTATGTTTATAGCTAAACATTTTATAAATACCCATTTAAAAGTCCACGTGATAAATGCAATAACTATGCACTAAGACTCAAGGTAAAATTTGAAAAAGATTGAAGACATTTTATTTGATTAAGCTTACTAATTATTTCTAATTGCCAGATTTTGGGTTGAAACATCCCCACTTTCGTCTTTCTCCTCTTCTTGTTACTACTACTACTACTACTACTACTACTACTACTACTACTACTACTAATGCAAGTAGTAATTTGTAATTGGAAATTACCGATATGGACGTATGGATGGTGGATGCATCGTTGGACCCATGGTTCTTGTTCTTTTTCTTCTTCCTTCTCTTCATTCTTCCCTTCTTTCTCGACTTTTTTTGTTTTCTCTTCCTCTCATTCATATAATACTAAATGTCAATTTCTGCTTATCAGTACGTATCCTCTAAGAAGCCGGAACTACATTGTAGCCAAATGTTTTGAATTGAGGCGGTCCTCGAATGTGTTAACTTGAATTATGAAAAAAAATCAGTATGATTCGCGACTCAAATTTATATCCGCCAACATTAACGATCTATCTAGGAACATAACTATCAAAAGTTTGTTATACAGTTGTCCATCTTATTTACTTTCTATCTATTCATTTTTTGTTTATTTGCCAATATATTCAAATTCAATTTCAAGGTTCATTTCTGTTTTCATTACTACTGCATTATTTTCTCTCAAAAAGTAACCCAACAGGCCACATGGTTTTCCAGTAATCTTCCTATCATTCGACCTCTTTTTGTACTTCGTTGCCTTCTTCTACAAAAGTATTAAACAGTTTAGTCTAGCAGAAAACCTAATTGATGGTGCAAGTTGTGTTGCGAAAACTCGGCTTTACCTTGGTTTGAACACTAGTCACTGGCTCTAATGGCAAACAAGCAATGGTCTTAGTCTTGAGTTAGCTCAGTTATCTAATCTAGTTATAAGCTAAGCATAATTTTCTTTGTCACAGGGCAACAGTAGAGTCGAGCTTGAAAACTAATAAATAGGTCTGCGAGGTATCATCATCATCAGTCTCTTAACGTCCCGTCGTTGGACATAGACCTTCCTCAGGATCTGCTACATTTTTCTATACTTTCTGAGTTCGTCAAGCTAGTTTCTTTAACTAGTACTGTGCCAGCCTCGGCTGCGCATGCAATCTCTGGAGATCTATGCTGTGAGTCGTGATGTCCAAATGGATGCTATGATGTCCCTGTCTCCTGTTTACTCCTGGATGCATTGTGCTGTCTTGTGGTTTTCTCCACGTGAGGTTGAGCATAATTCTTTCATGCGCATGTAGCATGCTTTTCAATTTACAGGTTTGTCTCTTGATTAAGTTTCATGTTTCAACTCCATGAGAGACTATGGGGAGGATGCATTGGTTGTACACCATTCTTTTTAGGATCAATGGGATCTTCTTATATTTGAAAGTTAAGCTTGTTCTACCAAAGGCTTGCAATCTTGAGATGATTTTTTGCTTGATTTCTCGTTCTTTTGAGGGCATCATGGAGATTCGTGGCCCTAGGTAGATGTGGTCTACTTTTTCTAATTTTGTGTCCGCAATTTTGATATTTGTGTTCTTATTGACGACATGATTGTCACTCATGATCTTTGTCTTACTGAAGTTCATGTGTACGCCGACTTTCTTGCACTCCTCATTTCGTTAATTATCATTAGTTGGAGGTCGTGTAGGTTCCCTGCGAAAAGGGCAATGTTGTTAGCAAATCTGAGGTTGCTTATATACTCGCTGTCTATTTTGATTCCTTTATTCTCCCCAGTTTAGTCTTCTGAAAATCATCTCAAAGCAGGCTGTGAGCTAGTATCACCTTGCCTTATTCCTCTTTGTAGCTGAAAGGGGTCCGAGTCTTTACGTAGTCTTATAAAAAAGCTAGAGTGTGTATACGTTGCAGCACTTCGACAAAAAGTTGATCTACACCTTATATAGTGATGGCATCCATAACTTTAGGGATTCCCAAGTCGAAGGCCTTTTTGAAGTTGATAAATGATACAGTGAGTGGTAGCTCATTTTTTGCTGCTATTTCTTTTCAGCTGATTTATTATATACAGGAGGTCCATGGTCGAGTAGCTTCTTCTAAAGCCAGCTTGGTTGGTTCTCATCTAGTGTTTTTATAATTCAGTTGATGACTCCCTATTCTAAGACACCGGATAATATACCAATGATATCATTGGAGACCTCAACGCCCAGGTGGAACAAGTAAATGAAGATTGCGTTGGACTAATTCGGATATAAAGTACGGAAAGAGAGAGGAGAAGATCTTGTAAAATTTGCAACGGCTGACGTGTTCAAAATCAAGGAGAACTTCTTCAAGAGGGGACACAATAGGAAATGGACTCGAAAAAGCCCTAACCCCGAAACGAACAACGAAATAGACTAAATCTTAGACAAAAGCGATACCGTTAAGGAGATCCAAGTCCTAAATCAAGTCAACGAAGGAAGTGACCATAAAATGGTAAGATCTAAAATGCAAGTAAATACCAACAAAGAACGCAGAAAAATGTTTCACGATAAACTGCAACCATTAAGTATACAATAAGAGCACACTCAATTTTTTAGGCTTGAACTGAAATACGGATTAAAATTCTTACTGAACAAGACAACGCCTGCATAAATGAACTGAACAAAATTACAGCATCTGTAATGAAAGTTACTGAGATATTTAAACAAAGGAGCACACAAACGATGAGTGAAAACTCTGACGAAACCAGGAATCTCATGGAAAAAACGCACAAACCTCAAAACACCGACAATATCAAGAAAGAAAGTTGAAGAGACCAAACTAAATAGAATACTCAGGAAGAAACGAAGGGAAGACAGAAGATACACAACGGCAATCATCGAATCAACTCGAGAGAGAGGGAGAGAGAGCTCAGGGCTTCGAAGCTATAAATAAAGGCCCCAATTCAGGACGGAAGCATATAAACAGCATATTCAAGGAGAATGGAGACCTCACAAAAGACAGAGACATGATTGTCAAATGTTCCAAAGAATTTTCCAAAAACTTTTCATCCAAACAAGGACTACAAAACAATGAACAGGATACGCAAGACGTAAGCAATCAACTCGAGGATTTTCCAGGAGTAACCCTTAGGGAGGTGAAACAAGCCATGAAATAGACAAAGAGAGGAAAGATCCCAGGACCTGATAACATCACCATCAACCCACTCAAAAAAAGTGGGTAAGATTATCACAAAGAAGCTCGCTGTTTTATTCAACTTATGCTTAAAACAAAATAGAGTCCCAGATGATTTGAACATTGCAATCTGCAGAATATGCTTGGCAACAATTACGTTAAGGTGAGTGTCCCATACTTTTTCCCTCATCTCTTTTACTTCTATATTAGAAACTGTTACCCAAAACTGTCATCATCAACATGGGTTTTCTCGGTTTTTAAGTTGATCACACATAAAGACGGTAACAATAGTATTAATTCAAGCATTTACTTATTATTCCTCGAATAAATCACAATTTTGTTCTTCAAACCCCCTCTACAGAAGGTTTTGATGACGCACTCAATTTACAGTGTAAGTTTTTGCTAAATTGGTTCTCATGTCTGTGCCTAAAATTATTCATTGATCATCCCTTTTTCCAGTTGTCTTCATTGAACTTCTTCCCATTGTCTCTCCATACCAGCCTTTGAATTATCTCTATTTGGTCATTAACAATTGTTAATTGTGATTATCTGGTCCTAAAATACGATAATCTAAAGCCTTCCAGAAATTTTCCCCGCAATGATTAAAAATTGCTTGATGTTTCATGTCAAACTGTATAGCTAAATGTTTTATGCAAGCGTTTAATAACGTAGTTGCCCATGCTATAGGATACCATTATTCAAATCTAAAATATCATTCTCAAAGTCTTCACGCTGATCTTAGTCTTAAGCTGAACCCTTGACACTAACCCTCACTATGAATTTTGGAGCATTCATAACATTTTCAGCTATAACATTAACTGGAAATTTTTTTTTTTAAAAAGAGAAGATCAACTAATTTTCAGTCATCAAGGTGGATAACTTTTGACAACCTCTTTTCGATCGCATTTTGAATAACCAAGTATTATCATAATTTTCTATCAACTTTTTCCTAATCTTGTAATTCTCCGAGGAAGATAAATCAACTTTTATGATGTTTTCTTTTTTCCCTTTTCTTTAAATGTCTGGTAAGTGCCAACTCTACGAATCAGTATGGTTGACGTCTCTCATGTGAAGTAGATTTGATTAAACATTCACAACGAACTTCATATTAGATGACGCATTGGCAACTATTATTAATTTTGATCAGTATTTCTTTCTTCCTAAAAACGGGAAAACAGTCTACCCGAGGCGAAAGAGATGCAATTTCGTCAAGAGGTTATTCTTTATTTCTGATCCGTGGTGTCCAATGATGGCCGTTGACTGGCGGTAAGGATAGTTGCAATTGAACAACTGAATTTAAGGAGAGAAAAAAAAATACTACTCAAAAGTAAATAAATACTCGCCAGTGCGGTGGATTAATAAACAACAGTGGTGTCATAGTATGAAGTTTTGTAAAAGAAATTCTATTGGAGAGAAAAAAATATGGTCAGTATGAAATTAGTTTAGTTGACATCAATTGCGTTTTCCATTGGAAATCATCTGAAATAAGGTAAAAACATCTAGAAACATCTAGACTCCAGAGATCTAAATGTTATTCGTGAACCGAATCAAAACAAGGTCACAGATCGCCAAAACTTAAAAAATTTGTTCAATAAACACACGCTCGTATTAAAACGGATAGAAACCTTCATCACCTTTATGACTACAGTTGTACAGTTCATAACTAAGGTTACCCGCCCTTTCTTTATTTTATTCCTCTTTTTCATTCACTTCCATCCATTAATTCTTCCCTTATTCAACTATTTATTTCTTTCCTTCATTCCCTTCTTCTTCCTCTTCTCTTACACTGCTGCTGCTGTCTCTCATTTCCAACCTCTTATTTCTTACCTTCTCGGTTTTTCCATCATTTTTCTTCCTCCTTTTCCTTTATCTCTTCTACTTTTTTTACCTTCTCCCACTACATGTCCTCTTCTTTCCATTTCCTACGCCTTTTCCTTCCCCCACTTTTTTTTCTTTCTCTTGTTTTTCCGCCCTCATTGTTGCACCTGTTTCTACGTTCCTAAACCTCACTATCACCACCTTTCCTCTTTTTTCTCCTCCTCTGAGAGTGTTGGAACCCGATCGGTTAACGAGACAGAAAATAAACTGGACGAAAACCTGACTGTGAAACAAGATTCACAGAAATGACCTTAGGAAAGGCATGAATCCGGACCTGAATCCTTTCCCCAGCTATTAGTTAAATAGCGTATGATGATGAAATGACTGACGTCACTGTGGGTGTCGCAAAACCTCGAACAACTCTGCAACAAGAAGGAACTTGTGATAGGTCCAGACCGGGTAGCCTGTGACCGTGGACAGCGTTAGGGCATTTACTTAATAACTACCAATAATCGTCATCTCTTAATCGGTAATGCAGATGTAGACCTCTACGTTAAACAGCGATTATCAATGAAAACTTCCAAAGGAGATGCAAATGAAGAATCATTAGCAGCTATCGATGGAGCAAGCTCTGCCTTCAAAGACAAGAATATCCCAAGAATTTAAAAACAATATTGGCCTACAACCAATGTACATCCTGGATGGTCATGTGCAGAGCTAAAACATGGAATATGACCAGAAGACGGGCTTTCAATTTAAAAACGATGCAACATCCACGGCAGAGAATCATAAATTACTTTTCATGGCAATGCAGTTAATCAAAAATTGAACAAGGATCAAAGATATTGTAAAAACGAGTGGAAATTCAATTGGTAATGGACTTGTCATATTGTAAGAATATCAGACAATCAGTCGACATCAAGACTATCGATGCAAATTAAAAAAAAAAATCTTTTGCAGAATTTTGTCCAACAAAAAACAGATGGCGTGACAAACTACACAAGTACTGGCCCTTGAGGCCCTCGATTGAGGGGTCTGGTAAATATTGGATGAGGTCTATTTCCAAAGATGAACATCAAAAGGCGATGATTTATTTATTTTGTAGATTTGACTTTTTTCCTCCTCTTCCTCCTCCTCCTCCTCCTCCTCTTCTTCTTCTTCTTCTTCTTCTTCTTCTTCTTCTTCTTCTTCTTCTTCTTCTTCTTCTTCTTCTTCTTCTTCTTCTTCTTCATTCAGTCATTCATTCATTCATTTTCACACCAGTTGCCGGGTTGTCACAGCTAGAGAATGAGTGATGGCAAGTCCCCTCGGGTCTCCAGCCCTCCTCTTCGCAGTCCACAGAAGTGCTGTGGTTCACAGTTTCACACCAGTTGCTTGGCAGTTATGGCTTGAGTGACTGTTAGTCTCCTCGAGTCTTCAGCCCCCCCCTCTCATAGCTCCCTCACCTATCGGAGTGGCGCTGTGATTCATACCTCCACAACCATTTATGGTGTTTTATGTTGCTGTTCTGTTTTTCCTCTTTTTTGTTTTTTTTCTCTCCTCCTCTCCCTGTTACGCTTCTTCTGACAGTCTCGATCCTTCTCTTTATCCCCAGTTCTCCCAATCTCGTTTTCAGTGACTTTGGTACGGTTCTGAGTGCACCAATTATTACTGGTACTACCCTAACTTTCATGTTTCACTCATTCTCCAGCTCCCTTGCCAGGTCCTAGTATTTTCACAGCTTTTGATTCTCTTTCGTATTTAATGTGATTTGCTAGCACAGCCACGACTATCATTTGGTAGTTTATCCTCTTCTTGTCCACGATTACATGGTCCAGTCTTCTTGCTTGGATGACGTGATCTGTTTTGATGTCAAAATTTCAAAGTGGTCTGTGATTTGTATTCTCCAAGACTGTCTCCGGTTTGTGCTGGTATCACTTTTCTGCATGGTTAAATCCCAATTTTTTGTTCAGTTCCAACTGTATATCTGTTGCCAATTTATCGAAACTGTGTTTATACTGCTTCCGGGCTAGTTGACTACATTCACTACTTATCTCATTCCTTTCCCCACATAAGTAGCATTCGCTGTTGGTCTGTATTCTGTCGATTCTTGCTTTGATATAGTTTTTAGGCAGCCATGATGAGCAATTCCGTTTCTCTCTTTGGAATTTCTTTTCGTGGCCATGTCAATGATTTCTCGTCTGCAACATCCTGTTTTCCCACTTTAAATTCTCGGTATAGCTTTTTATATTCCCATTTCTCTTCCCATATTTGCTGAGCAGATCCATCGTTTTCCCCTATTTTGTAGCTTGTTGAGCTGCTTAGGACACTCTTTATAATGTCTTCATTGTAGTAGTAGTAGTAGTAGTAGTAGTAGTAGTAGTAGTAGTAGTAGTAGTAGTATTATTATTATTATTATTATTATTATTATTATTATTATTATTATTATTATTATTATTATTATTATTATTATTATTATTATTATTATTATTATTATTATTATTATTATTCCCCTTTGGATTATTTCCTTCACATATTTTTCTAATTCAACTATTTCTGTTGAGACTTTTTTCCACATACTAGTTCGTCTACGGTTATTAATGTTGTTGTTGTTGTTGTTGTTCTTCTTCTTCTTCTTCTTCTTCTTCTTCGTCTTCTTCTTCTAATAAAACCATTTTCTTCTCGCCATAGTCTATATCTTATTTAATATCTATAATATATCTGTATGATATTAATATATCTTTGTAATATTTCTTCTTATTCCATCTGTCCACGTGTCTCGATGAAGTAATAGTAAGTATCACACCTTGAAAACGGAAAAAATCGACAGTAACTGCATGGGGTGTGGAAATAATAATCTAATATTTATAATATTAGAACTGAAGACGTCAGCAACAGGGAGAATCGATGCAATATTTTTTTGAAATAGATAATTATGTGCTTCTGCCATTCAGTTGCCGTCTTTTTTCATCTCAGCTCGTTGCGTGACGGGTTCAGATAACTAAATATCAGAAAAGGCGTAAACCAAAGAAAAGAAAAAGCAACAGAAAACATCAACGATGTCTTACTTCCCATGCAACCAGCCGTCGGTACATATTCAGATATTGTTTGAGTTTTGAATTCTAGTCAAGAAATCATAGGTTTATCCTAGTTTATAGTTCTAGGTTCAAGTGTAATCGAATAATGCACTGAGGTTTTATAGCGCAGAAAAAGAACAAGACTGATATTCAGATCATAGATGCGTCAGTTCAATCTCTAGTGTTTTTAGTAGCTATTTTCTTTAAAAGCCCATTCTTTTCAAATCACCAAAAATTTAAAAAACCCTTCCTTTTGAGAAAAAAAAACTTTGTTTAACGTTAATATCGTAGTAGAACGTGGCTATAGATGCTAACGCATCTAAAATCGTTTTGGAAACGTCCATTGACAATATCTGTGATAGCTTTATTCCTGTACTCGCTAAATTTGAAACAATGAAAAGCAAGGACATATCACACCCTGGGGCAATGACTAGCAGGTTTGTCCCGCAGGCTATTACTACAATAGAGTGATCGCCACAATTGTAGTCTTGTACAAGACTAAAATGGCCTCTGTTCTGTCTCTATAGACAATGGAACGTCTACCCTGGGCGCATGCCTAAACGAAGCGTATGGACTTCATAGAATGCCCAGTCATCAGAATCCCCTTCTCGGCCTTACCGATTTAGTCCAGAGGAAATCATTGAGTGACACATCTGGCATCAGCTTGGCTACAGGAGTAGCTGGGAAAACGTCGGATTGTGCATCAAACCTCGTAAAGGGACTCCACTCCTTTCTTTTGAAATCAATGTTATCCTTCTCCGAGACTGATTACATTCCCAAGGCTAGACAGCCCAATTGGCTTTGCTATTTTACCCGCAGCTGTATTGATCGATGAGACAATTCTCTCCATGATGAAAACCAATTATTTCATGAGTATGTACTTTTAATTCTGGTGATTGACATACTTTCGATGAAATAGCGAAGATTTAGTGTGTGAATTGTCCTAATTTGCTGGTTCAAGTTGTTGTTAATGATAATGGTATGTTGTGTTTGCACTGGCTCATTCAGTGAAATTGTAATAGCGAAACTTACTATATTCAACCGACGGATTACTAAATCTTTACGGAATGGGGTTTTATTTTGAGTATCTTTGGTTCAAAGTACTACAGTTTTCGGCAAGAAATAACGAAAAAAAAAAGAAAGGTTTTTATACTAAGTTTTTTTGACATTGGTAAAATTGATGATTAAATTTTCAGTATTATTTTTGCCTTTGTTCTGTTCATGTTTGAGCCTACGAATAGAGTAATATGAGGACCATGAAAATGAAATAAATCTACACGTAACATTTGACTGGAGGGGATGATATGGATAGAATTAAAGCGTGAATTATTCAACAAATGCATAATACCAGCTATGACTTACGGATGCAAAACATCGAAGCTAACAACAACAACAACAACAACAACAACAACAACGACAACAACAACAACAACAAAAACAACTGGTAATCAACCTAGAATTTCAAAAAGACCCACGGAAAGAGCAATGTTAGGGATAGAAGGAATAAACATGGATCAGGGGAGAGACTTAAGTGAAGGATATTATACAAATAATTAAGCAACAAAAACGGGAACAGACAGAACATTTGGCAAAAGGCTAGTTACTTGGTGTTCCTGGGACAGTGAATGCAGTTGGAAGAGACCAAACACAAGATGAAGGGATGAGTTTGCAGGATTCACCTGTAAGACATGGCAGAGGTAAATGCAATCATTGTCGTCATAGAAGGAAATGGACGAGACCTTTGTCCAGCAGTGGATCTATAATGGCTAACGATAATTCTCGACAAATCTATTTTGAATTCATTACATTTGAACATGTTTTCGATCCCTCTCTTATACATCGACCTTTCTCTCCAAATAACGTGACATTCAGTGCAAAATGTACTATAAAGATTCACCACATGTATTTGGATATCTTTTTATTTTATCTACAACACATTAAATCGATTGAAAAAAAACATGGTTACGAAAGGGATGTAATCTACTTAATTGTAACATAAAGGAGTTGCATCCCTCGAATGCGATGTGTCTCTATTCATTTCATTAGCTGATATATTTGACGGCATGGATACACCTTTAAAAATAATAAAAAGAGGGAAAAAAAGTTAACTGCGAAACTTACAAATAGAAAGTGACAGCTCTCACCCGAATCGCGAAAGTCGTCTCCGTCATGTTGTTTTAGTGACTGTTTCGTTGCAGAGAATACATCTTTACTTGACTTTTAACCCCTGAGGAATTGAACTCTCAACACAATCATGCTTACGTCGGGCCTAACAAGTGACTTAAAATATTACCCGATATTATGGCGGACACTTTGCATGAATTCACAGCGTGAAAAAGGAATAAAACAGGCTCTCAGACGGAACCGGCGATCCACATCGATTTTGCAACTCTGCAAATAGCGTCACCCGACATTCAAATGTCTCACCCACGCGAATATCTATACATTTTTTATCTATTTTTATCGGATGGAATATTGTTAATCATTATTTTCAAACAAATTTATGTTACTATTTACCTCCATAATTTCAGTGGCTTTTTATGGCAATCATATTCAGGCTGACATCTCCTCGACATTGAAGAAATTTATTCGGAATGTCTAAGGCTGCAAGAGCGACAGGGGAGTTAACCCTATCCACCTTCCAATAGAGAATGTCTCAAGTTCAAGACATACAAAGAGTTTTTTATTTCGTATGGTCCAACTTGTTTATCTACTCACCGTTGAAGGGAAATAAACCTAAGTATAGTCGTGATAGAAAGGTTACAACAGTTGTAGTAAAAGAAAGTGGAAAAAATGAAAAGTAATAATGATCAGAATTTTCAAGCAAAACTGTTTCCAAAACTGTCATCATAGGTTTCTTTCAGTTCTTAAGTTGGTCTGTCCGTCTGGCTGGCTGGATATGCATATATCATCCGTATAGGCTGCGCCAAAGGAGCCAAGGAACTGAATATTTAAACGATTCGGTATGTCAAAAAAATTCATTTTTTCAAAATTCCCCACCACATACCGTTTTTAAAGAGGTGTTAAATTTCTAATGTGATTTTATGCTAATTTGATCTCATATTTTGTGATTTGAAAATTCATACTTTTTCAGTGATCACCAACAAAAGGTAAGAGAAGTAACTGATTTATTTCTCATCTACTTTTCAAATTTCTCTTATCGATCCCCCCCCCCACGGGGCATGTTGTAAAGAGACTTTAGCTGTGTGACGGTTTCCATCGAGTGAATAACTAGACCACTGATCTATTTTACATTTTCTTTTTTGTTCCCGTGAAAATCACCATTTCATCCAATTTTCTTCTTTTTCTTTTTGGTTCATCTTCCGCTTCATTTTATTTTTGATTTCCTTTTCTCTACGTCTCACTGTTTTCATTTTTTTTCTATTTCATATTTCTTTCTTTTATCTTTTGTCTTTTCTTTCGTTTGTTTCCAGATTTTTTTACTCTCTTCATCTTTCGTTCATTTTTTTTCCTTTTATTTTTTCTCTCTTTCTCTTTTTATGCTTTGTTTCCGATTTTCTCTGTCAAATTTAATTCAAGGTTTCCTTCGGATTTTTCGATTTTTTCTATTTTTAGTGTTCGGTTTTTATCCTTTTCTCAAATTTTATTCATATTTTTTTCGATTTTTTTCTTTTCTCTTTTTCTCCTCGGTCGCCGATTGACTCTTTCCCTCATCTTTCATTCAATTTTTCCACTGATTTTTTCTCTTTCTCTGTTGCACTCTTTGTTCGATTTTTTTTCTCTACTTCCATTCATTTTCCCTTTTGATTTTTTTTTAATTCATTTTTAATCCTTTTTCTCATTTTCTCCTTTTCTACTCCTTCTTTCCCATTTTGTCTCTCTTTCATCTTTTATTTTTTCCTTTGAAATCTTTTTTTCTTCTTCTCCCTTTGTACTCTTTGTCTTCGATTTTTTCTTCTTCTCATTCTTTTTCTCCTTTGATTTATTTTCTTATTCTACTCTTTTCAAATTTCTCTTTCATCATTCATTTATTTTTCCCTTTGATCTTTTCCCCTTTGATCTTTTTTCTACTCTTTTGTCTTTTATTCCAGTTTTCTTTTTCTGTCACTTTCATTCATTTTTTCGTTCGATTTTTATTCTCTTTTCGTATTTTTTCACTTCAATTTTCTTTTTTCTCTGATAATTCAATCTTCTTTCCTTAGATTTTCTCTCCTTTTCTCTCTTTGTACTCTTTGTTCTCGATTTTGTCTTTCTTTCATCTTTTATATCTTTTTTTGATGTTTTTGCCCTCTTGAACCTTTTTTCTCTTTTTCTTTTTTTTACTCTTTGTCTCAGTGTTTCATTTTTGATACAATCTTTTTCTTTTGATCAGCAATGATCAAACAATGTACGTTCAAAGTTGCTTTCTCTCACAACTGTCAATTGAACGGTATTATACAGCAACAATCAGTGCGCGTGTGTGATTCAAAGTTGCTTTTTTATCACAATTGTCAATTGGACCATAATTCTACAGCTGCGATCAAAGAGTGTGCATTCGATTGAAAGTTGCTTCATCATCACAACGTTGAATTGGACTGTAATTCTGCAGTAGAGATCAAACAGTTTACATTGAATTCAAAGTTGCTTTATTATCACAACTTTCAATCGGACCGTATTTATTCGGCAACAATCAAACAGTGTATATCCGATTCAAAGATGCTTTTCTATCACAAATTCCAATTGCTCTGTAATTCCACAGCAACGATCAAAAGTGTACATCCGATTTAAAGTTGCTCTATCAACAAGATAAAAGATGCTTTCCTATCAGAACTTCCTTTTGAGCCGTAATTTTACGGCAACAATCATACAGTATAAGTCCGTTTCAAAATTGTTTTTTTTAGATAAAAACTTTTAATCGAACTGCAATAATATGCGAACAATCAAACAGTGTACATCCTGTTCAAAGTTACATTTTTATCACAACGTTGAACTGAACTGTGATTAAACAGAGTACAGTGGAATCAGAGCTGCTTTTTTTTCACAACTTTCAATTGGACTGTAATTGTACAGCAACGATCAAACACAGTACGTCCGTTTCAAAGTTGCATGTTTATCACAACTGAAAGTTGAACCTACAATTTTTGGCCCACAGTGTACAGTTCAATTCAAAGTTGTGATGATAAAAAAAGCAATGGGTGTTAGGATGAATGTAAAAACCTGTCAAAATCAATAACAATAGATTTCATTTTCAATGGAACGGATAGCAGTTACATCCTGACGGCAGCTACGAAACCTGTTGGCTATGGTACGTCTATCATATCCTTAATAAAAATTGATCAATTGAAATTAATATCTCAGTACGTCACATTATTTACATCGAATCAATTCAAAGAATTAATAGCTTCCGTATGAAGAGAAAATGAATAATCCTTATTGAAATTTTGGTTACAAGACATTTGACTCAATGTAAAAAGATAGAGGTTTTACCACCAATGCATCCTCCCGATAGTCATATATGGAGCTGACACATGGAACATAACCAAGAGCCTGACCCTCAAATCGAGAACCATGCAGCTTTCACATGAACGAATCGTGTTTATAATCACATAGAGAGATTTTTAAAAAAATAAAACAGTACAATATATTAGGGGAAGAAAAAGTCTGAGATATCATAGAATCCATCAGAAAACTAAAAATAGCAATCAGCTGGTATTGTTACAAGTATGCCAGACAACCGCTGGACATCATGACTGACAACGTGGCTCCCCAGAAGTTAAACGCGATACCAAAGCTTATACAGATAGGGATGCGAACTAGACAAATTCTGAAAGTATTGACTCTGCAACGCCCATGATAGAGAGGTGTGATGAATTCTGGGGAAGATCTATGTCCAACGACGGACGATAAAAGACTGATGATGATGATGATGATGATGATGATGACGATAAAAGACTGATAATGATGATGATGATGATGATGATGATAATAATGATGATGGCAATGATGATGATAATGATGATGACAATGATGATGACGATAATAATGATGATACCTATGATGATGATGATAATAATGATGATAACAATGATGATAATAATGATGATGATGATGAACAAGATAGATGGAATGATAATGTCAGAGCCAGTCGCTGTCTCAGATCAGTGGGAAGTGAACACGCCGTGGCCTCTGATGAATGGGAAGACTGAATTGAGACTGACATGATAGAAGAATGCAATTTATTTGAGTAGATCAGCCCAAAGACGACAGAAGAGAAGTCAAGAGATTTACACCGAAGCGAGTGGCAAAGAGGGACACAGCTTAATCGACCCAGGCTTATCTTGTCATCAGTGCAATTCTTACAGCTCTCCCTGTATGCATAGTTTCGTATTTTGAAAAGTAATGTATATATATGTACATACATACATACATACATACATAAATACATACATGCATACATATATATATATATATATATATATATATATATATGTGTGTGTGTGTGTGTGTGTGTGTGTGTGTGTGTGTGTGGATCATTTCCCTTCCCTTTTTTCTCCCCCCCCCCAAATGAACGTTTGATATGATCCTATACATCGAGATTCCTTTGTTTTGCCAGAAAGGGTAATAATCAAGTTATAGCCACGGCTTCATAACCTGTTATCTTGTCCATTGTCCCGTTTTCTCAGTTGTACTGATGCCCTTACGAGTTGCTTTCTGAAGACTTGGCACTATTTGATCGAGCCAACTCAATAACACAGTAACGCAACCTAAAGATAAGAATAAGAATAATATTCTGCTATGTAACTCACCATGAAGACATAATGAGCAAACCATTGCTGCTGTGGTAATTCCAAGCCTCACTGGGTGCTCCATAATACGAAAGACCAGATTACACTGATTTCATAACTATAAAGGACTTTCCCTTGGAGGAATATTCCTCAATGTCATCACTACTGTAGTTAGTTTCAGCTATTTTTCAAATATCAGAAATATATTCTTATATAATTCAGTGCGTCTATCGTAGAGTGTTAGTCAGCCAGGTTGTCTCATGGGGCTTTGAATATTTTGAACCTCTCTAGGTACCCTGGTACGTTGGCTTCGTACCAGACTAGGTTAACTTTTGTATATCATCGTTGGAGCGACGTAAAACCAAGATATCGAATTTTTATGTTCAAGGTAGCTAACCCTTCTCACTCCGACGACTGCAGCGACACAATCTTCCTACCAATATCATTTTTATCCAATTCAGTCTCGAGCCATAATATCATTATGAATACAGGATGCAGATCTGTGGTTTCCCAAAGAAGTCTTAGTCAAACCGTATATAGTTCAGTAAGTTTGAACATCTCTGAGTTTTTTTTAACCCCTTGAACCTTCGTGAGATCGATCTAAGCTTTGTTAATATCTGCACTTGAAAATCAGCATTATAATCGGATATATCCAAAGAAAGAAATCCCGGGAAGTTTGGATTTTGCAAACAATTCAAATTTTGAAAAAAATTCCAGTTTCTAATTTTGCAACCTGGTTTGCCGCTAAGATAATTAGTATAATAGCATGTAATAACCAGTATTATCCTTCAAAAATTTGGAAATCAACGCATCTTATAATTAGCATGTGTGCTCTTACTCTGTTACGCCCAGAGACTCAACTGACGTAATAAAATATAACTTTACATTCTGATGACGTTGTAAAATGCAGAATTTAAACAAAAGTAAAAGGAATAAAAACAAAAACAAAAATTGCAAAAATAAAAAATAAAAAATAACTGTCTGTGGTCAACAGTGCGTTATCCCTCAAGTTTACTGCAATGCAAAAATCTTTTTTTCCACGTATATAAAAGGTAATGTGTATATCTAGATATTTCATACATGTCGTCACGGGTAAACTAGCGTGAAATAAACACCGATATTTACAAGCACTCTAATCAAATACTTAGCCCTACATGCTAGACTGACAGGAAATGAATCTTGTCTCGTAGTCTTGACACGTTGAGTTCGGCTTTCTTTGCAGGAGAGCATGATAGTAGATTGATTTTCAAACAAAAAGTATATTTTAAATTATTGCTGTTCAGAGGAATTTATTCCTCAATGGAGAATAACCTGGTCAATCAAAATAGGTTTATTGCAAATGAAAAAGATTTGAAAAAGCACCGTCTGGGAACGGAACATGTTCTGAATAGAAATATTCGAAATTTAAAAATACAAGTTAAATATTGCATTGTTTCGGAAATTTTCTGTCTTATTTGTCAGATTATATACCATAAGAAAATTTCACACGAGAAGATTTTGTATATTAAAAACAGAAAAAAAGGTAAATAAAAAAAAATTCATAAAAGTTCTAAACATTTAGTTTTAATCGTGATTAATACATTCCTTTGGTAGACGACGTTTGAATATATATATATATATATATATATATATATATATATATATATATATATATATATATATATATATATATATATATATAAACACGAAGACATGTGGATCAACAAACTTAAAACCCTATATCCTAATGGATTAAATACTAAACTGAACAACCCTCACCACACAGAACACTAATATACACAACTCCTATCATTAATATCCTCACACCCACATCTAAGACGCATTCAATAATGGAAGCTTCTAAGTCACCCAGACCCATAGGGAAAACTTCACCTTAGCCTGTTATAACCCCTGTCCAAATCATAGCCTAAACATTTTCAGTAACTTTTAAGGTTGATACCTATGTAGCTCCTTGTCACCATCCCTCCTTCTACACTACCCCAAACATACCAAAAAATCCAACTCCACATCACTACCCCCTACCTTGACACACTCTGCCCTCCCCAAGACAAACTGTTGCTGCTTTACCAAAGTCCTGATACCTGCTGGTCATTTTTCCATTCACCAGGAGGCCTCTAGTAGCCCTGACAACAAAACTTACCCACAATGTGTAGCCCCTGGCAGTGGACTCTGGTTCCACATGGTACATTTTAATACACACTCACACAGTACACACCACTAATGATGGGAAGAATCCCGAAACATGTATGGACTATTGACATATAAGGATTAATAAACCTTGCCACCAAAAACTTCACTCCCGAGTCTGTCTCACTCTCTAAAGTACACATTATATATATATATATATATATATATATATATATATACGTACAACGAAACAGCCGTCTGTGGATGACACACACACACACACACACACACACATATATATATATATACATATATATATATACATATATATATATATATATATATATATATATGTACTATACAAGACTCAAATAGCTATACTCTGATCTATCTCACAAGTAAGGGCATGAGTAATCATTGCTCCCCCAAAAACATCCTTCTGATGTATAACTTGAGATTAATCCAGGACACGGAAACATTTGATCAGTTCTCAATGAGAATCGAACTCATTATACTTGTGATTTTTTCAGAACTAGCTTTCAGAACACTACTGTCCGCTTTTCACTTAGTGAATATATACTCGATTTAGTCTTATCAGAGGCTGCATTAGTATGGCACCGACTGTGGCCTCGGCTCAATGGGCAAACTATCTGTTCACCCTATTGGGCGGCGGGGTCTCAGGTATATACAAAGCTAGGCTTATTTATTTATTAAGCTTAGCCTTTTCTGGCACATTTTACATTTTTTCTGACTCATATTTCTAAGCCTCTACTGATCTAAGCACTGATCTAGTTTGACACCGCTTGACTTTAGGGATCAACCCGAACACTTATGTTTTTATCTAGACTGAACTGAAGGCTGATATAAGCTGAAGTTGTTGTGATACGGGGCGAATATTGCGAAGCACTAGATAATGGTCGAACTTTGTAAATGAGTAAAGCTCTGCAAGATTATCTTGTTAATAATCGGTTTTCAGAAAGTGCTTCAGTTGATATATAATTCGATTAGGATGCACTGGAATCATGTTTAGCGAGCCAAAGTATAGCTATTTCTGAACTCAATGGATGCGAATCTAGCGCTGCCCTGTGGTTTATAAAGGTAATATTAGTACATTATGCTGCCCTTATCCGTGGTAGATATGTTCCAAGACACCCAGTGGATGCCCCAAACCTAAGCATACAAAATATAATAAATTTTAGTTTATAAATTAAGAATAAGAGTTTATCAACAATAACTAATAATAAAATAAAACATTTATAACAATATACTACACTAAAAGCTATATGATGGATGAAAGATTCATTGAACATATATTTGGTACCTAGTATGAAATGAGCAGATAGGGAGTTCAAGGGTTTCAGTGAGGGCATATTCGAACCGTTTGAATCTTGATCTGAATTATCTGGGAAAATGTACATGAGATGATATGGAATGATATAAAAGATACAAGATATTTTAAATACTACTGGAATACTTGGGGTGTCAATTAGAGTCAGACGGAGAAGGGAATAACGTTTTGGAATATGGCGAAATGCGTGTATGGTTACATCATGGTTTGAAAACACTTACACTACACCTTCTTATTATCAGGAGATGCACTTTTCTTGTGATTCTGCGCTAGATTAAGCAAAGCTCAGTGATTATCTTTAATAAGCTTAGATTAGTCTAAGGACACCGCTAATAATTACATTCTACAAGCTGCCAAGTTTGCTCTGTTGGTAGCGTTGGTTAGATTTGTTCAAAGCGTCAATAGAGGAATCTTATGTCAGCAAGGTCATTCCACACGACTTGATTAATCACCACTCCAAGAGATGTACTCTAGCAATGCAAGAGTATTTAATGCCCTTTGATAAGACATGAATTCATGCCTTCTCTCCCCAGCAATGGTTAAAATAGTATGTCAAATTGGACTCTCTAGTCTTGGGAAGGCAAACAGTCTAGGAGAAGGATAACTCTGATTCAAAATCGAGAAGGGGGCCACCCTAGGGCGGCTTGGTGCTTAATCGGTGCCCTTCCGGTACTTCCTTCAGCAAAGCTGATGCCAGATGCATCACTCTCTGAAGATCTCGGGACTGCACCAGTAGTAATAGTAGCACATCATACACTTCACGCAGACATCTACCCCTAGAAGGTCATTCTGTTGTCCATAGAAGTGAGACTGAAGCCAGTAACCAAATCATTTCTCTCTATTTTCATTTGAACGGAATTTTCTCGTTTTTCAACAATTAGAAAACTGCAAAAAAAAAAAGAAAGTTTCCCCCGACTTTGCAAAGCAATTTATCATTTTCAATGTCAGTTGGTAAATTGGGATTTGATATTCAAAATTAATCATATTTCATCGGAATATCAAATTGTATCTTTATTTTGTTCATGAATGTTCGATCGTTTTTCTGAGTTTAGAGGTTAAATTTGATATTAAATTGCTTTTCGATGCTGACATCTAATTTGCAATTTGTTACCCTGTCTGGAAACAGTGAGATTACATATTCCAGTACCCCACACTATTTTCTCACCACGAGCATTATAATCATCAAAGACCTTCGTCTAATACTTTTGGGCTTCCTGTAGATATACGATGCATTCTATAATTCTCTACATATCTATGGGTACCCAAACATCGTGCAAACGTTTGCTTAAAATAAATCCCATTTCAAAATTGAAACCATCCTATTCAGCAATCATTGCAGCAATCGTAGCACCATGGATAATTGTAACAAAGATATCTCAGAACGCTTAAACAGGTCCCACTTTCAAAAGTTTACTTCACGTCACTTTTAGGGAAAAAAGTGAACAGTGAACGTTTACTTGGCAGCGATCTGATTCTCAGCAACGCTTCCAAATAGATTCATTCAACAGGAGTACAAAAATAAATTTGAACTTATTACTCAGCTTTGAGATCAATCCTTATTTTGCAAACAAGGAAAGTTTAGCTTCAACTAAAGGAAGTATAGCACGTATTTGTACGTTTCATTGGAAGCTTTACAGTTAGAAAAAAACAGTTACATCTTTTAATAGTACTAATTCATGAAGAGTCAGCAGAAAGTTCTTGGAATTCGGGAAGATCGGTCATGCTGATCATCTGTCAAATAAAGAATCGTTTTCTGTGTCTTGCAGCAAATTTTGTACATTTATCGTTTGCGTCTTGTGTTTTTCGAATTATTGGATAGCACCTTGAACACACACACACACACACACACATATATTTGTATATATATATATATATATATATATATATATATGTATATATATATATATATATATATATATATATATATATATATATATATATATATATATATAACACCATCCCTGCAAGCGCTCTAAAGCCATCAATCACAGTCCAATCTGAATTACTTACAAGCATAACTCTAATACTGATTGATCTTGCCGCAGATGTAGGGCTTAAACGTCCTTGAATATATATAACTATTCACCCTATCTATGGTTTTCTTTATTGTCTAAAATGTTCCACTATGTACATGTATACATACATCTATATACATATGTGTGTGTGTGTGTGTGTGTGTAAAAAAAGAGAGTGCTACCATAGCTTGATGGATACTAAGTTTCCTCGTCAGTCCAACTGGCACTGAATACTTCACCATAGAGTCTTTGTCTTGATTCGTGCATAAATATAGGGTGCTTCTGCATATCTTGATCACTGAACATCAGTCATGCTGACTACCAACGACTTTCAATATCAATATCTCGACGACTGAGCCACTTATTCATCCAAGTTGCTTTTTGTTTTTATATTTATTATGATTGCTGCGTGTACTGGAATTGTAGGGTCGTTAAGGCTACCATTTGCGTGCTTTACCCTCAGTTAGCTATGCAGGGGAAAGAGGGAGACGAGGCTGGTTCACAGCGCAGGAATTCAAGTCTATTTCGGCCTCTACTCCCTCCTTATGTATACTTTTCAATTATCATATTCCTTCTCAAAGGATGGAGATGAATAATAGAGAGAAAGATGGGAAGGAAAAGGAGGAAGAATCATAGGCAAAATAGCATTTGTGAGAGAGAGAGAGAGAGAGAGAAAGAGAGAGGGGGAGAGAGACAGAGAGATGGAAAGGAGTAGGCGTTCGGCGAGAAGGTGAAAAAGTGAAGGATGACGAATAAAAAGAATGAAGAGGGAGAGAAAAGAGGAAATGAAAAGTAGGGAAAAGAAAGAGAAGATGGCGAGGTAGAAAGAAAACGGATTTATTCAATAAATGGCAGACAGGTTCAAGTGGCGTAACTGTTAGTGGCGCAGAGAATTGAATCGGTGGGCTGATTTCAAAATCTGACAGAGATAGTTTGCGTTTATTTCGTTCTAAAGCCCTTGGGAAAGGAATGGACCAATCTCTTGTATTGGCTAAATAGCAGGGCAGACTGACCTCTCTAGACAGGGTAATAAATATAAAGCAACTATACTTGATTTGTTTTTAATTTCCCTTTTTATTTGGTGAAATATCGTAATATTATGTTCAATTTGGACTAGTTTTCACCATCATTTTAATTTCAGTCGATTTTACCACAACTTTCATTTCACTGTAATCCTACGGTAACGATTTAACAGCATTATCCGAGAAGAAGGTGTAAGCCAACGGCTGAAGCCAAAGGGAGCTCAGTATACGCCTTGCTGCTTTTAAGCATTCAGCCTCAGGAATATACAGAATGTCTGAATGCTTACAATCAACCAGGCGTGTACTGGGCTCCCTCTGACTAGAGAGTGAGAGTTCAATTCTCTTTATTTCTGATCATGCTGTTTAATCGTTGCTGGAGGATAACAGGCCCAGTCAAAGTTGTGATGAAAAGCTACTAAGAGATTGATATGAAAGTAAAAACTCGTCAGAACTTATAATAATTATAATGCCGTTAGCCTGAGGCAAAGAAAGGTAAATATGCAAGAGTAGAATAGAGAAGGAGGGGGAAATGAAGAAGGAGGCAAAGAAGGAGAATGAAAAAAAATAGGTGCTGAATGAGAATAATGGAGCAAAGGACACTCATTCGGGCAGTGGGTACCTCTCAGTCTATTTGACGTATTGCTAATCGATACAAAAGAAAACCTGTGAAATGAAAAAGCCAGGAAAGGGACGACTGATACCGTAACCAGCGCCACCCTGGCGTAAAATGAAGCCAGTGTAGGCTAGAGAAGAAATGGTGGGTGGGAAAAATGAACCTGATAATGCAAAAAGAGAAGGAAATGTATCTGGGATGAGGAAAAGAGGAAGAGAAAGAGAAAGGAGGGGACAAGGCTTAGAGAGGAAGAAAAAGAAGAGAAAGATAATGTTGAAATTATGAGGTATTGGGTGATGGAGCGGTTACCGGAATGGAAATTGAAATCGATGGACCGAGTTCTAAGTTCGGTCAAGATCAGGTTCGCCAATTCAAATATGGTGTTTCATTTTTTCTTTTAGATTCTGAAAGTCACCCTCCAATTCAAAAAGTTGAAAAAAATCTCCATTGGCAACATAGGACTTTAAAACACGAAAAAAATGTGTTTAGTCTGAATATTATCAACATTGGACTCAAAAATTAAAAACAACACATAGAAGAAAAAAAAATGTAAACATGACTGAGACTGCTCACGCCAATGAGAAAAAAATGAATCCAGTGAAGGGTATATAGAAAAATAGTTGCAGCCCTGCAAGGCAGTCTATTTATGAGGAAATTTACTCTGACCCTCACAATACAGCATGGCAGTCACACAAAAAACAGGGAAGAGCTTGAGACTCTGTTTAACGAAGTAAAAGAATACAGTGAGGACATCGGAATGGAGTTTAGAATAGAAAAATGTGCAATCATGATAATGCACAAAGGAAGGCTTACAATGACTGAAGGAATTGAACTCCCAGACAACTGCAAGATTAGGGCATTGACCGCACAAGACCGATACAAGTACCTAGGCGTCCTTGAATGTGACACGATAAAACGGGAAGAGATGAAGGAGAAAATAAAGAGAGAATACCTTAGAAGGATAAGAAAAATATTAGAGACCAAATTAAACAGCAAAAATCTAATAAAAGGAATGAACACCTGGGCTGTGTCAGTAGTTGGATATACAGGACCATTCCTAGGATGGACAAAAGAAGAGTTCTAATAAATGAACAGGCGAATTAGGAAACTTACGACAATGCATAAAGCATTACACCCTAGATATGATACAAATAGACTATACGTTAAGAGAAAAGAAGGTGGCAGGGGGCTCATCAGCATAAAAGACTGTGTCCAGAGAGCTAAAGCAGTCCTAGAAAGGTATGTGCAAACGAATAGCGAAGAAATCATAAAGTGTGCGAGAGATAGCGCAACAAACAGTAAAGTAGAAAACAATGGAACAGCTCAGCAAACAAGAAAAGAAAGATGGGAAGAGAAAAAATTGTGTGGCGAGTTTAAAAGGCAGATACAAGATATAGCAGACTAGAAATCATGGATGTGGTTACGAAAAGGAAACTTGAAGAGATAAACGAAATCGCTCATTATAGCAGCTCAAAACAAAAGCATCAGGAAACTACATAAAAACAAAAATCGACAGAACACAGACAAACAGCAAATGCCGCATGAGCGGTGAAAGAGTTGAGACAGTAAACCACATAACTAGCGAATGTAGTCAACTCGCCCAGAAGGAATATAAGCATGAACATGATAGAGTACCAACGATGATACACATGGAACTAAATAAACAAATGGGATTCAACTATGTGGGAAAGTGATATCAGTAAAAACCAGAGGCAGTCTTGGAGAATGACAACCACAAATTACTCTGGGACTTTGACATCCAAACTGACCACCTCATCCAGGCAAGAAGACCGGACTTGGTAATTGTAGACAAAAAAAGGAAGACCTGCCAAATAGTAGACGTGGCAGTACCTGCAGACCATAGAGTGAAAAGGAAGGAGGGTGAAAAAAGGGAAAAATACCAGGACCTAGCAAGAGAATTGAGGAAGATGTGGAACATGAAAGCCAGGGTAGTACCGGTCATAGTAGGCGCACTAGGAACTGTCCCAAAAAACGCTGAGGGTGAGACTAGAGGATACCAGGATTAGGGGAAGGATTGAGACTGTACAGTCCACAGCACTACTGGGAACTGCACGGATACTGAGGAAAGTGTTAGAAATATAAGGACTGCAACGAATTGTAGCTCTGACATGATAGATGAAAGAGAGAGGAGACATTAGCTGAAGACATGAGGAGACTTATTGTCACTCAGTCTTCAGCGATAACCACTGGGCAACCAGTGTAAAACTGTTAATCGCAGTATTACTGCGACCAATGAGTACTAGGAGAGGAGAACTGGAGACTTGGGGAGACTTGCTGTCACTCAAACTCCAGCAGTTACCACCAGGCAACTGGTGTGAGATTGCAAATAATAATAATAATAATAATAATAATAATAATAATAATAATTATTATTATTATTATTATTATTATTGTTTTTTTTTTAAATTTTGAAATCCAAACTGACCACCTCATCCAGGCAAGAAGTCTGGACTTGGTAATCGTTGATAAGAAGAGAAAAACCTGGCGAATAATACACGTGGCTGTGCCTGCAGACCATAGAGTAAAGAGGAAGGACAATGAAAAGCTGGAAAAGTACCAAGATCTAGCAAGAGAAGTGAAGAAGATGTGGAACATAAAAGTCAAAGTGGTACCAGTGATAATAGGCGCACTAAGAACTGTCCCAAAGACACTGATGGTAGACTGGAGGAGCTCGGGATAAAAGGGAAGATTGAGACCGTACTGACCACAGCACTGCTTGGAATTGCAAGGAAAGTGCTAGAAATATATGGTCAGCAACAAATATACAAGTAAATGTTAAAAGTGGCCTTACAGAGGAAAGAGCATGGAAGCAGAGATGTGAACCACACCACACTACTGGCGTGATAAACAAGGAAGGGAGAAGATGTGGGCTGCAGACCTGGGGATACTTACTGTCACTCAACCTCCAGCGGTTACCACCAGGCAACTGGTGTAATAATAATAATAATAATAATAATAATAATAATAATAATAATAATAATAATGATGATGATGATGACAAAAATAGTATGAGGTTTCTTTAGTCACTCATTATAAATCATCACATGACCAATTGTCTTTGCTAGTATGCTGTGAGGCGATCAATTGAAAACTTGGAAGAAAGAGGGTAATAATGATGAAGTTTTCTCGCCATTTGTTGGGCAGTTATCATCGAAGAAACAAGATTAAAACCCGCCGGGTGCACAGTCGGAGATCAATTAATACAAACTATGATTGTTAATTGAACCCCCTACGCAAGAAAAATCATTGAGGTCAATAAAAATAGACGTTCTTTTCAAGACATAATAAAGAGTAAATGTTTAATTTTTCAGCCATTTATCTCCCCCAAGTCAGTTCGTATGCGTGATAATTACGTAGCCATACATCCAGACTTGGAGAACTGTATAGTAACACTGGGTGACTTCATGAGTGCGTGGGTTGATTTTGAGATAATGAAGACAGGTTGGATGCCACAAACTTCTTTGATAAGACAGTCACGTGATCAGCAAACCTAAAATGGAAAAAAACGCAATGTACTCATTTGTTGAAGTTACAAAAAATTCTGCCGTGTCACGTACATAAGACAAAAAACCATTAAGCATGCGTCCATTTGGAATCACATATCCAAGACATCATTGTTTATTGCTTTAAGAAGGCTTAAAGTTCAAAACACACACGCTCTCTCTTTGTATCTTTCCCCCGTCTCTCTCTCTCTCTCTGTTCAAATCATTTCCATTTTCTAACAGGTTATCCGCTGATAAGGGTGTCAGTCGAAAGAAGCTCTTAAGGATTTATTAAAAAAAACAAAACAAAAACAAAACATCAAAATATTTTTGAATTTTTGTACATCTGTAGAACCCAGCACATCCAAGATACATACTAGATATATATAACCCAATCACTTTCTCATAATTGTCATAGATATATCGAAACATACCAAACTTAAAATACATAAACAATCATATATATATATATATATATATATATATATATATATATATATATCATGTCTATATAAAAACACAAACGCTTTGATTTTTTTGTCCTGTTCAGGCTTCTTCAGGCAAATGATTCGATTTATTTTAGATTCCCTCGTTATCATTAATGATTGTAGTAGTAGCATTACTATGACCACCAACGTGATCATTTTATACCCCAAGTCACTTTAAGGACAACCTGATAACCTTTTCATAATTGTCATAGATTTATAGAAATATACCGAAACTAAAATTGATAAACCAATTAAACAATCAAACTAAGGTCAAGTAAAAGTGAACCGCAACATTGGGAAGCTGATTGGAATAAAAAAAACAACAACTTCCAGATGAACTATATCATAAAGAGCTAATGTTTTAACAACACACTGATAACGAAAGTGTCTGCACTATCTCGATTATGTAAAACCTAACAAGTAGTAACCAACAAATAAACAAGGAAGAGAAAAAAGAAAAACAATATATAAATAGAATAAAAGGAAGGATTCCAACCCAGGAAAATAACCGCCCAAACTGAAACGTACTAAAAAGGGATCTAAAATCAATGGATCATTCAACTGCAGAACCTCAAATAGGAAAGAAACATTAACGTGTTTGTGTAGCAAATTTTATTCAAAGTTATACTGTACCTCGTTGTTTAATGTTGAATGTATCTAGCATTTCATGAGTAAACACATTGCACATCGGATATTGCATTATATTATATTGTATTCCTCATTCGAACTCAGCACTTTTTGTGTACACGCATACTCACGCATATATATTTATATATACATATATGTTTGACTATGGTATCCATTGAATAATGGGCAACCATATACCTATTTTCTACCGAGTAAACCTGTCGTAATGATAAAAATTGATACGATACTGGATTTCCAACCTAGACACCTGCCTCCCAACTCCTTTCAACTGCGCTATCATAGAAGCATCACAAAAAAGTAATAATTTTGAGAATTCCTATTCCCTGTGTGCGAATATCGCACCGGAAAATACTTTGATGATGTGAAAAACAAAAGAGGAAAGTTATTGGAAAGATTTGCAACCAACTTGCCTAATCAATGAAAAGAAAACTGGATCCAGAACCAACAGAAAAAGATTTTAACTGAGATCTGAAAATAAAGAATCTATAAATCAAATATCGTTGGCGCCGTATAGATCCAGGTCTGAACTAAGGAAACTAACTTCAAGCGGGATAAATCAGGTGGAGACACTGCTCATCGAAGTCCAGTCGATTTGCAATAGAATATCCGAGTCAGAATAAAATATACTGTTGGCAACAGGCCCGTTGATATTATACTCTCGACTATCACCTTTTATTTCGGTGCTGACATCATTTATAACACTTTGGCTCCGTAAGAATTCAAAGGTCCAGCAAAGCATTGCACGATCAGATCATATATCATTCCCAACATGTCCCATAATCTGCAGCAGGTCAGAGAACAGAACAAAAGACGTAAATACTTGCAAACAAGAGTCATAGTTCTTGTCTGAAATTTGTTTTCGGCTACTTGCTTCAATCGTTGAACATAGGTTAGTTCAGAATGATATCTTCGTCTTTGTTATTTTGTCTTATCACAATTTTTCAGCCACGGACATTCCGTCACCGCGCGTGCTATTGCAATTGTATCTTTCTAACTCATATGTTACACCTGTGAAACAGACTTACAGGCTGTGTACATCCCAGGGTTTCTATGATGGTTGGTATATATATATATATATATATATATATATATATATATATATATATATATATATATATATATATATATATATAATCAGTCTTTGAACATCCGTTGTAGGACATAGACCTTCCCCAGAATCCACCATATTTCTCTATCATAGGTATTGCAGAGCAACTATTTTCTATACTTGTCTAGTTGATCTGTCCACTTTGTATTCTGTCGGCCTTGCATTTACATATGATCTCTGGGGATCCATATGATGAATCTTGATGTCCATTGGTTGTCTCTCATTTTTGCCCATTGCCAGTTGAGTTTTCAAATAGATTTTATGATGTTTCAGACTCCTGTTTTCTTCCTCATATATTGTGCTGTCTTGTGATAACCCCATGTAAGGTTGACCATGATTCTCTCATGTGCACGTTGCATGCTCTTCAGTGTGCAGATCTGTCTCTTGGTTAGATGCTTTGGTTGTATACGTTTCTTTTTAGGATTATTGGGATCGTCTTTTTCTAAAGGTTGAACTTGCTCTGGCAAAGGCTTGCTATCATATGGTGATTCTTCGCTTCATTTCTTCTTCTTTTAAGGGTTTCATAGATTTGTGGACCTAAGTAAATGAAGTGATTCACTTTCTCCAGGTTTGCATCTTCGATTTTGACAGTTATGTCCTTATTCTCGATTTGATTGATGCACATGACTTTTGTTTTATTGAAGTCCATGTGTAGACCAACATTTTTGCTTTCTCATGTCATCCAAGTCTATTGCAATTAACCAAAGAAGAAATAAACAACTTCCTTGATGACTTGAACTCCCTATTACAAGATATATATATGTATACACACACACGCACACATACAAATGCGCGCGCACACACACACACGCAAACTCACACACACGCAAACTCACACACACACACACACACACACACACATATATATATATGTATATATATTCTAACTTTAAATAGTATTAACTTTAACCATAGACACTTCCTCCAAGTGAAAAGCTGCGCCATGGGCACAGTAGTGGTCCCATCCTATGCCAATATTTTCATGGGTAGATTCGAAGAAACCCACATTTACCCTGTGATATACAACGATTGCATCTTTTAAAGTTGATGTATACACGGCATTTTCTTTCATATGCACAGGAGATAAAGCCATATTAGAGAATTTCTTTTCACATATAAACTCTGCATACAATTCAATTGTTTGACTTTGTGACATTCACTGACTCTGTAGCCTTCGTAGACACCTGCATATACATAGACAATAACAGAAACCTCCAAACTACCCTCTACACTAAACCCACAGACACCCACAATTACCTTCACTCTAAGTCAGCCCACCCTAACAACTTAGAGAGAGGCTACCATTTTCAGAAGCCCTGAGAATTTGCTCTATAGATAGTGAACTCAACAGACACAACCATAACCTAGTACAACATTTCACTCAACGAGGATATTCAGTAGATGATACAAAATGCCAAATAAAAAAAGCCACCACAATACCCAGGGATAAAACCCTTAAGCACTCCAACAATAATAAACCTGGCTGCATTCCACTTATAACCACCTCCAAAAATACGCTCCTACGCTGGCACACATTATTAATAGGAGACGGAATGTCCTCACTCTTAAAACAGATTTCAAAGAGATATTAGTAGGAACAAGTGTCATTGTCTGCTGCAACCCCCAAAACATCAAAGACATCAAAAAGCAGATAGTTTCACACAACAATATCCCTAGAACCACTAAATTCTGTAAACCATGTGACAAAAGAAATAGCCTCTGTTGCAACTACCTTGAGTACACCAACACCTTCACAAGCACTACTACCAAAGAGAATTACCACATATACCATAACAGTAACTGTCGAAGCAAAAACATTATATACCTTCTAGCGTGCAATAGATGCAAGTTACAATACATAGGCTAGTCGCAATTTTACATTATACTCAACAATTACAGACACAGAGTTAAATCACAAAACAATCCCAGCCCACATCCCGTGGAACTACACTTTCGAACACCCGGCCACAATCCTGCAATGGATGCTAGCTTTACTACTATTGAAAAAAGTGGAAAAAAAACTCCCATGGACATAACTAAAATCCTAGAAAGGCATGAGGATATGTGGATGAACGAATTCAAGAATCTCTACCCTAATGGACTTAACACCAAACTCAACAACACTAATCACACTTCTCTAATTCATAAACCTCGTACTAATAGAAACCTCACATCCACATCTACTCCCCCTCAGGTACATCTAATACTCGGAACTTCAAAGTAACTCAGACCCGTAAAACGATTCACCTCAGACAGTCATCTCACTTGTACAAATTAGAAACAACATATTTTTGATAACTTGTAAGGTTAAAATCTATGTAGTTCCTTAAGCTCGTTATCCCACCAACTACACTATCCCTAACATACCCACACAATTAAACACCACCTCACTTCCCTCCTACACTGAGACCTTATGTCCTCTCCAAAACCCACTGCTGCTGCTAAACTATAGACTTCATCACTGGCTAGACTTTCTCCTACACAATAGGGTCCCCCCAGCTGATGGGATACCATTTTTTACTAATAAAGCAAAGCTCCTGATTGTGGACTCGTGTTTCACATCAAAACCATTAGCTCTAAAAGTACACTCACACACATACACACACAACTTAAAATGGGAATACCTCCCAAAACATGTCTAGACCATTAATAAAAACATTTACGAATAAATTAACTTAACCTCCATACACTTTACTCCTGAGTCCGTCCATCTTTCTGTCTGCCTCTGTCTCTCCGTCTCTTTCTCTCTCTATATATTTATTTTTATATATAAATATCTTACCATATGTTTCTTCAAGAAATCTACTGATACGTATGTATCACAGAAGGTAAAGTTAATGAGATCACCCAGGCTTTTAGGACAACAGACAATGACTTTATCATAGTGAGAAATCGCAAAAATTAGTTTACCTTACTATAATGAATTGAGAAAACATTTCCTCAAATGAACCAAAATATAAGTCTAATGGGACCAATGGATCCCATCCAGAATTAGGTTTTTCGAAACATGGAACATTTGTGATTCAATCAAATAATATTTTTTCATATTATTAAATAAAAGTACACATACTTTTTGGCTATATATATATACACTTTAGACAATTCAGACATAAAGTACGTTAGGTCAATCATGAAAAACCTAAATAGAGACGAAATTATTGAAGACTAGCTCTTTGAGAAATTCCTCGTTTAAAAGATGTGTTCTCATTTACTTATTATTTAATTTTCAATCATCTGAATATGTTTTCCGAGTTTTGTGTCTCGTGTCTTTTACGTTGTGAGACCGGCATTTTCACTCTTCAAATAATGGAAGAAGAAAACAAATCAACCAACAAACAATGGGGATCACAGTACTACTAGATCTGCTTCCAAAACTTTAATGTGTTATCAAATTTGGAGAAACCAAGTGGGCTTCAGTAATTAATGTCTGCAGGGCTAATATCCTCGCTCTGAGACACAAACTGGATATTTCAACATGATTTAAATTTATCAATTATTCTTTCATGTCAGAATAAAACTCGTCTGTCTCCTTTGATTCAAGTTTAAAGCCTCTGTGTATAAGAGAAAATGGTTTGTGAATTTCTGTTGATATATATTTTAAAACTAATAATAAATTTTCAGTTGGAAAGTTATCGATATCATCACTAAACAGTTAAAGAAATCGAAATATCCCTGGTATTCAAAAGCAGGGCCTTCATATAAAGATCCTTTGAATGCCGAAATGGAGTAAAGTGAACCATTAATAACAGTTTATTGGGAGGATTTTTGAGGGTTTCAGAATAAAAAATAACCTACCATGCCATACCAAATACCAAAAAAATATAGAGTGGCAGTAATATATCGTGAAAGCAGGGTATTCGCTGCTCTTATAACGGCTCGTTGCAAGACAAATACTGAACACAATCATCGTTTTTTGACTTTTTATTGTGGAAGCAAAATCTAAAAACTTGGGTATACCTGTACTGGCTGCAAGTATTTCTAGGATCTGTATTATGGATTCGTATTAATTTTTAGTTGTCCTTGCAGAAACTATGAAAAGCATTTTTTTCTTTGACTGTAGGAAAGACAACACAATGTTTTCCTTTAAGGTTATTGCAATTTTATATCATAAAATCTATTAAGATTCACGAAGAAACAACAATTGACATACAACTATAATAATTAATGAAATGGAAGAAAATAGGGCGAAAAGAACAGATACTAGTCTTTGATTTTGAAGTAAATGTCGCCAGTGCCCTCATCAAAGAAAAACTTTTAAAAAACTATTGCAAACGTTTTAAAAGAGTGGTAAAATATCACATGGTAAATGTTTAGGTATAGAGATGGATTAAATGAGAAAGATTAAATGCTTTACTTTTTATTGCTGCCTTTGATTTGAAGAAACTTTTTTTATCAAGACAAAAGGTAGTTTTCCTAAGAGCACAGCAGCCTCAGTTTGTCGATAAGATATCAAATTGTGCAGACCTGAGCAGAACGTTCCTGACGATCGAAAACTTCTGAAACTGCCTCTGACAATGGCTGAAATTGGCAAAGGTCTTTAAACTAGCTTAATTGCTGAAAATGTTATACGTATATTTTTAAAGTCCACCTATGAAATAAATAGCTGAGAATCCAAAACAAATTATCCATCAGAATAAAATGTTTATTTTTATTGAATTTACGAATCATTTTCATAATTCGACCAGATATTAGTCCTCGTAGATTTTTATCGGATAATTTTGGGAAAAAAATCAGCAAGATGATTAATCTGGCAACAGAGCAGATGACTTTTTGAATGAGTTAATGTAAAAACATTTTCATATTATGAGGTTCCTGTTGAGTATTGAAAGACAATGATGACAGCTTCTTGATAGACTACAGTCGTGTGTAATAAAATTTGTTTTTTTCTATCAAATAAGACATGTAAAGAATGAAGAGGGCAAATACTTAAGGCATTTCATTTTATTGTGAAAATGTCTTTGCTGTTATGAGAAAAAATTATCCAGTGATGATCAATAATGAATATCTATATTCTGGCCCCGTGGGCCAGGCACCCCTGAATATGACCCCATGTAAAAGTTTCGAAAAATCCACAAAACATGGAATTCAAGGTCCACGGAGGACAAGGAACGTAATGTTTTTCACTTCAGAGTTAACTACGCAATGTGTATTCAATTTATCAAATTAACAAATATATTAATTGAAGAGAAAATGAGGCTGCGATCATAGTGTTATTCCTCTGATGGTGTCACCTACCCTCAGTACACCGGTTGAGAACAGGTAGTTTCGCACATTTCAATTGCATGAAGTAAGAGGAACAATAACATCTGAATATCACTATACTGGCCACATCAGAAAATTTTGTAGGGAATAATGACCATTTCCTATACTTTTAACATATAAGCAATCAGAAGATGACACACACTACCCACGGACAGAAATCGCGTTACACATTGTTACATAAAGGAAATGGATTGAATTCCAACGACCAATACTGATGGGAGTAGTGAGTCTGGTAAGGTTGAGCAAAGACCAACATAGATTAAATCAATACAAGAAGCCGTGTGGGTTTTCAAAATAGTTTCAGCTCTTCAACCATTTTACCCTTTCCCAAGACAAGAGGGCAGCATCTATATGGGAAAAAGAAATGAAAGTCTCTATTTTCTTCTTTATACAACTTTGTTCGGGTGCAATACTTTGTCATGAAACTTTGCGGTTTCTCTAAGCAGAAAAAGTAGGAGCTCAAACATTTTCATTACTTTATTGAATACGAATAGAAATCATCAGATCCGGTGTCTGAAGTCTCCTTGGCAGCTTTTATGATCTGCCATACCATGTTCATCATGAATTCATGTAAATTAAAACTTGTACCTTTCTACATTTTATCAAGTGATTCAAACCGATTTCGTCAGTATCTAAGGTATCTATCTATCTATCGTTTGTGTATATGTATTGATATACAGTATTCTTTTGGACTACTGCCCCCAGCTAGAGCATGTATTTCAGTATCCCTTCCGTCATGAGGGGGAAAATAATATATTGTGCTGTCTTGTGATCTCTCAATGTGAGGGATAGCATGATTCATGTGCACGTTACGTGGTTTTCAGTTTGAGGGTCAGTCTCTTGGTTTGGGTAACATGTGTCAGCTCCATAGGTAACTAATAGCAGGATGCATCAGTTGTATACTCTTCTTTTTAGAACTAGTGGGATTCTCTTCTTCTGGAAGGTTGACCTTGATCTGGTGAAGGCTTACCATCGGAAAGAGATATTTAGCTCGATTCCTCCTTCCTTTGAGGATATCATGGAAAATCATTGTCCTAGGCAGAGGTAGTGGTCTACTTTCTTGAGTTTGTATTTTCGATTTCGATTGTCGTGTGTTCATTTCGAGGTCGAAGATTGATAGATAGATACGTAGATACTAATGTCTAAACGCATTAACGAACTTAAACCAGCCACCATGATTACACCGGTCTGTTATGGATAGCAGTGAATAATTAGCATTCTTTTCTAATAAGTATTTTGTCTGTGTGGTGTTTGTCATTAGCATGCATTGACTCACCTGTACAATTGTGCTTTTCCTGGTTGTGATAGACCAAATTATTTGTTAGTGAACCATCCAGCGCTCTCCACATTCTTTTTTCTAGCTGTTTATGCTAGGGGATATCTGAACTACTAGTTGCTTGTGCTATTTGGTCCCCGCGATGCCGTTTTGTCTATAGGAGCGTACGTCACCACCAAGATGAGAACAATATCCAGAATTATTCGATGTATGATTTTTGAAGAATACGAAGAAACACTTTGTTTACTGATATCTACTCAGTTTGGATAGAAAGATTTGTCAAACCACCAAGCAGGGGACACCTGCTTGCTTTGAAGTTCAGTATTTGAATCCCTAGCTCTTTCATCATCAGCCTCTTTGAGTCCGCCGTCGGACATAGACCGTCCACAGGTTTCGTCAGACCTCTCTGTGATGGACGTTGAAGAGGCAATACTTCCTGGACTTGTCCACTTCGTCACGCGATTTCATATTTCGTCGGCCTCTGTTTAGCACGAAATCTCTTTGGGATCCACGCCTTGAGTCGTTATGTCTAGCTGTTGTCTGTCATCCTCACAACATGACAAGCACGTTGTCATTTAGTCTTTTTTGTAATAGTCTCTGATTTATCGGGCTATCTCAAGTAATGTTTCTACAGAAATCTACTGAAAACTTGCTTTGAAGGGGAATCATGAGTCACCCATATATGCCGCTTTTAACTCCATGAATTAAACAGTTGGTGGTTGTAAATGATTTAACTAGATGAAAAAATACCACTATTGTGTAAATCATAAACTTTTGATTAAAGACAAAAAAAAAAAAATGGTTAGTCTGGTTAGTCCCTTTATAGGGTCATCGAGTGAAAATTGGTAAAATAGCTGATCAATGAATAAGTTACTTGCCTTGCCTTTCTTGGCCTGTGATCATTAATAAGTACGAAGTTGGAAGAAAATAAGTATAACTGCCGCTAGACACAAACTGGAGAACCAATTTAGTATGAGATTTCATTGTAGATTTAACCCCCTGCCCCCTGTGAAAACCGATTCGGGTGGGGGGACAAAATCATTTCTTCCACTCATTTTTACTATCCACTGTTAGGATAGATACATAGATAATATAAGTGTCAGAACATCCAAACCGAGCAACAGAGATTAAACCTGTCCGTTGTGAGGAGCGTTGAATAATGTTTTCACTATTGGCAATGCATTGAAAATCAGATGGGTATTGTCATTGGTTAGGAATTAGTGCAAGCATTGTTTAACAGGATAATGTTGTTATACGTTTGATACTTCATTTGTTTTTGCTTGTCAAGTTTTGGCGTATAACTACGCAGAAACCCGATTAGCTATTCATTCAATTAACTGGAATCTATTGTATATTTGTGAACGTTAGTGAAGTATAACTTTGGGAATTTTCCAAATTGTTTCATGTCACAAGTTCACTGCGAAGCTATTCCGACACCACTGGTCTGATCGGCTTGAGATTCTATTAGCAAATCTAATGTAATATGAAAAAAACTAATAAGTGTGTTGGACTCAATTTTGAGAGAACAAACGAAAATAGTTGGGCCTGGGGATTTTCCAGGGCAAAATCTCTCAATAAGGAAATCTTAATATAAACAGATAAATGGTTTTCAAGCATGAATATTGATTTGAATAATTTTTGACTAAAAATGGAGTAAGTTTTTCCTTATAACAGTAAAAATGCAGATCCACATGGAACTAATTCTTTAAAAATCATTCCATTGATATTCCACGTTACAGCATTCACCAAGTTTTCAGAAGGGTTCTTTACATCACTATTCCGCTTCTAAAGAAAAAAAGGCAAAAAGCGGAAATTGCGCCTAGCAATTGTTTTGAAATGGACTGTTATGGAAGAGTCACGCACCTTCTCTCTCCTTCTTTTACACCCCATTTAAATACCACCATCCCAACCTCTGAAGAATCTGCCAAACATACCATCAATACCCTTTTTGGAATCTAGGGACTCTAAAAAATCTTCCCTCCGAAAATTTATGCCGATTACTTGTCTGCATTACGCCATTCCAGCTTACAAACGGTTTTTGTAAGAACTCTCTACATGTGAAACTTTATTCCAAAACTTTTATTATTTTGATTGTATTGTTTGGCCGATTCGTTCACCATTGTTTATTGTTGGGAACTCGTGGCTCCTCTTTTCTTGGAAACCGTCAACCAAAACTGTCAATATATTTTTTCTTCATTTTTTAAGTGGGTTTGGCTGGCTACGTATGTATCACGTATACATACGGCACCGATGGAGGTAGAGATGAATTTCAACATCAACTAATTATTGGGTCTTCAAAAAATACCTTCCCCACTTAGTTTTTTTCAGATAGGGGTTTAATTGACAATCTAAGTTTACGTTAAACTGATCCCTTACTTTGTATGTTTTCACATTGACTCTTGAAAGAAAAAAGACTTGTTTAGTGATCACAGCCCAACAGAGCAGATGTAAATTATTTATTGATCATCTTTTTTCAATCTTTTTAATTGATCATCCCCAAAACTGCATGCTGCCAAAAACGTTTGTTGTGTGATAGTCTCTACTGAGTGACCGATCAGACCTATTTTATTGAGTATCGCACATTTTTATAACTTATTACAAATAAGTGCTTATTCCAATATTGAAAATGCATTTCAAATGTAAGCCTTTCATGGAGATGCCTATTGAAGCGTTTGTCTTTGAAAATAAATGAATAAATTCTCATAAAGTTCCAGATCACAGGCTCAGTTAGAAAAACAACACTTAAAAGGTAGGCAAATGATCACAGATCAGAATATGGTAGAACAAGTTTTAAGCTCAACTTTCAAAAACAAGAATATCCCATTAATTCTAAATAGAAAGGTACACAACCAAGTCATTTATGAAGCTGAAACTTTGAACCTAACCAAGAAACTAACCAGAATGAGAAGCATGCCACGAGCACACTAAAGAATCATGCTCAACCTCACATGGAGAGATCAGAAGACAGCAAAGTATATTAGGGAACAAGCAGGAGTTCTAGACATCATAAAATCAACAAAAATACATGTTGCAAGAATAGCAGACAAGCTATGGACATCACGGCTCGAAATATGGATCCCGAAAGATCATATGCGCAACTAAGGCCAACAGAATACAAGTTGGAGAGATAAAGTAAGCAAATTCAGAAAGTATTGACTCCGTGATGCCCGGAAAAGAGAGATGTGGGTAATCCAGAGAAAAGTGTGTGTTCAACGACGGATGATAAAAGACTGATGATGTTGATGCTGTGTTTACTCGACGGAATGAATGAATGTAAGGTCCAGCTACGTAAATTGGTGTAAATGAGAGAGAGAGACAGGTATTCTCTCATTTGCTGCTAAATAGTCCATGCAATACCGTGCTCAATCGAGCAGGTGTTCATAGAAACGGTCAACTCACCAAAACTGTCAACATAGGTTTCTTTCTTCAGTTTTCATTTGATCATTCTGGCTGACTGCCTAGCTGGCTAAGTATAACTGTATGTATCACACGTACATACTGCATCGATTGAACTAGATGGCCAAAAATTTGGACATTTATTTTTCATAACCTCCAGAAGAACGTTTTCTTTTCTTTTATTTTTTTCATTTCTCTCTACGAGGATTTTGGTGGGGGTTGTATTTAAAATGTTTTTGCTAGCGTTCACTCTTGTGTTTTGAAAATTCAAACTCTTCAGTGGTCCAAAATAAAGCAACAGCAATAATTTATACAATCATTGTTCTTATCCTTCAGTTTTTCAATGGATCAAGCCCCCTAAAATGACGTTCGGACCAAAGACATTGCTCACATTAGGGTTGATATCGAGCAACTAACCAGACCAATCTTCATACGTTCCATTTCCATCAGCAGAACATTGATTGGGTGTTAGTGGTTGACAGAAGGGTGTCTGTATCTGTCTATTTTATTGCAGTAAACCATTTGAAAATAAAGAAGTACTTCATTGACACTCTGTACTTATAATGTTGACAACAGCAATTATGGTAAGTGTCAAACAATAAATGATTCTAGATGTATCGACACGTTACTTTCCGGTCGATCTGTCGGTTGATCTCATTTATATTAAACCATAGAAAGGGAGGAGGGTTTTTTGTGTTTTACTTACTGGCTGATAATATGTCATGCTAAGTGTTATGTAATCAATGGATAACGTATCAAGTGTTTGAATTATACAGATTTGCCAAGTATCGTTGGTTTATTAATAAGTTATTGATAACTAAAAATGTCTGTAAAAATTGCTAAAATTTGGCAAGGCATCTCAGTTTCCTTTAACTTTCTTTCTAGTTGAAAGTGTTACACACACACATACAAACACACACATACATACACACACACACACAAACATACATACATATATATATATATATATATATATATATATATATATATATACCCATCCCAAGCCCGTTTATCAAATTGAATAACCATACCCTGAAAGCCCAGTTGAACAAATGGTTCTTGTTTGACCTTCTATGCAAGATAGAACATATTTTTCTGCACAGATGCAAGTCTCTGAAAGAAAATTGCTATTCTGAGTAAATATCATTGCTGTTTAGTTGTGAAAACTAGAGAGAGAAACAGAGGAAGGAATGCAATTGTGGTCGAGACAGTAGATGGTAACCGGAAAGCAGAGAACAACCGCAGCTGGCAACAACAACAACGAAAAAAAAAAAAAGCAAAAATGAATATCTTACAGATTTGCGAAGCTTACAATATCACGTATTCCAAGGCTCCTCTACTAAATGATTAATCCTCTGACAAAAGAAACCAGTGCTGAGCTCAGCTGAACGGTGTTAGTTATTAAAACTACTTTGTATGGAAAATTCAAAAAGAGGGGCATAGTAAGTGGACGAGAGAGGTTGTAATTATTCTTCTTGTAACCTGCCTAACATTGATGTTCATTCAAAAAAGTCCGATGCATAGCACGTGTAAATAATGCTCCCCATACTGGACTTATCGGGATGATCAGTTTTATTTCTTTCATCTGATATATACAGTCAATTGATTCTCCAAACAAAACTTTCACTCTCTTTTGCCCCATCGACAGTCATCTGTCAGCACACTCTGACAAGAGATTTGTCGATAGAAACAAATGGAGATTTTAAATAATCTGAAATCCTATTCAAAAGTTCTTATCCACATACACGTATACACACATATACATTTTTTGAAATCCTCGGAACAGTTCCATGGTACACAACTGATGAAGATTCCTGTTATCGTACAATAAGATCTAATTCTGTCTAAAATATGACTTTCTTAGGACATCTTCTGTTACAGTTTGAGGTAATAATATGCCTTACATGACATACGGAGATCATTAGTTAGAATTTCCATTGTAACGCACTTGGTCTTTTGAGAATTTCTATATTACTGAAGAAAGTGCGTTTCAGCAATAGCTTGTGTACTAGTGGCTCCATAGATTTCAAGTTTCTCTTCCTCTCCCTATATATATATATATATATATATATATATATATATATATATATATATATATATATATATGTATGTAACTGGAAGTTTGTCAGTTATTTTTCATGTATATAAATATATATTTAGACGAAGAATATTCTGTGATTCTAGCTTCATACCAGTTGGTGCGATCGACAGACCACCGATTACATACACTAGGATAGAAGTCAAAGCCACCGTGAAGTACTGACATGAATTTTTTTATGTTCACCTATGTACACATGTTGTAGCACTGATATCATTTTAATTATAATCTATATATATATATATATATATATATATATATATAAATATACATATATATATATATATATATATATATATATATATATATATATATATATATGTATATATATATGTGTGTGTGTGTATGTCTGCACGCGTTCGTGACACATGTTGGTATCTCTCAAGCAAACCATAAAGAAAGTCATTTTCAATCAATTTTTCTTTCTTCATTGAGCCATTTCCCCAGTTTTTTTTATTTACCCGATGCATTCCGTTGTCTCGATGACGTGGACATACACAAAAATATACATACATTCACGAAAGCATACACACTAACTCACGTACATGTGCATGCTTACGTGCTGTCACACACACACACACACACACATACACACACGCACGCACACATGGCTCTTTTCCTTTCAAAGATTGTTTTCTTACTTTGATCGTACAATGTTCTCTTTATTTAGTTGATGTATTGCAACCTAAAAACTCCATCAAAATGTAATTTCCTCCTGCGTTCAAGGATCGACATATTTATAGTTTTTTTTGTCTTCATATCAGGTATCCTTGGCTGTACGTATCTTCCGAAGCTCATTCTTGTAGGAACAACTCTCGAAATCCAAGAAGAAAATAGTCTTCTGATTCAGTCCGGCCACCATCTTATTAATGAACGTATTCTAGTTCTGATCCAAACAGATTTACGTAACATTACATTTTCGTGCAATATTTAAAAGTGCCAAATGAAAAATGATTGGAAGTGTTGAATTAGCTTGTTTACAAAGAGAACATAAAAACTAGTTGTAAAATGAATACTGGAAGTAAAAAGTGGCAAATAGAAATATGAAAAAGAGTATATTCCACGTGAGCATGAAATAATTTATGTTGAAATAAATAGAGATTTGGTCAGGGACACATTAATACATGCTGAAACATAAATATGGATAAAAAGCCATTCCCCATTTTTTATCTACGTTGCAAGCTTTTTACATGCTGACCAGTGAATTTTTCTATGTAAAGGTACATACGTGCATAGATATACACTACAATATATCACCATCATCATCATCAACAGCAGCTACCAAAGTAGATAAACTTTTGGACAAAAGCCTTTCCAATTTCTTCACCTGACGTCCGTTGCACTAACCCCTACTATATTTCACTGCTAAACCTTATTGACCCTCCATCTTATGCCTGATCTTTTCTTATTGCATTTTATGTCCCATGAACACCAATCAGTTAGCCTTTTGCTCTATCAGTTTTCATCCTTTCTTGCTAAATGTCCTACCCATCTTCATTTTGCAGTTTAGTTGTATGTGTATTATCGTTCAATGTAATGTTTCCCCTGATTTATGCTGTTTTTTTTTATCACGTGGAGTTACTACTAGAATTGGCTCTTCCATGATTCTATGTTGGTTCTCAGTTCAATTTGTTGGTTTCTATGTTTTGCATCCATTAGTCATAGCAGGCATCATGCAATTATTGTATATATCACGCTTTAAGCATATCGACAACGTGTTTGTCATCATCACCTTATTCATACCAATCGCTATAAGTCATATTTCGCTTTCATGGTCATTTTCCGACTTTATTATCTGTCCTCGATAAATGTATTTGTCAGCGTATGTATACGTATATATATATGTGTGTGTGTGTGTGTGTGTGTGTGTGTGTGTGTGTGTATTCGGAAATTGATTTATAATCTGACATAACGATTCATAATTATATATATATATATATATATATATATATATATATGTGTGTGTGTGTGTGTAGCTTAGGTCTGTATTAAACTGATTGAGTCACTGGGACTCTGACGTTAGACAGAGGTTTTAATAACACCCTCAACACATTCATCCAATTCTCTGATTGTTCTTCGTTCTCGTTAATATGTTTTGTTAGTATCAGAACGACGGTTATTACGCATCTCTACGTATATATTATCGTTCTCATGTCGACAGTATGATAAGTAATGGATATTAGTATCCGACATTTTGTATGAAGAGAGACGCTGTTAGAACACTAGATATTGCTCGAACCGAAATATCTATGGTTGTGAACAAAACAACGGCGATGATGAGAAAGTGAAGAAATGAACCCTGGGAGGGATTCGAAACCCACATCAATTACCACGATGGTATTCCAACGCAAACTTGCGTATATCCGTTGTTCTGAGACTAACAGAACAGAAAATGCAAAAGCAGCCAGCTATCAGAGAACGGGTGGAGGGAGTTACAGGTGTTATTTCAACCTATGTCTAAAATCTCTCTCTCTCTCTCTCTCACTCACACACACTCGAACACCCACACATACATATATATATACTTCTGAAAGATTTACATTATTTGTTTAAATACTCGATCCGAAAATATATCTTTTTTTCAATACTACTACTACTGATAATAAGAATGAGGATAATAGAAACGATAATATATATATATATATATATATATATATATATATATATATATATATATATATATATATATATATATGCCTTATGTGAGTAAATGTAGTTAGCAAACATACAGTCTTTGGCAGATGTTCAGGATAAGTACGTATTCAATCGTATATAAATATATAAATCATCAGCAAATATTTATCTATATGGTTATATGAATTCTGTAAGCCCAAAAGAGAAGCATGTTATGATTCCCAAAAGTCTTTATCAAAAAACGTTTTCTCCAATATACACACACACACACACACACACACACACACACATATATATATATATATGTAAATACAGTATTTTGCATATGTATAGGCTATCTCTACATGCAGTGATATAGAAACCAGAAAAAAATAGTGGCAAATTAATCTACTTGGATGGATACATATTTTGCAGGAAGGAGAAAAAGCATACATAAATTCTCGCATTAGATTATTTTTATCAATAGCTGACGGTAAAGCGTTTATTTTCTATTACTGCTCGTTGTCTTGACGATATACACTTTACACAAACCTATACTACAATGTTTTCTCACTCTGACAGCATGATTTCTTTCGAATACGTCTAGTTGGATGAGCGCTGTCTTTTCTACTTTTCATTTTTATATATTTCAGAAATTCTCCGTCATATTTAAATCCGGCCACATGCTAGACAAATCGAAGTATTTCACCCTTTACTCTTTGAGAAACTCAGTTGCTTTTTTCAGCAGAGTGTTTCGGATTATTGTCATGTTTAAACGTATCTCTTCTCCTTAATCCTTTGAGTGAAAGCAACATATAAAAATAACCTTCTGCATTCATGATTCTGTTGATCGAATGTGGCTCATCTGTTTCATTAGATCTCACCCCCCCTAGACCATGAAGTTTCCACCAACAATGATATACCAAACACTTTTCCTTACTGCAATCAGACCCAAATAACCCAAATAAGCTGATTTTTGTTTCACTTGACCATACTGAACTGTATCAGGACATTCACTTTTTATTCTTATTCTCATGTGATAACTTTACTCCGTTCAAAAAACTAAAAATTATGTTGGGCTGCAGACGTATTGATCGATCCATCAATCTATTTCCGTATCTATCTATCTGTCAATGTATATATCTATCTATCTATCTATCTATGTATCTATCATATCATATCTATCCATTTATCTATTGATCTATATATCACAGTCTGCTCACATCTATCTATCTATCTCGGTCTGCTCACATCTATCTATTTATCTATCTCAGTCTGCTCACATCTATCTATCTATCTATCTATCTAATAAAGTGGACTATCTTGGTCTCTCTGTTTTCAATTTTATTCGTAACATTTGCCCGAGCTGTGTCATTCACCTAATTAGTTGGACGCCTAAAATGTGGAGCATCATAGCTTCTTTCAGTTAGTCACACAACAGAATGTGTATTGAATAACTGTAGCCACCAAAGATAGCAAAGGGTTTTATCCCCTTTTATATGTGCGTGTGTTTGTGTTGGAAATTGGCATTGCTACTCCATCAGACCATTTCTAAAGGGAATTTAGATGTTTACTTACTCTATTTATAGATGTTTTAAAGTGGATCTAACATCTGGAATCTCCGGAGACTGGATGTTTTTAGATGTTTTTTAAAAAACTGTATTTCAGATGTTCTCGAGTAAGAATGTTTTTCGATATTTTTGCTTTCTTAAAATTTTTAATTTTTATGCTTTCCAGTAGGAATAATATCTAGATTCTCCACAATCATGTTTCTAGTTTTTGCTTGCTCTATTTTCGGTATTTTCAATGGAAATTCATTATGACCATATTTATCATTCGACATATATATATATATATATATATATATATATATATATTTAATCAATCTTCTCTTCCAACTTTTCAAATAAGAGGAACAATGAAGGAAAAAGAACATTGGAAAGACCTTAAAATCAAAGAAAGTTTTTTTTTACAAAGAAAAAAGGTAAGGGTTTCATCTCTGAAGATTCATAAATGATACATCAATTTTCTTTGAAACCGAAAGTCTATTAAAAATAGTATAAACCGTCAAAACACAATAGGAAAGATAGGAAATGTTCCACAACGGATCTCCTCCAATTTATGCGTATTCTTAAACTTCAACGAGAATAGTTAACACTTAATCGAATTTAAATATGTAAAGACGTTTATGTCACGCACATACACATACACAGACGCTCACTGAAACGAAACGACAGACAGTCACACATACACACACGGACACACACACACACACACACACACACACACACATATACATATATATATACGGATGAATAAATAAATTATTTGCACGTAAATGGCAACTGGATATTGATCTCCAATTGTCATTGTATATTGTTTGAAGAGAAGATTACTATATTTCAGTGTAGATGTTTATTGTGTAAAATAAATATTTGTTTTTTTCAAAATTAGACAATGGACTTATTGGGGTACATACACTCACACACGCACACACACACATACATGTATATATATATTGCAATGTCGTATATATACGTAGAATTTCATTGCTTCGTAAATGTGTACATATATACATACATATATACGTATATATATATATATATATATTGCATTTCATTGTAAATATATACACACACACACACACACACACACATATATATATATATACACACATACACATATATATATATATACATATTTATATATATATATATATATATATATATATATATATATATATAAGGATTATAAAAATTTTAAGCGATATAGTCATTTTTAAATTTTGCTCTGCGCCTCTGCGTTTGTGTCTGTTGATAAAGTGTCTCGGTAGTTAATCATAAAAATGGTATCATTTTGAAAAGAAATATTTTTCTTTTTTGAAAATTGACGGTTGTAGATAGTGGCTGGGAATGTTGTTTCAAATAAATCTGTCTCTTCTTTATGAGCTGTCAAAAAGATTGTACTTGCATCATAACAGGTTAGATTAAAACTGTATTTCGCAAGGGGTGGGGGATGCGTGTTTTATCCTCCGTAATTCTTTTCCTACATTTCCTTTCCCTCGTGTAGTTTAACTCTTTCAATGACATCGGCAAAGGGAAATTGTTCAAGCTATGAACAGCAGAACACAGTTAAGAGCGGCACGGTCAATTTATGTGGTTGCACCCCGAGACTCTTATCATGCTACAGAATTACTCAAAAATAAATAGAAGGAAGCACTTGAAAGATAGATAACAAAAACTAAAAATTGACCATTCGTGAATCGAGATGATGACAGAGTTGATTATCTTGGATTTTGCTCTTGAAAAGATCAACAGGACAATTATGTCACGCAAACGACACAACGATTCTTGACAAGAAATTGTGTAACGATCATTGTTTTGTTTGAAGACAGCGTTAAAAAGCACTGAAATATCTCAAATAAGAAATTAAACAAAGTAGTACGTTCGTCGAAAATAAAAACATATATATATACTTGTATAGTTCATAAATTTAAAATGCTACTTTTCTGTAAGTTTTCATCACTGTAAATGTAACAGCCTCTACCTATCTGAGCATTATGGAGTTAGCAAATAAAATGAGATGTTTAACAAAGTCTGGTAAGTCAATCAGCCCATCAAGTGAGCAATCAGGTCTAAACTATGAAATTATAAACTGAACCCTCATAGAAAACCTACTTGATGGAGAATTGAAAAAAAAGAAAATTTTTTTATAGACATAACTAGCTTCATTGGTACTGCTTAGATGTGCAATACGTACACAAATAGCCAGCCAAACCAACTTAAAAACTGGAGAAATCTTATTGACAGTTTTGGTGATCCTATCCTATAGGTTTTAGGATCAGCCAAAGGCTGAATCTGCATGGATCTTTCACTGCTATCCTGCGACAGAATTACAAGTGTGACGATATCGTAGGGTATTGCAGGGACACCATTGGTTGGCGGTAATAACGTATAAGTTCTGAAACCATGCCTTATCCAAGGGTCAATATTTATTCGAAGTATGACAGGGAGCTCTGCTCATGGGCTTGCAGAGGTTCTGCCCTGTGGTATTGTAACCATAGAATGGATTCATGTCGAAGTAAACCCCAACTGTCCCAGTAGGAGTTTGAATTCAGCTCTCCAGTTTTTTCTGTTATCCATTCGGCAACCCAGCATCTATATTATCACACCGAATAAATAAAAAAGAAAAGCTGGTCTAGCATAGGACATTGAACCAGACACACCAGTACTACCATCCCAATCATTTCACTCAGAGCTATCATTTGACATCATATAGAGGTACATACATTGAAGACTCGCATGATTATACAGCCAATGGGAACAGCACTTGGGCCAATCGTGCGTAATGTCAGGAATGTTATTAATTGTTACTTCGATTACATATATTCTGTCTAGTTAACCAGTCTTTTAAACACCTTTCGATCCGTCCGTAGCTCACACGTATCTAACAGGGAACAGCATTCACTTCTCAGCTTGTACCCAAAATAGAATACATCTTTTTGTCTATGAATCTCTTGCCTACTTGCGTCAGAATTTTAAACCTAAAACTGCACAAACGAACACACATGCACACACATACACACATGCACAAACACATACGCACACACATACGCACACACATACATACAAACACACACACACACATATATATATTTATGTGTGTATATATATATATATATGTATATATATAATATATATATATATATATATATATATATATATATATATATATATATATATATATATATATATATATATATATATATATATATATATATATATATAGATAGATAGATAGATAGATAAATAGATAGATTTATGTGTGTACAAGAGTCGATACTTTGGTGTGGGTGTTTTTTTTACACAATCAACCTTTTCCATTACTATCATTTTAGATACTATTATAAATGTACGCACACACACACACACACACACACACACACACACACACACACACACACACGAACCCAAACTCATGCAGTGCAAGGCAATTTAGGGAATTTGAAAAGCGTGCACAAGTCCAATATTTCAAGAATTCTTGCCGCCAACATTGATGAGTGCTACCCTTTATGAACACGTTTGCAAACAGCAGGAGATATTTCAAAGGAAGACATGGGAAACCAAGTAAAACTGAACTTCTCAGTAAATATATATACATATATATATATATATATATATATATATATATATATATATATATATATATATATATATACATATATATATATATGATAGATTGACACAAACATTTTTATTTTTCTATCTACGCTGTGTAATAATCTATATGTGCGTGATTCAAATAGATATGATACGTATTTCTACCTTCTAATAAAATTTCTTTGGCATCTATATTGGTATGTGCGCGAAAGAAATCGTGTCGTCACTCCCCCCCTACACATTTATATCAGGAGAAGTGACCATGTATCAATTGCAGTCTTTATAATTCATAATTTTGTATCCGTCTGTCTCTTTATCCCCATCTGTTTATATCTTTGTCTACATCATTCTCTCTCTCCCCTCTTTTCTCTCTCTCTAATTTTTCTTCTAAATCTTTCTTTCACTATCTTCCCTGCCCCTTTGTCTGTCTATTGGTGAAAAGACGACATTCCCCAAAGGTCAAAATGGAACTAACGTTTTGCCTTTTACAGCAGTGAACAACTTAACTAATCAATATTTTAAGTGTTGGTCACCTTTGCAAAAGTCATTTCAAAATCAACACTCAGAGCAGAGTCAAAAGTCATCTGATTTTCCTCCAATTCCTCTGCCGGTTCCATGGAACTAAGCCATGTCCATTCTTCAACTATTTATTTGAAGGTCATACATGCCATCAGGTGAAAGCACAAAAGCTGACAGCCACAGCTACACGCAGGTTTTGGAAAACCGGTAATAAGATTTGTGCCAGTTCGATAACATACAGGGCTTCCATAAATTACATTTGTCAACAACAATTTTTCACCAGGCATGTGTCTTGTTGTACCTTATGTAATTTCAGATTCCGAAAATGTAACTCGTTTTCTTGTATGGCATCTAGTTTTCACGATTAGATGAACATTCAGCCTCTATAGAAGACTATGGGGGTCTAAAGCTCAACGTTTTAGCTTGTCTTCTCCATAGTATCTCTTTGTAAGCCTTATACATGGTATTTTTGGATTTTCCGTTTTAAAAAGTTCTTACTGATGGGATTGTGTTTTAATTTAACCTTTGTTTGGCTAACATTTCCTCTGGTGCGGTTCCTGAACTAGATAGGTGTTACCACGACTTGTATAAACTATATGGTAATCAGGTGCCTTTTTTTCTACAAAAAGTGTATTTGACCAGAAGAAGAAGTGGTGGCTCATAAACCAACCGGCTTTGCTCATTCCTGGCAACATGAGGCACAAAGACAATATTATTCTCAGACATCCATGAGACATGGTAAATTCTATATTATATTTCATTCAGATATAATCTCCAAATCTCTGTCTATTGAGCAACAAAACAAACAAACAAACAACGCAGAAATGCACTTTGGTCGGACTTACAGGTCCGTCTGATATGATAATATATGCTGATTCATTCGTTCTTTCACTCTGGTTATTATTACACCTCAAAATAAAGAGGTTACTGAGGAAACTTCTCTCTCCTGATATAATCAAGCGATTCAGACATTTTGTCCTCTCTTTTCCTTTGGTGATTTTACACTTGAAGAAGACTGCAGAATGAATCAGCCAAGACATTGTGTCAACAACAGAAGCTGCGCACGAACGAGTTCAAGAGTCATTCTAGATTTTTATAATGATAATGATTTTTCACAAAATAATATACAGTATCTAATTAAGACGTTTGTTGAAAACAAAAACAGCAATGTTTTGTTTGATCCATGCAAGAGCTCCCTGCAGAAAATCAGTTTTTAACTCAACATTCCCTTTCAAGAACGAGGGCTCAGTAATTTTGCACACATAGTATAAACAATATTTATGCAGATTTTTGTTGACTTAAAATTAATTTTCCTGAAGGCAAAACCTCGAATGAATGAACGATATCACATTTAACAGCACCTTTTTTATATCCTCATCGTCTAAGCACTTATCTCTCCACATTAGGTTTGGAGAAAACTCTGAAATGTTATCCACTCGCCGGGAAATTATTTAATTTGATTCTTTTGGCTTTTATAAATTTTATACCACCTGATGAGGCTCCCTCGGTTACGCAATAAACACCTTCACCATGTGGATGATACAGTGCTAACAGCAAACGATTGAGTTAATTTACAGAAACTAGTACATACCATGAACAAAGGGAGTGATCAATTTGGCATACCTTTCAAGCAAAAGAAACAGTAATGGTGATATTCAAGGAGCCCTACACCCAAAACTGTACAATCGTATTATCTCCGCAAGGAAAGTCAGAGGAGTATATAAATTCACTCATATCTGTCAGTATGTCTGTCTCTCTGTCAATTCCATCCACACAATATCTCCAAAGGTTCTGACTGATCTTCAATAAAATTCCGTGGTAGGCTCAGCCATGGGCTAAGAAAGATAAGAAGTGATTATCTTTGAGGTGAGGAAGACTCAGGAATAAATTTGCGACAGAGATATTTTTACCATTGTGAATGAAAATAGATTAGAAGCGAATAGAATATTTAGAAAAAAAAGTAAATTTCATTGGAGGTAACCTAGTATTTGTATTTACAGAGATAAATTCATTCCCTCCTCAGTATTTAGATATTTTACTTTTCATTCCGTTCTTAGTTAGTGTTCAGTATTGGCAGAGGTGTGCATTCTCCGAATGCTTCCTAGTTTAGAAATGAAATTCTAGAACAAATACACAACACCAAGTATTTTCGTTCATGAGTACCATTCAACGACAAATGCAAAACAGATAGACATACAAAATTGACAATGGCAAGAAAATCATTCACAGAAACGACAAACATCCGTAAGACCAAGAAAACAGGTCTGGTTAGTCACTCTATAGAAACTGCGATGACACTAAGGTCTTTTGGCAGCATGCTGAGTTTAGGGTAAGTAATTACGAAAATGGGGAAAAAGGGGTGATCAACAAATATGACACTTCTCCCACCTTTTGCTGGGTAGCGATTACTTGAAACAGTATCATTATAAAAAAAAAAAAAAGAAGAAAATATGTGATTTTTGTCGGCCACTAAATAAAAGATTAATTTCGCTTAAGCTTATAATGTAAACCGTATGGTGATGTGGGTAATGCAACTTCGAGGTCTATTTCATGTGGTGGAAACTCGGAAAACTTCAGAACGAGGAGATAATTGTGATATATGAAGTCCAGGCAGGGGCAGCTGTTGCTGTGACCAGCGTATGGGTGCTTACTTACTAATATTCAAATCGATTCCACCGCTAAAAACGTTTTTAAGGTGTTGGGAGATTTTCAAAAAGCGAAAATAATCTTTTTCTTAACACAATATGGAGAAAATGTTTTAATTCTCAATTTCAATCGTTGTGGCCTCTACGTGTGATACATACATCGTCAGTCAGCCAGCCAGTTGGCCAGATTATCTTTAAAACTGAAAAAACCCATATTGACAGTTTTGGTTGACGGTTTCTCATTGCAATTACCAGCCACCTTGGAAGTCTCAGCTGCTATATCCTTCCTCTAGTGATGTATAGCTGCAAGCCATGAAGCCTTAAAAGTGCAATGGGGGAAAAAGAATTGATACAACCGAGATATCATTGCTCAGAAGAATACTATGCATATTACATAAGGACAGGATAACCAATAAAGAAGTCTTACAGATAGCAGAAAACAAAACATGCTTTACTTAATTGAATCAGGAAGCAATAATCGCAGTCCTTTGGGCGTATCATGCAAAGAGAGATATCAGGGCATTCAGTTACAGCTGAAAAACAATAGGGAAAAAAAGAAGAGACAGACACATAATAAAATTGAAGAATGGATTAGGTAATTCTTAGTTGTTTGGTCCTAAATTACTACAGTATAGAGATTACCAAAAAATTATTCCGTTGATGGCTAAAACTTTTTGTTCCCAACCTATTCAAAACTCTAAATGATACGGCCGAATCACATCGGATCCATCCGGTTTTGTGGGATCACCAAAGTTAAGCCACGTTGGGCCTGGTCATTCCCCAGATGGATGACCATTTGGGAATGCCGAGTATGTCCTGCAACCGTTCCAGCCAATGATCTGGCGTCGGTTATCAGAGCCTCTTGCTAAACTCGCCCGGATGGTTCGCCTGTTTTTTCTTTCACACATACGCTGTTTCTTTAAGGGCACGTGACAGTGAAGAACCCTTTGAGCTGCCTTACATGTATCGAAAGACAACGTCCAATATAGTTGATTATTTCATGCAAGCTTGAAACCGCAGGATTAACCCTATCCCCCAGGCCTTAACTTAGATTCGGGGGCCTTTGCAAGGATTTTGGAGAAAACATAATATTTACCTATAAAGTTAACTGGAGATAAAAAGAATCAAGGGGATAACTTTTAAAAATCTCTATGCTATCGTATTCAAGTAATTTATAGCAAAAAGTTGCCACACACGAAAACTCTAGCCACTTTAAGCCATTAAAGAAGTTGTCTTTAAGGAATTACTAGGCTATTGCATTTTAAGACAAATCAGCCTACACATGAACTTCAGTGAAACTAAAACCATATGCACCAATCTTACTTAGGATAAGAACATGACTGTCGAGATAAAACATGCAAAACTGGGCAAGATAGACCACCACATCTACCTAGGACAAAAAATCTCATTTGGATCCACCGAATAGTAAGAAATCAAGCAAAAAATCACTGTAGGATGGCAAGCCTTCGGCAGAGTAGACTCAACTTTCAAAAACCAGACGATCCCAATATTCCTAAAAAGAAAAATATACAACCAATGCATTCTCATAATCGTCACTTATGGAGCTGAAACATTGAATTTAACCAAGAGGCATACCTGCAAGCTGAGAAGTATGCAGCATGCGCATAAGAAAATCATCAGGAAGAAAATGGAAGTCCAAAACATCACAGAAACTATAAGAAAACTCAAATGGCAATGGGCAGGACATGTTGCAAGAACGAAAGACAACCGATGGAGATCACGACTCACATCATGGATTCCCAAAGATCATATGCGAAACTGAGGCCTACAGAGTACAGAATGGAGAGATGAACAAGACGAATTTAGAAATTACAGGCTCAGCGATGCCTATGGTAGAGAATGTGGCGAATCCTGGGGAGAGTCTATGTCCAACGATGGACGTTAAAAGACCGATGTTAATGATGAATATCTTTGAAACAGAGGAGGGAATGGGCCCATTTCGGAGACGGATGAACGTTGTGCGTGGGTAGACATGATCATCCATGCAGAACTGCACAATACGAAACCCGTTTGTCACAAAGTATATTTGCTCGTTCGTCGAGTATATGTAGTTGGAGATAAACTAATAAATTTAGGTGTTCGCCGCACCAGTCAATTCTTGCTTGTGTCAATGAAGTTTGGACGCCCCAGACGTATTGGTAATGGTTAAGTGCCGCCTTCCGTTTAGTAGTTGAAAAGAACAGTGAAGGTTGGGACCTGGAACTACCCCAAGCGCGCGATAGTTAAG
>OY735215.1:47263637-47331137 GCA_963457665.1 Thysanoteuthis rhombus
TGGGAAGAGGTTAAGGAATAATTTAACTTGCATCGGATGATGAATCTAATGAGAATGAACTGAGACAGCATATAAGGATAGGCTTGAAGCATTTAGTATGAATAGATACATGCTGAAAAGCGAATTTCCAATATGTTTGAAAAGTAAAATACATAATCAATGTATACTGACGATAGTGCGCGGTTTCAGAACCTGGAAACCTACATAAGAAACTGACAACTGACAATAGCACGGAGAATTATGTGGAGAGCAATGTTGGGAAATACTTTTTAGCCAGAAAAAATATCAAATAGATCTGTGAGAGGACCACATTGACAGGTAATGTGCAAATAATTAAGCAACAAAAAATGGAGAGGGACAGGGCAAATATTGAGGAGAAAACACAGGATATGGCACAAGATGTTAATCGATGTATTTCTATGGGATTACATTGTAGGAAGAAACCAGTTGCACAGTGGAAAAGAGATTAGCTGGTAAAACTTGGCCAAGATTAGCACAGTCATGCTCGTCATGGAAAGAGATTGGAAGCTTAGCCTAGTAGGCATAATTTCTGGTTAGAAGCGAGAAATGACACTAGCTTGTCAAGACTCTAGACCTAATAAAAGGCTTGTCCTTCGTTATACAGGCGTTTGCTAACGTTGCCGGAAGCCAAGCGACAGAAACTCAACAGGTTGGGAAGCCTTGGTAGCAAACTGCAGCAGATAGAAATTGGTAAAAGCAGGTATCCAGTTGTGCTTAAAGGAGAGAGATGATCAATGCTAGGGGTAGGGAGAACACAGACGATTGATAACAATGATATACCTACAGAGCCGAGCGCGGACCACCCAAGGTTTGTTGCCTATTGACAAAGTCTTGAAGCACACTTCATTATCTTACCAGACACAGGTCACTAAACACAGCCAATTATTATTATTATTATTATTATTATTATTATTATTATTATTATGATGATGATGATGATAAAAAGTACCACGTTATTGAAACTTGATGTGTGGTGCAAATTTTATTTCGTTCCGTTTTTTCTTTGCACAGCTTTATCGGTCTGTTAACTGACTGCAAAGCCTTAACAAAACGCTTCGAACGGAGAGTCATCATCATCATCAGTCTTTTAGCGTCCGTCGTTGGACATAGACCTTCTCCAGGATTTGCCACACTTCTCTATCATGGGCGTCACGGAGCCAGTACTTCCTGAACTTGTCTAGCTCGTCTCTCCATCTAACATTTTTCCGGCCTCGGTTGCGCATGTGGTCTCGGGGAATCCATGTTGTGAGTGGTGATGTCCATCGATTGTCTGCCATTTTTGCAACATGGCCAGCCCACCGCCATTTGAGATTTTTTATGGATTCTATGATGTCTCTAACTCTTGTCCTCTCCCGGATGTACTGTGCTGTTTTGTGGTCTCTCCATGTGAGGTCCAGCATTATTCTTTCATGTGCACATTGCATGGTTCTCAGCTACCTATCTTGAAATGTTTGCTATTCCAAGGAGGGATTATTTCTCGAGAATTTGCATGTCTTTCTTGAGATCCATCTATTAGATATGATAGAGTAACTTTTGGGGGGTCGATTCCTGTGTCTTGTTTACAACTGACACGACACCTAATTTCGCTTCTGGGCATCCGTACATTCTTAAAATTCCCGCATCCAAGTTTGTATATTTTTCTTTTCTCTCTACAGCTATCTGTGCAATATTTATGTTTGCTGGTATGACCACATCAATTACAATGCGCTTCCATTTTTTTTGTATCATGTACAATAATGTCTTGTCTACAGTGCTCAGTTGCCCTATCCATGTGTATATTGAAGACCCAGAGAATCCTTGGTTTACCAGTTTCATTGTACACAATCTTTGGTATATGATTGTATCACAGTATCAATTTGCAGAGCAATATTTCTCACAGAGTGCCCAATGCAAATTGAGACAAGATTTTACAACCTGCCACAATGTAATCAATATTTTCTACTCGCTAGTTGTGCAAGCAGCATTTATTTGTTGGAGATGTATGATACATTTCCTGCTCTTCTTCTTTAGAGCTTGGTGTTGAGCAGCTACCATTGAAATTTGAGTAAATAATAAATCATTCTTCTTCTTCTTCTTCTTCTTCTTCTTCTTCTTCTTCTTTTTCTTCTTCTTCTTATTATTATTATTATTATCATTATTATTATTATCATTTGGAATCACACACAAGTTGCATGGTGGTTATCACTGGAGGTTGAGTGACAGCAAGTCTCCTCAAGTCTCTATCCCTCCTCTCCTCATTCTCATAGACAGTAATACTGTGGTTCACAGTTTCACACCAGCTGCCCGTTGGGTATTGCTGAAGGCTGAGTGACAATAAGTCACCTCAGGTCTTCAGCCAGCATCTTTTCTCTCTTTCGCCTATCATGTCTGTGCTACGATTTGAGTTTCTGCTTTCATTCGTCTTCCTCTGTTGGGTCACTATTGACAGTTAGCGTTGCAGTCCTTGTATTTCTAGCACTTTCCTCAGTATCCGTGTTGTTTCCAGTAGTGCTGTGGTCTGTACAGTCTCTATCCTTCCTCCAGTCTCACCTTCAGCGTTTTTTGGACGGTTCCCAGTGCGCTCACAATGATCGGTACTACCCTGGCTTTCATGCTCCACATCTTCCTCAATTCTCTTGCTAGGTCCTGGTATTTTTCCCGTTTTTTACTCTCCTTCCTCTTTACTCTATGGTCTGCAGGTACAGCCACGTCTTCTATTTGGCAGGTCTTCCTTTTCTTATCTACAATTACCAAGTCCAGTCTTCTTTTTTTTTATTATTATTATTATTATTATTATTATTATTATTATTATTATTATTATCGCTTTTTTCTTTTACTTCGAAATTTCTTCTTCATTAGTGGTTAGTAACACTTTTCTTGTGGCCATATTTTGTTTAACTCTCGCTTCCCCCTCCATTAGTTCCAAGATTTATAATAATGCTGTTTTGTGTGATTTCGTAAATGATATTTTTACCCGTAGAAAATTACACAGCAGACACTGACAAGGCAATTATACTTATGCGAAGTTAAAGTCATAAACACGCCTTCAATTTTTAGAAAAAATGCGATTTGGACAAAAATAGTTGCTGCGTAGAAACAAGCTCATAGAACGCAGACCTGCAACCAGCGTCAATGAGTCATCAGCAGCTCTTTCCAAACCTACACAAGAACTTACACGGTACACAGCTGAAATAGTACATTGCAAAACACCCTTCGTCTAATTGGAAAACATAGATCTCAAAATATCACTGTTTTAGTCATGAAAACAAAGTTTGGAGGGTCAAATGGCTTTTATTTCCAAATTTGATTCTAAAATAACACTTTTTTCCCCAAGAAAAAGGGTAAAGAATTGTCACTTCGTGTAATGAAACTTTTCGTCTGGGTCAGAGTTGACTCTTAGAATTATTTACTCGCATCCTTACCTTTAGCGTCTCATTATTATAAACAGACTCAATGATATTTGGTGGGGGATCTGTTCAAGCTAATTAAACTGTTGTTTTTTTAACTATCATAATTCGGTCGATGAAGTCTGATCGTCTGAAACTAAAGTATCATCCCTCTAGTCTCGGATTCACTGCAACTCCAGACAGTATCTCCTTCAGGATCATTCGAACACGAAATATCCGCCATGTTGAGGACGTATAGAACGGTTGTCTTTCAGAAAAAAAAAAGTCATTCGTTACAAGGTCTGAGGATCTGAAGATCGGGCTTTAATCGGCAAATGCAAACGTCAAGTAGTTTGGTAACGTGATCAGTGCAGAACTCAAGAGGAAAGACCAGCAAGTCTCTATGAAATTGACTGGTTTGGCCACATCGTCAACCTACTTTCAGAACGTCTGAGTAGTGCCATACAAGAGATTATTTCCAAAAGTTCGTATAAATTAGTCATAAAAGAGATAGCGCTTTGAATAAATATTTCTTTATGCAATCCTCTTAGGGTTTATGAACGTCTCATTGATTCCAGTAGTTTCTAGAATGAGATTTCATTTTATAATTCAATCCAACTCATTTCAAATTCTATTTCAACAACAATTCACATATTAATAACAAAATTAGACACAAAAAGAAATCCCCTAAAAGTACTGTTAAGAAGAATAATCTGGAAAAGCTAAATGAATATTTTATGAGACAGTAGCTAAGGATTCTTCGAGATACCAAAACGGTTTCCGAGCCAAACAACCTGCATGGATTGTTTTGAAAACTATTAAAATTGATAATCTTGGAAATACATTTATTGAAATAATTGTCTCTAAATAACAAAGGCGATAAGTTTGAGTCAATTTTACAAAGTCATGCAATTCAAATTTGGACTTACGAGAACAGGGAAAGGAATGAAATGCAATACCAGAATAAAAAAAAAATCGGCCTGCTAAACTGTAACAGGATATGGGAAGAAAGAGCATGAAATTAAGTTGAAGAAGAGGGAGTGAATAAATGCTCCAATACTTGCTATTTTTCAAAAATGTCGGAAATTCTGGCATGATCCTTAATTAATTCATCGATTATTAATTAACTGATGATTCATTGATTAACCGACCAATTAGATAACAATTGATTATCTCTGCGTAGTTGTTTTGATAACAAAGTCTCGCCTGGCTAGCCTCCAAAAAAGCAAGGCTACCTTTTGCTCATCATATAAGACTAACTCTATATATTGGGTAACACGTAAAGTTTGTCCTTTTTATTAAACAAAAAATATTTTTTTGACATTGACTTTACTAAACAACAGATTTGCTCAACTAACACGTGTCATTACTCAGGCAACTTCATTATTTGATTCTCCCCAAATGTTCAATCTTTCTGGACAAATAATTGCTCCAGATGCCTTTTTGTTTGTGGGGTTAGCAGCTTAACGATTGCTTTGCAATTGGTTGTTAAACAAAAGCCAAAGAACTACTAGTTACCAGTAATGGGTTTTTTCTTTAATTTCTTTTCTACTGCTGCCATACATTTTCTCAACTTATCACATTACTAAACTAAATTACTGAACTCATATTTTTCTTGCGTTCTTACAAAACCAACAGAAAGTTCAATAAGCAAAAACAGTTCAAGAATGGAACTTAATATCCTAAGTAAGCCAGTTGTAAGAAGAATTGAACATGTAAATAAATGTTAAAAGAACATAACTTACCAAAAAAAAAAAAAAAAAAGAAAAGAGGAATAATGGTGAATAATCCATAAAAATCGCGTAAGTCTACCCGACGCAACCTCAATCACAGAACTTGGCTGAAATTGTGTTGGATACACCAGTTTGTACGATCCCCGAAGTTAAAAAACATAGGAGCCAGTCAGTACATCGATGGTCAACTGGGTATACCAAAGAGCCGTAAGCAGCAAGGGATGATGCAGAGAGCCACATATGGCGATTCTTTCGATCCTCCCAACGGGTCATTGGTCTTGAGACTACGCCCAAACACAAGCTTAAGGAAGCCGCCAACCCTCGTTGTCAGTCCCAAAGCCTCTGACTGGCTTGGAGACAATGAATGAATCAGTGAAGTGCCAAGAGATACTTCGATTAATCCACATATGATTAAAAAAATATTCGTTCGTACTTTATCATGCTTTGGTGCGCAACTTATGTTGTAAAATAGGATTTTATGTTGTGATAAAATCTGAATTTGAAAATCGATAAAAACAAAAACAGAAAATAATCGAAATCTGTTTATGGTCAACTGGTCGCACTTCTCCAAACAGACGACAATGCAAATTTCTATTATCTACGTACATGGAATGCAATGATGGTATCTATATACTTCGTATCAGACTTGATTTTTGGAAAAAAAATCTGGGAAAACATAAGTTCACATCACATAAACGATTTTCTTGAATAGCCCACTTGGTAAGTGATAAGTCGTTGTTCGTAGCAATTGTGGATTATTAATGGACCATAGCGCTAGTTCAACACCAAATTTAGACTACTTCACACGTGCTAAAGCTGGGTATAGATTGTTATTCATGCCTTTCACAATTGAACACAAGTGAAGTAAATGCAGACAGTCCCAGTTAGAATTTGAACCTGGTGCGCCTATTCTATAATCGATGCCGGTAACAATTAGGCTTGTTGCACCTCTTATCGTGTCTTTTTAGTGGGAGATAAAATGATTTCAATAATACAGCAACCGTTCTTAGTTTCTTTCTCTCTTTCTTTCTTTTTTTCTCTCTCTCTTTCTCTTTTTTTTCCTTTCGCCTTCTCTCTTATCTAAACAGATTTTCTCAAAGTCGGGGCACCCTGCAGTGACCACATAGAGACAGTCAGTCGTAGCATCACAATGAGTGTTGTTTCTGATTGGATAATCGAATATTGAAGCCTGGTCAGTCTCACAGAAAAACCTGGAATATGGCATTGGGCCATTTTAGTGATATTTTCACAAAGAGAGAAGAAACATGGCTGAATATCGAACGAAAGGAGGCGGCAACATTAAATGATGATCCGAGGGTGATCTAGAAACGTTGCCTAAAACTGTTTGGTGAATTCCATTAAAATATGAACAATGACTGAAGGTGATTCAGCTTTTTAGATATGCATATCTCCAGAAAGCAAAGAAAAACAACAAAAAACAAAACAAAACAAAAAACAGAAACAAAATCCCCTAAAAAAAAAAAAAAATTTGGCAATAAACAGTTATCAATGTAGGTTCCTCCCGTTTCCGGTCATTTTACCCTGCGCCACATTTTTGCTTTTACATAAAAAGTTGATAAGCGAAAATATCATTCACAGTTGGCTTTGCAACTATCATTTAAAAACATATTGGTGCATTTTGGTCCATTGTTCGGAATATTGGAGAAGTGTAAGGGCGGAATTTTAGGCATATTTGTTGATTTATTTATAGGAAAGTAAAATGAACATCCATACTTTCCAGATATATACTACTAACTGCAGGTTCCAAGCAAATAGCTCCTTCTTAAAAACATCTGCTATGAGGAATAAACTTCCTATGAATATATCCTCGATTAGTACAATCTCAGCATTTTTAGATAAAGAATTAACAAGTCCCTTACCCTGTGTTAGATTTTTTAGTCTTCATTTGTAACATTATGTGTTTCCAACTTCACAATGTTTTCACCAATAAGCTCTTTCAACGTCTTTCATACTAACCTTTCGATGCGAAAAGTGTCCGAAAGGTCTTGCTTAACTGAAATTGAACAAAATAAAAAAGTGATTTAAACGCAAAAAAATGTTTGTGCAGTTTATTGATAGGGAACTCCGAATGTAAAGCATATATAATATCCATGGAAATTTCTTACTGGGCAATGTTCCGTGGTTGATTGGACCAGTTCAAAGTAACAGTGACAAAATCAAAACATTGCTTAAAAACAATCAATAGTCCTCAAAGCAAAACAATGAATCCAAACTATCCAGATTGAGTGTTAAAACGATCTTTACTAGATTGATCAATTTAGTCGCATATGTGAAGATTTCATTGAAGTTGATGCTCTTTATACAGTGGTGTCCTAAAGGGATTTCTATAATAACATATTGTCCTTGAGAACCAAACGATCGACTATACAGGTACTGCTCCTTATTAGAACAATAGAAATGAAAAACAACAGAAAACGTTAAGTATTAGTAAATACGAAATGTTTAATATTCTGACTGGATAACCCCAACCGCATGTTTCTTTAGTGATCAAGCAAAAATCTTCAAGGCTTGAATAGAAATTTCAATTCAATTTTACATGATTTATTAAATAAAAATAAACATATCAATTGTCCTACGAGACTACAAAAGGATTCTCGAACTGTTCTTTGTCGGGGAAGATAAGCTATGATCAGATGGCAAAATGAAGTTGCAAGATGCAAAAAGATAGAGAAACAAAAATATAAATACATAGTTCAATACACGTAAAATAAAAAAAACAGTTTATTTTAGATGTTTTTCTTAGTAAATCAGGCAACAATCCATATTATCATTTATATCATTATTATCATTATCATCATTATCATTATCATTATTGGATGAAGCTTTGTGAAACAATACTTTTATTAAATTACACCACTTTTTACTTTCATTTTAACTTTTAGTTGATTTTATTTAGCTTCCAGTTCAGGCCGTCATTTTCATGCCAACAAGTGAGTAGTCTAGATAGAAATAAAGATTAAGTTAGAGGAAGTATAGTATACGTCTGGCTGCCGTTACCCTTCGGCCACGAAAACTTTCGATTAAGATTTAACCTCACAGCTGAAAACCGACTTCGAGCGCCATTTTTTTGACGTATGAGACGCAGTAGTCTTGATAAAGCATCTTTATCACTTCTCTTCGCTGATATATTGCATCTCGATACATTTTATCAAATTTAAGTTGTCCTTACTTACATCTAAACAGTTAGCTGAGCAACTGTGAATGATGCACCGAACTTGCCTCTCTTTGCAAAGAAAAAAAGAAATGTTTTATGTTAGATTGCTACATTTCAGTCCTTCCTTTATCATGTGCAATCGAAGTCGACTCAGTCATCACACAAGAAATAGGTTTTAAAGTTGGGTCAAAAAGTGCAAAAATACGTCTTTTCACTACGCTGACAGTCATGCAATCTATTACATGGTATAGGTGCAGCCCTGCATCACAATCTGTCTGCCAGATACTAAGAGTGTCGTGATTCGCGACTGGCATCGTTTTGATAAGTACCCAACATACCACCTGAAAAAATACTCACATAGTTACAACGCTTCTACTTTCTAAAAATGACTCGTTGAGAACTTACCATGCGCTTTCACTCAGTTGTCTTCAAACAGCTTTCAGTTTAAGCCATCGCTCATATGCCATTAAATATTCAGTTGATAGGGGAAGAACGAACGGCGTTTGGGGTTTTCATACAACATATTCAGAATGCTGACTTTTAGAGCAGAAACAACTTTGGAGCAAACACTATCCTTTCTATTCGCTAACTTGATTTCTTCAAGAATCGGGTGAATGAAGTAGACAGTTTGTGTAAAATGGACAATTATTAGTTGCAACCAGACTTATATCTCTTGCTCATTTCTTTTACTTACTATGTTAATATTTGTTTTCCTGTTCACAAATTTGGTCAAATGTTTTATTTGTTTATTATTGTGAATGGTCATAATCCTTTAAGGGTCAGGCATTGGACCGTACTCGAGATTTATAATGACTTGTAGGATTTTCTTCTTCTTGAAGGTTTCGCTTGCTCTACCAGAAGCCAGCTTGATTTCTTCTTCCACTGACGATTTCATGGCGATTCAATGTAGATGCTGTAGTTTACTTCCTCCTGTTCTGTGTTTTCCATTTTGATTGTTCCGTCTTTATCTTAAACATTTTTGTCATACATGACATTTGTTTTGCTGAAGTTCATGTTGAGACCAGGTGTTTTGCTTTCATCGATCATTATTTTGAGGTTGTGAGAGTTCTCAACGAATCAGACAATGTCGTCTGCTAATCTGAGGTTGCTTAGGTATCTGTTCTGATTCTTTCATTCATCCTGACTAAATTTCAGAAGATCATTTCAAGGCAGGCTGTGAAAAGTATAGGTGAGCTGGTATCACCTTTTCGTACTGCGTTTTTGAGCTGGAAAAGTCTTAGTCTTTATGTAGCCTAATGGAAGAACCTTGTATTTGTAGACTAGTTGCAATATTCTTGCATATGCCACATCTACACCTCGTTGAATGATAGCATTAATAACTTTCAGGGTTTCCACTGAGTCGGAGGCCTTCTTGGAGTCAACAAATGCTATAGTGAAGGACATTTTTATTCTACTGATTTTTTTTTGTTAGTTCACCAAATGGAGAAGATCAATCTTCGAGTATTTTCCTCTAAAGCCAGCCTGTTGATCCTCATCTAATACCTAGGTGATTCGGCTCGAAATTACAGTGGTAAAAAGTTTGTATATGTAGTTAAGTGGGCTTATTGGTCTGTAGTTGTTGACATCTTTCTTCGCCCTCTAAAAAAATAACAGCATTATGTTTGCAGTATTCCTAGCTGCTGGGACTTTGCTTTGTTAGAGGTTTAAGTTGAGACACGAAAGAACATGAATATCAAAAGTAAAAAAATTGTCAGTATTGATTACTCTTTTTATTGTGTCTCGGTAAAAAAAAGTTTACGTTAGTTACAATGCCATATATTGTAGTTGTTTGGTTCATTAACATCCCTTCAGACTTATCTCAGGTGAACCCTTATCAAAGACTGTCTCTATTCCCCGTCACGCAACATTGACAGGCACTAGGCCAGTTATCTGACTGGGAAATTTGAATAGGATAAATCGATATTTATTTTTCTATGAAATGGCTGCAATTGAGAGAAAGAGAGAGAGAGAGAAAAAAAAGGAGTCAACTATGTATAAAAAACATTCTCAAAGACAGAAAAATAATTTGAAGGAGAAAAACTTTTCTAAATTTGTTTTCAACTGAATTCTTTTGTTGACTAGGTGACAGCAAGTCACTTCAAGTCTTCGGTCAGAACACTCTCACAGTCCGCAGCCGTGCTGTCGTTTGGAGTTTCACGCCAGTTGCCTGATGGTTATTGCTGAAGCCTGGATAACAGTATGTCTCTTCAAGTCTCAAGCACTCCTCCCATATTGCCCTTGCGTATCACAGCAGCGCTCTGATTTGTGTTGTTTCCAGTATGCCTTCTCCCTGGCTATCTTATCATTGCTAACAACTTGAAGTTAAGATCCCATATCTTCAGTATCTGTGCAGACCCCGGCACTACTGGGGTTTGCAATAGTTTTAATTCTGTCTCTTACCTCTAGTTCCTCCAATCAATTTTAAGATGCATTTTGTACGGTTTTGAGTGCACCTAATTATATTGGTACTACCCAGATTTTCAAATTCCTAAATTTATTCAGTTCTCTTGCCAGGTCCTAGTATTTCCCTTGTTTCTCATTCTCTTTCAGTTATGAAGGCCTAGCCACGTGTATCATTTGGCAGGCTCTCTTTCTTTTGCCTCCAACTACCAGGTCTAGTCTTCTTACTTGAATGGGATGGGCAGTTTAGATGTCAAAGTAATTTGTGGCTTCTTTTTTCCAGGAGTGTCTTTCCTTTGTGCATGGTCAAATTTTAGATGTTCAATTAGTTCCTAGTATATAAGTTCCGGGTCTGGTATTTGTACTCTCCCTACGCTGGCTTACTGCATTGTCTTGTTATGTGATATACAGTTTTATCTCATTCTCAACCGAGGTAACATGTGCTTTTATTTGGATTTTGTCAATCTTTGCATTGACATAGTTTTCCCCGTTGCGATTGCTTTTGGCCGCCATAATGAGTGAATTTGCTCCTCTCCTCAGCTTTATTTTGCATCACCGTTTCCATGGTCTCCTGTCTGTGATATTTTAAATCCGTCCTTTGAATACCCCGTGAAGTTCTTTCTATTCACATTCTTCTTTCCCTTTTTATTGCATGTTGCACTGTTCCGAGCACTTTTGATAATATTTTCACTACTTGCTTGCACATACTTTTCTAATCCTGTTTGGGGGGGGGGGGCAGTCTTCCAGGCAGATAAGTCCTTTGTTGCCTCCCCCTCACAATCAGTCTATCTGTGTCATGGGATGTAAAGACTTGTGTATTGTCGTACGCTTCCCTGTTCCTCGGTTCCATTGATTTGAGTTCTTCCAAGAGCTGTGTATTCAGTAGTATTTTTAACCACGTGTTCATCCCATTTATCAAATGTCTTCCAATTAGCATGGTCTCTAATGTTTTTGTTTTTTTATTATCTTTAAATATTCTTTCTTTTTCTCTTCTCATTCATTTCTTTCCGTTTCATCGGGTCACATCCTTGAACTACTGCGTATTTATGTCGATCCCCTACAATCTCGGCTCTTATTTTTTTGTACCATAATTCGATTCCTTCTGCTCTTAGGCTCCCTGGGTGCACACCATTGGTAAACATTTTTCTATTCTGAACCCCATCCGAATGTCATCACTGTATTCTCTCACTTTGTTTAGCAACATTTTGAACTTCTCCTTGTCCTGTGCAAATAGTTTTGTGTCGTCCATATACACGAGGTGATTGACTTGCCCCTTCATTTTGTAGTATTAGTATCTTTTGCTGTTTTTCAGGATTGTACTGTGTGGTATCATGATTAGTGCTAATACTAGTGAGGACCACGAGTCCCCTGGAAAATCTATCTTTTTTTACACTTACTTCTATCAAGTTTTCTTTTGTAGCTGTCTAGTGTACTTCCCAGTTTTTCATAGATTTGGCTATAAATCTCACGATTGGTTTGCTGATCGAGATTTTTATGAGGCATACTAGTATCCAGCAATGTAGGATCATTTTGTATAAGTCCACCCCATTGCAATATCGTCCTTGTTTTTCTTTCTTCATGTGATTGGTCTATAATTGCTTCCCTGGTTCCATTTCTCATGTCCCTTTGGATGAAGCTGGTTTTACCCATGGTCATCCATTCTGGGAACTTGTGGTGAATTCTTTAGGCCAATATCCCTGGATCCTGGTGCTTTTCACTCTGATATTTCTTGAAAGTGTTTCTCAAAACAATCTATACTCTGTGAGGTATATCTTCAAATTTTCTTGTAATATTTGATTGATATTGCTATGTTGTATCTTTTTTGATGTCCCCCTATATAGTTCAAAAAGTTATTTGCCTATGTTGAATCCAGTTTTATGATCTGTCTTCTTTCTACTCCAAGATCCTGTTTAAAACCTTAGTTCGGACAGTCTTTGGTCTATATCGTTTCAGTCTTGCTCCTTTGGTTAGTCTCCTTTGGTGTAATTATTCCACTTCAGAGGGAACACCTTTCTGTTTTATATTTGTCGCATAGTCTTGTGCATGGCCTATTCATGTGTAATGTTTTTTTTCAGTAATCATCCGTTTTTATGCAGTTGGAAGATTTTTTTTTCTAATCTCATTCCACAGGTGGTTCTTTTGTTCCGGTTCAAGATTTCTCATTTTGCTGCAAACAGATCCGTTGCCATTCTAGAGCCAGCGTAGATCAGACTGTCGAGCTCTGACTTGTCGTTTGTTTCAATGTGCTGTAAGAGGCAGTTGACATGTTCAATTGACTCTTTCACTTTTCTCCAGTCCTTGCCCCTAGGAGTTTGCAGAGTCTCCTTTTCTTGCATAATTTGTTTTAGAGCTTATATCTTGGCTTTTTTCTTCTTCCATCAGGATTTTGACATCTCTCCCTGCATATGACCTCGGTCAGGGTTTTTTTCATTTGATTAAATGTGTTCCCATTTTGTAGTTCATTATGTTGGTTGTGTTGGATTATTCCTCTCCAATTAAGCCACGTTCTTCTTTTTCACTATTCTTGCAGAATTATTGGAGTTCTATCTCCGATAGCCATTTGCTTTCCAGGATTTGTTTTTCTCGGTCATCCAGACACTGATTTAATGCTACGTATCAATATTTGCACAGTACACAGCTGAGCCATTTGCACTTTCTCACCAGATGTCTAGTTACCATCCCCTTAGGCATAGAATCAATATCTACCTAAAAATTGAATCCATCTTATCCACATTAAAGACTGACCAAAATTACAAAAAGCGCTAAATCAAGAAAAAAAAACTTGCTGAAAAGATAATAAAAAATGGTCTAAGACACACCAAAAAGCTTTGAGGACGCCCAAACTAATTCAGCACTTCCAATTACAAGAAACGTGCGGAATTTAGCGCGAACACCGCTGAATTGGCGATACTGCCTATTGACTGTCAGAGTAAAAAGACCCAAATAAAAAAAGAGAAAATTCTCATGAGATGTCTCGTCAACCTATTCAGGAAAATAATTGCTTTTGATACTTCCACCACGATCTAGGAATCGTCTTGAAGCACTATCTGATTCCAATGAAGAAGAAGAAGATCGATGAAACTTCTCGAATGATATCTTGCTAGATGCTATCGATACAAACATTGTTTCCACTGCTTCCATCACCATTTACAAATTGTCTGTGTTCTTTAGCAGTTGTAATGCAGCACAGTCCAAAATGTGAACCTCCTAAAAGACATTGCTTCTTGACGACAAGTGACACAAGTTGAGCTTGGAACTGTCAAACGAGGCCAGCAGCCGACAAAAAGATTCCAAGGCCTCAATTTCTCTTAACGTTTCATTTGCCTGCCGATTGTTTCTCCTTTCTGAGGGGTTAGATAATATTGGATGCATCACACGAAAGAGAATAAGTCCCCATAATCGATCGAATTGTATATTTGTTTTATTTCTTCATGTTTGAACAGGAAAAATATCGTTGGTATACTTTCTAGCTATGTCGAGACAAGCGTCATGCAGGAAATCCCAAATTAAATTTCTATTCGGGGCTTAAAATAAACTAACCTTTTTTTTAAAAATCAAAATGTTTCTTATACTACCAATGATATTTTTATTCCTCTGTCGATATTTATCTCACTTTTCTTTTCCCTTTTGCCTATATGAGAGCAGCCGGCAACTGGCACTTACCCCCCTTTTCTTGCGTCCCCGAGTCAACTCACCTGCTATCTCCTTTGTGCTTAAAAAATACTGGCTGCTCGAAAATTCAAGCTCTTTTGTTTTAATGGGTTCAACATTATCATCAACAGCAGCAGCCTTTAGGCCTCCGTCGTTGGACATAAACCTTCCCAAAGCTCACTAAGCTTCTCTTTCGTGGACGTCACGGAACAGATACTTTCTGAACTTATCTAGATTGTCAAGACGTCTCATATTTTGTATCCCCTGTTCCGTATGTAATGTCTGGGGATCCACGTTGTGAGCTGAGATGTCCAGCAGCTGACAGAAATTTTTGCATCATGACTGGGCCATTGCCGTTTAAGTCGTTTTTCTTTTATGGATTCCTTGAATTCTAGGACTCCTATCTCCTCTCTAATTTACTCTGCTGTTTTACGATCTCACCAAGTGAAGTTGAGCATGATTATATCTTGTGCAAGTTGTATGCTTCTTTGAACGTCTATGGCTACGGATTAATACAGATAAAGCAAAAAAGATAATCCTATCTATTTGTATATCTTTCTCAAGTCCTTAACAAAACGCAGGCACTCTTTATTTAACAGCTTGAGCCTTGTCAGATTATCAAACAGAATAAGAAGACGCAGAACATATGAATTTCTGGCATAGTTCTTGACAGTCTTTCTTGAAAAATCATTGCTTTCACTTTCCCTATCATTTTCTACGGATTATATCTATAATCACTGATTCATGAGGAAGAAGATTACATCGAAAAAGTAAATATTCACGGCGTAAAATAAATCCTTTTGTTTATCATCGGGCTTCAGATTTTGAGATACATCTACACACACACACACACACACATATATATAAATATATGTATATGTATCAAGAATATACATAGATATATGATTCGAAAGAGTGATTGTAAATTGCGTTGTATTTTATTAAAACTCTTCTCTCTGATCTCCCGTCATTTCATGGTTGATATATCATTTGGCCAAAACAACCTACATAGAAAGAACAATCGAATAAATTTGTGCTGCAAGTCCATTCTCCCAAATTGTTTTTTTTACTTGCCTTGCCTAGGCCAAGATATACATTGACCTCATAATCACGGCATATCATTTCAAATAAGAATTTAATCATCATCATCATCATCATCATCATCATCATCATCATCATCATCATCATCATCATCATCATCATCATCATCAATCTTTTAACAGCTGTCGTAGGACATAAATCTTCCCCAGGATTTGCCACACTTCTCTATCATGAGCCAGTACTTCCTGAACTTGTCTAGCTCGTCTCTCCATCTAATATTCAGCTGGCCTCAGTTGCACATGATATCGGGGTATCCATGTTGTGAGTCGAGATGTCCATCGGTTGTCCGCCATTCTTGCAACATGGCCAGCCCACCGCCATTCAAGATCGTGAATGGATTCTATGATTTCCCTGACTCTTGTCTTTACTCAGATGTACTGTGCTGTCTTGTGGTCTCTCCATGTGAGGCCCAGCATAATTCTTTCATGTGCACATTGTATAGTTTTCAATTTGCGGGTTTGTCTCTTGGTTAAGTTCCATAACTGTTTGTCAAGTCCTATTCTTTTGGTTTCGTCCTCTTCAATCTTTATCCCGATATTTCTCCTCTTTTTGATTAGTTTCAATGTGGCTCAACAGTATTATTGTTCACGTTCACATTGCCATCCTATATCTTCTTTGTTTATGGTGGTTGAGTCTTGCCAGCAATTAAGAAGCCAATCCTGTTTTTGCTTGGCCATTAGGACTCCTCAAAGTCCAATGGCGACTTTTTCCGTTTTTGAATGGATGTATTAATTATCTTTAATCCGTATTGTTCGGAGTTATGTCATCCTTTTCATTTCTTTGTTTAATTTTCTTTTACACAAGATCCTCCAAACTACCCTTTGCCTACATTAGCATTAGATTCTCGCATGGATGTTGCATAACCAATTTTTCTCTCGATCCATTATCCTACTGATGAGGTCATTAAACTGTTAAATTTCCTGGTCTTAATTTTTCGAAACCTGGATCACTTTTAAAGAGTATATTTTGCCTAATCTATGTACTATCTATGTACTATCTATTATGCTGTTAAAACTTGAAATGATGCCTGCGATGTTTCAGTGACCAGAAGTTCCACCTCACGGACTTTGTTTTTCCTCTCGACTATCGTAATAGAATAGATGATTTTATTTTACATTTCATTGCATTAATTTTTTTAAATTTCTTGGGGTTTGTACTGATGCCATCGATGTGCCATGTGATGCTGTCCAATTCAAGTATCAGTTGATTTAGTTTGTAATCTTAAGCGGTGCCCCGATCACAGTAAGTGTGGACCTTCATGCTTGCTTAGTTTGTTTAATGCCCAAGATTCTGTTTTAATGACGCTAAATAAATACAGAAAGAATACAAAGATAAGAAAACTATTTACTGCAAGCCTTGAACGCATCTTATGGAAAGCTGGGAAGGAATGTGTATAAACATAGACAGTGACGATCTGAATCACTTGAGATTCGCTGATGACGTTAAAAAGATACTTCGGGAGAATTACAAAATATTTTGACTGACCTTTACTTTCAGATCAACGATGTTGTTTGACTCATTACCGTAAATATATCAGTTCGAGCAAAAATTAATTCCCAATACTTTCTTTACCCTCTTATAAATGTAAATATCGGTCTGAGAAATTAATTAAGAACCTCATCTTCCCTCATTTTTTTCTCTCGACCTTTACCCCCTCAATAAGCAAACTCTTTATTCTTCAGCTCTTTAGTCTGAAAGAAAGATTGTTCAGATTGACGTTCGATTGCTTACATTATTTAGCCTTCTATAAAGTGTAGTATTTTGTGTTCTCCATATGGTGGGAGAATATCAATATTTTCGTGCTGGATTCGGTGAATGGATGTCTGGGCGGTGTCAGTAGTGTGCCGCCTGTTGATTAATGAGGGTTGAGATCGCGCTTTGGCTAGGGATGTAGCAGGTGTTAGACAGAAAAGATCATAAATTGCCTGCACACTACTTCCAACCTGTCTAGACTTCTCGCCTTTGTTTCCACGTTGATGAAAAATCATATTAAGTCATTCTTATCAAAATAGCACCGACAAACCCATGCCAACGGTGGTTTAGTCCTTTCCAAATAATTCCTTCATTTGTGTTTCACAATCATATTCGAGGGGCTGCCCCGCTATTCAGTGTGCAGATTCATATGCCTTGTCGTTTTCTCCATAATCTCGTCCACGAACTGAAATCCCCTACCTTTCAAGAGAAAAAGGAGAGAGATAGTATGAAGACAAATCTTGACTACGATGGAGCAAATAGGGCTTGCTAATTGGATTTTATGCCGACACATCCTGCACAAATTAAGAATTGGCAGGCTCGATGTTTTCAAATACAATGGGCACACGAGAAATAAACTCACTCATTTATTTCTCACTGTTCATTGAGGAATTCCACGGGAAAGTGTCCGTCACACATAAACAGTAAGGTGTTGTATCAATGGTTGATTGATAGCCGCCAAACCGGTTTCTGAGATATTCAAAATTGTTTGATACAGTGGTAAACATATTAATCATATCATATAGAGCAAAATACTAAAGATCTGGGAGAGAGATTACTCAACATATCTTTCTTGTTTCAACTAATTACCAAGAGAGATGGATCACCCTTTACTAATTACTTCTAAACTAGCGAGAGAACACGTCATTTAAAATAATCGAAATATATTTTGAGTCAATTTTAATGAATGCGTGCTAAAAGTAACTTTCAAAGTAATTAGATCAAAACTAATGATCATCCATCATGGTTGACAATTGGTTGAATCAAGAAACACGTGTTTGATAAAGTTGATTTTGACAATGATTGAATTTTCTGTTTTCTAACTAAAAAGTATGTAACTGAAAAGAACTAATGGAAGTGATCGAATACTTCCAAGATGTACTTCCGTACAATTGATGAAAATAAATAGTCAAGTTCAGCATTATAGTCACACGTACTGATCAAAACATCAAGAAGATGATTGAGGTTTTTGATCATAACTATCAAGTTATTATGATACAATCAGTAGATTATCTGAGTGCCAGGTCGTAGATTGCATGTTCAAATCCCTGTTTACTTTCCATTTTAAGTAACATATTAGCTCTAAAAATAATGGAAATATTGTTTAAAAATGGTTCGTTGGGCACTTATCATGAGCAGTCACAGATAAATGTATGTATAAAGAGAGAGAGAGAAGGAGGAAGGGAGAAATAGTGGTAGGAAGACAGAGAGAAAAAGATAGTGATATTGGAGTTGTAAAGCTGGGAAAAGCAATGAAACCAAAAAATATGAACAAATGATAGATGGAATTCTATCTGCTCCGGTGATTGATTGATCAATTTATCTTAGATTGTGGAACTATTCATGTCTATGATGTTCTCGGATGTTCAGCCGAGTACGTGCATTTGCTCGGAGCGGAAATAGAGACAAGTGCAGGCAACGGAGAAGAAAATGGCAACCGGAAGTCCGGTGAATGGATCAACTGTTTTATGCAAATGCCTCCAAGGGAATTGCACCGTCCTGCACGTGGGCGCGAATGATCACTTATCAGCGATGGCCATTCACATTCATGAATCCAAGGTTTCATATTCACAATGAAGGTCTCTAACCAACGAACAACGATGTTGATAATGTTGATCTTGATAATAATAATAAGAAAAAAAAGGGAAAAAATCTGCCTATGCAAGACACATAATGCTATCAAGACACCCATATTGATTGTCAGGATCTACATGGTTGCTGAAAAACGTCAACATACTTTTTAAGTTGGCTCGGCTAGCTGGCTATGTATGTATATATGTACGCATTATGCATACAAGCCGCACCATTCGGCTGAAAATGTAAACATTTACTCCTTATTATTTCTAGGAAAAAATGTTTAAGTTTTTTTAAAAATTCTTCCCGTAAGAGATTTTATGTTTGGGGCTCAATTTGTGTCTTAGTGTCTCTTAAATTGCTCTGTTGTTTATGCCTGCTTTTTGTGGTAAAAAATTAAGACTTTTAGTGATCTCTACCCAGCAAGAGGCGAGATAAGTGACTTGACCATTGATCATTCCCTTTCCAAACTTTTCATTGATCACCTCCAACATAGCATTCTGCCAAAAGACGTTGGTCATGAAACAGTTTCTATTAAGTGACTACTGAGACATGTTTTACCATTTTTTACGCCTATTTTGGAAAAAGAAGACGGGAATGCAGGTCGAGGTGAAAAGAACAAAAAGCAATAGAAAGGAATACAAAGCAAAGAGAAGTGAACCAAAAATATAATTTATCTCCAGTAACCTTTGCTCTAATTAATGAATAATTCTAACTCCCGATTAATCATTGTGAAAATCAGAATGAGGGCTTTCAAAGGTTACATCCACTTTGCTTCTTGTTAAATGAAGCGATGAAAAGCCAGTAAAGAGCTCATTTATTACCAGTAACAATAATCAATAAGTGATCCTAACCCTATTCAATCATTAACCTTAATCAATCAACACAAACCTCTGCATAAAGGCTTTATGAAATGACATCCTTTTTGATTCTCATCGTTTCCAGTTATTTTTTGTTTTGCTCTACCGTCAATAGAATGCAGAGTAAGAATATTGTTTTGCACCAATGGTGGTGGTGGGGATTCCAGTCTGTTTTAAAAACCAACTTTCAAAATTTTAACCCTCTTCATGGGCTCCAGCACCGACCTTTGGTACCGTCGGAGAATATGAAACAATCTTAGCCGCTTAGGAAAACCCTAAGTTATTCATAATTATGCAATATGATACATCACAAATCTGAAAAGAGGGTCGGTGAGAAAAACTTGCCTGTCTTGAAAATGAGCATCTAAAATTTCAGCACCGTCTAACTGTCGAATATACCCAATTAACTTAACTACAAAACATATACCAATGTTTGTCAATGTTTAAATCCCTCTCACACATGACCTAAAGGGTGAAAGAGAAAAATGTAATAACATTGTGTTAAACCAATGTCGGCCTACCTTTCAGGTTTGAAAGTCAGCATTTACCACTGCATCAACCATAGCTTTTTCAATCTTACTTGCATCCCACTAGCTTTTTTAAAAACTATTGCTATTGTTTAATAACCTTAGTTACACCACCTTATGGGTTGGCCATATCAGACAAAAGGCTATGGATGACAGCCCTAAACGAACCGCAGTCGGAGATTCACAATAAGTGGTCGTTGAAAGACAGGTCCTGGCTCTCTCTTATAACTTTGCACTGTACATAGTTTCTCCTGCCCCACGAGATTCTACTTGTGTCAAGCCAAGGTAATGCTACGAGTGATCTCTATAGGCTCCTGTTGCACAATTCTCTTCTACCGTGCAGGTTGAGTCCAGCTGATTCCCTGCTGTGACAGACTACCTTAGATTAGACTGATAGTAACTCTGCTAAGTCTAGAAGATACAGTACTTGACAATATATGGATTAGTATGGAATGAGGAGATTGTGTAGTGTCCATTCGTTTTCCTTTTTATGGACCAGTGTACTACTCTCTAGCTTGGGCCATGTGGATGAAAGTGTATCACCTAGGTGCAGATAGCAGATGTATATGTCTTTTTGCCTATTTTTCTGATAATTTATATCATCTGAGACGAGTTGAATATAGATATATTTCCACAAAAGGAAACAGCGGTAAATTTTTTAGGGACGAACAGCGAGAATAAGCGTGTATAAAGTAATCACCGTCGCCTCCCGAAACTCTGCATAATCTGAACAAAGAAACAGTAGCATCTTTTTATCACTGGGGAATCCACAACAGTGCCAAGACTTATATATCCAAATGTTCCCATGGTTGCTGGAATGTATTAAGCGCTTTTGGAAGCCTGCTACGGCGTGAGTGTCACGAAAAATATCGTAAATGATATTCTTTTTTACAACAGCAGGGAATGACGTCATCAGAGAATGAAAACCCCAAACAGAATTGAATTTGCATCATATGACTCAAGAGGAAGGCGTATATCTGATCAATCTGCCAATTCATGTTTTCATGTGTTGCAGGTTATGTCTCACGTGATAAACGTTTCATACCACGATTTTGTTTATTTAAAATATAGAACATATGTTTATTTATAGAAGGGATAGCTAGTTCTAACAATTAAACAAAAATCAAAATAGATTATACTTGAAAAAAAATTCGGACATTAGGTCCATTAAAAACTCAGTCTTTAAAGGGTTAAACTCTATAAAATACATATTCTTAACTTCTCCTATAAGTCCGTTGTCTTGTCATGATTTTAATAGATAGATAGCCTCTTATATGCTTTCACAAGGGTCTTATATTCCTGGCTTATTGTCAAGTGTCTATCAAACAAAGATTAGATATCAGGCAGGCAGACAGCTTTCATCTATTCATGGTTTAGAGTAAAGGTCGTCAACGTGGTCGATATCGATCTTTGGGGGGCGATGGGGCTTTCTAAAGGGTCGATATACATACGGGGAATAAAAAAAATGTCGATAGACGTCGAGTTGGGTCTATTGAACTTTTTTGGTCAAAAGCTGACAATTGCATATCAAAGAGAAATATACAAAATACAACTCGCTGTCGCAGGTTTCTTATGTTTTTTCGATGTGACTAGTTTTTTTACTGTGAAAATGCTTTATTCCACACGAGTAAATACAACAGACAATACCAATCACAAAAACTCTGTAATAGGATGAGGAAAAAAGAAATGGTATATTAGCTCAGGCCTTGACTGGCCCCTTGCTCTTCTGAAGATTTGTTCACCATTGAGGAAGAGGAAATTAGGCACTTAGTGAAAGATATCCTAAGCGCTGTACGCGGTTCACTGGAGTAGGTGTCCCCCTTTAAGTCAGACAGTAATAATTGTCGAAACTTCAGTCTTACCGAAGCTTGCCAAGTCAAAATTATTTGTCCTGTTGCCAACAAAGATTGGGCCATCATCTTCACCCTGGTACGGGTGGCTGATTGGGACTATGCTTTGCCAAGGGGCAACCAATGATTTTTGGCCTACAGACCCGGTGACATTACTAATGGCTGGGGCAAGGGGAGAAGTCCCTGGGGCAGTAGTGCAAAAGTGAACACAAGTACACACACCTGGAGTTTGAACTCAACACACCGATTCGATTGCCTGAGCCACTATCTACTAAGCAATTGTTCGTCTTATGATATGACGAAAATGTGGTGGAGGTGCGTTATTTATAAGGATATTTCGTATTATATTCAGAACAAGGTTTCAATAAGTGCGATGTATTGACTTATCACAATCATGGTATCGATTGATAAATGGATATAATCAATAGAGTACATTCTTGGAAGATATGGCGCATTTCATGCTTTGGTATCGGTACGATTGATAAGTCTCTTCTGGGCAGGTGTTGACGAAGATTCTGCTACAGGAATTGATGGTCAAAAATAATCAGTGACCCATGAGAGAATTAATCAATTAGATTTCACAAAATAATTTCAATTCAACCAATAAACATTTGTCTCTATATTACTTGACATCATTGTCTGTATTATAAGTTTTATACTTAAATCTGACGGCGATATCCTGTCAGTTAGGCTTGTTTTAATTCTTTATTATTGACAATCCTTTCGTTTCAATGCTTTACATTCAGATCAAGTGCCACATTGGTGCAGCCTGTCCACGTGACGCACACCATACTACCCAATCAAGCCAGGCTGTTGTAACCTATCTTGACAATTTTGCTGACAGTCAAAATGTATTAACTTTTGGCGATGCTTGGTCTGATAAAAAATCAATCATGATAAAGTATTTGATGTAAAAACAATTGTAAAATCCGTAGTTCAGTCAGGAAATATTGTTTGCATTCACTAGCAATATTTCATGAGTTAGTGCTAAACTTTATCGTGAAGCTAAGAGAAAAATATAAAACTTTGGAGAAGCGGTCAGAGAGCTACAATGGAGATAAACCAATCTTTGATGCGTTTTGCAATACGAGTTTGATCTGGAAAGTGTCTACTCATCTGATTTTAGCAAAAAACTAACCTACCTTGGATAACTCCTTTAAAGTACTCCCTTTGAAAGATTGCAAACTATTCTCAGTGTTAACTTCGCGTTCAAAATCAGTCTACAATGATTTTTTTTTAGAATGGACACCAACTGCATTTTTGCCGTGAATTTCTCTCAGATTGATTCCCAAGTTAAATCCAGATTGTGTAATCGGTTCTCAAGTTACACAAAATTACTTAGATACTTTTTGGATAGGCATCGTACACGAAGTATTTCTATTCCTGCCGGATTATTGTTGCGTGATTGACAAATGAGGATTAGACATTAGTATTACTAGCTCTCGAGACAAGTGGACAGTTTCGAACATACAAATCCAGGAGGAATGGTTAATTGGAAGTGAATGAATAGCCAAGTTTCCTCGACGACATTGAAGGATAAGGGAGATTCGCAGATCATAATTAAATGCAGCATGCACGTAGACAAAATTAACCAAATTAACAGGACTTTCTCTGCAAACGTCTGCTGTTCCCAGATTAAAATTAATAGTCAAAAGGTTAATTTTCAATTCTGTGCGCTTCTTTTCCCTAAAGATTCATCTTCATATTGGTTTGTCACCGATTTAAATGAAACAGAAAAACACTTAACAGATTTAAGAGCAGGAAGAAATTGTGGTGACGTAAATAAGTTTTGTACGATTTCCACATCATTTCGAGCAGTGGAGCCTACACTGTCTAGAGATTAAACGTTAAGACGTTTAGGCAAAAAATACAGTAAGAATAGTTTTGTGATAAGTTTTCAGAAGCAGAAAAAGTTTGAAAGAGAAACACAAAATGTCGGCGCGATAAACGAACGTTTAGAAATATGTAGATCTTTTCTATAACGTTTGTGCAATGTTAATAAAGGATAAGTGCCAGACTCTGCACTTTGCCAATTTTGATACGTCTCGAGTGTAGCCCTCTTTGTATGTAAAATATTAAATTATGTTGCAGTGTCTTTGCAGCCTCTTTTTCCCGGTGATGACTTGGATCGACATTGTTCGTTTCTTCATAATTTTCAGATGTTTGTTTCTTGATCATTTTTAAATGATTGTTTCTCGATCTTTTTCGGACATTTGCTTCTCGACTAGTTTTAGATGTTAGGTTTCTGATCATTTTCAGATGTTGAAGTCTCGGTCGTTTTTACATTTTTCATTCTTGATCGTTTCCTGATGTTTCGTTTTTGATCATTTTTAGATATTTGTTCCCAGATCATTTTTATACGTTGGTTTCTTGATCATTTTTATATGTTCGGTTCTCGATAATTTATAGATGATTGTTCCTTGGTAATTTTTTGAAAACTGTTTCATTGATCATTTATAGATGATTGTTTTTTGATCATCTTCAGATGTTTGCATAGCTAACCTCTGTATCTCATATAAACGCTTTCTTTTAATAGCAGGAATTTGCCAAAGGTAAAGCGCCATATTGTGAGATTTTCTTCTCTTTCTTGACATAACCTTCTGTATTTCCTGTAAAACTGTTTATAGATGTTTTCTTTTTACCTATTTGTTTCCTTGTTAATGCCCACATACTGCATTGCATTTTCACTTTGAAATGCTCATAGTGCTATTTATTCAAGACTCCTCCGTTGGTAAATATCATATATCTTTTTTCAACATGCCACTGTATTTGAATTATGCTACCTGTTTGAATATAATATCTGTATTTTACTTGCGTGAGAATTAATTCATTGATTCATTGATTCAATTGCAGCAAACATCAAAGAAAAGTCATGAAACAAACATCAGAGAAGTTGATGGACAAAAAGGAAATTAACGAGAACGTGGTGGGTGGAATAAAAGAATGAACAAAGAACTGATGGACAGAATGAAAGAATGAACAAAGAAGTGAAGGTCACAACGGAAAAAAATGAATGAAAAATGAAAGATGGAATGAAAGAATGGACGGAAGAGTGATGGAACAAACAACAACGGAAGATTGGTGACAGAACGAAGGAATGGATGGAGAAATGATGGACAGATTTTAAAAATCAACAAACAAATCAACGGCAGAATGAAAGAATAAAGCAAGGCGTTATAGACAGAATTAGGGGTAAATGATGAAGGGATGGACTGAATAAAAGAATGAAGGAAATTCCGATGGATGGAAGGAAAGTATGAACAATAATTCGATTGACGTAATGAACAAATAAGTAGAATTATGTAAGGAATGGAACAATGAATGGATAAGACATGGAACGAATGAAAGAATAAACATAGAAATGATGAACTGAATGAAATGATGAAGTAGGATTTGAAGGCTGGAATGAAAGAATGAATGAAAATTGATAACTGAATGGAAAAAAGAACGAAGAAGTGATGATGAGTGGGATTAAATTGAAGATGAACGATGAAGTGATGTATGGAATGAAAGAATGAATACCAAAGTAATGGGTAGAATGAAAAATGAATGAAGAAATGCAGGAATGAAAGGATGAACGATGGAATGGAAGAATAGTCAAAGAAAGGAGAGGCAGAATGAGAGAATGAACAAAAAATGATGGACAGAATGAAAGGATAAATAGAAAAATGATGGAAGGAAAAAAGAATGAACGAAAAAATGATGGACTGAATGAAAAAAGGAGCGGCGAAGTAATCAAAGGAATGAAAAAATTAACTAAAATGTGAAGGACAAAATAGAATATGAACGAAGAAGTGACTGATGGGGTGTAAGAATGAATGTAAAAGTGATAGAGAGAATGGAAGAATTGATGAAGAAATGATAAAATGTATGAAAAATGAACAAAGAAGTGATGTAGAATGAAAAAATGAACGAAGATTTGATGGACAAAATGAAAATATGGACGAATTCGTGATGAACGGAATGTAAAAATGAACATTATACATGGAAGAATCAATGGATAATAAAAAATGATTAAAAAAGTGATTGATATAATGAAATAAATTTGCAAAAAGTGATGGAGGGATTGGAAGAAATAATAGATAAGTGATTGATTGAATGAAAGAATTGACGAAGAAGTGATCGACAGAATGAAAGAATGTGTAAATAAGTGACAGAGAGAATGATAAAAAAGGAAAAAGAAGTGATGGACGAAATGAAAGATATTACAACGGTATGAAATTTAGAGATGTGATTGACGGAAATGAAGAATAAGCGAAAATGTGTTTTACAGAACGAAGAAATGAAGGAAACAGTGATGATCGGAACGGAAGAACTAACAGAAAAGTAAAAACGGAATAAAAGAATGAATAAGGAAATGATGAACAGAATCAAAGAATGAACGAAGAAGTATTAGACAGAATGGCAGAATGAATTAAGATGTGACAGTCGAAATGGAAAAACAATCAAAGAAGTGATGGACAGAGTGAAAGGATGAACGAAGAAATGATCGAGGGAATGTAAGAATGAACGAAGAAATAATGAATGGATTGAAAGAATGAACAGAAAATCGATGAATGAAAAGGGAGAATAAACGAGGAGGTAATGGACAGAATGGAAGAATGAATGAAGAAGTGATGGACAAAATGAAAGAATCAGCAAATAAGTGATGACAGGATTTAAGTATGATTGAAAAAGTAATGAACAGAATGAAAGAATGAGCGAAGATGTGATTAACAGAATGAAAGAATAAACAGAAAAGTGACGGGTAGAGTAGTGTATTGATACGGAAAAGTTTGACGTCTTCTGTTTGTAGAGCAGTGGATGGTTACATAGAATTAGTAAAATAAGACATTTCAGACATCTGCTATCGGTCATTGAACTGAATTGATGGTGATGTCTCTCTTTATAAATGGTTTGATTGAATAGGGGTTAAAGGTCCAAAAGACTGGTTGCTATGGGGACATTTCAATGGGGAGAGAAAATGTGTAATAGAAAAATCAGGAAACTGGGAATGATTGATGATCAGAAATCATGGTCTAATGAACCATTTCAGATGATGTAGTGAATAATTTCATTGTTGGGGAGAGCATCGGTGATTATAGGTTATCATATTATTTTAAATGCAGCCATTTTGACTTCATTTTAATGTTCCATTTTTTGGAAGGAATCTCAAAGAAAGATTTTAAGATTCGTATTTCTGTCTATTCGTACATTTGTTTTATTCTTTGAATGTGTTCATTATTTTCCATTCCTGTGTGTGAGAGTGGATGAGGTGTCATTGAGGTTGTTACGAAAAATATTTCCTGTCATTTTTTTGGGTGTATTGTAATCTTTTGGCTTATTATACTTGCATCTTTTCTCGTTCATCCTAGGTTAGAGCTAGTGAACAGTTTGTATTATTCTGTAATGGCAATGATAATCTCATGAGTTGGAATCAGGTATCACGTTGTTTAATTTGCAATTTAATCCATTTGGGGAGAGAGTTTATGAAGTAATATATATATATATATATATATATATATATATATATATATATATATATATATATACATATATATATATATGTATGTGTGTGTGTATGTATGTGTGTACTCGATTGATAACATGATTAGAAAATCACTTAAAATTTCTCGGTCATTTTTCTACTTTTTGCTTAGCCAGATTTTTTTTCGTTTTTTATATATTTCATTCTTTTCAAATTTAAAGCTATTTTTTGTTTAAGTAGAGTAATCTACTTTTTTTGTTGATTTTCATTGTGATATTCACAGTCTCACTCATATATTTTGAATGTAATATATATATACGTACATATACTTGTATAGTACCTGGCGTTGCCGAGATATCAATTATACACACACACACACACACATACACACACACACACACATATGTATATATGCGTTTATTTTTTGTTAAATTTGAATGACTTATTTGAAAGTAATTGTTTATGAATTTCTTTCTTGGGAATAAGTGATGTATGTTATTCATTATTTGAATGTACATACGTCTCTAAAGTTGACTTTGCTACGAAACCTCTCTAAACTGTGTTAACTCGTGACAATTGAAATATAATCTGAATAGCAAACTGTGATGGAGTTTTTGTCTTTCAAATTTTCGATTATTGCACATAGATTTTTTCCGTGTAACATTAGCTCAAAAACATCAAGATAATTCAAAAGGAAATATATAATTAAAAGTTGACTTTTTTTATATGTAAATTGAGGAAAATATTGAAGAAAATTTGTGGAAACAAAAAGTCGGGGCCAAGTTTGAGTTAGTACTTAGATTGAAAAAATCAGAATTTCATCCAAAACATTTCAAAACTCTCAAGTTCGACGTCCAACACTGTGAAAATGTACAATGCTACGTAAAATATCAAGATTGTGATCAAGATTGTAATCTACAAAATAGAACAGAAGGACTTCGAGATACATATATATATATATATATATATATATATATATATATATATATATATATATATATATATATATATATATATATATATATATATATATTTATATATATATATGTGTGTGGAAGAATCAAAAATTCAATATCTGATGAGCAATGTGTGAGCAAAAATATTGTAGAGCTCTAAAGGACTGCATTTTAGCGAAATTAATTTCAATTACAATGAAAAAATTGAAAAAACTATCGAATGAAACACAACAACGACAACAGTAGAGGTAGAAAAATCGTCTGGTCTAAACTGCTATTTAATCTACGAGTTAAAACCAACAAAAAGAGAACCTTCTTCAATTTATTAGAAAATCACACCTGCCACCCTGATAAAAAACACCCTTGAAATAATGATTAAGCAACCATACATTTTCCTTTACAAATGCTAAATACAAAAAAAAAACTATACATCACTCATTATTGGGACCTAATAGCAAACTAATACCCACAGTAAATTGGAGAATATTAAAACAAACACACATATGCAAGAACATTGAAACCCTGCGGTAGGTATGCCTTAATGAGAAATGAGATATTCTCACCTTTACTAAGAAAGCAGACTTACTCAATGAGAAAAAACATAGGTGTGGAATGTCGGCAACGTTCAAAATTTCGATTAAAAAACATAATTTGACACTCCATATTCCGGTATACGAAGATCAACCATCATTGCTATCTCATTTTTCTCGTCAATATTGATAATAGTAGCAGCAGCTTTACTATTAATATTATTATTAATATTGTACCACCTTCCACTTTAAGAATAACTCAATTACGTTCCCATAATTATCTTAGGTAACAAGAAGCAAACCAGCCAAGGATACAAAATAAATTAAACACATACAAGGTCGCGTAGAAATCAACCCTAACATTGAAACCAGATAAAGATAGGTCAAGAATACTCCCTGAGAGGAAACATACAACGAAGAACTAATGGATTAACAATACACTTCATTTCATAACAAGTAGACAGAGACCTATTTCCTTTATCAAATATATAAAAAAAACAGGGATCAACATTTAACATTGGAAAGAAAAGAGAGGAGAAAAGAAAAAAGTAACATAAATAGAGTAAGACAAAGGTTTTCTACCCCGAAAAATAGACACACACCCCAAACATTCTACATAGGGATCCAAACAGAGAATAAGAATCATTTTAATGCAAATCAGGTTGGCAGTATAACATAGTGTAATATAAAGCAATGTTTGATATACGAAGGATTTATTTCATACAGTGCTCGAAACATTCAACTTCAAAGTTAAAATGTTATCTTGGTTTGGAGTACAGCTAAAAATATTTGTCCCGGCAAGGTTCAAAATTTTAATTAAGAAATATTACTCAATGACCCTAACATTAGTACACATTAAGTAATATGGCTAATTCACCCACATAGTATATCTCAAAGGACCACCTAATCAACATTGTCTACCTCCCCCTATCTGAGTAAATTAGGAACAATATAACACGCCATGGTCATAAAGGACTATAACATAGATAATGAATCTAATGATGTCTCAGTGAAAATTAAGACATGACCCCATTAACCCCATAAAGCACACACAGCCCAGCAACCATGGACAGATACCTCAAACACCCAGACCATACCCCTTGACACATAATTTATTACCACCAGTAAAACGAAACCGCTACAAACTTAACAAACAAAATAACAGTGAAAAAAAATCCTCTAAACAAGAAACACCAACAAAAATTTCCCCAAATTCCCTAAACAGGATATCTAAAACATACATAATCGTTTGCTTCAGAAGACTCAAATAGAACATAAACATAAACACGCACACACACACGCACACACATATATATATATATATATATATATATACATATGTGTGTATATATACATGTATATATATATATATATATATATATATATACATATATATATATATATATATTGAATGCATTGGTACATTTCAACATAATGTTATTATACAACATGTGAATCATTACTATCAATTTAGTGAACATGAACTACGTAGACTATCTATCTGTTTGCTGTACAGTCAATATGTATGTAAATATATATGTTTTTAAGTAACAGATTGTTTGTGTTCATGTGTATTATCATGCAAGATATATTCATATGATGAATATACTGCATATCTGTTTATATGCATATATGATACATTTAAAGTATAACTTTATTAGAGACATATCATGATCTATAAGAGTATTGAAATAAACCTCCAGTCTTGTTCGAAACACTTTTGCACTATATATATATTTATATATATATGGATATATAAATATATGAATGGACATATAAAGACAAAATCCACAAATAACAAGAGGTAATAACAAAGAAAATCAATAAAATGAGGCCATTTTCTGATGGAAGCCATGAACATCGTTTAGAATGTTTGGACATCCATCGTTCACCTCTGGGAAAATAGACACGTCATAAAATGATCCAGGACGCAAACTCATGTCGAAAAATGACCAATTAAAAACCTGCTCCCATTTTTCCCGTCATCTTCTTCCAATATTGTTCCGATACTTTTCACGCGTGGATGTCGTGGGCGCATAGTCCGAATGGACCAATCGTATCGACATCCATATGCGCAATATAACACCCACTTTTTCAAACACGTAAGAACAATGTTCATCTTGAAAACTCCAATATCTACATGTCATGAAGTCAGAAAATGATCATATAATACGATCTCAGGCTGGTTATTATGTCATTGAGTATGGATATTGACTTTGCTTAGTTTGGCACAGGGCCATCGCTTGATAATATTCAAAAGAAGTGGAAAGTAAGTTTCTTTGTGATTTTAATCGACAGACAGGCCAATGAAAAAAAAAGAAATGAAAATTCATTGTAGTGAAAAAATCGCATAACATACAGTTGATCCTATAGGAATTCATTAGGCTGAGTTTAGTATGGCACAAGGCCATTGGTACTAGAGCATCTAGTCATATAAAAACTTTACTTGAAAATTGGTTGGTTTAATTGTATAATTGCCTGAACTATCCAGTCCTCTTATATGCTAATAAATCAATAAAAGGGTTTTAAAATGAGATAGGCTGTTACCATTAAAATGACAAATATGTCACTGAATAGCTGGATATTTGAGACTGAATAGAAAGAGAACAAATTTGTTATGAAATAAGTTATGTTTCAAATAAAAGAGGTTTCTTCCCATGATCGATGGTTAAAAAAGCACCATCATTTTTCACGGATATATGCTATTTGTGATAAGGATTCAGCCTGACAAAAGAGGGTTGTGATTGGTGTGATTCCAGAACATGTTCCTCATATTTGATAACGTGATGTAACTAAAGGAAAAACCCCCATATGCCTCAGAATCACATAACTGAGTACACGTCGCCAGGGGCTCATGTGGATTTGTCAAGAAACAGGACGTATAAAGACGTAAATGAAGCTCTCTAATTAAATTTACCATTGTAAGCACACAAGCCATAAGTAAACCCTTAGTGGAATCTCGTGAAAAAACGCAAGAACATCAAACAAGAAGAAAAAAAAATCAAAATAGAAATCAAATAGATTTAACTCAGTTAAAAAAATTGAATTAATACCACTTTGATAGAGCTAATCCCCCAAAAGAGGAATGCGGCTGAATGTTAAAATAGGGGGGTAATGTTGGGGGAAAAAGGAAGTGATATTAAGGAAAGGGTGGTTATTTCTTAAAATTTGGGTAATGTTGAAAAATGGGGGCTTATGTTCAAAAATTGGGCAAATACCGAAGAAAAAGTGTTGATTTCGACCCTTAAAAGTGGGGGAAAATATAACCCTTACTCAAAGGGTTTTCTTTTTTTCTTACTTTAAGGGAAGAGGTAACCCCCCATCCCATTTCGACACCAGGAAGAGTACAAAAAATATACTTCTCAAATCAAATCACAGGAAGTGAAAAATAAGATCCTTATTGATATACATCCATAAAAGTGATCAATGAAAGTTCTGTCTGTGCGATTAAAATAAGATCGTATTTTGGAAAAATGTATCTTAGCTGTACTACATCGAAACTTGCACGTTTTCATTTCTGAGGATGGATTTGTGAAGAAAAAAAATATTTCGGCATCAAAAAGTATTGTTTACCATTTATGAATAGTCATACAAATAGACGCTCTCTCCTCCACCCGAATGAATCCCTAAAAGCATATTCTGGGGATGGTTTTCGAACCTTAATAAGCTAAGAACACTTCCTGGGGTTCAATTTCATACGCACAGAAAATTTCATAGACTTATATCAAGTAGTTTTTTTTACGGTAGGCATGTACACACCTACAGACAGACGGGCAGGCAGGTGTACTATCGGCAAATTATGATTAGATTATATTCAAGTGGAGAACGCTCAACGTGATCTGACCGCTCGAACTTCACAAATGCAGTATGGCTGCATTCAGTAAAGATGGGTGTTTACAATGGAAGAAAGGTAAGAGTACAAGCTTGTCATCCGGACGAATTCGTTATCGTTGTGGGTTCAATCCTAATAGGAGTGCTGTAGCCTTGTGTCCCTATTTTGCATAGTAAACAACTTATCTTCCAAATCTGCCACAAGGCTAATCAAATATGAGCCATTGACTAGTCATGAATTATCATCCCTTCTTGGACATCAATTTTTGCTAGCACAGTCATTCGACAATGCAGTATGCTTTCGATTGCCGGTTTGGTAGTGGTTTTCAGTTTTTTTTTACCACCACGCCCATTTTAGGAGTTGGACCTTGCCTGCACGCACCATCATATCTTCAACCAGATTATTAGTTTGAAATGGGAGCAGCAAAATTGCATTGGCTGTATCCTCCTGATAGTACAACTTGAAGAAAATTATATTCTATGACGTAAATTGTCAACTCAAATTGTCAAATAATAAAATGGATTTTAGAATTGAATTTCAAAAGATTAGTCCCTTTCTCTCCGAACTACACTTTGAGAATTTTCCAGGAGTCAAAAATATAATTTAACTTTATAGATCATATAAAAAGTTGAAATCAAGATTATGACTTCTGATCAAAGTAACTTCCGTGCACTTTTTCCTTATTTAAAATTTTCTTTTAATTCATTATTATTTGAGTTACAAAAGAATCACTCTAGGTTGGGAAGAGTTCAGTAAATCGAATTCAGCTTTAATAAAAGATCCTTTTTGTTTTGAAAAGAAGAGTCTACAAAAATATGGAACTTGACCAAGAGATTGACACTCAAGCTGAGGACAATGCAACGTGCACGGGAGGGAATCATGCCCAACATCACATGGAAAGATCACAAGACAGCTCAAACAAGCAGGTGTCAAAGATATCATGAAAATCATTGGAGAAAAGAGCTCGTTATGCTGAAAGAATATCAGCAATCTACAGGATATCATGACTCATGGCTCCCTAGGGATCATATGGGAAACTGGAGGCGGCAAAAAATAAGATGGTGTGTTCATCTAAACACATTCATGAGGTATTTGATCTGCAACACCCTGGACACCAATGATTGGCGAAATTTTGGCAATGACCAACGGTGATAATTAGTAAATACTTCTTAAGAAAATTCCCTAAATAATGTTTAAAATCCCTGATTTTCCTAATGCAGACACCCACCCTTCGAATTATCCACAGCCCTATGGGGTTGGGTGGTAGCATATCCTTTTGTTGAATCTACTGGGCCTTATTTGAGAGCTGACTGTAGAGATCAATTTGATAAACTCTCTCAGTTGTTAAAAATCTTGTTAGGACGCCAACCGTAGATAGAAATTTCGCAAGCGCTCTGTTATCGTAATTGTCAAAATTGTTTTGGGGGCATCTGCCGTTGAGCGATCAATAGAATATTAGTCTTGTGTATAATCGATAGAAAAACTCAAAAGTCTGAAGAGGTCGGCAAGGGCCCTCTCTTCGAATTTCTCGAGCAAAAAGCAAACGATAATTCATTGTTCGGCATTACCATGCCAGACTGCGTCCCTTCTCTGCAAAAGGGGTGACACTTAGCGGGAACACTCGAGTGCGAGAAGTTGTTATCATGGACAGTAAATTCTATGCATTGAACTACATTAGAAACTCCATGGAAGCGCACAGAGAATTCGCTCAATTGTGAAGCCATGGCTTTTGTCATCTGATTCTCTATACATGTTGTCGGCATTGAACAACCATCAAAGAGTGCGGAGGGGACTATCCTTTTTTTTATATGTGCGTTTGTTTGTGTGTTTGTTGTGCTCCGGCTCTCCTGCCCATACTCTTTTATCTACAAACTTGAGTATCGGCATTGATACTCTACTAGATCTCTTCTATAAATGATTATACAAAATTTTTTGGCAAATTTTTTTTTCAAACTTTTTCGGGTTTTCCTCTGACGGGTGAATTAATAAAATCTTGATTCTCGAAAGTAGATGCTTCTGGATGTGTTTTTTTAAAATTACTTTTTTAGATGAAGTTCAGTGGGAAACGTTAGTGATATCAGACATTGAATTAATTCTGACCATGTTGATTTTTCGCATATTCTCGAATAGCTTGCCCATTCATCCAACTCTGTATTGCCTGATTGTAACGTCCCCTGCCCCCAAACTTCAGTCAAAATACAAACCAAATGTAACTAAAAAATCTCTGAACGTGCAACTATTTTGTATAATATTTCAATGAACCCCTAAATAACTCCCACCAAAGAAAACTAACCAAAAATTGAAAAAAAAAGAAAAAAAAACTCTAAAAACAAAACCATCCCGTAGCTGAAATATGGAACCTAACCAAGAGACAGACACGTAAATTGAGAACCATGCAACATGTGCATGAAAGAAAAATGCTGGGTCTCACATGGAGAGACTACAAGACAGCACAGTACATCCGAGAAAAGACAAGAGTCAGGGACATCATAGAATCCATTAAAAATCTCAGATGGCGGTGGGCTGGCCATGTTGCAAGAATGGTAGACAATCGATGTACATCACGACTCACGACATGGATCCACCGAGACCATATGCGTGACCAAGGCTGGTAGAATATTAGATGGAGAAACGAGCTAGACAAGTTCAGGAAGTACTGGCTCCGCAATGCCCATGATAGAGAAGTGTGGCAAATCCTGGGGAAGGTCTACGTCCAACGACGGATGCTAAAAGACTGATCATGACGATAATGATGATGATTTTTCGATCAAACTAATTTTATATCTTTTGTCAAATCTCAACGCTACGGTTGTTCGATTTTGGAGTGTAGTGACAAGTATTGTGTCTTGTTTGAATGCTTAGTCTGGATTTTCAGATTTTATAGGCAGTTGAAAAAGGGCGAGAAGCAAAGAAAGGGGAAAGGAATAAGAAAGAGAGAAAGAGAGAAAGAGAGACAGAGAGAGAGAGAGAGAAAAGGAAGAGAATTTGAGAGAGATGGAGATAGAAGTATATGTACATATATAAATGCTTTTAAGAAATGGATATATGATCCAACGGAATGATTATTAATTGCGTTATATTATTTTGAAACAGTTATTTGAAATGATCATCCGTCATTACATGGTGAATGGACCATTTGGCTCAGACAATGTTAACAGAATAGGCAATTAAAGAAGTGAATCAAATTCGAAAGAATCACTGGAAGATAAAATGATAAGACAAAACAATGAATTAAAAAAACTCAAGGGATGGCTGGAAAAATCAATAAGAAATAGAGGGAAAATGAACGAAAAATGAACGATTAATTGAAAAAAAATCAGAAAAAATGGTGGAAGAAAGATCAGAATATAATAAGAAAGAAGAAAATAATGAAAAAAAAAAAGAGAAAGCTGGGTTGGCTAAGTCACTCAGTAGGAAACAGTCACGTAATCAACGTCTTCGTCCAGTGTTGGGTGTGACAACAAAAAAAGGGGTGATCAACGGATAGGTTGTTTCTCTCAAATTTGATTTGTGCAGTCTTCACTAAAAAGTGTGAATTTCCAACAAAAGATGGGCACAAATCTAATAATGAATATAGCGTAAACTTACATGGTGAACTGAATCCTTCACTAAAAAGCTACGTGGGGAGGAATTTTAGAAAAATCCAGTAGGTGTAATGAGTAAAATGTTTAAATTTCCATTTCCCTAAGGTGTGGCCTATACGCTTGATACATACATACCCAGACAGCCTGACTGATTTGACTTGGTTTCTAATCAAAAAGAATTCTACAAAAAGCGAAAATTAGGACAGAATATAGGAAACATTGGAACAAGTTTTCAAAAAGAAAATCGAATGATTTCAAGAGAATCACAAATGAGAAAAAAATGAGTGAAAAACGAAAGTAAGGAGATAAAAAATGCATCAAAATATAGGAATGGTTGAAAAATATGCTAATAGGAGTAAAGAGTATTGGGAATGAATGAAAAATGAATGTTTGGTTGAAAGAAAGTGAATAACACGGAACGGTGTACGGGTTCTAACTAGCTATATTCAATCTACCTTACATAAGAGGCGTGTCGTAGCGGATTCATATGATCTTTAGACCGTAAAACGTCATGCAAGTATTCGATTGTGATTCTACTTTCCACAGACAATTCGACAGAATCAAACTATACCTGGAAGAAATTTTGACTGCGCACGGTGTGTATAACCTGAAATAAGGCTTGACGAATATCTGAAAGCTGTAATCCGTGGAAAGGTTTTGAAATCAGATATCGCTGAACAAGAGATGAAAAGGGGCACAAGAATGTTGATGGAACTAAATTGAATAATAGACATCAAGCATCAACGGAAAAATGGACCGATTGAAGAATCAGTTCTCTGATCAAATAATCCGATCTCAGAGGCTGAGAATAGATATGAACAACAGTTCAGGGCCGCTGATTAGGAAAGGATAAGAATTAAACTTAAGGTCAATCATTCCCTGAATGTCTTCATGGTTGAGAACGCTTGCAAATCTTATTATATCTAAGTCGTCGGTTCAGTCATCTGATAGGCATACGGCCAAATCACGTTGGATAAACCAGTTCTGGTGCTTTCATTGGAGTTAAGAGACGTCGAGCCTTGACAATATCATAACGGGTGACCGTATGCAGCAACAAAATTGTCCTGCGACTATCACGGCCTATGCTCTGCTGTCGATTAAAAGATGACAAAGTGACAGCGGACTGTGTGCTCTTCGAGAGGCAGTCATACTCGTATTGGGTGACAGCAATGATGATTGGGTCAGCTTGAACTAGAGTGAAACACGGCTCAGAGGAAACAAAGATCAGTGTCCTAAAGAAAGAAAGAAAAAAACTTTTCGAAGTTTTAAATTAGCGAGGAAGGACATTGGAAGTGACTTGTAAAGGGGCCGGTCTGATTTGTCATAAGAATGGAAATCGTCAAGTGACCTATGTATCTTGGCAGCATACCGTGTCAGGATGATCAGTTGGAAAAATTCGATGAACAGGTGATCAATGAACTTTTGCCAACCATAGGTTCTTGTATCTAAAGTGGCTTAGCAGCTGGTACGGATAAGTACAAGACAGATAGAGTTTCAATTCATGAATTCATGTATTATAGAGACATAATCCTTTATATCCAATCTGTTTACTAACTGTCTTAGACTGATGGTGATTTAGTTACGATGAAAAAAAAAACAAACGAAAATTAAGATATATCAAGAAATATACTAGTCACAAATTATCAATGTTGCATGATTTGCGAAGATTATATTTGCAAATAGCTTTACTCTCGGACTTATCATCAATAAAATTTGACAGGTCTGGTCAGTCACTCAATAGAAATCGTCACATTGTCTTTTGCAGAATGTTCCGTTCGAGGTGATCAAGTAAGAATATAGGAGAAGGGGTGATCAATGGATCAAAGTTACTCCTCTCGCCTTTTATAGGGCGGTGATCACTGACAAAATCTGAATTTTCAAAAATCAAGAGACACATAGTAAGGGATAAATTTACCATAAACTTATATTGTAAAATGACTCCCTATACTAACACCTTTTGGTGGGGATGTCAAAAAAACAACGTTTGTTGTTGATATAATAACGTGTAAATGTTCAGATTTTCAGCCCTTGAGTTCCATTTGAGCGGTCTGTACTCTCGACACTTACATTCATGAATAGCTAACCAGACCAGCTTGACAACTGAAGAAACCTATTTTGACAGTTATAGTTTAGGGTTTCCAATTAAAGGGAAATAATCGAGTGGACCCAATAAATCTTTCCGTTTGGCAAGCCTTGTAGGGTATCAAATACGATAGCCACCCGGAAAGAGCCCGATGGTATCGCAATGGGAACGTTGCAACGAAGCCACCATAGTCAAGCAATCTTGTCAGAAAGTAGATATATATAATAATACGTTCCAAATTTAACCTTGCGTATGGAATCATTTAGCATAAGTTGTTCGGTATGAAATTTACACATTATTCAATGGCTATAGTTTGTATCTAATAAATTGTGATTTGCAGACTAATTATGCAATATGCGTTATGCCGTAGAATATCTGATCCTCTGTCCTAACTTAGCAAGTGATTTCAGTGGTGACATACAAAAAAAAAAAAAAAAAATTAGGTAAACAGCTGGTTGGTTTCTCTGTCTTCTTGACTGCAACAAACTATCAGTGCAATGAGAAATAATGAATGCAGAGGCTGTACACTTACTACGTTTAAAGTATCATCATTGAAAGTATACGAGAATATCAACACGCTGACCGCTCTACGAAAGCAGTAAGAGAGAAGAACTACGTGAATTGAATCTTTGAAGCATGAACCTAATTCTGCTCCTGCTATGCTACGCTGCGTCGTGTACCCACACTCCTGTCAACAGGAATTCGATAAAATGAGATCACAATAAATCACTGTCATCTATTATTCTCCTTATCGGTGGTAATGTTTAAACAATCTATGGGTGTATTTTCAACGAAAAATGGCTTATATAACATATCATCAAGATTCCAGGACGACACGAAGCCCACCAATGAAAAATGGCTGGAAAACTGCCGAAAATTTCATCTTTTCTTTCTAATACCAGTGATCTCCGTACTGATTTTAAGCGAATGTAAATACTTATGCGTGGTTTCATTTGTGAAATAATGACCATACATAGACGATAATTGATCACATTATTTCTTACAACTTGATTTTACTTGCTTTTTATAGCAATCCAAGATCGAGATTCTATGATCAGTAGTTTTCAGGAGGGATGAAGAATAAGACACTGGTGATATTCGAACATTTACCGTTATCCCCCGAAACCAGCTTATGCTATGAGGGCAGCCAGTAATTTTCCTTATATATCAATGCTTCACCATTTTTGCTAACATACATTAATAGTATTAGTAGTCATATCATTCAAATCTTTAGATTATTCAAAGTCAATCATCACTAATGATGACTGGTATATCTTTCATCTTGAGAGAAGTATGCGAGTTCGAGTCACGCTGCTTACTAACAATCATAAAGTAGCAATTTCGGGGTGGCAATAAAAACAACAAAACTACAATGATAGGAATCCAAGTCACAAATTTATTTCAGCTGACAGTGCTATATCAAATGAATTTGTTCAAATCTTTCTTACTTTTATTAGTGCATAACGTCCAATGGATCTTAAAAAAAATCTCTGGTGTATCTTGACGCACTAAATAAATGAGATTTAATGTATATACATACTGCGTTGTGTCGTACGGTACAAAGGCTCGTACAAGTTGTCGACAATTTCTCGCTACGAGCGCAAAATTACCATTAATGAGATCTGGATCGACGATGGAATGAAAGTCAACATAATTGGTATTCGTATATTCAGTTTGTTTTATCAATTGCTACAGAATACAGCTACAGAATACAATAATTGACGGAAAATCCAAAAAAAGGGAACAGAAAAGAAAAAAGAAAACAGAAAACGTAAGTGATTTGATTAAAGGGTAACACAAAATTAGTTCCTATCTTCCGACCTCAAGCAAAGTCTGTCTGCCCACTAATAGAATATCGTGTCCATCTCCAAAGTTGTTTACATGCAACAAGTGGAGAAAAGCTTGAATCTTTTTTGCTCATCAGTTTTAGCCATCGTGATTGATGTGTCACTCATGATTAAAGATAGAGTTGTGACAAGTACCGGCGTTTGCTATAATTTCATACACGTTTCAAAATATAGCATAACAAATGGTCTTTGAACGTGAGCACAAACCAACCATTTTATTGCTGAAGATGATTGCGAAACAGGATGGGGCGGACTTTGACTAAAAGGTTCAACAACTAAAATCTTTATTGTTATGAATCTGTTTTATCATTGTTTCCCCTTTGCCCTTCTGTCATTACATTTGATTACAGTTTCAAGAGAGCGTTTAAGTGTTCTGACACATGTGCGATCGTATGTATGTATGTATGTATGCATGTATGTATGTATGTATGTGTCACTAATTGTGCAAAATCTGAAACAATTCACTAATCCAATTATCCACTCTTACAAAAGCAAGGTCGTCTTCCAGTTGGTACTATATCTACTCAGACCTAGTTTGCGTTGAATAGTTGATCGTTTATTGCCCATTGATACCGTTTTGATTACATGGTAATAGTATATACAACAACATGCTTCAAATATGTCCGGATGCTATCATGACTTTCAGGGACAGAAATTCGCAATGGGCGAGATCATTGGTCTTCAAGATTGAATTATTTTTGTATGTAAACCCACAAACTGGTTATTTGGCTAGCATCTATATATATATATATATATATATATATATATATGTGTGTGTGTGTGTGTGTGTGTGTATGTGTGTGTGTGTGTGTGCGTGTGTGCGTGTGTATAATAATAATAATAATAATAATAATGATAATAATAAGAAGAAGAAGAAGAAGAAGGAGAAGAAGGAGAAGAAGAACAACAACAACAAGAAGGAAAATAAGAATAACAACATTATATATGTGAGAAGAGTGTCCAGTTTTGCACTTTATTTACATGATAGATAAACATTTTCTTTCTCAAAACTTCAAAATCTCTCTCAAATTAATATCGTTTTACGGAGAAACTTCGTCCACTTTAGATATCATTAAAAGTTTGGTTTTCTTTCATCTTACACACCTTTTAGATTCATGCATGAGTGTATATTTCAAGACAATATATATATATATATATATATATATATATATATATATATATATATATATATATATATATGAATGGAAAGTAAGTCCCACGCTAGCATAATAATTACATTGTTTACAAAATGTTTTCCCTCAAAACTTTTGTTTTAAAACCTCCACCAGGGTCCATTGAGCTCAGATGATGAATTCAGATCGGAAACCTTCATGTCTAGGTGTATGTTATAATGTGACAGATGAATACACTAAAAGAAAAAAATACAGACTCCACTACATATATATCCAAGATGTCACAAGTACCACCAGCTATTGAGGAAATATAAAGCTTCCCTTGATAGCACTAGTGCTAGAAATAACTACATTACATTTAATTATGTTAATTTAGGACTTTTTTGGTTTATTACTGTAATACAGGAACATTGACGCATCTTTGAACAATTTTCGTTTGTGCTTCACTGTTGAAAGCTTCTCACGTGATATTACGGTAAATTACAGATCAAGCAGGCCACCAATTACAGAGTAAATGATTTAATTGAATATAAAATGAGAGGAATATCGGTTCAAGGGAGGTAACTGCAAGTCTATCAACTTATAATTACAGACCATCAAAAGAAAATAAGAGGTATATGCAAATAATCTTAATAAAGATTTTATGAATAAGAAGTGACTGGACATCAAGGTTGAGGCTGCCAAAGGCAGCATTTAAGCGAATCATAATAACGGGAATCTTTGATGTACTTAACCTTTGTCACTGGCAGTGAATGAACATCTTTCTTTTTCTTTCCTAATTGCAACATCAGGCTTTTTTTGTCATTCATCTTCTGAGTATAAAACTGTCATAATTCCTTTGAAATCTTGCTTTTCACTCGCCCATTTTTGATTTTTGCACTACCATAAATGATGTCAGCTTCCTGCCTTTATTTTTTCCTTTTTATTAATCGTTTTTTCTTTCTTTGTCGGCTCCTTCCTTTTATAAAGACAGGAGATTTTTTGTGCAATTCGTACACTTCGCACGTTGTAGCTTGGCATAAATCGATTAATTGAGGTTTGTGTTCTATTTTTCGTGTTTGGTTTTGATCTCAATCAGACGATAATTAAATCGACGTGGATGCTAACACGCATGCGTATGCTGCAAAGTGGTTTAGATGGACGACGCCTATAGAATCGTTAGGCGTTCAGCTTTCAAATTTTTTTTCTTTTTTCCCCCCCTTTTTTCCCCTAGAATTAAGATGAGGAAGTCAAGCAAAATTTCGGCTTTCTGCATGCTCTCTGCAATAGATTCTTCAGATTAGAAAGCATAACAGGAAAAGAATGGATAAAAACTAGATGTATATGTCGCAGGAACAATAATCAGAAAACGTATTTGTGCTACTCAATATGGCGTTACCTCTATATCTCAGGTCATCTTCATCTATGTTTAATGATATATGCTCATCTTTCTATCCCTGGCTATACTTATTTGTCTGTTTATTGTCATCTTATTTGGCCACAATTGTCTCTACCTCGGCCCAGGAAAATATACCTTTCCACCATTTTTTTATGAATTCGAAATCTTTACTTTGATCAGGGTTCGAACACAAAATATTGGAACTAGTAAGGAGAACATAATCGTCACAGATTCCAAGCAGTTCCAGACATAATTGATCTATTGCGATGTATTCTATGCATGTTCGAGCAAGCACGTACACGAATATGCATTAATATACAAACACACACGATTACACACACACATACATACACACATATAATCGTGTATATCGGTATGCACAGAAATGTTAATGCACACATATCACTGTGTGTATATATATATTCACGTGTGCATGCATCAAAAGTTCAGGTGTGAATTGTTGTAACTGAGCTTCTTGACATTTCAACTAATGTATCTTAAAGCTTCCTTCTATAATTTGGAGCTCTGAGATGATTTATTCTTTCATTGAACGTTGTTTTTAGACAAAAGACCTTGCAATACAATTTTTGTTCCTGGTTCGTAATGGTAATTTTTCGATTGCTTATTTTTAAAAGTAAAAAAAAATAATAGTTTTCCCTCGAATCTTGCTCTGGTGATCAAAGAGCACTAATCTCAAATTTAACAAGATACAATTGTCTTGTAGGTGAATTTGAATCCCTTTTTTTTTCAGCAAAAACAACATTTGGTTCGGAATTAATGCGTATTTACACTGAAATTGGAGTAAAGCGATTACAAGTGATCTGGGAGAGTCCTTTGAGATTTATGATTGTACACTATCGCAGAGCAGTGGAAAAAATATAAACGTGGTTAAAAAAACATGATGAGATAAGATGGTATGATATAAGATGACATAACATTGAATAAAAAGTCATGAAATGATATAACATGATAAAACATTAACCAAGACATAATAATACGGAGGATGATCTATCATGTCAAAGCAATTCATAGCATAACCCAACACTATATAGTATGAGATAGATGTGATAAATGATATGACATAATGGCATAAAGACGAAAGATCGTTTTTGATAACACATTAAACGCGATTTTTGTTCTTAAGAGGTGAGTCTTATCTTCTAATTGCTAATGTCAAAGATTTTGGTCACCAATGTGGTTTTGCCGAGTGTTTTACTTATCCTCTGGGACAGCCTTCAAATACTTTCCGTAAGCAGTCTGAGAGAAAATAGGCAAATTGCAAAATATTAATGTGCCGGTCATAAAATCGCGATTTGAAGGAGATGATAACTATTTTCAGTATTTTTAGATATATTCGAGAAAAAATAACACTTAATATACGGGAACAAAAATACCTGAAAAAAACGTTGCATCGCTTAAATTTCGTTTTTCCTGATAGAATATTTTTGATGATGTATTGTTCAGCTATTTTAATATGATCTAAAATTCTAATATAATATATTTATAGGCATTCAAATATTATTTGTGTTCTCTTTAACACGAATTTTTAAGCGCTATTTAGTCCATCTTGGAATGGTTTGAAATTCAGATTTGAAATATTTCAAAGGATCTTCATATTCTTTGCATAATAACATTTTCTATGTTTTTACACATTTTTGATAGATATATTTTTTGATTGTTTTTGGTGTAAGTTTTATTTTGATTTCCTTATCACTAAAGTGATTTTAATTCAATGATTTGGCAATTTTGGGAAAAAATACTAGATTGTCTTGGTATATTTTTAATTCGCGATTACGGGTTTTGATTTGGCAACGTCATCAAATCTGTTTCAAATTTTTTGCAAATATCTGATGTTCTTCGTTTGTTATGCGGAACCAAGTAACAGTATCACGTTTCGGTGATTATTTGATGCTCTTTCTTGGCTATTTCAAATTTTTTTAGCTTTCACTATTTAGGAATCTGTCCTTCGTCACTCTTGTTTATATTTGTTGGGATTTTATTTTGTTTCAATATAATCTTTGCTAAAATTGAAAACTCGTGGATTTTTCTGGGACATTGTTCTATTGAATTAGAACTGATTCTATGATTTGTCGTTTTTTTTTTAGTTTGGTTCCTCCTTTTTCATCCTTAAATCTTTCAAATTGAAATTGTCGTCCACTCTCTTTCGATGGACTATGAGTGCATTTAATGTATCTTTTATCCTTAAAGCCTTTTTATGTGAACAAATGTTTTCCATAGAGAACTGAATGTTGCACACATCTATGGATGGTTGATGAATGTATGTGCCATAACGACCTGTTCTAAGCAACACTAATCATGATAGGATCCGGAAAAAAGTATGGTGGACTAAGGGGAATATGTTATCATGGAACATAGAAATTGAAGGAGTGTCTCTATAGGTTTAAGATAGATTAAAGGATCTTCCTTTTAGATTCGATAACTTAGATATGGTACAGGTGGGCTGATCAACGTCATCTTGATGAATGTCGACTGAATACAGTATACTCTCGTATGCCGTTGTTCAGGGATATGTATTCAGGTGTAGGTGGGTTGTCTGGGATTTGCTCGAGGAATTTTCCTAGGATGGCTTAAAGATAACCAGTTCTGTTGTTGAAGTTTTTTTCTCTGCGAGAAATACAGTTCCAGGCTAGCATTTTAATATCTTGTTTGATTCAGTCCAAATTTGAGTAATTTTGGAGATTCAGTATTTTCAATGATCTATGTATACTTTGAATATTTTTCTTTGTTGTTTATAACACATTTGATATATTGTTTGATATTCCCTAGCTATGACTCTTGCCCTCGTTTTTTTATATATGCTAAATCGGAAGTCAGGAAAGGACGTAGAAGAGAAATTAGGTTATAAATATAATATGTTTAAAGAACATCTAAAATCTCTAAACAAAATGTATCTTAAATAGTAGAACTGGAACAACTGTCATGTTTTATATTTCAGAAGTTTTTCCAATTTACCACATTCCAAGCCGTTAAACGAATACCTCAATGTGTCAAGCCTCTTTAAAATCTCGAGTAATGTAAGGGAAGAATAAAATAATGCCAAAGTCGATTATATACATTATGATGAGACATCGACAAGTTAGTAACTCTTGGAAAGAAACGTCCGCGTCAGCTAGGAGAAATAATCGAATAATCGAATAATTGACAGCTAACGACATTGAGGGAAAGTTCTGATCAAAGAGAGTGAGTCGGTAACCGCAATGAAAATCTTTGATTTGAGATGACGAAATCAGTGTTAATTGGATTTGTTTTCGTGCACTCAGTATGCACGAATCTAATAATATTTTACGGTAATTCATTGCCCTTACGGCCAAATCATATTGCATACGATGCCCCCCGTACAGTCACTGAAATTAAGCAACATATAGCCTAGTAAATACCTGGATGAGTGGACGTTGAAGAATATCAGGTGTCGTAAGTAAAACTAAGCTTCGCCGGATCTGACCTTAACTGGGTATACCAGGTGCCGTAATCTGCTGGGGGTCGTACTGACAGCCATCTCTAGCGATGTCAAACTTTGTTGAAGGTTACTAATCTCTGCGTTACAATTAATAACGCAGCCAATTGGTGTTTTATACCCCACGACCCTCTGTGTAGCTTTGTGGTGAGTGACAAAAAAGAATGAATAGTTCATCACATAAATTCTTCCTATTGACATTGGCTCTTCACTTGTTCCAGCTTGCCAATGCGTATATGTGTCTCTGGGTGGTATCCCAAAGAATTGCTTTCAGGGTTTTTATAGTTATTTTGGACCAAAAATGCCCGAATCCTCTACCGATATTCTTTTTTAGATAATTATAGGTGAAATATCCATTTTTTTCGATAATTTCAAATAAGAGATTTTTTCAGGGTATATCTTCAGATAATTAATTCTGGTATATGCGTGGCTTACGGTGGTTCATTTATGCGAGGTACGAATGTATTAATCAAAGAATTGAGTGTGAAACAAGTGATTTCATCTATCAGTGACAGGGGAGGTTAACTGTAAGCCTCCCTCCAGAACCAACATGCTCATTGCAGGTTAACGCATATGGAAATGTTGAGTATGAAAAGTTTGATGAGAGGAATACCTCTCCAGACAGCCAGTACGAGCAATATCAATAACTCTAGAGATCAAGCGATTTGGTCTATTCGTCTATGATTATTTATCATAATGGCTTTCTTCAAACATTTTAGCTCGTCAGTGACAGGGAATTCGTCAAGATATCTGATGATGAGAGTCAGGGGAGAGAAAAGTTGATTCAGGGTCTTCCCCAAGAAGGTTGACATCATGTGGTTACACGCACTCTCCCCGTGATTGATAACCTCACTGCCATATCATACTAAAACCAAGACTTGTCTATTGCAGAAAATGATTTTTTGTGTAGCCTTTTCTTGGTTTTTGAAAATATAGTTTTTTGTGCAGTATTGAACTTCTAAACTGCATCTCAACTTGATAGATTCATCAAAGATCATATATTGAAAAACGAAAACCAAAGTGGAAGGTAATAAACTTTTTTGACTGAAAGTTCGTGATAGTAAGAAAGAAAAAGAAAAAGGAACAAGTCTGGTTATTCACATAACAGAAAACGACGAGTGCGACGTCTTCTTAAATTGTTGGAGGTGATCAATGGTAAGAATGGAAAATGGGCTGATAAATGCATAAGTTACTTTTTTCGTCCCTCTGGATCACTAAAGAGTTTGAGTTTTCAAATAAATAAGCATGCATAAAAAATTGACCAATCTAACATGAACTATCATTATAAACTAAATTTCCGCCAGAGGCAAATTTTGGGGAGGGACATATTTAAATGACAAGAAAAAGTTTCTTATCTAGATATGACAAAGAGTAAATGTTCAATTTCCAGCCCTCTAGCTCCTTTGATGTGGTCTGCACTCGTGATATATATATATATATATATATATATATATATATATATATATATATATATATATATATATATATATATATATATATATCGTAAACTGGCAAGCTAGAGAGTCAACCACCCAGGTTGTCAGACTGATACCCATCAGACCAACTTAGAAACTGGAGAAAGCTTTTTGGAGAGTTTTGATGACAGTTTTGGTTGACGTTTTCTAAAAGACAAAGTAGGTAGCCTCCAAATGAGACAAAAAGAATTTGAAAATACCTTCACATTTTTTATTGGTCGTTTTACAGAAAATGCGGAGATTAAGAAAGAGGCCTTAAAGGAGCAATTGACAGATCAAAATTGGCAAACGTATTTTTGATATATTTTTTCTTGTGCCTGTGCGTGCATGAAAAGCGAAGATAGATCATATATCTATCTATCTATCTATCTATCAATATATATATATATATATATATATATATATATATATATATAGATAGATAGATAGATAGATAGATAGATAGATAGATGGATAGATAGAGAGAGAGGGAGTAGATAATACAGTTTTTTTTTCTCAAAAAGTAGAAGGTTCTTACAAGAACGTTTTGTAAGTCGAAATGTCGTGAAGCGAAGAAGCCATTACCATTGATTTATATGGAAAAAAATTCGATTGTTCTCGGGAATAAATATGGTGATGATGGTATTTTCGGCTGCATTATCATCGGTTGAGTTGGCTGGAGTTAAAGGTGAATTGTATCTACCAGCTAAAAGAAGAGAGTACGCACTACCTCTCAAGCAGTTCATTGACAAGCAAACACTTAACACTATTTTCGCTGTTCGCTTTTCAAAGAATAGTGGTCTAAAGCGAACTTTCTGAAAATTCGGGATACCAGTATTTAACATAATCCCGATATATATATATATATACATATATATATATATGTATATATATATATATATATATATATATATATATATATATATATAAAGGTGGTTTGAGCTAATTTTATGTGTATGCTGTCAAATTGCAGTCAAAAGTAAAGTTGACTTTGTTTCCCACCGTAACCAAAATAAAAAAATAAAAATCCCCACAAAATTTGGGGGAGTAAACCCATCACTAAGGTGAATAAAACCGGATTTTCAAACTATTTCAGACAAGACAGACGTTAACATGGTGTCATAGCCTGCGTGTTTTTTATCTGATGAGTGCTACTGCTCTGGGCAATCAAGTCCAAAGTGCTTGGCATTCATCAATAACAATAATTGCAATGACTAAGAGAATTTTCGGTGTTGCCTACAAGTTTGCATGTGCGATATCCACACGTTAAACAGACGTTGTTCTCGTGGGGATCGTACAAATAAATAAACACCTCACTGTTTGTCTCTTACGTCACTTCAATAAACTAAAACTATGTATATAATCAACGACCCTCTTCCACAAAGTTAAAATTCGCGACGTAATGATTGGCAGGCGGCTATCTTAACAACTGAACCAAACTGACAAGTCTTATTGTCTACTAATTCATTCATACATACAACACAAACGTTGCAGTTATCATCTTCAGTTGGAATAGGGTTAAGAGTGGGGTTTGATCCTGCAGCAGCCAGACTTGTAATTTTCTCCGAGCGACTTTGTGAGAGATGAGCTCGAAATAATGTCTTCCTTCTACAACGTTACGAATACGATTGAAAACAATACATTTTATTTAGCTTGGGATTAACACCAGCAATTGTTGTCGATGATTTAAAATTCTGCAAGAAAACGCTTTTCTCGGATCGGTAAGTCATAATTCATTTTACTTACCGTGGGTTAGGCCAGTGGGAGGTACATGAGATTGTGGTGATGTCACTAAAAGACCATCTCAATGGGAATAGAGACACAGAAGCAATCAGAAAGAATGAAGTCAGCAGATTTCTGTTTAATTAAGGAGTATTTTGATCGGAAAAATATCCACCAGACGAAGAAGGTATGTTGATAAGAAATCTAATATTCATTTATTGAAAAGGGATAATCAAGCCTCGCCACTGAAGGTTCAAACTTTGCTCCTTTTTCTATTGTAATTGAAAATAATTCCAATTTCTTGTATCTTGTATATTGTATACTTTTTAGTACAGATGTATTTGATTTGTTCATTTATTAAACTATCGTGCATTTCTACCATGAATTTTGCAAATATGTGCGAGATTTGATTGGCTCAGACGGTAGGAGAGCTGTGAACCAATATCTTAGTGGTGATTTGAAAGCACAATCATATTTTGATTTCATATATTAGTTCTGTTTATTGTGATGAAGCACACAAATAGTAAACAGTTCGTTTAATCGTAAAATATTTTTTTTCAAAGATATGTAAAGCTTGTAAGTTCGGCTCAAAGTAAGGGGGTTGGCTATTGTCGTGATTTCGACCTCAAGGAGGGAATTTTCAGTTGATATATCAGTTTAGTTTAACGTGATACAACAGACAAACTGAAAAGCGTACACACTTAAATTCTGTGAAGATGGTTGTTATTACAGTCGGAAGACAAAACCAGTTCTATTCCCAGACTTGAAGTGACAACAATGCATCTTTAGCATCTGTGCGTGTCTCGTCATTTCAGCGTTCCACCTTGGGACAGAAAAAGTTCACTTCCAAGCAGTGCAATTTGAATGTTGATTTTCATCGCAGTTCTGTCTCCCTGTTTCTTTAAGATTGGCGTAACGTAATCTTTCTATCGCCATTACTCCCTCCCTCTCGATCCTTGTAAACTAGGTAAGTATCAATGAAGTAGTCACGTCGATGTTTGAATCTCAGGTATTTGGATTTATAATTCAAAGTTGTTTATGAGTGTATCGCTGTTTTTCGAACACAGTAGCTGCAATTATAACGTATTTTTCACTGGTGACAGCATTCGGTGTTCGAGTCTACATAGATGTTGGTTGTCACTCCCGGTACTCCGATTAAGACATCACTTCTTACTTCTCAGTTTGAAGAAGCTCAAGAAAATATTAAGATAGACGTGGCAGTCGCTACAAAAAGTATGCCAGCACGAGTGTAAACAGTAAGATAAGGGTGCAACAAAGTGTAACAACTTTATACTGCAACCTAAATTGCTTTGTTCAACCACATACAAGGACAGTACAATGTTAGAACCAGTATACTGCAGGAGCGGTATTCTACAATAGAAAACCAGGATTTTGGATGCTAGTCCTCCAAGCAGTCTTGCCTTCACCTCCTATCGTTAAGATAGGTATAACACGATCTTTCTATATTTCCCCATGTTTCCCCCTTACACCTTCTACAGAGCAAGGCTAAGCTTATTTAATATCAATGTAGCACGTTCTACGGTTGATACGACTATCTGAGATTAAGTCCTGTTCCCCGGTAAAAGATACAGGATGTTGAATCTTCAATTGTACATTCGCTTTATCTCCCTCCACTCAAGTTACCCTTGTGTCAGACTACTCCAAGCTTGGCAAAAACTGGAATCCACTGAAAAAAAAACTACGCAATAGAGGAGGAAAAATAACTTGATAAAGATGATTTTTTTAGGATCATTTGCAAAAGAAAAAAAAAGAAAAACGTATTCGCCTAAAACTTGAAACGAGTATGACATTTGAATAGCAAACATGTACAAAATAATTAGTATCTTTGAAAACTCAATTGATTACTAAATGCAAAATTTAAAAAAAAAACTTTATCTTTGCTCCTGCGTAAGAAATGTTAATTTCCAATTGGTTATATCTGCGAAACAGAGATAGTTTTTTGCGACTAAAACAGCGATAATGTGGAATCTGCTAACTTCCAATCGGACAAGGGGCAGATTTACACATTTCAGTCACATAGAGTAAGTTAAACGATTACATATGAATATCAATATCGATGTCACAAAAGCAAAATTTGACAGGAATAATAACCATTTCCTAAACCTTTTTTCACACTTGCAATCGGTAAACAACACTCTCAACGAATGAACAAAAATCGCTCTGTCCGTTGTCATTATTGCAATATTCTCCTTCGCCTTCTTCTGTTTCTCTTTTGTTATATTTTTCAATTATTTCCCCATTGACTTGTTTGCAAGTGTGATGAATCAATTGACTCAATTCTTGAAGAAAATCTACTTTTTTTTTCTCAATCTGTCTTGGACACGACTATATGATAATGGTTAACCTGCTTGTCGAATCGAAAGAGAAAAACAAAAGACATATTTTCACAGTTTTTGATGCGAAAGACTACGACGTATTCAGTGATTTTATTCGCACCTCTGCTCTTACCGTTTCGTTTTGGAGACACGTTCTTCCCAGTAAATCTGAATATCTTATCTTATTACCGAGTTGGATGAGTTGCCACAGAACTGGCAAGAATTTTGAACATTATTAATGGTAATATAATCACATGTTCGGTATCCGTATTCTCGACTATTCTCAGTGTGTGATCATTATTGGAAACACTTACAGTGAAGACCCATATTGGTAGTAAGCATTGCCATTTGCTTACTTATCTAATTGCTTGACTATCTCATGTACGTGTCTTTACCCACCGACCAGTCTCTTTCTATCTCGCTAACACACATGCACAAACAAGCAAACACACACACGTATACAAAAAAAACCACACACACATGTGCGTATATATATATATATAAATGAGATTGAAATGAAAATATCAGACGGCTTGCTTTACAAATTATTCTTTTATTTTAGCCTGTCGTACAACTCGGCTTTGATGAGAAATGAGGAACTTATTTGTGTATTTGTGTGGTCTTGGACTTGTCTACGTGTTGTGGTTATTAATTTAAAAGGGAATTTATTCCATCTTGATAGGGCCATTGATAATACAGAGATAGGAGGAGAACGTAAGATACTTGACGAATAACGACCAGATGTCATCGTCCTTTCCGGCAGAGGGTTTCCAGGAACTCCCACTAATGCCAGTTGAACTGAACAGAAGAGAGCAGGAAAGACATCCTTCACATGAATTTTAGCAAAACAAAGATCATGTACAACAAAAATGTTAGAAATAAAGGTACAACGTTCAAAATCAAAAACGCAAAAGTGGAGAAAGTCGACCTCTATATCTACTTAGGACAACATATTTCCATGGAATTCGCAATATAAGAAGAAATCAAGCGAGGAATCACTCAGTGGTGACAAGCCTTGTGTAGAGCAACCTCGATAAAGAACGAGAAAATTCAATTAGGCTTGATAGTCACGTATGGAGCTCAAATAGGGTACCTAATCAATGGACCGATCCGCAAACAGAGAATCATGCAACGTGCACGTTAGAGAATCATGCTCAGCGTCACATGGAAGGACCTCAAAACAGCAAGGTGTATTAGGGGAAAAGTCGTTTACATCATAGAAAACATTAGGAAACTCAAATGGCAATTGACTTGTCTTATTGCAAAAATGACAGACAAACTGTTGGACTTACGACTCACAAAATGAATCCCCAAAGATCACATGCAGAACCGAGGTTGGTAGAATATGGGATGACAACTGGACAGTTTTAGAAACTATTGACTCAACAACATCCACAATAGAGAAGTGTAGTGAATCCTGGTGAAGGTGTATGCCCAACGACTGATGCTAAAAGACTGATGATGATGATGATGATGATCGCAGATAATCCTGCCACGCAGATAGCTCCCGTTGAGGATGTTTTCATGCAGCACACTCACAGGGTTAAATGTTGTCTTGGAATGATCAATATAATAATTCAACCTTCAAAATGTCTTTTTTATTCTGTCTCATTTGGAAAATTCCGGGAAAATCGAAAGTCTAAACATCATTCATGGATTAGACCGGATAAATAAAATTCAAATGGCTCTTTAGACGATCGAATTCCTTCCAGTTGTTACTGTTATAAAGACAACGTTTCGGCCAATCCATTAAAATGCCTTCTCCCGGTACACTATCTGAATGATAGCGGTAAACAGAATTTCTCTCCAAAGGGGAAAGATTGGATTCAGGTGTTATAATTTTAATTTTCCCTCTTCTGGAGCCAGGCCAACGCACTTTAAACAGTATGCATAAGACGTATCCAAAAGATGTCAAAAAACTCTCCGTAATATCTTCTAATACAGCTTCAAAAACTGTAGAAAAGTTTAGAATGTTTTTTTTTTGCCATGCATTTTGACACATTGAACAGTCACTGTATGAAGAAAAAATATGGATTTTATTTAGAAAATATGCAACCATTTATTATTAACGAAGAATTTAACGTACCTAAGGCGATGGTGTCTTGCCCTCTTTAAAATACTTTCTTTAGCAAGTAACGGACCAATCGCTATATCTTTTCTACTATTCAAAAAGAAAAAAAATGATGGCAAGATTAAAAGAAGGGAGTGGAAGGACAGAATTGTTGATGCGGTGAAAAAGGAAAAATGAAAGAAATAAGAAAAAAAAAGATTTAGTAAAAAAATAAAGTGGGGGGATAGATAAAAGATAATCTTTTTCCAGAAATAACGAAAAATCCAGAATTCTTAATGCGTTAAAAAAAGAATGAGAGGATAAATAAAGTTTTCCCAAAAGAATACAGACAACGGGGAATTGCAAGAAAAAAGCTAAACTAACAACGGCTTGAACGGAGAAATGATGACAGAAATGAAACGAGTAATAAGTCAGGCAAGTCACTCGATAAAAACTATCACATGAACAGTAACTCTTGGCAGCGTGCCAGATTATGGATGATCAACTAAAACTAGAAAAAAAAGAGCGGCAATGAATGAGTAACTCCCCTCGACTTTTGTTGGGGGGTGATCAATTGAAAGTCAGTATTTCCTAAAAGGAAATTAGAATGAGCACTACTAGACACAGATTAGGAACCGATTCAAAATAAGAACACATTGCAAAATAGGCACATACATAGATTGATGGTCAGCAAGCCAGCCAGACCTACCCTAAAACTGGAGAAACCAATGTTGGCAATTTTAGTAACGGTTTTAGTTGACAGTTTTTATATTGAAATAAAGGAAACATTCATCAAAAAAGGAAAGTGGTGCTAAAGAAAATTGCAGGAACTAAAAATTACTCAGACAATGACATTGTCACTGAAAGCATAATGAATATCAGTGCCGATGCAGGGGAGGTAAATGTAGAGAATCCCTTGATTCATTCCGAAATCTACCAATTTTGTCCTCACTCCATGGTCCAATCTTTCCGAAAATGTCACTGAAATTCTTTGGGCAACTCGTACGAACTTATAATTACGTTGCATGGGAGGTGAAACTGATAAAAAAAATTACTGGATCAGCGTTCAAATCTGATAAATTATTCTTCAGTCTGTTGTTGAGAATCCCATCAAAATTCATTTGAGACCCTTGGAATTATTGAATGGCATAGTTCTGGTGTAGGAGAGGCAAAAATCCATTACTTTGCCTCCAGAATCAATCACTTCATCTGTGACATATTGCTTAGGAACTTTCACCGAAATTCATTGATGGCTATTCGTGATATATTTGGTACAGGCTGACAAATGGACAGAAGGACAGAAAGACATTTTACCATCACATCATTAGAACATGGGATTCCTTTTCACCATCACGTCATTAGAACATGGGATTCCATTTCACTGTATCAGAATATAAACGTTCCTTAGTTGTATGGTTGAAATTCTAATTTATAATAATATTACCGTTGAAGGGAATATCTTCCAGAGGGAAAGCTTTTTAAAGGTAAGAGTTTTAGAAGGAATAGGATTTTAAAGCGAGGGGCTTTCAAAGTACTAAAGATCGTACTATCACATCAATGATATCATTTTCAATCTTGTTATCAACAATATTCCTCTATGGACAAATCAATTTACAAAATACATCAAGTATAAACAAGATGGGTGAGAATCAATGTATCATTAAAAATCATATGGAACTCTTGTAAATATTCCCCTATTTTCATTCTTAGGGTGGTAGAATTTCATTCGTCGCATAGTCCAAAGCAAAATAAAATTGACATTTCGAATTTTCTCTAAGGAGCTTCTTTTCATGTATCCCATATCATAATTATCATCATCATTGTCAGTCTTTTAACGTCCGTCGTTGGACTTTCCCCTGGTTCCGCCACATTTTTCTGTCATGGGTATCGTGGAGCCACTTTTTTCTAAATTTGTCTAGCTAATCTCTCAATTTTGTACTCTGTCGGCCTTGGTTTTGCATGTGATCTCTGGAGATCCATGCTGTGAGTCGTGATGTCCATCGGTTGTCTACCATCCTTTCACAATGGCCTACCATTGCCATTTAAGTTTCTTTGGTGTCTAAGATTCTTTGATGTCTCAGACCGTTTTATCCCTGATATACTGTGATATCTTCTGATTTCTCCATGTGAGGTTGAGCGTAATTCTCTTGTGCGTGCGTTACATGCCTTTCAGTTTGTAGGTCTGTTTCTTGGTTAGGTTCCACGTTTCAACTCAATAAGTAACTATCAGGAGGATGCATTGGTCTTCTTTTAAAGATTATTTGGGTTGTCTAATTTTTGAAGGCTGAGCATGGTCTGTCAAAGAAGAAGAAATTAAAATCAGATAAGTGATTTTTTTTCCTTTATTTATTCCACTCATTTGTCCTCTAATTCAGCTTCGTTCCAAATGTGTTGCTTGATTGTTAAAATATTTACCCTTCCACCCCATAATGTTCAAACTCTTTTAATTTCTATCAAAGGTGTATACAAGAATAGGGCTCCAACATTTCTAAATGAAATCCCAATTATAATATTCCACCAAAACCCCAAAACGAAGATAGATAAGGAAAAAACTAAAAAAAGACAAAACAAACCAACCAAAAAAACGAAAAAACAAAAAACACCATCCCCAAGGGGAAGATGACTTAAGTACCTCTTCCATACCCCCTGTCCAGGGCTAGACCGGTCATAAAAAGAAACAATTAATGTTGAAGACGGACCAGCTTAGACATATTTTTTTTACTTCTTCATGCTGGGGTCGAACATAAAACTTTTTAGCGTGGTAAAAAAAAAAATTCAAAATTTTTTCAACAAAGAGAAACCTCCTACTTGTAGCAAGAAGAAATCAAAACCAGATCAGTAAAACCAATTTATTTATTCCACTGATTCGTCTTCTAATCCAGCTTGTTCCAAATTTAACCATATGTGGGCTCTTACTAAATTAAAAATCCAATATATAAGGGAAAGGTATGCTCAAGCTTGAATAACCTATCTGGCTGAACAAAAACTGAATAAAATCATCAGACGAGTCCGTATTCCACGAGAACAAACTTGGGCCCTGTTGTCGACGTAAAGAGGATGTAAGCTGAACTAGTTTATCCGGATAAATCCCAGGAATAACAAAAGATGAAGAAAAAAAAAGAAAATATTCTATATACCTTTTCTCATACCTTTTCAAAACTTTCAATCTTAATCCTTTATTCTTTAACCTCAACAGCGCTGTGTACATCTAGGCCTGTCTGCTAACCCACCAAGTGCAGATAGAATGGGTGCTACGAGCCGATGGAGCTCTGAGGTCAAACTCAACGACATTAAAATTACCTAACCCACCAAACCCCCCACCAACACATCATGGAACAGCGTAGTAGGGCATGGCCCAAACTCCCCATAGTCACACAATGAAAGTTATACCGGTCGTTCTTGCTGGGTCCTTGGTCCCGCCACATGACTTGCTTTGGGTGGGGGTTATATTTTCTAACAGTTCCTGTTGGGTTATCGGTCCCAAAACTTTCAGCTGCATCTCTTGCCTAGGGGGTAGTGATGTGCTCCAACTACGATCTCCCAAACAAAACCCAAACTCAAAACTCTAAACAAGACAACAACACTATACATCAGCACCTACAACGTCAGAACATTTTCTACGGACTCTCACCTGACTTCAAGTGTGATATCGTCAGTTTTAGTGGAATGAGAAGATCAGGAGAAAAACTAATTAAACTGAAAAGCAAATATTTTCTCCGCAACCACGGAAGATAAAAAGTAAAACAATGTGGAGTAGGCTTTCTCTTCAATAAAGACGTCAAAGACAACGCGTTAGGTTTAAAGCTATCCCAGATCACATAGCCAGCATCACCATACAACTCTCAAATAGGTACAAGATCAATATCATCCAAGTCTACACTCCGACTTTGCAATCTACCAAAGAAGAAATAAACTACTTCTACGATGACTTGAATTCCCTATTACAATATACCAAAAATACTTCGGTGTCATCCTGGAAGTTTTCAACACACAAATAAGATAAGGAAACGAACGATGCGTTGGAGAATTCGGATACAAAACACAGAACGAGAGAAGTGAAAATCTTGTAAACATTGCAGCTGCAAACAACTTCAAAATCATTAATACATTCTCCAAGAAGAAACCCAACAGAAAAAAGGACTTGGAAGAACCCCAACCGTGAAATAAAGAAACAAAATTGGCTACATCCATAAGATGCAAGTAAACACCAATAAAGAACGCTGAAAAATATCCCACATCCTACGTATTCTACATTAAAATGCACAATAATTCAAGAGGTAAACGAATGCATGGAACTCAATTGAAAATCACGAGTTTTCCAGTACAGAGAAATATTCACCATTCTTTTTCTGAATTTTCCGTGATATATTCCAGTTGATCGCTGCGTAAATTGCTTTGTTGAATAATTTTTCTTTTATCCTGGTGATCTAAATTTGCTGAAATTATTCTTAAAATCATTGATACCTGTTCTGTTAATTGCATAAGTAGGTGAAAAATTCCATTTTTCAAATGATCTAGGAGGAATAGAATACGGGGAAAATAGAAAGAAGTTAGACGAAGAACATAGGGAAAGAACAAGCATGATTGCAATAGGGTCAAACTCCATTGCTCCATTAAAATCTAAAAGGTTAACAAAACAGTAAACATTTCTCCATACAATAACAATCTAAAACTATTTATCCCATTTCGACTAGTATATCAATAATTCCTGTAATAAAACAAGTTGACCTGAGTTGAGAGAGTGAATCCGTCATTAATTTTTGCGTGCGCAACTCTTAATTGTGCCGTCATGACGTCAGGGTTTTTGATGGAGTCATTGTCTTTTTGTGACAAAACAAAATCGAAATTGAATAGTAGAGACGATAGATAAAACGAATTGGCTAAAAAAAAAAGAAAAGGAAGAAGTATTGATAACAAACAAAATGAAGAAGTACCATGGAGAAAATGAAAGCAAATTACACGAGCGTAGTGAAACCTTCTGGGACTGTGGTTTCAAAACTCAGGGCTGCAGACGTCAAATAATTCTCCAAAGTCCACTGCAGTGTTCCCTCTGAACCTGATTTGTGGCTAAAAAAATCCATTGCATTGCTATAAGAAAAAAAAAACGAAACAAAAAACATGATTATTGTACACAGACTTGTGCCTATTATTGGAATCCAAATAAATCTAACCAATTCAAAAGGAATATTGTCTTTAAAAGTCAAGAATAAAAATGCTTATTATTGTATACCATTAATTGAGGTCTGAAACTGAATGCTAGAATTATGGGTCCACCAGAATCTTTAGTTTTCACAGGTTCAATGCCACTGAAGTAAAGACTTTTCTATACATTGACAAGTTTGCCTATTAATGAACTTTCCCAAATACTGTATTTATAAAGTAAATTCCTCAGTGTTCACAGAAAGAAAACAGGTGCATAACGAATTTATCTTGCTCGATATTGTAAAAAGGAAAAAAATGAATGAAAAGAGAGAATGAATGAAAGAATAAATGAAAATTAAAACAGAAAAAAAAGAATGAAAAAGAAGATATGGACGAGTGAAGTAGAAGGCAGCAGAGGACTTCGGAAAGAATGAAAGGCTCTTGATTGCGAAAATTGATCGATGTTGTACAAGGCAACATCAATTGAATCTGTCTGGTCATTGAAAAAAGGAAGACTGTCCAACATTGTGATGATGGTCACGTCTATTGGTCCTTCCAATTCCCCTCTCTCCCCTTGCGTGACTTAATCTCTTCCCAATATCGGTATGTCCGCCTACCTCTATCTCTCTTTCTCAACTCCCTCGAATGATAAATATTTTTTTTGTCCAAGAGCACCACTGCCAACGCTACACAAATACATTCACACAAAAAAAGAAGATTTTAAAAACATCAATCAACACCAGGGTTTAATCTTTGTTATATCTACTTATTCAATACGCCATGCGAAGGTCTATACCCTTTGTCTGTAAGATCTGTCAAAGGAAATAACTATCGAATACTAATTATAGAGTAATAATTCTTCATCTACTTATTTATTTTGCAAAGACGTAAAAACTTCGAGTCAATTCTAGTCGAACATAAGCAAGAAAATGCAGAACAAAACTATGTTTCTGATATTTTTTCAAATGTCTGGCGACTTCAGTTCAAGTCAAAAGTCGTAGTTGACTTTGTATACCTACCATAACTAGAACAACAAGAATAATCCTCGCCAAAGTCTGAGTAGTGAACTCTTCACTGTTTGTCTTTCCTATCACGTAAACATCTAAAATTTTTTCACCCAACTTTGATCGGTAGGCAGCCCACTCACGAACTAGATCAAAGTTACATGACATGTATATCATTGAAAATTTGATGATTGATACGCACAGACTTACTTCATTCTAATAAATGCACTTATACGAAAGAAAAATAATTTCTTCAATTTTTTGTTGCTATTATACATGCAATACAAAAGTTGCAATGATATCCTTCAGTCCAAATAGAAGTAGGATTAGATTTTTCCCATGCAGCATCCATATCCAGGCTTGTTTTGCTATTACTGTCACTTTTGGAGTCAAAACTAAATCAGTGAAACAAACATGTAGCTTCATCCGTGGAGTCTCATATTACGAACGAAACTGAATCTTATCGGGCTGTTCAGTAATTTTTAATCTGTGTATTTTGAAAAATGTGTCTACAGTTTGTTTGGGACCTCGCATATTGATTCCAATGTCAAATACAGTCTGCTGCCTCTTCCAACGTCCTTAACATCGTCCACAGTCGTCGGACTGAGCTAAATCTCATCAGTGGGGTTCTGGCAAACCGGGTGGCGGTTGCAATCTTTTACCAACAAAAAAAAAAAAAATGTGAAAGAGCAACAGACTCAGTCATTTTGAATGCACCAGTAACTGTACGTGGCATCTCACTACCGACTGAGTAAACCCACGGGGGGTTGAGTCTGTTCACTCATTCACAGCCGGGTCCTCCGATCTGTTGCCAGATTGCATAAGTAGTTTTCGAATCATCAAACTTGGTCATATTAAAGGGAGTGACAAAAAGGAAGAGAAAAAGAGAGAAAGAGAAGAAAGGGGATATATATATATATATATATATATATATATATATATATATATATATATATATATATATATATGCAGAGGGATTGACATTTTACAGTCTCCTCCAAAGTAGTCTCTTTGTCCACTTTTAAAGGTTGCAGCTTAGACAGTTTAGCTGTAAAAGTACGTACTACATTCAGTTAGCACGTGCTGTGCAAGGTCTACCATCTTTATACATATGGGTAGCTTATATATATATATATATATATATATATATATATATATATATATATATATATGCATACATTCTCTTACCTGTATATTTGCTCATGTAAACATTTATTTGCAGACAAGCATACGTTTTGACATCCTAAGGACTGATACAGGAGTAGGACAGTAGTACCAACATGGTTAGTCTCCATAATCTTTACCTTTTACCAGGGATGAATCATTAATTACTCGTACCGTTTGGAAGAACACAACCTTCACGGACCAAACGCAGTCCCAGCACAAATGATCCATTACAATTTACATGTTTCTTAGACCGCTTTATGCTTTTGAAAAGCTTGTAGAACAAACGAAATGCATCAAGCCAGGCCTTGTGATACAAGCTATTTTTTGAGAAATAAGACTTTTTTTTCATATTTTCACTTTCCACACGCATGCGTACGCACACACACACACATACACACACACAAACATATATATATATATATATATATATATATATATATATATATATATGTGTGTGTGTGTGTTAGTGTGTGAGTGTGTGTGTGTGTGTAAAGATAGTTTGCCTGTTAATTAGGCAAATCTAGCCTCCCAACAAACGGAAATAAATAATTATAATACAGCTAAGTACCAATTTTAAATCTCGCCCAGAGTAAAACCTTTGCACTGACTCTCTCTCTCTTTCTCTCTCTCTCTCTCTCTCTCTCTATATATATATATATATATATATATATACATATATATCGGTGCAATCAAGGGTGTGCACATATTTGTTCATTTGCACATATCACTATGTATGATTCAAGGATGTATGTATTAAATGTATAGATATGATTTATAGTGACTTTATCGATTGAGAGAGGATGAAAAAAAAAGAGAGAGAAGACATAAATAAAGTGAATGATGAGATAACAGCCTGGTTAGTAACGGTTGCCAAAGAGGAAAGCCATTCAGAAGGGCCATACATCACCATGGCAACGCTCAATTCCCGCCATCACAACCGTTTCCTGCGAAACGTGATTCCTCTGATAGTGGCACGTGGAATTCTCGTTCGTTCGCCGGTCGATTGTGGTAGCCAGTCTCTTTGTCTTTCTCTTTTCTCTTCCGTCTCTCGATCTCTATATTTCTCATCATTTCCTTCTTCTTCTGTCTCCTTTTCTCATTGTTTTTCATTCTCTCTCCCCTATTTTATTTCGTTTTCGATATCAACTTTTACTCATTTTTTGCACTTTCTCTCTCTAATTCTTTCCTCCAGCTCTCTCTCTCTCTCTCTCTTTCTTTCCATTCCTTCTTCTTTCTGTCCAGCGATTTCTCCTTTTATTTTACTCTCTCTCTCTCTCTTTGTTTCACTCTCTCTTTTTTTCTCTCTCTCTCTCTATTTGTCTCCTCTCAATCTCCCTCCGTCTCCCTCTGTCTGTCTGTCTGTCTGTATGCCACTCTCTCTGTCCAACTGCCTTGTCTATTGAACTTAATTATCTCCCCTACTCTTCCCCCCTTCTCTTCTTGTCGTACTCCAACAGAGCTTTGACTTAATTTTCCCCAACCAACAACATTGACAATTTCAGACTTACGGTTAATACTAATAAGTTGAAAGTTAAAAATGATGGATAGAGCGAGACGGGGAAAGAGTGTGGGAGATTGTATTCCTCTATCATCAATCAACGAGAGGTCGGAAGAAAGAAAGGAAGGGAGAAGCGGAGAAGAAGGAGAGAGAGAGAAAAAAAGAAGGAAAAGAACAAATCAACAGAAATGAGAAGAGAGAGAGAGAGAGAGAGAGAGAAATGAGCAAGAGTGAGATAGACTGATAGAAATAGAAAATGTAAATTTATCGATGCTAGTTGTCAGATGATATTTGAATTGCTTCAAATTATGTATAAAATCTTCTAGATTTTCATTTATCTAGAATAAGATCTGGCTTTTGTTTTTTCCCTCCCAGCCTCTTCGCCCCCGCTCTGTTTTCGGGTTATTCATATAATGCTTGATCTCTTTGAACGTTTTTTCAGTCCCTTTTTTCCCACCCTTGCTACATTCTCTTTCTTCCCCTCTCTTTCTTTTGCCCCCTTTCTTCCCCACCCTGCTACATTCTCATTCCTTCTCTCTTTCTTTTCTGTCACCTTCCTCCTCTACATTCTCATCCTTCCTCTTTCTTTTCTGATGCCTTTCTTCCATCCTCCTCTACATTCTTTCCCCCCCTCCCTGTCTTTGCTTCACTCCTCCTCTCTAATATTCCCTATTCCAAAAATTTCAATCGTCTTGACTCCTCCCCTGACGCTTACTCTTTTCATTAATTAGAAACTGCCACCAAAAACTGTAAAAATAAAATCAGGCGAAGCCGAACCATGTTCCTTGCTGGCCAGGGAATGAGGGTTCGAATTCCACCTGAGGCATATTCTAAATTTCACGTTCAACGATATTTGCTCACTGCCGAAGGGTAATCGGTCGAGGCAAAAAGTGGCAATAGAATGAAAAAAAAAAATGGAAAAAAGATTTCTTCAGTTTTCAAGTTGGTCTGTTTTGCTGTGTATCTCTAGGAAGAAACATATTTTTTCAAAATGTACTCCTAAATAGGTTTAGTAGTGGGGGTTCAATTTGCCATGTAAATTTTGGACTAATTCATCCTCTAGTTTGCGTCCAGTAGCATTCACTTTTGTATTTTGAAAATTCAGACTCAATTTTAAAGATGACTGTCCAGCAAAAGGCGAGAGAAGTCACTTATCTATCGATGAACCCGTTTTTCATTTTTTTTCATTGATTATACCCAATATGGTGTGCTGCCAGAATGCATTGGTCATGTGGCAGTTACCATTGAGTGAATAATCAGACCAGTTATCAGTAAAGGGTTCATAGACTAGCTCGCTAACGATTACCTAACGCCGATGTAGTCCTCTTTCCCATGCATTCACACCAGTCTCGTTAAGGTTCTTGAATCTATTTGGGGGAATCAGGATGCTTGATGATGTCTATAAGGGGGGGAGGCGGTTGCTGACAAACCTGGGTGATGTGATGACCCTGCTGAAAATGCACGAAATATGAAAAAATGGACAGGCCTCGTCATCGTGTTTGCCACGGTCACGCAGTACACTGGCTCCCTCAATGGTGTCTAATTGCCGACTAAGTAATCTCCGAGGAGGTTTGTCTGTTCACCCTTGCGCAGCGAAGTCCTTTCTGATGGCAAGTATTCGAAATGATGGATATTTTCGGAACATTTGTACCTCCTATTTATAACGCTGCATGTATTTATGTTATTATCGATTGTTCGTCTCGTGCACTTCGCTCAACGACTATGGTAATCAATGCGTTTTTGTCTCCATCACATGATTCACTGGCTAGTCCTTCGACCCGCTAGGCCTGTCAGCCAACCCTACGCACTAATTATGCATTGTTTTCAGTCAGTTTGCTCATAAACAACGATAACTCGGCAACTAGCCACCAGTGATTGTCGCTTGCAAGTGTGAGACACGCTTTTCTTTTTGAAGGAAAAAATGTCTTGTTTTAATGATTATTAGCAGAATATTGACATTTACGGGTCTCTTTTCTTTAATCCCTACCATGCTAAATAATTATAACTATAATGGATCATCTTCTTTTCGTTTGTTGCATACAGATGATTTAAACAGGTCTGATTAGTCAATCGATAGTAACCTTCACGTTGCAAACGTCTCTTGGCAACCTGATCAATTAAAATATTAGAAATAGGGGTGATCAATAAATTTCCTTCTTTTGTTTTTTGGCTGGATCCAAAAAAGTCTTTTTTTTAAAATGCAGTCGGGCACGATCTAGCGACTATAAGATTGCATATCAACGGTGAAAAAAAATTTTTCGTAAACATAGTAAGGGTCAGATGTTTAAATTTCGAGACATATAACTTCATCGGTGAGGGCTGTACGCGTGATTCATACATACATACATACATACATACATACATATCCAGCTAGTTAACCTAACGGGCCAACCAATAAAACCTAATGTTTAAAAGTTTGCTGACAGTTTTTGTTGACGCTTACTAAAAGAGTTAAGGGCATTCAGGCAAATTGGATTTTAATATCTTATCAAGATATTAGTTTAGGATAAGGGGTATTGGTTCGGTGTAGCCATTCAGTCAGGGTAAGATTAACTTGCATTAGAGCTTTGACGTTTTTGTTTACATATATTTGGAAAAAAAACAATACAGTGAGCTGTAAAGGCTATAATTATTTAGTGCGGTAAGGAATGACAGAAACAAAAGAACTATCATTCACAGAGAAACTCAACGCAAAACAGAGCTAACATGGAGTAGGAAGACGTATAGTAAACCCAGCTTAGTGTAATCAAATCAAAAAAAAAATGACAAAAGAAATCCCAATTGGAAACAGTCGACTTTGAAACACGAAAAGAACATATATAAACATTGTCAACCCTGGGTCTCAAGGTGCAGTTGCACTAAAACCAACAAGTGGTGATCGCCTGTCTACCCTGAAGCTTAGTATTTATCAGGGTTCGGAAAAAAAAAATCATGGTATGTGTTGAAAACCGGAAAGACTTACCAAATCAACTATGCAGGACTATAATATATAGACGTATACAAAACAACGCACAGTTCTAAATCAGTTGAAATGAGACAACCTGTTATTTTCTGTTAGATGACAAATGATAAGCGCTCAACGGTAGGTGCCCCATGTATATAAAGATATCTCCTTTTCTCTTAACGTCATTTTGCATTTACAAAATATCATATTTGGTAAATGTCGCCCTGTTAACTGGAAATCACGTAAAGGGAAGAAACAATTTATTACATGGGAGAATTTTCCAACACTTGCAGACCAGAAGAATTAACCTTTTTCTTTGTCTGTTTACCTCGATGATGAAGGTCGTGGTCCATCGCCTGCTACAGCTGACTAGGGAGGCTTTGCTGCCCAGACTAGTCCATTCGTCGATCACTTTTTCTCCCAGTCAGACATCCAGCAAACTGACCCAAAACCGAAATGCTGATTATAAATTAGTGATGCTTTTCTGCAATCATTGTACCTGAGTAAACCTAAAGTGATTTTCTCGCAGTTCTGATTGCTCGAAAGTAAACACATGCAGATATCATCATCATCATGATCATCACCAGACTTTTATGGTCCGTCGTTAGACTTTTTCCAGGATTCGCCATACCTCTCTATCGTGGGCGTTGTGGAGCCAGAATTTTCTGAACCTGTCCAGTTCGTCTCACCATCTCATATCCTACATTTGATCTTTGAGGATCCATGTTGTGAGTCGTGATGTCCATTGGTTGACTACCATTTTTGCAACATGCCCAGCCCATTGCCATTTGAGTTTCCTTGTGGTTTCTGTAATACATCAGACACCTTTTTTTCCCCTGATATACAATGCTTCTTTGATACTTGAAATATATTCATTTGAAGAAATTTAATCCATCATCCGACGCTTACAAGCAATATTCTATGTTATCTGAGTGTCACTGTGTGTAAGAATCACATGTTACACTTTTCTTTCCAGGGACCAAAGTTTGTGCACTTTTCTGAATTTGACTCAGTGAATCGATATGTTTCTAATAAAATATTTACAAATCAAACAAGAGAATTTTAGATATTTTGTGCGCACATTAATTTCATTTGGGTACGGGTTGCAAAAATGCGTTTCTCTGTGCACGGCTACGAGGGAACAAATTGTAGCCTTCTTTTTCCAGATTACTAATGGAAAGAAAATTTTGACTCGTATATCAACACATAGAACTTTTCTAAAATTGATCTTATTTCCTTTATTTATTGTCGAAATATTTTATTGTACATGAAATTCAATTTGTGTTAGTTTACAGCCAGGTCACGGATTCCTCGCTGATAACATCTACTTACAAAATGAATAATGGTAAATTTTCTGTTACTCTCTCCATAACAATGGAATCACCTACTTGAATATAAGTATTTCTCAAACCACCATTTCAAACAATCAATCCTCCCACTGGAAAACTTTCAGTATTTTCTCTTAAAGAAAAAAGGTCTAGAAGTCAGACCAAAGATGTGCCATTCCGATCTTTAAAGTCTTCAAAAGAGCCTTCCTCTAGAAACCGAGTTCCTTTCAAAGATCCCACTTTAATGAGCCCTTTCCTTTTGAAGCACCTTCATTTAACGCTATTATCACAGAAATACATTGGTAAGAATAAATTCATTTCATGCAAGTAATGTGCGTTTG
>OY735215.1:47333637-47343637 GCA_963457665.1 Thysanoteuthis rhombus
CTCAAAATAAAAACTCAGACAGAAAGCACAAAAGGAAAAAAATGGAAAGCTAATACCAACATATATTTACTGATCAGAAAAAGTAGATACAACAAACAAATATAGACATGAATAGGTGGAAATAAAAGAAGGAGCAAAGTGATAAAAATAGATGAATTAATGAAATTTCAGAATCTTGTTGGCTTTGGAAATGAATAAAAAGCCGTGTACTCCATGATACGCTATCCCATTGAAACAAAAAGTCCCTTTTGGTTTGAAACTCATATACATATTCCATACCAGTGTTAATTATTACAAGTTCTGTTTTATTGGATCATTGTCAATTTCCTGTAATGGCCCTTCCGTATTATATATATATATATATATATATATATATATATATATATATATATATATATATATATATATATTATCCTCGTGAATAATTTAACGAATAAATTTGAATATCTATAAGATGCTTATTTTTACACTGGAGGGGCCCAATGTTTCAAATTGGAGATTGGATTTCATTTGTAAAATTGTTACGCTTCAGTGAAAGAGTTAATTGTTGCAGGGAGTGAAGGTTACACTGTTCATCACACAGATATAAATTTGTGTGTGTGTGTGTGTGTGTGTGTGCGTGTGTGAGTTGAGGTCGATAACTATTCGTGCATCTCAAATGCTTGATTGGTAATCAACGTTTCGTCCGTTTTTTGGACTTCTGAGTTTCTGGCAAAGTATTGTGGGAACAAACGGTGGAGTGTTTAGATCATGTAAAACCTCGTGGCGACGTGGTTTTAGCGAAATTTCTTGTTGTTAATGGCATTGTTATGTAATGACGATAGAATCTACCTGTTTTTGCAAATTTCCATCGTAGAACATAATCTTTATTGGGATGACGTCACTACAGAAACCTGCAAAGTCCCTCTTGGAATGTTATCTTTTGGATGAAGAATTCAATCATGCTCTATTGGGGAAAAGGTTAGGTTGTTGTGTGCATAAGCAGCAAAAAAAAAAGATGGCTGAGCCATACCTGTGATGAAATCCCAATTGATTGCCAGATAGTTGTTGTTCTTTTGGTGAGGAGTTATCCCATGTTGATTAAAGACTGGTTTTGCTGGGGTGGGGGCTAATTGGCAGCTTCCAAGACGTTGGATGATTGTATTGCTGTGAGAAATTTGGGAATATTCCGCGCATATGAGCTTTCTGGAAGTATCGATTAGTTTGTCCATTTTTGCCTTTCCCTGGTCGGGACAATGGTCCAGAAGATTATGTTATTAGACCAAAGCATTCAGTCGATTATCCAGAACCAAAGCCCCTTGTTACATTCTTTTCTTTGGGGATCTGGCCGTTGCATCAATGCAGACCAAACCACACACACAAACACACACACACACACACACACACACACACACACATATATATATATATATATATATATATACTCACGAAGATAGACATACACACTCTCACACACACAAACACTCACACACACATATATATATACGTATATATATACTGTATGTGCCAAAATTATGTCACATGGAAACATCACACTTACGATGAACTACAATTATCGAAATAACATATAATATATTGATAAAAAATTCTGTAGTAATACCTACAGGAATTTTATCCGGTGGACAGATTGATAGTTGTAGTAGCTTGTGATATACTTGTTTTTACGACTGTTGCAATAGTATGTATTTTCGAAGTGTCCGATTAACTGATGCTTCTTTCGACTAAACAAGTAAGTACAAGATATATTATAATTGATGTCTTCTTTCTGGTAATACATATGATCTGCTGCAATACGCATGGACCAACACTCTGATGCAAAGGGCTTGGCCGCCTGTGAGAAGGACGTAGAGTCGAATATGAAATATCTTCAGGTAAGAGTCAGCACACACGAGGGTTGATTAATAATATTCTTCAAAAGTTCACAGAAGAATAAAGAATGAAGTGACATTTGGAAGGCATACTGAACTGCAACACTTGAAAACTCATCGACAAGACTGCATCCTGCTAGATATTTACAGTGAAGATAAACCCACTTCTCAGTCGAGTTTGAATCGGAAGTGGGGTGTAGAAGGCAGCACGTTGTCTATTGAGCGAAGACTAAAAAGATCTGGACTGGTGAGTGCTCGAAAAGTTGAGAAGCCTCTTTAAAAGCCAAATTAGACTTTAATGAATAAAAGTTGGAGACTGTAAGAGGAACAAAAGTAATTTCCTTCGCTTTGAGCAATATTCAATATACTTCCAGCGGTGTAAACGAGAATATTTGGAGGAAGAGGTCTGAAAGATTTGTGACCTTTGCAATTGAACGTACTTAAAATCCACTCAGTCGATTCTGGTATAGAGATTCATATTGCTAAAAAGTCCTATATGTCATTGATTGGCGAATGAATGTAGCAATGTATCCAGACGTTCTGGAGGGTAAACTTGCCGTTCAAACGTTCGCTAAGGAACTAAAGAGATCGGTTATCTGTGCATGATAACGCCCCCTGCCACGGTGCACGTTCTGTTTCAAATTGTTTCCCAGAAAGCGAATCGGCATTTCCGACCGGCCAGCCGACACTCCAGATGCAAATATAATAGAAAACGTTTGGGGGTGGGAGCTCAAGATGACTCGAGACGTTCTAACAGCAGTGATTTGGTCTTCCTGGGAAAATACACTACCACATGAAAATCTAAATTCCTTGCAGGAATTGATGCCTAACAGGTCTCAAGCAACGTTGCGTATTTATATTATTAACTATATTACCTTCTAATGTGGAAATAAGTAGCAAGTGCATTAGTGCTGTCTTTTTCAATAAAAGATGGTATATTTTGAAACTATCGGTTTAAAAAAAAATCAAATCCAAAATTACTTGGTTATTCACTGACAACATCGTTCTTCCTGCTCGGAAGTAACCTCAAACTCGCTGACGACATCACCTTTTTGTTGAGAACCATCACGAACTCCAAATAAACTTAGACGAACATTATAAGTTCAGAGAGTATTGGCTCCGCGACGCTAACGATAGTGAGGTTTTTTGCAAATCTTGGGGAAGGTCTATGTCTAAAGAGGGATGCTAAAAGGCTGATGATGCTGCTGCTTCCTTTCATAATTGTGTTTGCGTAGAGAACAAAGAACGCAGATATGGGTAAAAAACAAAAAGGTATAACCATACATTTAAGGATACAACAGAAAAAAAATCTCCCTAAGAATTTCTACAAAACCTATGACTGGTGATACATTTTTGACATTCTCTGCTTATTAAAGCATACATGTATAAAACCGCTAATATATATACGTATACATACAAGTACAAAGATACAAACATTCTTAGCTGGACACGTATAGACACACACACACACACACACACACATACACACACACAAATATATATATATATATATATATATATATACACACACATATATACATATATATATAAACGAATCGTGTTAAATTATCTTAAAACTCATATTTGAAAAGATTTCCCGTCGTTAATGTATCACTGCAACCAATTGGGTAGCTGCTTCGGCGTAGCATTGCTGTTACCACTGATCTAAACAGCCTCAAGTAGCAATCAGTTGAATGTTCGATTCCCGCAGCAGCACAGTTTTCTTTTATTGTTTATCTCATTCACGTTGTGTAGTCTAAGTGATACATCAGCTGTGTAACGACGGTAGATTATTTCAAATAACTTCCTGTATAGTATAACGCAATTCATGATAATTCTTTCGGATCGTATATATCCATTTCTCTAAAAACATATATCTATGTATAAACCTTGAAAGTATTAACAATGGAATGATACAAAGATCAGTACACGAAGATAGAATCTTTCCCATGCCTAACCGAATATAACATTTTCCCCCAGAGTAATTACTCACTAGTAATAGGACAGATAATCTACTTTGAACTTAGATATTTCCGGGCAAAATATGATAAAAGAAGATTTATCAGTACATCGTTCATATTATAGACTGATCCAGCGATTCTAATAAAAGATACAACCCTTTATCCAAGAATGAACAACCAAATTTTCGAAGCTGCAAAAGTTCATGACTGGGAATTTCAGATAGAAATAGACTTGGACAGATCTGGTAAGTTACTCAGTAGACACCGTCACGTGACCAAGTCTTCTGGCAATATGTTGTGTTAGGGAGTGTGATGATCAAAAACAATGGATAAAGTAATCGATCACCTGGTTACATCCTTCTCACACCTCTTTGGTGAAGTGATCACTAAAAACAAAAATTACAAAAGCCAAGTGTGAGTGCTGTCGGGCTGAAACAAGGGGAGCAATTTAGAATTAATTTACAAATTGACACCTAACTAAAATCAATGCAAAAGGAATTGAAATAAGGAACAACATTTTTATAGAAATGATGATTAGATGTTTAAAATTTTTTGCCCTCTTGCTCCATTGGTACGGCCTATACGCACGAAACGTACATAGATAACCAGGTAGCCAGCCAAACTCACTTAAAACTGGAGAAGCCCATGTTGACATTTTTTTTATAGATCTTTCCTAATAGCACCCTTATCCAAGAGAATACGACCAAGTTTTGGATGCTGTCAAAATTCATGTTCGACGATTTTAGATAGAAATTGATTTGGCCGGAGGTTTATAGATATTTATGCCGCGTCAGTATCGCAGAATTAAAAAAAAAACATGTGAATATACCCACTGCTGCAGGGATAAGAGAAGTGAATTGTGCAAAGCTCCCGACTGGGAAAAGTCTGCCTGTTTTATGTATCTCGCTCGTGGTCTTGCTCAGCCACAAAGAACAAATGATGGAGGCATAAAACAATTATGTATCACTGAGAGATAGATAGATGGACACGCAAACAGGCTGACAGATAGATAGATAGATAGATAGATAGATAGATAGATAGATAGATAGACCGATAGATAGATAGATAGATAGATAGATAGATAGATAGATAGATAGAAATCTAACGAGAGAGAAACAGACAGAAAATGAAATGATGATAAGAAACACAATCACATATATTAATGGTATGAATCATCGTAGCTCACGTATGTACCTGAACTGATTTGCTAAAACATTATCTAAAACTGCCTTGAAAATAGATCTTGTATCTAGCCTTATCTAAGAAAATAGATATTTTATCGTAAATCATCTGAAAATCCAGACACTTCTTGTTGAAGAGACCATAGAGACCTCCAAAAGTGCTTTCTTGGAAAACAAATAACTTTTTTTTGAGTGTATTCATTTGAACCCTCAATGTTATAACCCCGAAGCTTAGACCAGGAGTACCTGGAAACACCGAGAGACACTAAAAAAGAGAAGAATCTGAATCTGACTTTACCAGTCAGTCGGCTATTTGTGGGGCTGTGCAGATTTGATATAATTATCCAAGTAATGGTTAGTTAAGTGGATAGATGTTGAAATGCTAAAATAAATGTTGAGATTGTATGTTGTATTTGAAACTTGAGAAAACTAGGAATGAATGCCACGGGTAGATGGCAGGGAACACGAAGATATTGTAACGTTTGACTTAATCTACCACAGTCTGGAATCTTTTTGAGGAAAAGCCTTAAGTTGTAAGAGGTCGAATCTGAACAATAAGGTTGCTGACAGACCAAAAAGATACAACGTTGTGCACTCCCCAACATACACGAAAAATGGGCAAATCCAATCATCGTGTATGCAATGGCTGCACAATACTCAGACTACTGCCGACCAAGAAACTTACATCAAAGTTTATATTAGGGCAGGTAGAGTCAGATTATTCCTGACTGGTTATTACATCAAGGTCGTGAAACCGGTTGTTGAGACATACAGAATGACACCCTGACTTCTGGAGAGACGTTGTATATGATGATTCACTGGGCGTCGAGGTGAAATCGCCTTAGTCAGTAACAGCGTTGACAATAGAATCGGCGAGCCAAGTTCAAACACCTGTTGCTGCTGATTATGTTCACTTCACACTCTTGGGGAAAGGCATGAATCGGAATCTTGCTCCCCTAGCTCTCTGGCTTTGGAGTCGAGGAGAAAGATAACACTAATTCGAAACAAGGGAGCACAGCCCCCCTTTAAGGTATTTTGAAATGCTTCTGGCAGCTCCAGTAGCCAAGCCGATACAAGACGAGTACGTCAGTGAATCCCAGAGAGGTACTAGGATCTCCATATGGTTTATCCTTTCCATACGCCCCCAGTAGGGTAGGGTTCCTTTGTAGAGTCAGAATGAAGCCATGTTGAGTGTAGATTAGTCTTGTCCGAGGTCAGATTTGTGAGCTGACTGTGAGTACCAGATTCACGACACTGGTGAATTAGCACACGTGATGACTTTGTAAACCATCGAACCAGGAATGATGCGTACAACTCGGTGATGGATTGGTTCTCAACCTTTCTCGAAACATGGCACCCTATGTGTATGATGATTTTCCACAGCCCCCTCCCAAGTCTGGAAATACCGAATGAATGTTTCCATGTTCACTTAGCCATGTTAATTAAGTGGAAATGAATGGATTATGTAATTTGAATTCATAAAAAAACGATTAATCATCCGTGTCCCAATCCGATGATCATAATCAGTCATTGGGGGGGGGGAGTAATCCGTCTTTTATCACTCAGTTTATCAAATTTTAGATGTTGCTCCCTACCATCGTGAGCGTGCATTAGGACATTGGATTAAGGTTTGTTTAACATCATGAAGATTTCCGAATATCCGGTGGCGACCCTGGGAGCACGCTGCGGCGCCCCGGGGAACAACAGCGCACTCGTTGGGAATCGCTGCTGTAATGAATCTGTGTTTGATTGTCTGTTTGCCGTATATGAGAGAGGGGCAGAGAGAGAGAGAGAGAGAGAGAGAGAGAGAGAGAGAGAGAGAGAGAGAGAGAGAGAGAGAGAGAGAGAGAGAGAGAGAGAGCGCTTTTCTTGATGCGCTCACAGACAGTACAAGCGGCTGACGCTATTTTCTTTCTGTATTAACGCAATTCTGCCTTTTATTTCATCTGCGGTTGGCAATTGTTTTGTTGGATCCCATAACAGACGCTGCGGCTCGCTCAGCTAATAATAGCCAAACACTGACCAATCTCTAGGATAGCAGTCGACCATATCACTGGATTCAATGTCTGATTTTGTCGGGTGGCAAGAGTGAAGCGAAAGGCAGGGCTAAGAGCGGGGGTTGCAATGAAGGATAGTGTGGGTGTTTGAGTGGGTGTATCCAGGGAGACGGGACGTGAGTCATTATTGGCAGAAACAAAATGGTGGACAATGCATGGATTTTAGTCTTGTGTTCGTGACTCATGGATTTTTTAGAATCATCATCTTTTCCTCTTTCTCTCATACTCAGAATCCATATGTTTAACTTGATATATTTACTGAGCCAACGTTAGTATGGTACAAGGACAGAAGATTTGAGGTTGCAAGACTGCTTCACGTAAAAGAAAATAAAATTTAAATGTGGAGGGCCTGCTTCCATTGATTGCTTTTATCGAATATCACCTTTCTAAAGTCTGGCTTAAACTGGAATCAAACATGAACCATTCTTATCTGAAAGGAATGCGTATCTATCCATCAACCTATCTATTAAAAACCGTCAATCAAACCCACATAGATTTGTTCAGTTTTCAAGTTAGTCTTACTGACTATGTCTGTATAATGCGCACAGGAGCTACAGGACTGAATATTCCAAGATGTCAGGGCATGTTCAATTGACAATGTTAGTTTTGGTTAAATTGACTGCAGTATTTAAGCTTTAAAAAAGTTCAGACATCATAGTGAACATCGCCCTCCCCCAATCGAGAAAAGTATCTTTTAATGACCACCGAATTTTCAAATGTTTAATTGATCACTCCCAATACATCATCCTGCCCGAAAAAGATGGTCATGTTAGGTTTTTCTACCCACTGACTTACTAGTATTGTTTTAAAATGTATTATCGATTTTTGTGTAAGCGTTTTCTGGTGATTTTAATCCTTTTAGTCAACAAAAAGAGTATTGCAACTCAGCATTAATAATTTTTGTTTAGGATGTAAGCTGCTCTATTTCAGATGATCTGGGAGCACGTTTCTTTCGTGAGCAACACCCAGATAAACTAGAGGCAACTACTTTGACAGCTGTTAGCTTTTTCTCTTTTACGAATATTGCATTGCCTTGGCACAATCAGCAGCTGGGTAGGTCAACCAAACTGTCAACAAAACTACCCAGTCCATCTGTTTGTCTCGCAGAACAGGTATTCTTAGATAGCCTTTCCAACCGTTTGACTTGCAGGAAAACTATGGATAGCTACACAGTCTATCCGTTTGTCCTGCGGGGGAACTATGGTTAGCTACCTAGTCCATATGTTCGTCCTGCAGGAGAACATTTGGTAGCTACCGAGTCCATCTGTTTGTCCTGCAGGAAAACTATGGTTAGATACGCAGTCCATATGTTTGTCTTGCAGGAGAACTATGGTTAGCTAACCAATCCATATGTTTCTCTTGTAATGGAACTATGGTTAGCTAACAAGTCCATCTGTTTTTCCTGCAAGAGAACTTTGGTTGGCTTACCAGTCAGTATGTTTGCCTTGCAAGAGAACTATGGTTAGCTTTACCACTCCATCTGTTTGTCTTGCTGGAGAGCAATGGTTAGCTAACCAATCCATCTGTTTGTCTTGCAGGAGAGCTATGGTTAGCAAGCTATTCCATCTGTTTGTCTCTCATTGGAAAATCTTTTGAGAATTCTGGCACCTAAAAGAAAATTGGATATTAGGGTTGTTTGGCTAGGTAGCGAAAGCCTAGGTTGGTGGAATGTACAGGAGTTATTGGTGTGCGGAAAGAGGGGAGGGTGTGCACCCTTCTATTCCGTTTTTGCGCAACATAAACACTAGAAAAAATTTTGCTTTTGGCCGTTTGTCATGCTGTAAACAAGTAGCGTTAAGCCAGCTTTTGCAATATACACATATCTACGAAAGAAGACTTTCAAATGAAACCATCGATTTCAAATGACGCCAAAAGGTCTGCACCGTTCAACAATTGGAAAGAAAGCGACTGGTTTGTATGCAATGTTTATTTTGAGGCGACAAGCATCTTCAGAATGGCTGAAAGTGACAGACAGAAGAAGGTGGATATATATATATATATATATATATATATATATATATATATATATATATATATATATATATATATATATATCGGTCTGTGTGTCAAACTGGGAGAAGCAGAAGATGATTTCAGTTGCACCTACAATTTGGAAAGATGTCAACCGCTTGTCATTGAGTCTGAGTTGAAAGTCTTCTCAATGGCAGACGGAGTGCCTGACAGAGGAACGCCATAATCCAAACACTGGCCTCTTTCTGTCGATGATGGAAAAAGATAAAACAACCACGTTGCTGCTACCCACTCTCTAGGTAGGTGAAATAGATATTTATTTACAATTTAGCCTATCAAGCAAAAAGTAATCATCGTCAATAAATTTGTGGACTAGTTTGAAAATTTGAAATAGTTGTGCAGGGGATTTTGCATAATTGTGAAATGGCTATAATATGCAACATGAATGGTCCTAGTACTAATTTGCTGGAGATGTAACAGTACTAACGTAGTAAAAAGACTTACTGATATTAGTTCTGATAACGTTTCAGAGGGCACCTGCTGTTCTTGCAGAAATATCTTCAGGGAACGTTGAGAACCACCATGAATCCAATCTCAGCTCCTCACGTCTAACAATAATCTGTCTGTCCATCTATCTATCTATCTATCTATCTATCTATCTATCTATCCATCTATATATATATATATATATATATATATATATATATATATCCTCGGAAGATTTACAGTTTAAAACATTAAATATATATAGAAAAAACTTTTTCAATACCTATATATATATACATGTATGTGTGTGTGTGTGCATGTGTGTGTGTGCAGTCTGGATCAATAAGTCTGTAGGGGAAATTAAGATCTTGAATTTCAACTGTACAATGCTCAATTTATGTGATTAATGGAGAAGAGTTGTGTAATTGGCATTATGTACATGTATTTATATGAGTGAAGATTTATTTAGTCGTACT
>OY735215.1:47348637-47423637 GCA_963457665.1 Thysanoteuthis rhombus
TTCCAATTCTTAAGGTTATATTCTATCACTTAGAGAAGATAAAATCAATATCACGATGCGATGATTTTTAATTTGGAATTGCAATAAATTTATGCACGTTTATACATCTAATAAGTAGATGAATGAATAGATAAATGTTGACTCTTTATTACTGTATTATACGGTTAATATGTTGGACACTGTTAATTTTGATTTGATTTTAATTGGAAAAATTCAACTGCTTTCCTTTGTCTATCAAATTTCTTCATTTTTAGAGAAAGTATATCTTATATATATATATATATATATATATATATATATATATATATATATATATATATATATATATATATAATCAGTCTTCCATCGCCTTTTGTTGGGCATAAGCCACACCCAAGATTCACCATACCTCTCTATCGTGGGCATCGAAGAGCTATTACTTTCTGAATTTGTCTACTTTGATTCTCCACCTTGTATTCTGCCGGCCTCAATTCTGCATGTATTATTTGAAGATCCATGTTGTGAGTCGTGATGTCCATGGCTTGTCTGCCAATCTTGCAACAGGACCAACCCATAGACATTTGAGTTTCTTAATGGATTCTATTATGTCACCGACTCATGTTTTCACTTTGATATATTGTGTTGTTCTGTGATCTCTCTAAGTGAGGTTGAAGATGGTTCTTCCATGCACATGTTCCATCCTTCTTGGTCAGCAGGTCTGTATTTTTGATAGGTTCCATGTTGCAGCTCCACAAAGTGTTTTTTGGGAAGATGCGTCGGTTGTATATTCTTCTTTAAAGATGAATGGGATCCTCTTATTTTCAAAGGTTGAACTTGCTCTGCCGAAGGCTCGCCATCCTAAGGTGATTCTCCGCTTGATTTCTTCTTCTTTTGTGGGTTTCACAGAGATTCGTTATCCTAGGTCCACTTTCCTCAGTTTTGCATTTCCCATTTTGTTTGTTGTGTGCTTATTTCCGACATGGTTGAGGCACATGTCCTTTGTTTTGCTGAAGTTTATATGTAGGCTTACTTTCTTACTTTCTTCATTTAGCCAATCTAGCATTAATTGGTTTCTGCAAAAAATACATTATAGTCTGCTATTCTGAGGTCGTTCAGATATTCGCCGTCTATCTTTATTCCTCTATTCTCCGAATCTAAATTTTGGAACATCATCTTGAGGTAAGCTGTGAAGAGTTTGGAGCTGTGGTCACCTTATCTTACCCACTTTTGGAGCTGAAAGGGCTCAGAGTCTTTATGAAGCCTGATAAAGGAGTTGCTATGGTTGTATTTTTGTTGCAGTATGCTGGATCTACACCAAGTAGAGTGATAGCCTTCATAACCATGCAAATTTTTACAGAGTCGAATGTCTTCATGAAGTCTATGAATGCTGCAGCAAGTAGCATTTTGTATTCTGCTGCCTTCTTATTCAGCTGATTTATTGAACAGAGATCTTGTTTCTGTGGTTGGTCTTCATCTAGTGTTTTAGAGATCCGGTCAGTGATGATTTTTGTGAGAAGTTTGTAGATGCAGTATAGTGTCATATAAGTGTACCGTTGTTGAGGCCTTTGGGGTTCCATTATTTTATGTGAAAGCATTATGATTGCCGTGTTCAAGTCTTTCAGCATTTTACTTTGTTTTAGACATAAGTTGAATAGAACTGCTAATTCTCTAGTAATTGAAAGTTTTACCCTTGCAAACTCTTTTAGAGTACATTTGAGGCGCAGGAGACCGTCTCCCTCAGAATTTTGGAGTAAGTCTAAAGATAAGGGGAAAATCAAATCAAACAAATGTAAAAGTAAGGCATATAAAACAAACGGAAGAAAGTTTAGTATAAAAATAGAAAAATGAAATCTGGCGATTGTCTGGATCAGAACTTCTGGTAGAGATGAGGATTATTCAATAGTAGGGAGCTTTCTTGAGGGAAAAAGCTTTTTTTTTTGTTGAAATGTTCAAAATTCGACCCCTCTTTAGTGTAGTAAGAATTGATTACTTCTGTAGTTGGTCCCTGGATCCTTATCTATTAAACAATGTACAAATGGTTCGTTTATGGGGCTAGTTTCAACACTTTTGCTATACTTCACCTTCGTCGGATTCGGGTTTAGTGGCACATTACAATCGAATTAAATGGAAAATTAGAAAATTGAAAGTTTTATCCTTGCAAACTCTTCTGGTGTGCGTTTGTGGAATTAGAACAAGACTGTCTCCCACAGGAAATATATATATATATATATATATATATATATATATATATATATATATATATATATATATATACACACATAGAGAGAGAGAGAGAGAGAGAGAGAGAGAGAGAGAGAGAGAGATAGAGGGAGGGAGAGAGAGAGAGTCCGAGGGAGGGGGAAGGGGAAGGAAATAGATGGATTGATAGATAGATGAATATGCAAGATACGTCTGGTCTCCAAATGGGTAGAAAAAATTTATAAGAACATTGCGTTGTCCCAGACTCCTGTGTAATGTTTGTCGAGATGATCGTATAATTTCCATACACAGTGTTGACGAAAATACAATCAAAACTACTAATGACTGAAATTGATTTAGTATTCAAAACAAAATTGAATAGATATTTTTCGAATAAATCAGTTAGTTTTTGTGAAAAATGTTCTCTCCAATTTCCACCGTTTATTTATTTCCATTCATTCAAGGAACGGCAGGGAGAGTATTTGGCGCCTTATGTCTCACTTTAAACCTTGTCAGGCAACCAAGTGCATATCATCCCGGTTTGCTTCTTCCCCCAGGCAATTACTGACGTTGTTTGGTTCTTTTTAGACATTGGTCCAAGATTGTATACGACTTTATTCATTTATTTCATTGTACGGGTTGAGAAGAGAAGATGACTGCAAGATATTATCATAGAAGTCCCTTTGGATCCGATGTCACACCTTTGCACTCACTGTCTTCGAGGTTTTTCCTTTCCAGGGCTGAACGAAAAAAAACGAGCACAAAGCAAAGAACAAGTATTTTTGAAAGAAGTAAAGAATTATGCAGAAAAAAAAAGAGGAAAAGGAAAAAAAAGATATCTATCATTAGACGTCTAATGCCACCACGTATTCAGGAGGCCATTAACGCCAAGGAGGGTCCAACCAAGTACCGACCGGACACCCCTGAAACAGTCTTTCATTTTACAGCCATTGTCCTCTATTGTAACGATAAAGTTGAGTTATTCATACATCATATTCTGAGATTTTGAGATGTTTGATTTTAATTTTAATCTAATTCTTCCACGAAAACCACGGTTGATAGGATACACCAACGGAATACTACGAATACATTTGTTTTAAGTCCAGTAATATCAATAAGATTTCTAAGTCCAGAATAGCCTGGTTATAGATATCCCTATTTTTTTTTTTTTAGAATATTCTAAATTTCGAAACATACCTCACACACACATGCACACGCACACACACACACAGTTTGCTCGGATAGTGTGATGGTTTGCTCGTCTACCTTACATACTGAAGGTCCCTGGTTCGGTTCTCGCAATGATTCGAGAGAACAGAAAGTTCTTCATTCACAGCTTATGATTGGCTGACCTCAAAGCTGTGTGACAGAGGTGGAGGTTTTCATTTGATTGACTTGTATGCTGCCAGGGAAGCGTCATGATTTATTTATAAAAAGAAAGTCCTGGTCTCGACCAGATTTTAAACTTTCTAAGATTATCACACTCACGCGTACGAAGCTAGATTTTTTGGCCTGCGGTTCATGGAGCTAATAAAAGGGAGAAAAATATAGGAAGATGCTATAACATCAGTCAATTTTGTGATGACTGTAGCAATGGTCAAGTAGTTTAAATATACACAGTTGATGCCAATACGATCAAAATGAATGACGTTTATACATCATTTAAACTGAAATTAAATATAGATTGTTAGAAAAAGTCAGTTTGGTTCGGTGAATATCATTTTATCTGAATTTCACCGTTTGACTTATTTGTGTTCACTGGTAGAAGGTTAGGTTTTTTGAATCAGCATCACTTGGCGTGTACTTAGTCGCCACAAACCTTGTCAGATATCCAAGTGACTTGTTTCTTTGTTCGGGCATATGTTGACGTTGATTGGCTCTTTTTTTTTGACATCTCCTAAATATTGAACAACCATAGCCATCAAAGTTGGAGAAGGGTTCTGTCTTTTTGCATAAGTGCTTGTGTTTGTCTGTGTCATTTTGTTTTGTTGTCTATTCGTTTGTTCCAGCGCCCCTGACCAGAACAATTTCGTTTTCAGACATGAGAATTGGCATCACTATTCTACTTAGTCCTTCTAAATATGTTGTTTTTTTCGGGGGGGGGGGGAAGGTCATCTTAGGTTTTTTCATTGTTTGAGCGTTCCAGCGCTCTTGGTATTTTTTTTGGTCCACAGATTTGAAGACAGGCATCAATACTCCGCTAGATAACACCCTGCCAAAAAAAGCTGATTTTTGAGAAAAAAAAGGGCTTTTATGGCCTATTAAGGGCCTTATTTTGACAGGGTTAAACATTTCGTTTGTTCATTTCAGCGCTCTGAGCCGTGATGTTTTGACTATATAGTTCAAAACTTGTACCAGTACTCTACTAGCCTCGCTCCCCTTAGAATTTAAAGGAAAAAAAAAAAGAAATTTTTTTTCACCTTTTTGGTAACTAATTCTGATAGATTTATTTATAATAGATTTTCCAGAATTTGGATATTTTAATTTCTTTTTCACACATCTGGTTGTCCCGCCAAGTACCGTATCGCAGGCACGGTCAGTCGACAACACTTTTGCCGTGCAGCTCATTCGTGGACGACCTTTTTTTGGCAAAGTGATCTTTCACTGACTTGCTTTTTCACCGATTGCCGTTTCGTCAATTTTTCTTCTTTTACGCCATTTGGAGGTTAAGAAACGTAAATAGAGAACAATTTCAATTTACATCGTAACAACATTGAAAGAAATCTATCAAAGTGATAAAACACATTGAATATAAAATGATTTTTTTCGAATGATCGTAGACATGATCCAGCTGTCTTCGACACGCCGAAGTAATTAGATTTGAGAAAAATTGTTTTGAGTTTTTTCTTGTCTTTATCAGAAAGAAAAAAGGCCCAATTTCAGTCCAAAGCAACGGAAAACAAAGTTTCATTATCTATCAAATAGAATGTTGCTATTCCAAATAAGTAATTCTTATTTAATTTGTTGGCAGCATACATTTACTATCATAAGTCATTTGGAAAGTTATAAAATAAAATTTTTATACGCAGGTTTTTTTAATTATCATTTCTTCGAATGTTCTACCATTTTTATGAGTAATGCAAGCATTTATAGTGTAGATTTTCATTTTTGTCGATAACAACAACACCTAACTTCTTCAAAGGATGTGTCTACCTCCTCCATGGAAAAATTGAACTCTGTTGAGAATGTATCATACGAATTATTTCAAAGGTAAAGTAGGTCTCCAAAAATCGATTCAGAGAAAATTATTTAATTTAGGTAATAATTGACTGAATTTTCGAAAATAAAACTTGAAATGTATTGGAAATTACGTTTGCTACAGCAGAGGTATCAGAAGTATTTCATATTTGAGACTTACATGTTTCATCATCACCAACACAGCATGCTGCCAAACGATATTAGTCAGGTGACGGTTTTATATTGACTGTGTAAACAAACCAGTTATTTTTATGTTCTTGAGAATTCATAGCTAGAGTGCTAGAACTTATTGTGAAAGTCCCCGTGGACCTGATGTCACAACCTTTTCATCAGTTTTTGGTGCTTTTGCTTCTTTCAGGGGACCTATGGAATAAAAGTGCACAAATCAACTTATATACACGGAGAGACACTCACCAACGGATACACACACATACTCAAACACACACACACACTCAAGCACACACACACACACACACACACACACACACATACACTCACTCACACACACACACACACATTGGAGGTGTTACCAACACTCTTATTGAATTTAAGGTGTGAACTGACTCCTTTCCTAAAAAATGAACGTAAAACATAGAATAGAAAGAATTGGTATGACTCTATGGTTAATGTAGAAGAAGTGGGCGAATGAATTTTTGAGTGAACTGTCAGGAATCGGTCATCAGTTATTCACCACTGAATAAAGTGCATTGACAAGGCGAAAAAACTGTTGAGGAATAAATACTCGCGGTGTGGAATTAATGTCTTTTTATTAATTGTTTGCAAACTTATTGGCGTACGTATGTATGTTAGAAGACATTTGCTACTAACTGTACAATAGAGAGCAACCCACACATAAAATATTGAATAATACGCGAATCTATGAGTAGTTTGGTTTCATCAGTATACTTGCTCATTCTCTACACTTGAAAAATTGTTATTTACTTTATTCAACCATATTTCGGTACATAATTGTGTAGACAAGAAAACACATTTTTCATTTGAATTTGAAGCTTAGTTGGAGACTGTGGACTGTCCATGGTTGCGGGTTAAACATGGTGAAATATGCAATCCATCAAACCGTGGTGCGCAGTGTTTAAACTAATCTAGGAGCGCATTGTTAGTGTAGAGAGTTTCATATCCAATGGATATTCCCTATTACAGCCTTGTGCCCGGGCCAAACTAAGCTTTATGATAATATGAATTCTCCAGCGATCAGAAAATTGATTGTTTCTGTGAAAAAAAAAATCGTCGGTTGAAAAAGGCAAGGGCGAAAAAGATCACTTCAAATGTGAATTTTTTCAGCGTTCCCAGACCCCCCCCCAAAATAATGATGATGAGTTAGCTGTTTAGGGTGATGGGAAAGAGGAGACTGATGTATAAGAGACGGAAGTAGGGGATTCTTCTTCTATAAACGGTCACTGCAAAACAAACGCTGAATGCTATTTCCACTATTCGCCTTTCTTCGTAAAAGCGAAAAAGTAGCACAAAAGAAGACTGCATATTTATTTATCGGGTGTTGTCCATGGACTCAAGGATACATGAAAGTCTTGCAAACTTTTGTGGTATAGTGGTTTCGATTCTCACCGGGTCGTTCAATGTTGTTACCCTATGCCAGATGAAACTAAGCTTTATAGATATAAATAACTATAAGTCAAAATTGTCACAAAAGCTGATCCGGCTTGTTAAGTATAGTAGCAAGAAGGCTGAATATTCAAACAATTGACTCGTTATTATGTTTGGTAAAAAAACAATTTTTAACCCCCCCCCCTCAACCAAATAGATTCTAGTGTAAGGTTAAAGATTAGAAGAGTTACTAATTCATTTATCACATCCTTCCCCGATGTTTTAATTGAGCAGCCCCCCGACTACAAGCTATTGGTCACATGATGTTTTCTTTCAGGATACTCTCATAGCTTGTCTACATATATTCATTTGGAAGGCAAGTACAGCGATATCTACGAAAGTAGTCTCGTAGACGATTGCTAGTTTACAGAGTTGGATTCTCGGTGGATAGCTCACTATTGAGAAAGATATGCCCTTTTAAAAGTACTATTCCTGACGTCTTCAGCTAAATCATATCGATACCAACTCTCTTCTCTGTGAAGTTTTTTGTCTCTAAATATATACCCCTGGGTTCGCATCATTCTCTGCTTACGCGTCTAGCTGAATTATATCGACACTGACTTCTGTACTCTTCAAAGTTTTTGTCTCTCTTGTGTATCTACCCCTTGGTTCTCACACGCATATTTCTAAAAATGAACTTACGCCAGTCAGTGGTGTCAACTGAGAGTTACTGATAGAGAAATTGATAATGCTTTTCATTTTTCTTTCCTTCAAAATAGTATTTTATATCTTTCATTTCTAATCCGTCCTCTTAGTTTCGGTATTTGGCTTCTTCTTTTCCTTCTTCCTTGCATTGTCACTTATAATTGAGCAGGTGTCATTTTCCTCAAACTTGTTCAACTTGCATAAGAAGCCATTCACCTTGGTCATTTATTTTCGAGTACAACATTGTGCTTAGTCTCTCATTGTCTCGGGAGACAATAGGGCGTGCACCAAAGATTAACCTAGGATTGAGCTGCATCACCTGCTATGACTCAACTATGGAGTCACAAACTTTGTGACACCTTTTGCACCGTTCCCACTGATATTCTGCCCTCTTCTCACTCGGCTGGATATCTATCTTGATAGCAAATCTCCATATTCCGAGACAATTCGTTTCTTTTTCTTGAAACGATTCTGGGTATCACCTGTAACAACAATATTCCAAACAAGAATGTAATTTAAATTTTTCTCCCTTCAAATATGGTCTGCCATACCATATTCTTCTATAGCCGTTGGAATATGGCTTTCATATTTGGTAATTTTAAGACATACTGATAAAAGGTTATGGCATGCCTTTTAATCAGTTAAATACTCTCATAACTACTCTGACGTCATCTCCTACCGGAGTACAAAAATCTCACCTTCAGTTTGAAGTATCTCTTTTGCAAGAGAGCCTCGTTCTCGATGGAGAGATTTTTGCAATTTTATCAGAATGACAGTGAAGGCATTAGTTATATTTGAACGACAGATAAGTGAACTAATGTTACGGTGCAAGTAAGCAGGAGTATTGGGTTGTAACACATCAAATGGCCCTTTAAAGGGAAATTGTTTGATGACACCCTCAAATGCTGTTGGAAAATTTTGAGGTAGATATCGAATAGTTTTCCTTATATCGGTTTCCACAGCATTTTTTGGATTCGTATTATCAGTTTATGATTGAGAGCGTCCTCGGGCACCATTACCCAGCCTAATAATGCGACAGTGTATGAACAACGTTTTAAGTGATACAAAAACAACAGCCTAATTTCCTTACAGGACAAGTATCTTCAAGAGTGAAGGATTATCTCATCAAACTCATCCAATGAATCGTCAGTTGGAAATTAAAAATAAAGCTACTGCATTAATTGTTGACAATGTATACTCCATTTTCTGCTTCAGAATTTGTCAAAATCTCAACAATAAAGGGAAACACCCTCCTACCAACGGGGCAACCTAATCTTTTGTCATATTGTACAACCTATGAACAACATGGAAACAATTAACAGCAAAATCTGTATTAGGATGGCGCCAAAATGCTGTAGACGACCTAGAGAAAACTAGAGATACATTATCATCGCGATTATTGGCGTGCTGTAGAATGGTAGTTAGCAAGTTAGGGACACAAGATAAATTTATGGGTGCGGACATCACAGAGGATCGCGAATATGGAAGACAATACTAAAAAAATTGGTAATATCATTACCCTCTCAGAGAACTGGATATTTTGTGGAATATGAAAATCACCATCGTACATGCAAAAATTCCAGCGCTTTAAGAGTTCCCAAAGACCTTATAAAAAGAATCTAAAAGAATTGGAAATATTAAAAAGACTTAAAAGAGTTCAGACAAAAGCTTTAACCGACAAGAATACTGAGCATGATTCCACATCCATTCAGGATATAAAGGATGTAGAATGGCTGTGGTAACCACAAAAGCAACGAAGAAGAAGATTAACATCCCTCAGAATGATAATGACTCATCTTAGAATTTCTGAAAGTCGTTTTGCACACTTGATTTTTATTGAACATCCAATATGTTAAAGCAACAATCAAAGCAATGTAAAGAATGAGTTCAATAGTTCGAACAATTCCAAATCAAAATTATAGACATTCATGATACTTTAAATGATTACGTCCAGAATGTAATGATCGATTTTATTATACTGTGCTTAGATTCCTGTTAGCCTCTAGTTCTCAGTTTTCTTGGATAATTACATGGTCTTATTCTGGGAAAAAGAATTTCCTTCCAGTGGATAGATTGCAGGTCTACACTTGATTGTATTTAGTTCAGTGTTCACTAAAATTCTTTTCGAATTATCAAGACACTGAAGTTTTCTCGATTTACAGTACCTGACATAAGTATAACAACAAACAGATTTTTTTTGGTTTCTAATCAGTTGGTTCTGAGAGAAATCAGTAATTTCGCACAAAAGGGGCCAAATAAGGTTACCCTAATCTGAGATCAAAAGAATGGATGAGTTAAGATAAAACTCTTTTCAGAAGTAACAGAAGTTGATTTTTTACCAAGAGCGCCGTTAAGTATTATTGGATTTTCAAGTATACCATGATAAATGTTTATTTTAAGATTTCTGAATGCACTTTGCTTCGTAGCTGGGCCAGTCACAGATTTATCTCTTAATATCTATTACTAAGTCAGGTGTCAGGTCTCTGACATCTATCTGTCTATCTATCAAAGTTATGTCTACATATTACCGTCTCATTACATTAAATCTATCTATTACCTTGTTATGCCTATATATCACCGTCTCATCACATATCAATCAATTACTATGTCATGTCTATAGATCACAGTCTCTCACATCTATCTAAGTATTTATCTCATACTATCATGACTTATATCACCATATCTCACATTATCTATCTATTACTATATCATATCTATACATCATTATCTCTCACATCTATCCATCTAACTCTTACTGTCATGTCTATATATCATTCTCCCGACATCTCTCTATCCATGTCTATTACTACGTCATGTCAGTATATCACCGTCTCTCATATCTATCGCTGTCGTCTATATATCACCGTCTCTCACACCTATCTATATATCCATCTATTTCTATGTTATGTCAATATATCAGTCTTTCACAACTGTCTATGTCAATATATAACAGTATCTCACATCTATGTCAATATATCACCGTCTCTCACGTCCATCTATGTCAATATAACCACATCTATTTATTCAGTCTCTCACATCATCTATGTCTCTTGCATTTATTTATTTCAATTTATCAGTCTCTCATCTCTATTTCAAAATTTCACCGTCTCTCATATCTATCTATTGCTATGTCATGTCAGTATATCACTGTCTCATCACATCTTTCTATCTATTTATCTATCTATCAATCAATCAACTATGTCGTTAAAATTCAGTAAAAAAAAAGGATTCACGACGGGTGTTTCCAACTCTTAGATGTTTGCATAAAAAGATTAAACAAACTTTCGGCGTTGTCATTTGATTCGTGACCGCACTCAATTATACTGGATTCCCGTCTTTGTAATTGCATTGGTTACAAGAGTTTGTTCGCAGGGAATTAAAACGGATTTGAGCTTCGTTTTATTCTTTTCTTCTATATTTGCATTGAATCTGAAAGTGAATAAAGACACGCAAAAAACTGATAGAGACACAAGATTTCTACAAAGAATGACAGCAAATAAAACAGCAGGTCTGGTTAGTCATTGAATAGAAACTGTCTTTTGACCGCATGCCATGTTGAGATGATCAAGTGATGAGTTAGAAAAAAATGAATAGCTTGACTCTTTTACATATTGTTAAGCTGTTTGAATAATATAAATAACGGCAAATGTTGACAGCAACGAACTGAGCGATCAATACAGCCTAAACTTTCATTGCAAACTGAACCCATGACAAATCATCAGCCTTCTAGCATCTGTTGATGGATATGAAACTTCACCAGGATTAGCCAGACATCTCTGTCACTGGCTTTGCAGAGCCAATACCTCCTGAACTTGTGCAGTCAGACATGCTATCTTATATTTTGTCGGCCACAGTTTTGCATATAATCAGGGATTCCACATTGTGAGTTGTGATGTCCATCAGTTTTCTGAATTCCTGCAAGATTTTCAGTCCATTGTCATTCGAGTTTTCGAATGGATTTATGATATCAAGTTTTTCTCTAATGCACAGGGATGTTTTATGATCTATCCATATGATGCGGAGTATAAATTTTACATGTATATGTTACATAGTTCTCAGTTTGGAGTTCAATCATTTGGTAAAATTTTCATGCACCTTTCGTTGTTTAACTCTGCAATCCTCAACCTTGAGAATTTTAAGTATCAAATAGATTTTCACGCATCCTTCTCTGTTTACCTCTGCAATCCTTAACTTTGAGAATTTTAAGTATCAAAAAGATTATCATGGATCCTTCTTTGTTTACTTCTGCCATCCTAAACTTTGAGAATTTTGAGTATGAAAGAGATTTTCACACATCCTTCTTTGTTTACCTCTGAAATCTTCAACTTTGAGAATTTTGAGTATCAATGAGATTTTCACGCACCCTTCTTTGTTTACCTCTGCAAACCTCAACTTTGAGAATTTTAAGTATCTGAGGGATTTTCATGCATCCTTCTTTGTTTACCTCTGCAATCTTCAACTTTGAGAATTTTAAGTATCAAGGAGATTTTCACACATCCTTTTCTGTTTACCTCTGCAATCCTCATCTTTGACAATTTTGAAGTATCAAAGAGATTTTCACGCATCCTTCTTTGTTTACCTCTGCAATCCTCAACTTTGAGAATTTTAAGTATCAAAGTGATTTTCAATTATCCTTCTTTGTTCACCTCTGTAATCCTCAACTTTGAGAATTTTAAGTATCAAAGGGATTTTCATGCAACCTTCTTTGTTTGCCTCTGCAATCCTAAACTGAGAACTTTAAGTATCAAAGGGATCTTGATGATCCTTATTTCGTTACGTCTTTGCTCCTCAACTTTGAGAATTTCAAGTATCAAAGTGATTTTCATGCATCCTCTTTTGTTTACCTCTGTGCATCTCAACTGTGAGAATTATAAGTACCGAAGGGATTTTCACTCATCCTTCTTTGTTTACCTCTGCAATCCTAAACTGTGAGAATTTTAAGTATCAAAAGGGTATTTCACGCATCCTTCTTTGTTTACCTCTGCAATTCTCAACTATGAGAATTTTAAGTATCGAAGACATAATCATGGATCCTTTTTGGTTACCTCTGCAATCCTTAACTGTGAGAATTATAAGTTTCACAGATATTTTCACGCATCTTTCTTTGTTTACTTCTGCAATCCTTAACTTTGAGAATTTTAAGTATCAAAAAAATTTTCACTCATCCTTCTTTGTTTACCTCTGCAAACCTCAATTTTGAGAATTTAAGTATCAAAAAGATTTTCACACATCATTCTTCGTTTACCTCTGCAATCCTCAACTTTGAGAATTTTAAGTATCAAAGGGATTTTCACTCATCCTTCTTTGTTTACCTCTGCAATCCCCAACTTTGAGAATTTCAAGTATCAGAGGGATTTTCATGCATCCTTCTTCGTTTAACTCTGCGATATTCAACTTTGAGAATCTTAAGTATCAAAGTGATTTTCACGAATCCTTCTCTGTTTACCTCTGCAATCCTTAACTTTGAGAATTTTAAGTATAAAAGAGATTTTCACACATCATTCTTCGTTTACCTCTGCAATATTCAACTTTGAGAATTTTAAGTATCAAAGAGATTTTCACACATCATTCTTCGTTTACCTCTGAAATCTTCAACTTTGAGAATTTTAAGTATCAAAGAGATTTTCACGCATCCTTCTTTGTTTACCTCGGGGCTCTTCAACTTTGAAAATTTCAAATATCAAAAGGATTTTCATGCATCCTTTGTTGTTTACCACTGCAATCCGCAACTTTGAGAATTTCAAGTATCAGAGAGATCTTCACGCATCCTTCTTGGTTTACCTTTGCAATATTCAACTTTGAAAATTTCAAGTATCATAGAGATTTTCACGCATCCTTTTTTGTTTACCTCTTCAATCCTCAACTTTGACAATTTTGGAGTATCAAATGGATTTACACGCATCCTTCTCTGTTTACGTCTGCAATCCTCAACTTTGAGGATTTTAAGTATCAAAGAGATTATCACGCATCCTTCTTTGTTTACCTCTGCAATCCTCAACTTCGAGAATTTAAAGGATGGAAGGGATTTCCATGCATCCTTCTTTGTGTTCCTCTCTGCTCGTCAACTTTGAGAATTTTAAGTATCAAAGGGATTTTCACTCATCCTTCTTTGTTTACCTCTGCAATCCTCAACTTTGAGAATTTAAAGGATAGAAGGGATTTCCATGCATCCTTCTTTGTGTTCCTCTCTGCTCGTCAACTTTGAGAATTTTAAGTATCGAAGTGATTTTAAAAAATCCTTCTTTGTTTACCTTTGCAATCCTCGAATTTGAGAATTTTAAATTTACAAGGGATTTTCATGTATCCTTTTTTGTTTACCTCTGCAATCCTCACCTTTGAAAATTTTGAGTATCAAGGAGATTTTCACATATCTTTCTTTGTTCACTTCTACAATCCTAAACTTTGAGAATTTAAGTATAGAAAAGATTTTCACAGATCCTTCTTTGTTTACCTCTGCAATCCTCAACTTTGAGAATTTTAAGTATCGAAGTGATTTTAAAAAATCCTTCTTTGTTTACCTCTGCAATCCTGAACTTTGAGAATTTAAAGGATAGAAGGGATTTCCATGCATCCTTCTTTGTGTTCCTCTCTGCTCGTAAACTTTGAGAATTTTGAGTATCAAAGGGATTTTCACGCATCCTTCTTTGTTTACCTCTGCAATCTTCAACTTTGAGAATTTTAAGTATCAAAGATATTTTCACGCATCCTTCTTTGTTCACATCTGCAATCTTCATTTTGAGAATTTTAAGTATCAAAGGGATTTTCACTCATCCTTCTTTGTTTACCTCTGCAATCTTCAACTTTGAGAATTTAAAGGATGGAAGGGATTTCCATGCATCCTTCTTTGTGTTCCTCTCTGCTCGTCAACTTTGAGAATTTTAAGTATCAAAGATATTTTCACGCATCCTTCTTTGTTCACATCTGCAATCCTCAATTTTGAGAATTTTAAGTATCAAAGATATTTTCACACATCCTTCTTTGTTCACATCTGCAATCTTCATTTTGAGAATTTTAAGTATCAAAGGGATTTTCACTCATCCTTTTTTGTTTACCTCTGCAATCTTCAACTTTGAGAATTTAAAGGATGGAAGGGATTTCCATGCATCCTTCTTTGTGTTCCTCTCTGCTCGTCAACTTTGAGAATTTTAAGTATCAAAGGGATTTTCACTCATCCTTCTTTGTTTACCTCTGCAATCCTCAACTTCGAGAATTTAAAGGATAGAAGGGATTTCCATGCATCCTTCTTTGTGTTCCTCTCTGCTCGTCAACTTTGAGAATTTTAAGTATCAAAGGGATTTTCACTCATCCTTCTTTGTTTACCTCTGCAATCCTCAACTTCGAGAATTTAAAGGATGGAAGGGATTTCCATGCATCCTTCTTTGTGTTCCTCTCTGCTCGTCAACTTTGAGAATTTTAAGTATCAAAGGGATTTTCACTCATCCTTCTTTGTTTACCTCTGCAATCCTCAACTTTGAGAATTTAAAGGATAGAAGGGATTTCCATGCATCCTTCTTTGTGTTCCTCTCTGCTCGTCAACTTTGAGAATTTTAAGTATCAAAGGGATTTTCACTCATCCTTCTTTGTTTACCTCTGCAATCCTCAACTTTGAGAATTTAAAGGATAGAAGGGATTTCCATGCATCCTTCTTTGTGTTCCTCTCTGCTCGTCAACTTTGAGAATTTTAAGTATCAAACTGATTTTCACTCATCCTTCTTTGTTTACCTCTGCAATCCTCAACTTCGAGAATTTAAAGGATTGAAGGGATTTCCATGCATCCTTCTTTGTGTTCCTCTCTGCTCGTCAACTTTGAGAATTTTAAGTATCAAAGGGATTTTCACTCATCCTTCTTTGTTTACCTCTGCAATCTTTAACTTTGAGAATTTAAAGGATAGAAAGGATTTCCATGCATCCTTCTTTGTGTTCCTCTCTGTTCGTCAACTTTGAGAATTTTAAGTATCAAAAGGATTTTCACTCATCTATCTTTGTTTACCTCTGCAATCCTCAACTTTGAGAATTTAAAGGATAAAAGGGATTTCCATGCATCCTTCTTTGTGTTCCTCTCTGCTCGTCAACTTTGAGAATTTTAAGTATCAAAGGGATTTTCACTCATCCTTCTTTGTTTACCTCTGCAATCTTCAACTTTGAGAATTTAAAGGATAGAAGGGATTTCCATGCACCCTTCTTTGTGTTCCTCTCTGCTGGTCAACTTTGAGAATTTTAAGTATCAAAGGGATTTCCATGCATCCTTCTTTGTTTACCTCTGCAATCCTCAACTTTGAGAATTTAAAAGATAGAAGGGATTTCCATGCATCCTTCTTTGTGTTCCTCTCTGCTCGTCAACTTTGAGAATTTTAAGTATCAAAGGGATTTTCACTCATCCTTCTTTGTTTACCTCTGCAATCCTCAACTTTGAGAATTTAAAGGATATAAGGGATTTCCATGCATCCTTCTTTGTGTTCCTCTCTGCTCGTCAACTTTGAGAATTTTAAGTATCAAAGGGATTTTCACTCATCCTTCTTTGTTTACCTCTGCAATCCTCAACTTTGAGAATTTAAAGGATAGAAGGGATTTCCATGCATCCTTCTTTGTGTTCCTCTCTGCTCGTCAACTTTGAGAATTTTAAGTATCAAAGGGATTTTCACTCATCCTTCTTTGTTCACCTCTGCAATCCTCAACTTCGAGAATTTAAAGGATAGAAGGGATTTCCATGCATCCTTCTTTGTGTTCCTCTCTGCTCGTCAACTTTGAGAATTTTAAGTATCAAAGGGATTTTCACTCATCCTTCTTTGTTTACCTCTGCAATCTTCAACTTTGAGAATTTAAAGGATAGAAGGGATTTCCATGCATCCTTCTTTGTGTTCCTCTCTGCTCGTCAACTTTGAGAATTTTAAGTATCAAAGGGATTTTCACTCATCCTTCTTTGTTTACCTCTGCAATCCTCAACTTTGAGAATTTAAAGGATAGAAGGGATTTCCATGCATCCTTCTTTGTGTTACTCTCTGCTCGTCAACTTTGAGAATTTTAAGTATCAAAGGGATTTTCACTCATCCTTCTTTGTTTACCTCTGCAATCTTTAACTTTGAGAATTTAAAGGATAGAAAGGATTTCCATGCATCCTTCTTTGTGTTCCTCTCTGTTCGTCAACTTTGAGAATTTTAAGTATCAAAAGGATTTTCACTCATCTATCTTTGTTTACCTCTGCAATCCTCAACTTCGAGAATTTAAAGGATAGAAGGGATTTCCATGCATCCTTCTTTGTGTTCCTCTCTGCTCGTCAACTTTGAGAATTTTAAGTATCAAAGGGATTTTCACTCATCCTTCTTTGTTTACCTCTGCATTCTTCAACTTTGAGAATTTGAAGGATGGAAGGGATTTCCATGCATCCTTCTTTGTGTTCCTCTCTGCTCGTCAACTTTGAGAATTTTAAGTATCAAAGGGATTTTCACTCATCCTTTTTGTTTACCTCTGCAATCCTCAACTTTGAGAATTTAAAGGATAGAAGGGATTTCCATGCATCCTTCTTTGTGTTCCTCTCTGTTCATCAACTTTGAGAATTTTAAGTATCAAAGGGATTTTCACTCATCCTTCTTTGTTTACCTCTGCAATCTTCAACTTCGAGAATTTTAAGTATCAAAGGAATTTTCACTCATCCTTCTTTGTTTACCTCTGCAATCCTCAACTTTGAGAATTTAAAGGATAAAAGGGATTTCCATGCATCCTTCTTTGTGTTCCTCTCTGCTCGTCAACTTTGAGAATTTTAAGTATCAAAGGGATTTCCATGCATCCTTCTTTGTTTACCTCTGCAATCCTCAACTTTGAGAATTTAAAAGATAGAAGGGATTTCCATGCATCCTTCTTTGTGTTCCTCTCTGCTCGTCAACTTTGAGAATTTTAAGTATCAAAGGGATTTTCACTCATCCTTCTTTGTTTACCTCTGCAATCCTCAACTTTGAGAATTTAAAGGATATAAGGGATTTCCATGCATCCTTCTTTGTGTTCCTCTCTGCTCGTCAACTTTGAGAATTTTAAGTATCAAAGGGATTTTCACTCATCCTTCTTTGTTTACCTCTGCAATCCTCAACTTTGAGAATTTAAAGGATAGAAGGGATTTCCATGCATCCTTCTTTGTGTTCCTCTCTGCTCGTCAACTTTGAGAATTTTAAGTATCAAAGGGATTTTCACTCATCCTTCTTTGTTCACCTCTGCAATCCTCAACTTCGAGAATTTAAAGGATAGAAGGGATTTCCATGCATCCTTCTTCGTGTTCCTCTCTGCTCGTCAACTTTGAGAATTTTAAGTATCAAAGGGATTTTCACTCATCCTTCTTTGTTTACCTCTGCAATCTTCAACTTTGAGAATTTAAAGGATAGAAGGGATTTCCATGCATCCTTCTTTGTGTTCCTCTCTGCTCGTCAACTTTGAGAATTTTAAGTATCAAAGGGATTTTCACTCATCCTTCTTTGTTTACCTCTGCAATCCTCAACTTTGAGAATTTAAAGGATAGAAGGGATTTCCATGCATCCTTCTTTGTGTTACTCTCTGCTCGTCAACTTTGAGAATTTTAAGTATCAAAGGGATTTTCACTCATCCTTCTTTGTTTACCTCTGCAATCTTTAACTTTGAGAATTTAAAGGATAGAAAGGATTTCCATGCATCCTTCTTTGTGTTCCTCTCTGCTCGTCAACTTTGAGAATTTTAAGTATCAAAAGGATTTTCACTCATCTATCTTTGTTTACCTCTGCAATCCTCAACTTTGAGAATTTAAAGGATAGAAGGGATTTCCATGCATCCTTCTTTGTGTTCCTCTCTGCTCGTCAACTTTGAGAATTTTAAGTATCAAAGGGATTTTCACTCATCCTTCTTTGTTTACCTCTGCAATCCTCAACTTCGAGAATTTAAAGGATAGAAGGGATTTCCATGCATCCTTCTTTGTGTTCCTCTCTGCTCGTCAACTTTGAGAATTTTAAGTATCAAAGGGATTTTCACTCATCCTTCTTTGTTTACGTCTGCAATCTTTAACTTTGAGAATTTAAAGGATAGAAGGGATTTCCATGCATCCTTCTTTGTGTTCCTCTCTGCTCGTCAACTTTGAGAATTTTAAGTATCAAAGGGATTTTCACGCATCCTTCTTTGTTTACCTCTGCAATCTTCAACTTCGAGAATTTAAAGGATAGAAGGGATTTCCATGCATCCTTCTTTGTGTTCCTCTCTGCTTGTCAATTTTGAGAATTTTAAGTATCAAAGGGATTTTCACTCATCTTTCTTTGTTTACCTCTGCAATCCTCAACTTCGAGAATTTAAAGGATAGAAGGGATTTCCATGCATCCTTCTTTGTGTTCCTCTCTGCTCGTCAACTTTGAGAATTTTAAGTATCAAAGGGATTTTCACTCATCCTTCTTTGTTTACCTCTGCAATCCTCAACTTTGAGAATTTTAAGTATCAAAGGGATTTTCACTCATCCTTCTTTGTTTACCTCTGCAATCTTCAACTTTGAGAATTTAAAGGATAGAAGGGATTTCCATGCATCCTTCTTTGTGTTCCTCTCTGCTCGTCAACTTTGAGAATTTTAAGTATCAAAGGGATTTTCACTCATCCTTCTTTGTTTACCTCTGCAATCCTCAACTTCGAGAATTTAAAGGATAGAAGGGATTTCCATGCATCCTTCTTTGTGTTCCTCTCTGCTTGTCAACTTTGAGAATTTTAAGTATCAAAGGGATTTTCACTCATCCTTCTTTGTTTACCTCTGCAATCTTCAACTTTGAGAATTTAAAGGATAGAAGGGATTTCCATGCATCCTTCTTTGTGTTCCTCTCTGCTCGTCAACTTTGAGAATTTTAAGTATCAAAGAGATTTTCACTCATCCTTCTTTGTTTACCTCTGCAATCTTCAACTTCGAGAATTTAAAGGATAGAAGGGATTTCCATGCATCCTTTTTTGTGTTCCTCTCTGCTTGTCAATTTTGAGAATTTTAAGTATCAAAGGGATTTTCACTCATCTTTCTTTGTTTACCTCTGCAATCCTCAACTTTGAGAATTTAAAGGATATAAGGGCTTTCCATGCATCCTTCTTTGTGTTCCTCTCTGCTCGTCAACTTTGAGAATTTTAAGTATCAAAGGGATTTTCACTCATCCTTCTTTGTTTACCTCTGCAATCCTCAACTTCGAGAATTTAAAGGATAGAAGGGATTTCCATGCATCCTTCTTTGTGTTCCTCTCTGCTCGTCAACTTTGAGAATTTTAAGTATCAAAGGGATTTTCACTCATCCTTCTTTGTTTACCTCTGCAATCCTCAACTTCGAGAATTTTAAGTATCAAAGGGATTTTCACTCATCCTTCTTTGTTTACCTCTGCAATCCTCAACTTCGAGAATTTAAAGGATAGAAGGGATTTCCATGCATCCTTCTTTGTGTTCCTCTCTGCTCGTCAACTTTGAGAATTTTAAGTATCAAAGGGATTTTCACTCATCTATCTTTGTTTACCTCTGCAATCCTCAACTTTGAGAATTTAAAGGATAGAAGGGATTTTCACGTATCCTTCTTTGTTTACCTCTGCAATCTTCATTTTGAAAATTTTAAGTATCAAAGGGATTTTCACTCATCCTTCTTTGTTTACCTCTGCAATCTTCAACTTCGAGAATTCAAAGGATAGAAAGGATTTCCATGCATCCTTCTTCGTGTTCTTCTCTGCTCGTCAACTTTGAGAATTTTAAGTATCAAAGGGATTTTCACTCATCCTTCTTTGTTTACCTCTGCAATCCTCAACTTCGAGAATTTTAAGTATCAAAGGGATTTTCACTCATCCTTCTTTGTTTACCTCTGCAATCTTCATTTTGAAAATTTTAAGTATCAAAGGGATTTTCACTCATCCTTCTTTGTTTACCTCTGCAATCTTCAACTTTGAGAATTCAAAGGATAGAAGGGATTTCCATGCATCCTTTTTTGTGTTCCTCTCTGCTCGTCAACTTTGAGAATTTTAAGTATCAAAGGGATTTTCACTCATCCTTCTTTGTTTACCTCTGCAATCCTCAACTTCGAGAATTTTAAGTATCAAAGGGATTTTCACGTATCCTTCTTTGTTTACCTCTGCAATCTTCATTTTGAAAATTTTAAGTATCAAAGGGATTTTCACTCATCCTTCTTTGTTTACCTCTGCAATCCTCAACTTCGAGAATTTAAAGGATAGAAGGGATTTCCATGCATCCTTCTTTGTGTTCTTCTCTGCTCGTCAACTTTGAGAATTTTAAGTATCAAAGGGATTTTCACTCATCCTTCTTTGTTTACCTCTGCAATCTTCAACTTTGAGAATTTAAAGGATAGAAGGGATTTCCATGCATCCTTCTTTGTGTTCCTCTCTGCTCGTCAACTTTGAGAATTTTAAGTATCAAAGGAATTTTCACTCATCCTTCTTTGTTTACCTCTGCAATCTTCAACTTCGAGAATTTTGAGTATCAAAGGGATTTCCATGCATCCTTCTTTGTGTTCCTCTCTGCTCGTCAACTTTGAGAATTTTAAGTATCAAAGGGATTTTCACGTATCCTTCTTTGTTTACCTCTGCAATCTTCAACTTCGAGAATTTTGAGTATCAAAGGGATTTCCATGCATCCTTCTTTGTGTTCCTCTCTGCTCGTCAACTTTGAGAATTTTAAGTATCAAAGGGATTTTCACTCATCCTTCTTTGTTTACCTCTGCAATCTTCAACTTCGAGAATTTTAAGTATCAAAGGGATTTTCACTCATCCTTCTTTGTTTACCTCTGCAATCTTCAACTTTGAGAATTTAAAGGATATAAGGGATTTCCATGCATCCTTCTTTGTGTTCCTCTCTGCTCGTCAACTTTGAGAATTTTAAGTATCAAAGGGATTTTCACTCATCCTTCTTTGTTTACCTCTGCAATCTTCAACTTTGAGAATTTAAAGGATAGAAAGGATTTCCATGCATCCTTCTTTGTGTTCCTCTCTGCTCGTCAACTTTGAGAATTTTAAGTATCAAAGGGATTTTCACTCATCCTTCTTTGTTTACCTCTGCAATCTTCAACTTTGAGAATTTAAAGGATAGAAAGGATTTCCATGCATCCTTCTTTGTGTTCCTCTCTGCTCGTCAACTTTGAGAATTTTAAGTATCAAAGGGATTTTCACTCATCCTTCTTTGTTTACCTCTGCAATCTTCAACTTTGAGAATTTAAAGGATAGAAAGGATTTCCATGCATCCTTCTTTGTGTTCCTCTCTGCTCGTCAACTTTGAGAATTTTAAGTATCAAAGGGATTTTCACTCATCCTTCTTTGTTTACCTCTGCAATCTTCAACTTTGAGAATTTAAAGGATAGAAAGGATTTCCATGCATCCTTCTTTGTGTTCCTCTCTGCTCGTCAACTTTGAGAATTTTAAGTATCAAAGGGATTTTCACTCATCCTTCTTTGTTTACCTCTGCAATCTTCAACTTTGAGAATTTAAAGGATAGAAAGGATTTCCATGCATCCTTCTTTGTGTTCCTCTCTGCTCGTCAACTTTGAGAATTTTAAGTATCAAAGGGATTTTCACTCATCCTTCTTTGTTTACCTCTGCAATCTTCAACTTTGAGAATTTAAAGGATAGAAAGGATTTCCATGCATCCTTCTTTGTGTTCCTCTCTGCTCGTCAACTTTGAGAATTTTAAGTATCAAAGGGATTTTCACTCATCCTTCTTTGTTTACCTCTGCAATCTTCAACTTTGAGAATTTAAAGGATAGAAAGGATTTCCATGCATCCTTCTTTGTGTTCCTCTCTGCTCGTCAACTTTGAGAATTTTAAGTATCAAAGGGATTTTCACTCATCCTTCTTTGTTTACCTCTGCAATCTTCAACTTTGAGAATTTAAAGGATAGAAGGGATTTCCATGCATCCTTCTTTGTGTTACTCTCTGCTCGTCAACTTTGAGAATTTTAAGTATCAAAGGGATTTTCACTCATCCTTCTTTGTTTACCTCTGCAATCTTCAACTTTGAGAATTTAAAGGATAGAAAGGATTTCCATGCATCCTTCTTTGTGTTCCTCTCTGCTCGTCAACTTTGAGAATTTTAAGTATCAAAGGGATTTTCACTCATCCTTCTTTGTTTACCTCTGCAATCTTCAACTTTGAGAATTTAAAGGATAGAAAGGATTTCCATGCATCCTTCTTTGTGTTCCTCTCTGCTCGTCAACTTTGAGAATTTTAAGTATCAAAGGGATTTTCACTCATCCTTCTTTGTTTACCTCTGCAATCTTCAACTTTGAGAATTTAAAGGATAGAAAGGATTTCCATGCATCCTTCTTTGTGTTCCTCTCTGCTCGTCAACTTTGAGAATTTTAAGTATCAAAGGGATTTTCACTCATCCTTCTTTGTTTACCTCTGCAATCTTCAACTTTGAGAATTTAAAGGATAGAAAGGATTTCCATGCATCCTTCTTTGTGTTCCTCTCTGCTCGTCAACTTTGAGAATTTTAAGTATCAAAGGGATTTTCACTCATCCTTCTTTGTTTACCTCTGCAATTCTCAACTTTGAGAATTCAAAGGATAGAAGGGATTTCCATGCATCCTTCTTTGTGTTCCTCTCTGCTCGTCAACTTTGAGAATTTTAAGTATCAAAGGGATTTTCACTCATCCTTCTTTGTTTACCTCTGCAATCTTCAACTTTGAGAATTTAAAGGATAGAAAGGATTTCCATGCATCCTTCTTTGTGTTCCTCTCTGCTCGTCAACTTTGAGAATTTTAAGTATCAAAAGGATTTTCACTCATCTATCTTTGTTTACCTCGGCAATCCTCAACTTTGAGAATTTAAAGGATAGAAGGGATTTCCATGCATCCTTCTTTGTGTTCCTCTCTGCTCGTCAACTTTGAGAATTTTAAGTATCAAAGGGATTTTCACTCATCCTTCTTTGTGTTCCTCTCTGCTCGTCAACTTTGAGAATTTTAAGTATCAAAGGGATTTTCACTCATCCTTCTTTGTGTTCCTCTCTGCTCGTCAACTTTGAGAATTTTAAGTATCAAAGGGATTTTCACTCATCCTTCTTTGTTTACCTCTGCAATCCTCAACTTCGAGAATTTAAAGGATAGAAGGGATTTCCATGCATCCTTCTTTGTGTTCCTCTCTGCTCGTCAACTTTGAGAATTTTAAGTATCAAAGGGATTTTCACTCATCCTTCTTTGTGTTCCTCTCTGCTCGTCAACTTTGAGAATTTTAAGTATCAAAGGGATTTTCACTCATCCTTCTTTGTTTACCTCTGCAATCTTCAACTTTGAGAATTTAAAGGATATAAGGGATTTCCATGCATCCTTCTTTGTGTTCCTCTCTGCTCGTCAACTTTGAGAATTTTAAGTATCAAAGGGATTTTCACTCATCCTTCTTTGTTTACCTCTGCAATCTTCAACTTTGAGAATTTAAAGGATAGAAAGGATTTCCATGCATCCTTCTTTGTGTTCCTCTCTGCTCGTCAACTTTGAGAATTTTAAGTATCAAAGGGATTTTCACTCATCCTTCTTTGTTTACCTCTGCAATCTTCAACTTTGAGAATTTAAAGGATAGAAAGGATTTCCATGCATCCTTCTTTGTGTTCCTCTCTGCTCGTCAACTTTGAGAATTTTAAGTATCAAAGGGATTTTCACTCATCCTTCTTTGTTTACCTCTGCAATCTTCAACTTTGAGAATTTAAAGGATAGAAAGGATTTCCATGCATCCTTCTTTGTGTTCCTCTCTGCTCGTCAACTTTGAGAATTTTAAGTATCAAAAGGATTTTCACTCATCTATCTTTGTTTACCTCGGCAATCCTCAACTTTGAGAATTTAAAGGATAGAAGGGATTTCCATGCATCCTTCTTTGTGTTCCTCTCTGCTCGTCAACTTTGAGAATTTTAAGTATCAAAGGGATTTTCACTCATCCTTCTTTGTGTTCCTCTCTGCTCGTCAACTTTGAGAATTTTAAGTATCAAAGGGATTTTCACTCATCCTTCTTTGTGTTCCTCTCTGCTCGTCAACTTTGAGAATTTTAAGTATCAAAGGGATTTTCACTCATCCTTCTTTGTGTTCCTCTCTGCTCGTCAACTTTGAGAATTTTAAGTATCAAAGGGATTTTCACTCATCCTTCTTTGTGTTCCTCTCTGCTCGTCAACTTTGAGAATTTTAAGTATCAAAGGGATTTTCACTCATCCTTCTTTGTTTACCTCTGCAATCTTCAACTTTGAGAATTTAAAGGATATAAGGGATTTCCATGCATCCTTCTTTGTGTTCCTCTCTGCTCGTCAACTTTGAGAATTTTAAGTATCAAAGGGATTTTCACTCATCCTTCTTTGTTTACCTCTGCAATCTTCAACTTTGAGAATTTAAAGGATAGAAAGGATTTCCATGCATCCTTCTTTGTGTTCCTCTCTGCTCGTCAACTTTGAGAATTTTAAGTATCAAAGGGATTTTCACTCATCCTTCTTTGTTTACCTCTGCAATCTTCAACTTTGAGAATTTAAAGGATAGAAAGGATTTCCATGCATCCTTCTTTGTGTTCCTCTCTGCTCGTCAACTTTGAGAATTTTAAGTATCAAAGGGATTTTCACTCATCTATCTTTGTTTACCTCTGCAATCTTCAACTTTGAGAATTTAAAGGATAGAAAGGATTTCCATGCATCCTTCTTTGTGTTCCTCTCTGCTCGTCAACTTTGAGAATTTTAAGTATCAAAGGGATTTTCACTCATCCTTCTTTGTTTACCTCTGCAATCTTCAACTTTGAGAATTTAAAGGATAGAAAGGATTTCCATGCATCCTTCTTTGTGTTCCTCTCTGCTCGTCAACTTTGAGAATTTTAAGTATCAAAGGGATTTTCACTCATCCTTCTTTGTTTACCTCTGCAATCTTCAACTTTGAGAATTTAAAGGATAGAAAGGATTTCCATGCATCCTTCTTTGTGTTCCTCTCTGCTCGTCAACTTTGAGAATTTTAAGTATCAAAAGGATTTTCACTCATCTATCTTTGTTTACCTCGGCAATCCTCAACTTTGAGAATTTAAAGGATAGAAGGGATTTCCATGCATCCTTCTTTGTGTTCCTCTCTGCTCGTCAACTTTGAGAATTTTAAGTATCAAAGGGATTTTCACTCATCCTTCTTTGTTTACCTCTGCAATCCTCAACTTCGAGAATTTAAAGGATAGAAGGGATTTCCATGCATCCTTCTTTGTGTTCCTCTCTGCTCGTCAACTTTGAGAATTTTAAGTATCAAAGGGATTTTCACTCATCCTTCTTTGTTTACCTCTGCAATCCTCAACTTCGAGAATTTAAAGGATAGAAGGGATTTCCATGCATCCTTCTTTGTGTTCCTCTCTGCTTGTCAACTTTGAGAATTTTAAGTATCAAAGATATTTTCACGCATCCTTCTTTGTTCACATCTGCAATCCTCAACTTCGAGAATTTAAAGGATAGAAGGGATTTCCATGCATCCTTCTTTGTGTTCCTCTCTGCTCGTCAACTTTGAGAATTTTAAGTATCAAAGGGATTTTCACTCATCCTTCTTTGTTTACCTCTGCAATCCTCAACTTCGAGAATTTTAAGTATCAAAGGGATTTTCACGTATCCTTCTTTGTTTACCTCTGCAATCTTCATTTTGAAAATTTTAAGTATCAAAGGGATTTTCACTCATCCTTCTTTGTTTACCTCTGCAATCTTCAACTTTGAGAATTTAAAGGATAGAAGGGATTTCCATGCATCCTTCTTTGTGTTCCTCTCTGCTCGTCAACTTTGAGAATTTTAAGTATCAAAGGGATTTTCACTCATCCTTCTTTTTTTACCTCTGCAATCCTCAACTTCGAGAATTTAAAGGATAGAAGGGATTTCCATGCATCCTTCTTTGTGTTCCTCTCTGCTTGTCAACTTTGAGAATTTTAAGTATCAAAGGGATTTTCACTCATCCTTCTTTGTTTACCTCTGCAATCTTCAACTTTGAGAATTTAAAGGATAGTAGGGAATTCCATGCATCCTTCTTTGTGTTCCTCTCTGCTCGTCAACTTTGAGAATTTTAAGTATCAAAGGGATTTTCACTCATCCTTCTTTGTTTACCTCTGCAATCTTCAACTTCGAGAATTTAAAGGATAGAAGGGATTTCCATGCATCCTTCTTTGTGTTCCTCTCTGCTTGTCAATTTTGAGAATTTTAAGTATCAAAGGGATTTTCACTCATCTTTCTTTGTTTACCTCTGCAATCCTCAACTTTGAGAATTTAAAGGATATAAGGGCTTTCCATGCATCCTTCTTTGTGTTCCTCTCTGCTCGTCAACTTTGAGAATTTTAAGTATCAAAGGGATTTTCACTCATCCTTCTTTGTTTACCTCTGCAATCCTCAACTTCGAGAATTTAAAGGATAGAAGGGATTTCCATGCATCCTTCTTTGTGTTCCTCTCTGCTCGTCAACTTTGAGAATTTTAAGTATCAAAGGGATTTTCACTCATCCTTCTTTGTTCACCTCTGCAATCCTCAACTTCGAGAATTTAAAGGATAGAAGGGATTTCCATGCATCCTTCTTTGTGTTCCGCTCTGCTCGTCAACTTTGAGAATTTTAAGTATCAAAGATATTTTCACTCATCTTTCTTTGTTCACCTCTGCAATCCTCAACTTCGAGAATTTAAAGGATAGAAGGGATTTCCATGCATCCTTCTTTGTGTTCCTCTCTGCTCGTCAACTTTGAGAATTTTAAGTATCAAAGGGATTTTCACTCATCCTTCTTTGTTTACCTCTGCAATCCTCAACTTTGAGAATTTTAAGTATCAAAGGGATTTTCACTCATCCTTCTTTGTTTACCTCTGCAATCCTCAACTTCGAGAATTCAAAGGATAGAAGGGATTTCCATGCATCCTTCTTTGTGTTCCTCTCTGCTCGTCAACTTTGAGAATTTTAAGTATCAAAGGGATTTTCACTCATCTATCTTTGTTTACCTCTGCAATCCTCAACTTTGAGAATTTAAAGGATAGAAGGGATTTTCACGTATCCTTCTTTGTTTACCTCTGCAATCTTCATTTTGAAAATTTTAAGTATCAAAGGGATTTTCACTCATCCTTCTTTGTTTACCTCTGCAATCTTCAACTTCGAGAATTCAAAGGATAGAAGGGATTTCCATGCATCCTTCTTCGTGTTCTTCTCTGCTCGTCAACTTCGAGAATTTTAAGTATCAAAGGGATTTTCACTCATCCTTCTTTGTTTACCTCTGCAATCTTCATTTTGAAAATTTTAAGTATCAAAGGGATTTTCACTCATCCTTCTTTGTTTACCTCTGCAATCTTCAACTTCGAGAATTCAAAGGATAGAAGGGATTTCCATGCATCCTTCTTTGTGTTCCTCTCTGCTCGTCAACTTTGAGAATTTTAAGTATCAAAGGGATTTTCACTCATCCTTCTTTGTTTACCTCTGCAATCCTCAACTTCGAGAATTTTAAGTATCAAAGGGATTTTCACGTATCCTTCTTTGTTTACCTCTGCAATCTTCATTTTGAAAATTTTAAGTATCAAAGGGATTTTCACTCATCCTTCTTTGTTTACCTCTGCAATCTTCAACTTCGAGAATTCAAAGGATAGAAGGGATTTCCATGCATCCTTCTTTGTGTTCCTCTCTGCTCGTCAACTTTGAGAATTTTAAGTATCAAAGGGATTTTCACTCATCCTTCTTTGTTTACCTCTGCAATCTTCAACTTTGAGAATTTAAAGGATAGAAGGGATTTCCATGCATCCTTCTTTGTGTTCCTCTCTGCTCGTCAACTTTGAGAATTTTAAGTATCAAAGGAATTTTCACTCATCCTTCTTTGTTTACCTCTGCAATCTTCAACTTCGAGAATTTAAAGGATAGAAGGGATTTCCATGCATCCTTCTTTGTGTTCCTCTCTGCTCGTCAACTTTGAGAATTTTAAGTATCAAAGGGATTTTCACTCATCCTTCTTTGTTTACCTCTGCAATCCTCAACTTCGAGAATTTAAAGGATAGAAGGGATTTCCATGCATCCTTCTTTGTGTTCCTCTCTGCTCGTCAACTTTGAGAATTTTAAGTATCAAAGGGATTTTCACTCATCCTTCTTTGTTTACCTCTGCAATCTTCAACTTTGAGAATTTGAAGGATGGAAGGGATTTCCATGCATCCTTCTTTGTGTTCCTCTCTGCTCGTCAACTTTGAGAATTTTAAGTATCAAAGGGATTTTCACTCATCCTTCTTTGTTTACCTCTGCAATCCTCAACTTTGAGAATTTAAAGGATAGAAGGGATTTCCATGCATCCTTCTTTGTGTTCCTCTCTGCTCATCAACTTTGAGAATTTTAAGTATCAAAGGGATTTTCACTCATCCTTCTTTGTTTACCTCTGCAATCTTCAACTTCGAGAATTTTAAGTATCAAAGGGATTTTCACTCATCCTTCTTTGTTTACCTCTGCAATCCTCAACTTCGAGAATTTAAAGGATAGAAGGGATTTCCATGCATCCTTCTTTGTGTTCCTCTCTGCTCGTCAACTTTGAGAATTTTAAGTATCAAAGGGATTTTCACTCATCCTTCTTTGTTTACCTCTGCAATCCTCAACTTTGAGAATTTAAAGGATAGAAGGGATTTCCATGCATCCTTCTTTGTGTTCCTCTCTGCTCGTCAACTTTGAGAATTTTAAGTATCAAAGGGATTTTCACTCATCCTTCTTTGTTTACCTCTGCAATCCTCAACTTCGAGAATTTAAAGGATAGAAGGGATTTCCATGCATCCTTCTTTGTGTTCCTCTCTGCTCGTCAACTTTGAGAATTTTAAGTATCAAAAGGAATTTTCACTCATCCTTCTTTGTTTACCTCTGCAATCCTCAACTTTGAGAATTTAAAGGATAAAAGGGATTTCCATGCATCCTTCTTTGTGTTCCTCTCTGCTCGTCAACTTTGAGAATTTTAAGTATCAAAGGGATTTTCACTCATCCTTCTTTGTTTACCTCTGCAATCCTCAACTTTGAGAATTTAAAGGATAGAAGGGATTTCCATGCACCCTTCTTTGTGTTCCTCTCTGCTCGTCAACTTTGAGAATTTTAAGTATCAAAGGGATTTCCATGCATCCTTCTTTGTTTACCTCTGCAATCCTCAACTTTGAGAATTTAAAAGATAGAAGGGATTTCCATGCATCCTTCTTTGTGTTCCTCTCTGCTCGTCAACTTTGAGAATTTTAAGTATCAAAGGGATTTTCACTCATCCTTCTTTGTTTACCTCTGCAATCCTCAACTTTGAGAATTTAAAGGATATAAGGGATTTCCATGCATCCTTCTTTGTGTTCCTCTCTGCTCGTCAACTTTGAGAATTTTAAGTATCAAAGGGATTTTCACTCATCTTTCTTTGTTTACCTCTGCAATCCTCAACTTTGAGAATTTAAAGGATAGAAGGGATTTCCATGCATCCTTTTTTGTGTTCCTCTCTGCTCGTCAACTTTGAGAATTTTAAGTATCAAAGGGATTTTCACTCATCCTTCATTGTTCACCTCTGCAATCCTCAACTTCGAGAATTTAAAGGATAGAAGGGATTTCCATGCATCCTTCTTTGTGTTCCTCTCTGCTCGTCAACTTTGAGAATTTTAAGTATCAAAGGGATTTTCACTCATCCTTCTTTGTTTACCTCTGCAATCTTCAACTTTGAGAATTCAAAGGAGAGAAGGGATTTCCATGCATCCTTCTTTGTGTTCCTCTCTGCTCGTCAACTTTGAGAATTTTAAGTATCAAAGGGATTTTCACTCATCCTTCTTTGTTTACCTCTGCAATCCTCAACTTTGAGAATTTAAAGGATAGAAGGGATTTCCATGCATCCTTCTTTGTGTTACTCTCTGCTCGTCAACTTTGAGAATTTTAAGTATCAAAGGGATTTTCACTCATCCTTCTTTGTTTACCTCTGCAATCTTCAACTTTGAGAATTTAAAGGATAGAAAGGATTTCCATGCATCCTTCTTTGTGTTCCTCTCTGCTCGTCAACTTTGAGAATTTTAAGTATCAAAAGGATTTTCACTCATCTATCTTTGTTTACCTCTGCAATCCTCAACTTTGAGAATTTAAAGGATAGAAGGGATTTCCATGCATCCTTCTTTGTGTTCCTCTCTGCTCGTCAACTTTGAGAATTTTAAGTATCAAAGGGATTTTCACTCATCCTTCTTTGTTTACCTCTGCAATCCTCAACTTCGAGAATTTAAAGGATAGAAGGGATTTCCATGCATCCTTCTTTGTGTTCCTCTCTGCTCGTCAACTTTGAGAATTTTAAGTATCAAAGGGATTTTCACTCATCCTTCTTTGTTTACCTCTGCAATCCTCAACTTTGAGAATTTTAAGTATCAAAGGGATTTTCACTCATCCTTCTTTGTTTACCTCTGCAATCCTCAACTTCGAGAATTTAAAGGATAGAAGGGATTTCCATGCATCCTTCTTTGTGTTCCTCTCTGCTTGTCAACTTTGTGAATTTTAAGTATCAAAGGGATTTTCACTCATCCTTCTTTGTTTACCTCTGCAATCTTCAACTTTGAGAATTTAAAGGATAGAAGGGATTTCCATGCATCCTTCTTTGTGTTCCTCTCTGCTCGTCAACTTTGAGAATTTTAAGTATCAAAGGGATTTTCACTCATCCTTCTTTGTTTACCTCTGCAATCTTCAACTTCGAGAATTTAAAGGATAGAAGGGATTTCCATGCATCCTTCTTTGTGTTCCTCTCTGCTTGTAAATTTTGAGAATTTTAAGTATCAAAGGGATTTTCACTCATCTTTCTTTGTTTACCTCTGCAATCTTCAACTTTGAGAATTTAAAGGATATAAGGGCTTTCCATGCATCCTTCTTTGTGTTCCTCTCTGCTCGTCAACTTTGAGAATTTTAAGTATCAAAGGGATTTTCACTCATCTTTCTTTGTTTACCTCTGCAATCCTCAACTTCGAGAATTTAAAGGATAGAAGGGATTTCCATGCATCCTTCTTTGTGTTCCTCTCTGCTCGTCAACTTTGAGAATTTTAAGTATCAAAGGGATTTTCACTCATCCTTCTTTGTTCACCTCTGCAATCCTCAACTTCGAGAATTTAAAGGATAGAAGGGATTTCCATGCATCCTTCTTTGTGTTCCGCTCTGCTCGTCAACTTTGAGAATTTTAAGTATCAAAGATATTTTCACGCATCCTTCTTTGTTCACCTCTGCAATCCTCAACTTCGAGAATTTAAAGGATAGAAGGGATTTCCATGCATCCTTCTTTGTGTTCCTCTCTGCTCGTCAACTTTGAGAATTTTAAGTATCAAAGGGATTTTCACTCATCCTTCTTTGTTTACCTCTGCAATCCTCAACTTCAAGAATTTAAAGGATAGAAGGGATTTCCATGCATCCTTCTTTGTGTTCCTCTCTGCTCGTCAACTTTGAGAATTTTAAGTATCAAAGGGATTTTCACTCATCCTTCTTTGTTCACCTCTGCAATCCTCAACTTCGAGAATTTAAAGGATAGAAGGGATTTCCATGCATCCTTCTTTGTGTTCCGCTCTGCTCGTCAACTTTGAGAATTTTAAGTATCAAAGATATTTTCACGCATCCTTCTTTGTTCACATCTGCAATCCTCAACTTCGAGAATTTAAAGGATAGAAGGGATTTCCATGCATCCTTCTTTGTGTTCCTCTCTGCTCGTCAACTTTGAGAATTTTAAGTATCAAAGGGATTTTCACTCATCCTTCTTTGTTTACCTCTGCAATCCTCAACTTCGAGAATTTTAAGTATCAAAGGGATTTTCACGTATCCTTCTTTGTTTACCTCTGCAATCTTCATTTTGAAAATTTTAAGTATCAAAGGGATTTTCACTCATCCTTCTTTGTTTACCTCTGCAATCTTCAACTTTGAGAATTTAAAGGATAGAAGGGATTTCCATGCATCCTTCTTTGTGTTCCTCTCTGCTCGTCAACTTTGAGAATTTTAAGTATCAAAGGGATTTTCACTCATCCTTCTTTGTTTACCTCTGCAATCCTCAACTTCAAGAATTTAAAGGATAGAAGGGATTTCCATGCATCCTTCTTTGTGTTCCTCTCTGCTCGTCAACTTTGAGAATTTTAAGTATCAAAGGGATTTTCACTCATCCTTCTTTGTTCACCTCTGCAATCCTCAACTTCGAGAATTTAAAGGATAGAAGGGATTTCCATGCATCCTTCTTTGTGTTCCTCTCTGCTCGTCAACTTTGAGAATTTTAAGTATCAAAGGGATTTTCACTCATCCTTCTTTGTTTACCTCTGCAATCTTCAACTTCGAGAATTTAAAGGATAGAAGGGATTTCCATGCATCCTTCTTTGTGTTCCTCTCTGCTTGTCAATTTTGAGAATTTTAAGTATCAAAGGGATTTTCACTCATCTTTCTTTGTTTACCTCTGCAATCCTCAACTTTGAGAATTTAAAGGATATAAGGGATTTACATGCATCCTTCTTTGTATCCTCTCTGCTCGTCAACTTTGAGAATTTTAAGTATCAAAGGGATTTTCACTCATCCTTCTTTGTTTACCTCTGCAATCCTCAACTTCGAGAATTTAAAGGATAGAAGGGATTTCCATGCATCCTTCTTTGTGTTCCTCTCTGCTCGTCAACTTTGAGAATTTTAAGTATCAAAGGGATTTTCACTCATCCTTCTTTGTTCACCTCTGCAATCCTCAACTTCGAGAATTTAAAGGATAGAAGGGATTTCCATGCATCCTTCTTTGTGTTCCGCTCTGCTCGTCAACTTTGAGAATTTTAAGTATCAAAGATATTTTCACGCATCCTTCTTTGTTCACCTCTGCAATCCTCAACTTCGAGAATTTAAAGGATAGAAGGGATTTCCATGCATCCTTCTTTGTGTTCCTCTCTGCTCGTCAACTTTGAGAATTTTAAGTATCAAAGGGATTTTCACTCATCCTTCTTTGTTTACCTCTGCAATCCTCAACTTTGAGAATTTTAAGTATCAAAGGGATTTTCACTCATCCTTCTTTGTTTACCTCTGCAATCTTCAACTTTGAGAATTTAAAGGATAGAAGGGATTTCCATGCATCCTTCTTTGTGTTCCGCTCTGCTCGTCAACTTTGAGAATTTTAAGTATCAAAGGGATTTTCACTCATCCTTCTTTGTTTACCTCTGCAATCTTCAACTTTGAGAATTTAAAGGATAGAAGGGATTTCCATGCATCCTTCTTTGTGTTCCTCTCTGCTCGTCAACTTTGAGAATTTTAAGTATCAAAGGGATTTTCACTCATCCTTCTTTGTTTACCTCTGCAATCCTCAACTTTGAGAATTTTAAGTATCAAAGGGATTTTCACTCATCCTTCTTTGTTTACCTCTGCAATCTTCAACTTTGAGAATTTAAAGGATAGAAGGGATTTCCATGCATCCTTCTTTGTGTTCCGCTCTGCTCGTCAACTTTGAGAATTTTAAGTATCAAAGGGATTTTCACTCATCCTTCTTTGTTTACCTCTGCAATCTTCAACTTTGAGAATTTAAAGGATAGAAGGGATTTCCATGCATCCTTCTTTGTGTTCCTCTCTGCTTGTCAATTTTGAGAATTTTAAGTATCAAAGGGATTTTCACTCATCTTTCTTTGTTTACCTCTGCAATCCTCAACTTTGAGAATTTAAAGGATATAAGGGATTTACATGCATCCTTCTTTGTATCCTCTCTGCTCGTCAACTTTGAGAATTTTAAGTATCAAAGGGATTTTCACTCATCCTTCTTTGTTTACCTCTGCAATCCTCAACTTCGAGAATTTAAAGTATAGAAGGGATTTCCATGCATCCTTCTTTGTGTTCCTCTCTGCTCGTCAACTTTGAGAATTTTAAGTATCAAAGGGATTTTCACTCATCCTTCTTTGTTTACCTCTGCAATCCTCAACTTCGAGAATTTAAAGGATAGAAGGGATTTCCATGCATCCTTCTTTGTGTTCCTCTCTGCTCGTCAACTTTGAGAATTTTAAGTATCAAAGGGATTTTCACTCATCTATCTTTGTTTACCTCTGCAATCCTCAACTTCGAGAATTTAAAGGATAGAAGGGATTTTCACGTATCCTTCTTTGTTTACCTCTGCAATCTTCATTTTGAAAATTTTAAGTATCAAAGGGATTTTCACTCATCCTTCTTTGTTTACCTCTGCAATCTTCAACTTCGAGAATTTAAAGGATAGAAGGGATTTCCATGCATCCTTCTTTGTGTTCTTCTCTGCTCGTCAACTTTGAGAATTTTAAGTATCAAAGGGATTTTCACTCATCCTTCTTTGTTTACCTCTGCAATCCTCAACTTCGAGAATTTTAAGTATCAAAGGGATTTTCACTCATCCTTCTTTGTTTACCTCTGCAATCTTCATTTTGAAAATTTTAAGTATCAAAGGGATTTTCACTCATCCTTCTTTGTTTACCTCTGCAATCTTCAACTTCGAAAATTCAAAGGATAGAAGGGATTTCCATGCATCCTTCTTTGTGTTCCTCTCTGCTCGTCAACTTTGAGAATTTTAAGTATCAAAGGGATTTTCACTCATCCTTCTTTGTTTACCTCTGCAATCCTCAACTTCGAGAATTTTAAGTATCAAAGGGATTTTCACGTATCCTTCTTTGTTTACCTCTGCAATCTTCATTTTGAAAATTTTAAGTATCAAAGGGATTTTCACTCATCCTTCTTTGTTTACCTCTGCAATCTTCAACTTCGAAAATTCAAAGGATAGAAGGGATTTCCATGCATCCTTCTTTGTGTTCCTCTCTGCTCGTCAACTTTGAGAATTTTAAGTATCAAAGGGATTTTCACTCATCCTTCTTTGTTTACCTCTGCAATCTTCAACTTTGAGAATTTAAAGGATAGAAGGGATTTCCATGCATCCTTCTTTGTGTTCCTCTCTGCTCGTCAACTTTGAGAATTTTAAGTATCAAAGGAATTTTCACTCATCCTTCTTTGTTTACCTCTGCAATCTTCAACTTCGAGAATTTTGAGTATCAAAGGGATTTCCATGCATCCTTCTTTGTGTTCCTCTCTGCTCGTCAACTTTGAGAATTTTAAGTATCAAAGGGATTTTCACTCATCCTTCTTTGTTTACCTCTGCAATCTTCAACTTCGAGAATTTAAAGGATAGAAGGGATTTCCATGCATCCTTCTTTGTGTTCCTCTCTGCTCGTCAACTTTGAGAATTTTAAGTATCAAAGGGATTTTCACTCATCCTTCTTTGTTTACCTCTGCAATCCTCAACTTTGAGAATTTTAAGTATCAAAGGGATTTTCACTCATCCTTCTTTGTTTACCTCTGCAATCCTCAACTTCGAGAATTTAAAGGATAGAAGGGATTTCCATGCATCCTTCTTTGTGTTCCTCTCTGCTCGTCAACTTTGAGAATTTTAAGTATCAAAGGGATTTTCACTCATCTATCTTTGTTTACCTCGGCAATCCTCAACTTTGAGAATTTAAAGGATAGAAGGGATTTCCATGCATCCTTCTTTGTGTTCCTCTCTGCTCGTCAACTTTGAGAATTTTAAGTATCAAAGGGATTTTCACTCATCCTTCTTTGTTTACCTCTGCAATCCTCAACTTTGAGAATTTTAAGTATCAAAGGGATTTTCACTCATCCTTCTTTGTTTACCTCTGCAATCCTCAACTTCGAGAATTTAAAGGATAGAAGGGATTTCCATGCATCCTTCTTTGTGTTCCTCTCTGCTCGTCAACTTTGAGAATTTTAAGTATCAAAGGGATTTTCACTCATCCTTCTTTGTTTACCTCTGCAATCCTCAACTTCGAGAATTTAAAGGATAGAAGGGATTTCCATGCATCCTTCTTTGTGTTCCTCTCTGCTCGTCAACTTTGAGAATTTTAAGTATCAAAGGGATTTTCACTCATCTATCTTTGTTTACCTCTGCAATCCTCAACTTTGAGAATTTAAAGGATAGAAGGGATTTTCACGTATCCTTCTTTGTTTACCTCTGCAATCTTCATTTTGAAAATTTTAAGTATCAAAGGGATTTTCACTCATCCTTCTTTGTTTACCTCTGCAATCTTCAACTTCGAGAATTCAAAGGATAGAAGGGATTTCCATGCATCCTTCTTTGTGTTCTTCTCTGCTCGTCAACTTTGAGAATTTTAAGTATCAAAGGGATTTTCACTCATCCTTCTTTGTTTACCTCTGCAATCCTCAACTTCGAGAATTTTAAGTATCAAAGGGATTTTCACTCATCCTTCTTTGTTTACCTCTGCAATCTTCATTTTGAAAATTTTAAGTATCAAAGGGATTTTCACTCATCCTTCTTTGTTTACCTCTGCAATCTTCAACTTCGAAAATTCAAAGGATAGAAGGGATTTCCATGCATCCTTCTTTGTGTTCCTCTCTGCTCGTCAACTTTGAGAATTTTAAGTATCAAAGGGATTTTCACTCATCCTTCTTTGTTTACCTCTGCAATCCTCAACTTCGAGAATTTTAAGTATCAAAGGGATTTTCATGTATCCTTCTTTGTTTACCTCTGCAATCTTCATTTTGAAAATTTTAAGTATCAAAGGGATTTTCACTCATCCTTCTTTGTTTACCTCTGCAATCTTCAACTTCGAAAATTCAAAGGATAGAAGGGATTTCCATGCATCCTTCTTTGTGTTCCTCTCTGCTCGTCAACTTTGAGAATTTTAAGTATCAAAGGGATTTTCACTCATCCTTCTTTGTTTACCTCTGCAATCTTCAACTTTGAGAATTTAAAGGATAGAAGGGATTTCCATGCATCCTTCTTTGTGTTCCTCTCTGCTCGTCAACTTTGAGAATTTTAAGTATCAAAGGAATTTTCACTCATCCTTCTTTGTTTACCTCTGCAATCTTCAACTTCGAGAATTTTGAGTATCAAAGGGATTTCCATGCATCCTTCTTTGTGTTCCTCTCTGCTCGTCAACTTTGAGAATTTTAAGTATCAAAGGGATTTTCACTCATCCTTCTTTGTTTACCTCTGCAATCTTCAACTTTGAGAATTTAAAGGATAGAAGGGATTTCCATGCATCCTTCTTTGTGTTCCTCTCTGCTTGTCAACTTTGAGAATTTTAAGTATCAAAGGGATTTTCACTCATCCTTCTTTGTTCACCTCTGCAATCCTCAACTTCGAGAATTTAAAGGATAGAAGGGATTTCCATGCATCCTTCTTTGTGTTCCTCTCTGCTCGTCAACTTTGAGAATTTTAAGTATCAAAGGAATTTTCACTCATCCTTCTTTGTTTACCTCTGCAATCTTCAACTTCAAGAATTTTAAGTATCAAAGGGATTTCCATGCATCCTTCTTTGTGTTCCTCTCTGCTCGTCAACTTTGAGAATTTTAAGTATCAAAGGGATTTTCACTCATCCTTCTTTGTTTACCTCTGCAATCTTCAACTTCGAGAATTTAAAGGATAGAAGGGATTTCCATGCATCCTTCTTTGTGTTCCTCTCTGCTCGTCAACTTTGAGAATTTTAAGTATCAAAGGGATTTTCACTCATCCTTCTTTGTTTACCTCTGCAATCCTCAACTTTGAGAATTTAAAGGATAGAAAGGATTTCCATGCATCCTTCTTTGTGTTCCTCTCTGCTCGTCAACTTCGGGAATTTTAAGTATCAAAGGGATTTTCACTCATCCTTCTTTGTTTACCTCTGCAATCTTCAACTTCGAGAATTTAAAGGATAGAAGGGATTTCCATGCATCCTTCTTTGTGTTCCTCTCTGCTCGTCAACTTTGAGAATTTTAAGTATCAAAGGGATTTTCACTCATCCTTCTTTGTTTACCTCTGCAATCTTCAACTTTGAGAATTTAAAGGATAGAAGGGATTTCCATGCATCCTTCTTTGTGTTCCTCTCTGCTCGTCAACTTTGAGAATTTTAAGTATCAAAGGGATTTTCACTCATCCTTCTTTGTTTACCTCTGCCATCTTAAACTTCGAGAATTTAAAGGATAGAAGGGATTTCCATGCATCCTTCTTTGTGTTCCTCTCTGCTCCTCAACTTTGAGAATTTTAAGTATCAAAGGGATTTTCACTCATCCTTCTTTGTTTACCTCTGCAATCTTCAACTTTGAGAATTTAAAGGATAGAAGGGATTTCCATGCATCCTTCTTTGTGTTCCTCTCTGCTCGTCAACTTTGAGAATTTTAAGTATCAAAGGGATTTTCACTCATCCTTCTTTGTTTACCTCTGCAATCTTCAACTTTGAGAATTTAAAGGATAGAAGGGATTTCCATGCATCCTTCTTTGTGTTCCTCTCTGCTCGTCAACTTTGAGAATTTTAAGTATCAAAGGGATTTTCACTCATCCTTCTTTGTTTACCTCTGCAATCTTCAACTTCGAGAATTTAAAGGATAGAAGGGATTTCCATGCATCCTTCTTTGTGTTCCTCTCTGCTCGTCAACTTTGAGAATTTTAAGTATCAAAGGGATTTTCACTCATCCTTCTTTGTTTACCTCTGCAATCCTCAACTTTGAGAATTTAAAGGATCGAAGGGATTTCCATGCATCCTTATTTGTGTTCCTCTCTGCTCGTCAACTTTGAGAATTTTAAGTATCAAAGGGATTTTCACTCATCCTTCTTTGTTTACCTCTGCAATCCTCAACTTCGAGAATTTAAAGGATAGAAGGGATTTCCATGCATCCTTCTTTGTGTTCCTCTCTGCTTGTCAACTTTGAGAATTTTAAGTATCAAAGGGATTTTCACTCATCCTTCTTTGTTTACCTCTGCAATCTTCAACTTTGAGAATTTAAAGGATAGAAGGGATTTCCATGCATCCTTCTTTGTGTTCCTCTCTGCTCGTCAACTTTGAGAATTTTAAGTATCAAAGGGATTTTCACTCATCCTTCTTTGTTTACCTCTGCAATCCTTAACTTGGAGAATTTTAAGTATCAAAGGGATTTAATGCATCCTTCTTTGTTTGCCTCTGCAATTCTTAACTTTGAGAATTTTTAGTATCAAAAGGGTTTTTCATGCATCCTTTTTTGTTTACCTCTTTAATCCTAAACACTGAAAATTTCAAGTATCAAAGAGATTTCCATGCATCCTTTCTTTGTTCACCTCTGCGCTCCTCAACTTTGAGAATTTCAAGTATCAAAGAGATTTTCACGCATCTCACTTTATTTACGTAGGCAAACAGCAATTTTGAGAATTGGACTCTTCAAAGAGATTATCACACATCCCCTTTTCTCTCTGTAGGCAGTCTTCAACATTGAGATTTCGACTCATTAATAAAATTTTCATGCATCCCCCTTCGATCCCCTAAGCTGTCTTGAACTTGACTCATAAAAGAGATTTTCAAGGATCACTATTTGTTTCTCTAGGTGATTTTCAACTAGGAAAATTTTAATTATCATCAACATTTTCACGCATCCCGCTATGTTCCCCGATGCTATCCTTAAATTTGAGAATTTCGGTTATTAAAGAGATTTTCACGTATCCCGTTTTGTTTCTGTAGGCTATCTTTTAATTTGATAATTTGATTTATCATTGAGCTATTCATACACCCCCTTTGTTTCATAGGCGATCCTCAACTTCAAGAATTTGACTTACCAAAGAGGTTTTCATGCATCGCCCTTTGTTTATCTAGGAAATCGTCAACTTTGAGAATTTGAGTTATCAAAGAGACTTTCATGCATATCCCTTTGTTTCTGTAAGCAATCCTGAACTTTTGAAATTTTAGGTTATCAAAGAGATTTTCACGCCTCCCCCTTTGATCTCCAATGCTATCCTGAACTTTGAGAACCAAGTTTTCAAAGAGACTTTCATGTATCCCCCTTTGTTTCTCTAGGCAATCCTGAACTTTGAGAATTTTAGGTTATCAAAGAAGTTTTCACGCATCCCCCTTTGTTTCCATATGTGATCTTTAACTTTGAGAATTTGACTTAAAAACAATATTTTCACACATCCCCCTTTGTTTTCGTATGCAATCCTCAATTTTGAGAGTTTGACTTATCAATGGGATTATCATGCATCCCCTTTTGCTTTTTCAGGCAATCCTCGACTTTGAAAATTTGACATATCAGTAAAATTTTCATGTATCCCCCCTTTATTCCCCAATGTTATCTTCAACTTTGAAAATTCTTACGAATTCCCCTCTGTTTTTGCAAGTAATCTTCAACTTTGAAGATTTGAGTTATCAAAGATATTTTCAGTTGTCCAACATCGTTTCCTCAAGTGATTCTCAACTTTTAGAATATGACATATCAAAGAGATTTGGACTCATCCCCAATTGTTTCTGTGGGCGATCCTCAAATTTGAAAATTTGACTCATCAAAAACATTTTCACACATTCCCTTTTCTTTCTATATTCCTAACGTTGAGAATTTGACTTATAATTGAGATTTTCACGCTTCCCCCTTTGATTTTTTTGTTGACTCTAAAATTCCAGTGTAAACCAACGATCAACCAATGTGAAACTGTTATCAACAGCACCCATGTGGACTGTGAGGGTGTGTAGAGGATGTTATAAGACCTGAAAAGACTTGATGACATTTAGGTGCCAGTTATAACCAACAATCAACCTATCTGAAACTGATATCAACGGCACTATTGTCGACTGTCGGGGTGTGGAGAGGGAGTCTTGAAACCTGAAGAGACGATGAAACTCAGCATCCAGTGAGAACCAACAATCATAAATGTGAAACTGATATCAACGGCACTCTTGCAGACATGTGGGTAAGGAGAGGAAGTCTGGAAACCTGATGACACTCACCTGCGAGTGAAAACAAACGATCAACCAATATGGAACTCATATCAACGGCACTTATGTGGACTGTGAGGGTGTGGACAGGAGGTCTGGAGACATGAAACTAGATGACACTCAGCTGTAAGTGAGAACCAACGATCAACCAGGGTGAAACAGATATTAATGGGACTAATATGGACTATGAAGGTGTGAAGAGGAAGTCTGGGGACCTGTATAGACAATGACACTCAGCATCCAGTGAGCACCAACGATCCACCAATGTGAAACTGATATCAACGGCACTCATTTGGACTGAGGGAGTGGAGAGGAAGTCTGGACACCTGAAAAGATGATGACACTCCACAACTTCACATTCCATATGAGGACCTTTGATATCAGTCTGACATCAGTAATTCGTTGGTTCTCACCGGCAGCTGAATGTTGAGTCTCTTCAGGTTCCCAGACTTCCTGTGCAAACCCTCACAGCCCATATCAGTGCCATTGATATCAGTTACACATTGGTTGATCGTTGGTTCTCACTAGCTGCTGAATGTCATTAAGTCTATTCAGGTCTCCAGAGGTCCTCTCTCCAGCCAGATAATCCATATAAGTGGTGTTGAAATCAGTTTTATATTGGTTAATCGTTGATTTTCACTGGCAGCTGAGTGTCATCGTCTCTTTAGGTCTCCAGACTTCTTCTCAATACCCTCACACTCCACATGTGCTGTCGATATCAGTTCCACAATTTTTGATCGTTGGTTCTCACTGGCAGCTTAGTGTCATCGTCTCTTCAGGTCTCCAGATCTGGAGATCTATAAAAACTTGATGACATGCAGCTTCCAGTGAGAACCAACGATCAACAAAAGTACACCTGATATAAAATGCACTGATGTGGACTGTGAGGGTGTGGAGAGGAAGCTTTGAGACCTGAAGAGACTTGATGAAACTCAGCATCCAGTGGAAACCAACGATCAAACATTTTGGAAACGATATGAAAGGCACCGATATTTACTGCAAGGGTGTATAGAGGAAGCTTTGAGACCTGAAGAGATTTTATGACTCTCAGCTTCAAGTTGGAACCAAAGATCGACTAATTTGGAACTGATATCAAAGGCGTTGATGTGGACTGTGAAGTGTTGAGAGGAAGCTCTGAGACCTGAAGAAACTTGATGAGATTGCAGTGAGAACCAATGATCAACCAATGAAGACCTGGTATGAAAATCAATGATGTTGACTTCAAAGTTGTGGAGAGGAAGCCTGGAGAACTGATGACTAGATGACACTTAGCTACCAGTGAGAATTTACGATCAACTAATTTGGAACTGATGTCAACGATCTCAATGTGGACTGAGGGTGCGGAGAGGAACTCTTGAGTCATGTAGAGACTTGATTACACTCAGCTTCTAGCGTGATCAACCAATGTGGAATCTATATCAAAGGCATGGATGTAGAGTCCAAAGGTGTTGAGAGGAAGCCTGGAGACCTGAAGAGACTTGATGACACTCAGCTTCCACTGAGAACTAACAAACAACCGATGTTGGTGTGATATCAACGGCACTCACGTGGACCATAAGAACGTAGAGAGGGAGTCTGGAGACCTGAAAAGACTTGATGAAACTCAACGATCAACAAGTATATAACTGTTTTACACGATCAAACAATATGGAACTGATATCAAAGGCATTGATGTGGAGTGCAAGGGTGTGGAAAGGAAGCTTGAAGACCTGAAAAAAACTTGATAACACTCAGCCCTCAATAAAAATCAATGATCAACCAATGTAGAACTGATATCAAACGCACATGATGACTGCAAAAATGGGTAGAGGAAGCCTGGACAACTGAAAAAACATTATAACACAAACAATGGCACTGATGTGAACTGTGAGTGTGTGGATAGGAAGCCTGGAAACCTGAACAGTGGTGATGTCGCTCAGTTCCCAGTGAGAACCAACGATCGAACAATGTTGAAGTGATATCAAAGGCACTGATCCAGATTATGACAGTGTCGAAAGGAAGCCTTGAGACCTTAAGAGATTTTATCAAGCTTCCAGTGAGCACCACCGATCAACCAATGAAGAACTGATATCAACAGCACTAATGTTGACCAAAAGCACTTTGGGAAGGAATCTGAAGACCTGGGAAAATGTAATGAAACTTAGTTTTCAGTTAGAACAAATGATCAATCGGTATATAATTGATTTACATGTTCAAACAATGTTGAACTGATATCAAAGGCACTGATGTGCAGTGCAATGATGTTGAGAGGAAGCATGAAGACCTGAGAAGACTTGATGACACTTACTTTGCAGTGAAAATTGATGATCAACCAATGTTGAACTGATATCAAAGGCACTGATGTTAACGGGGAGATTGTGGAGAAGAATCCTTGACACCCAAAGAGACTCGATGACATTCAGCTTCCAGTGAGAACCAACGATCAACCAATGTTGAACTGATATCAAAAGCAATGATGTTGACTTCAAAAGTGGAAGAGGAAGCCTGGAGAACTGAAGAGACATTATAACACTCAGATTCCAGAGAACCAACAATCAACCAATGTGGAATTGATATCATCGGCACATATGTAGACTGGGCGTGAGGAGAAGAAACTTGGAAACCTGAACAGACTAGATGACGCTCAGCTTCCAGTGAGAACCAACGATAAACTAATGTGAAACTGATATCAACGGCACTCATGTGGACTGTGAAAGTGTGAAGAGGAAGTCTGGAAACTTGATGATGCTTAGCTTCAAGTGAAAACCAACAATCAACTAATTTGAAATTGATATCAAAGGCACTGATATAGACTGCAAAGGTTTGGAAAAGGAGCCAGGAAACCTGAAGAGACGATTACACTCAGCATCCATTGATAACCAACGATCAAACAATGCGGAACTGATATCAACGGCACTCATGACGAATGTGAAGGTGTGGGGAGGAAGTCTGGAGAACAGAAGAGACTTGATGACACAACATCCAGGGAGATCCAACGATCAGCAAATGAGAAACTTGTCCAATCCTGGAGACATGAAGAGACCTGATGACACTCAGCTTCATGTGGGAACGAACAATCAACGAATATGTAAATGCCATCAAGAAAAAACTGATGTGGACCGTGAGGTTGTGGACAGGGAGCCTGGAGAAATGAAAAAAATTTGATGTCATTCAGATTCCAGTGAGAAAACTATCAACCGATGCAGAACTAATAAAACGGCACTGATACGGACTGAATGGGTGTGGAGTGGAAGCCTGGAGACCTGGAAAGACGATGACACAGGTTCCAGTGAGAATCAACGATCTACCAATGTTGAACGTATATCAAAGACACTTGTGTACTGTGACGGTTATGAGAGGAAGTCTGGAGACATAAAGAGACTTGATGACAGTCAGATTCCAGTGAGAAACAACGATCAACCAATGTGGAACTGATATCAACGGTTCAGATATGGACTGCATGGGTGTGGAGAGGAAGCCTGGAGACCTGAAGAGACTTGATGACACAGTTTCCAGTGGGAACCAACGATCAAACAATGTGGTATTGATATCAACGGCACTGATGTGGACTGAGAGTGTACAGACAAAGTCTTGACACCTGAAGAGACTTGATGATACTAATGTTAAAATGATAAAACCAACAATCAACCAATATGGAATTGAAATAAACGTCACTGATGTCAACTGTGGGGGTGTGGAGAAAAAGCCTGAAAACCTGAATAGACTTGATAACACACCTTTCAGTGAAAAGCAACGATCAAACCATTTGGAACATATCAACGTCACTGATGTGGACAAAAAGGGTATGAAGTGGAAGCCTGGACACCTGAATAGACTTGATGACCCTGACCTTCCAGTGAGAACCAACAATCAATCAATTTGGATCTGATATCAGCGGCACTGATTAGAACAGCAAGGTTGTGAAGAGAAAGCCTGGAGATCTGAAGAGACTTGATGACACTTAGTATCCATTAAGAACCAACAATCTACCAATGTGGAATTGAAATCAATGGCACTGATGTACACGGTGAGGGTTTTGAGAGGAAGCCTGGAGACCTGACGAGGTTCGATGGCTCAGCTTTCACTAGGAACCAACAATCAACCAATGTAGAACTGATATCAACAGCACTGATGTGGACAGTGAAGGTGTGGAGAGGAAAACAGGAGACCTTAATAGCCAATGACACTCAACTTCCAGTGAAAACCAAGGATCAACCAATATGGAAGTGACATCATGTGCATTGATGTGGAATGTGATGGTGTGGAGACGAAACCTCAAGAAGTTTGATGAAACTCAGCTTCCAGTGGAAACCAACGATCAAACAATGTGGAATTTATATCAGAGGCACTGAAGTGGACTGTGGGGGTTTGGAGAGGAAGTCTCGAGACTTGAGGAGGCTTGATGACACTCAGCTCCTAGTGAGAACCCAGGATCAACAAAGCCTGGAGACTTGAACAGGCTTGATAACACTCAGCTTCCAGTGAAAACCAACGATCAACCGATGTGGAACTGATATCAAAGGCACTGATGTGGACTGCAAGGGTGTGGAGAGGAAGCCTGGAGACCTGAAGAGACTTGATGACACTGAGATTTCAGTTAGAACCAACGATCAATTAATGTGGAACAAATATAAAAGGCACAGATGTGGAATGGAAAGGTGTTGAAAGGGAGCCTGGAACCCCAAAAAGACGATGACACTCATCTTCCATTGAGAATAAATGATCAATCTATGCGGAACCTACATAAACAGCACTGATGTGGAATTTGAAGGTGTGGAAAGGAAGCTTGGACACCTGAAGTGGCTTGATGACACAGTTTCTAGTGAGAACCAACGATCAACCAATGTTGAATTAATATCAACGGCACTGATATGGACTGTGAAGAGGAAGCTTGGAGACTTGAAAGGGGTTAGTGACACTCAGCTTCCATTGAGAACCAATGATCAATCAATGTGGAACCTACATCAACGACACTGATGTGGACTGTGAGGGTGTGGAGAGGAACTCAGGACACCTGAAGAGAATAGATGACACTAAGTTTCCAGTGATAACTTACGATCAACCAATGTGGAACTGATATCAATGGCACTGATATGGAGTGCAAAGGTGTGGATAAGAATTCTGGAGACCTGAAGAGGCTCGATGACACTCAGCTTACAGTGAAAATCAACTAATAACCAATGATGAACTGAAATCAGAGGCTCTAAGGGGGACAGCAAAGGTGTGGAGAGGACGCTGTCGGACCTGAAAAGACATGATTACACATCATCCAGTGATAATCAACCATTAATCAATGTGGATCTGATATTAACAGCACTGTTATGGACGGTGAGGGTGTTGAAAGGAAGCTTGGACGACAGAAAAACTTGAAGTCACTCAGTTCCCAGTGAAAAACAACGATCAACCATTGTGGAACTTATATCAAATGCACTGATGTGGACTGTGAAGGTATGGAAATGAAGACAGGAAACCTGAAAACACTTGAGGACACTCACATTTTAGTGAAAGTCAATGATCAACCAATTTCGAACAAAATCAAAAGCACTGATGTTGAATTCAAGGATTTGAAGAGGAATCCTGGAGACCTGAAGAGACTTGATGATACTAAGCTTCCAATGAGAACCAACGATCAACTAAAGTGGAACAGGTATGAAAAGCACTGATGTGGGATGCAAGGGTGTTGATAGGTAGCATGGAGACCTGAAGAGACGATGATGCTCAGCTTCCAGAACCAACAATAAACCAATGTGGAATTGAAATCAGCGGCACTGATTTGGATTGTAACAGTATGGAGAGGAAGCATGGAGACTTGATGACACTCAGCTTCCAGTGAATACCAATGATCAACCAATGTGGAACTGATATCGAAGGCACCGATGTGGACTGCAAGGGTGTGGGGAGGATGCTTCGAGATCTGAGAAGACGATGACATTCAACTGACAGTGAGAACCAACAATCAACTAATATAGAACAGATATCAAAGGGACTGATGTGGACGATAAGGCTGTGGAGAGGAAGTCTCGACACCTGAAGACATTTTCGGATACTCAGTGTGAAGGAATGATCAACCAATGTGAAATTGATATCAAAGGCATTGATGTGGATAGTGAAGTTCTTAAAAAGAAGCCTGGAGACCTGGAAAGACTTGATTACACTCAGCTTCCAGTGATAACGAAAGATCAAGAAATGTGGAACTGATATCAAAGGCACTGATGTGGCCAGAAACGGTGAGGAGAGGAAGCCTTGTGACCTGGAAAAACTTGATTACACTCAGCTTCCAGTCAGAACCAACGATCTACCAATGTAGATCTGATATCAACTGATGTGGAATAGGAATCAAAAACACAAATGTAGAATGCAAAGGTGTTGAGAGTAAGCCTGTAGACCTGAAAAGACTTGATGACACTCAGTTCCAAGTGAGAACCAATGATTAACCAATGTGGAACTGATATCAACGGTACTAATGTGGACAGTGAGGGTGAGGAGAGGAAGCTTGGAGACCTGCATATATGATGACACTCTGGATGTAGTGAGAACCAACGATCAACCAATGTGGAACCAATATCAAAGCACTGATGGTGGATGCAAATATGTGGAGTGAGAGCCTGCAGAACTGAGGATAGTTGATGACACTCAGCTTCTAGTGAGAACCAACAGGCAACCAATGAGGAAATTCTATCAAGGGCACTGATGTTGACTGTAATCTTGTGAAGAGGGAGCCCGCAGACCTGAAAAGGCTTAATTACACGGCTTCAAGTGAGAACAAACGATCAACCAATGTGGAACTGTTATCAATGGTATCAATGTGGACTGCCAGGGTGTCGGGAAGAAGCCCGGAGACACTCACCTTCCAAGTAGAACCAACAATCAACCAATATGGAACTGATATCAGCAGCACTGACGTGGACTGCTAGGTGTGGAAAGGAACTGTGGAGAACTGAGGAGACGATGACACTCAGCTTTGAGTGTGAACCAGCGATCAACCAATGTAGAATTGATATCAACGGCACTGATGTAGACTGCCAAGGTGTGGAGAGGGAATCTGGAGACCTGAAGAGATTCGATGACACTCAGCTTCCACAGGGTACCAACGATCAACCAATGTGGAACTAATATCAAAGGCTCTGATGTGGACTGCAAGGGTGCTGAGAGGAAGCCTGGAGACCAAAAAAAACTTGATGACCTATGCTTCCAGCTAGAACCAACGACTGACCGATGTGGAACAGATATCAAAGACACTCTAGTGGACTGGAAGGTTGTGGGATGGAAGCCTACAGACCTGATGAAACTTGATGACACTCAGCTTCCAGTGAGAACTAACGATTAACTAACGTGGAACCGATATCAACGTCACCGATGTGGACTGTGAGGATGTGGACAGGGAGCTTGGAAACCCAAAGAGACTTGATGACACTCAGCTTCCAAATATGGAGGTGATATCGAAGGCACTGATATGGACTGCAAAGGTGTGGAGATGGAGCCTGCAGACCTATAAAAAAATTGATGACACTAAGTTCCCAGTGATAACCAACGATCAACCAGTGTAGAACTGATATCAACAGCACTGATGTGGACTGTGAGGGTGTGGAGAGGAAGACTGGAGACCTGAAGAAACTTGGTGACATTTAGCTTTCAGTGAGATTCAACGATCCACCAATGTGAAATTGATATCAACAGCTCTGATCTCGACTGTGAGGGATAAGAAATGAACTCTGGAGACCTGAAGATACTTAATGACACAGCTTCCAGTGAAAACCAACGAACAACCAATTTGGAACTGATATTAACGGCGCTGATGTGGAACTAGAGGTTGTGTAGAGGAAGTTTGGAGACCTGAAGATATTGGATGACACTCAACTTCCAGTGAGAACCAACGATCAACCAGTGGAACTGATAACAATGGCACTGATGTTGAAGCTGAGGGTGTGGAGCGAAGGTTTAGTGACCTGAAGAGACTTGATAACACAGCTTGCACAGAAAACCAACGATCACTAAATATGGAATTGATATTAAAAGTAACGATGCAGAATGTGAGGGTATTGGGAAGTAGTTTGGAGACCTGAAAAGACTTGATAACACAGCATCCGGTGAGAACCAACGATTACCCGACGTGGAAATGATATTAACAGCACATGTGGACTTCGAGCGTATGGACAGGAGGTTTCTGAGTCCTAAAGAGACTTGACACTCAGCATCCAGTGAGAACAAACGATCAACCGATGTGGAACTGATATCAACGTCATTGATGCGGACTCTGAGGGTGTTGAGAGGAAGTCTAGAGACCTGATGAGACTCGATGACACTCAGCTTCCAGTGGGAACTAGCAATCAGCCAATGTGGAACTGATATCAACGGCACTAATTTGGATTGTGAAAGTGTGGAGAGGAAGCCTCGAGACCTGAAGAGACTTGATGACAGTTTCCAGCGAGAATCAACGATCAACCAATGTGTAATTGATAACAACAGCACTGATGTAGACTGTGATGGTGTGGAGTGGGAATCTGGAGACCTGGAGAGAATTGATGACAATCAGCCTCCAGTTAGAACCAACGATCAACCAATATCGAACTGATATGGACGGAAATGATGTGGACTGTGAGGGTGTGGAGAGGAAGTCAGTAGACATGATGAGATTTGATAACATTCTGCTTCCAGTGAGAACCAGCGATCAACCGATGTAGAACTGACATCAAAGGCACTGATGTGGACTTGAGGGTGTGAAGAGGAAGCCTGGAGTTCTGCAGAGACTTGATGACATTCAGTTTCCAGTGAGAACCAACGATCAACTAACGTGGAACTGATATCAACGGTAATGTTGTGGACTGTGATGGTGTGGGGAGGATGCCTGTAGATCAGAAGAGACTTGATAACACTCTGTTTCCAGTGAAAAAAAAATGATCAACCAATGTGGAACTGATAACAACGGCACTGATGTGGACTTTGCGGTTGTGGAGTGGAAGTTTGGAGGCCTGAAGAGATTCGATGTCACTAAACTGCCAATGATTAACTAATGTGAAACTGAAAACAAATGTCTCTCAGAGACTAGAGATTTGATGATACACAGCTCCCTTTGAGAATCCATGATTAACTAATGTGAAACTGAAATCAAATGAAATGCTCTTGCCTGTAAGAGACTTGAGAAGGAGGCTGCTGACCTTAAGAGTTTTGCTGTCACTCAGTTTACTGGTTGAACCAACTATCAACCGATGTGAAACGGAAAAAAACCATCACTGATGTAGACCGTGAGAGTTTGTTGAAGAAGGCTTGAGACTGGAGGAGACTGCTTTTAGTTTTAATCAACAATCAACCGATGAGAAACTGAAAAAGTCAGCACTACTGCTAACTGTGGGAGTGTACAGAGGAACGCTTTAGACCGGAGGAGATTTGCTGTCATTCAACTTTCAGCGAAATCCAAGTCTGAACTGATGAAACGAAACAATACCTCTGCTGTTGGACCATAAGAATGAGAATTAGAAGGTCGGAGACCTGAGCACACCTGCTGTCACTCATTTCTCAGCTATGACCCACGATCAACTTATGTGAGACTAAAAACAACAGCACTGATGTGGACTGTGAAAGTGTTGAGAGGGATGCTGGTGACCGGAGGAGACTTGTTATCCTCCAGCTTGGAGTGAAAACCAATGATCAACCGATGTGAAACTGAATACAAAGCACTACTGTGGACTGTGGAAGTTTGGAGAAGAAGGATGGAGACCTGAACAGACTTGCTGTCACTCAGCTTTCAGCAGTGATCAATTATCAACTGATGATAAACTAAAAACAGCAGCACTGCTATGGACTGTGGAGGTGTGGAGAAGAAGTCTTCTGACCTGAGGAGATTTGCTGTCACTCAGCTTTCACCGAGACCCAACGATCAACATATGTTTAAGTGCAATCAACGACACCGCTGTGGACTCTGAGAGTGTGTAGATGAGGTCTGAAGACCTGCACAGACTTGCTGTCAGTCAGCTTTCAGCGTGAACCAACAATCAACCGATGTGAAACTGACAGCAACAGAACTGCTCTGGACTGTTAGGGTGTCGAGAGGTTGATTGGAGACCTGAGGAGACTTGCTGTCTCCTAGCTTTCAGCAAGAACCATCGATCAACCGATGTCAAACTGAAAACTACAGCACTGCTGTGGACTGTAAAAATGTTGAGAAGAATTTGGGAGACCTGCCCAGACCTGTTGTCACTCATCTTCCAACGACCAACCAATGTGAAACTGAAAACAACAGCTTTGTTGTGGATTGTGAGAGTGTAGAAAGGAAGGATTGGGACCTGACGTGACTTGTTGTCACACTAGAACCAACGATTAACCCATGTGAAACTGAAAATAACAGCACCACTGTGGACTGTGAGTGTGGAGAAGAAAGCTGGAGACTCGAGGAAACTTGCTGTCACTAGGTCTCCAGCTGTGAACGGGATGCAACTGGTATGAATAATAATAATAATAATAATAATAATAATAATAATAATAATAATAATAATAATAATAATAATAATAATAATAATAATAATAAGAAGAAGAAGAAGAAGAAGAAGAAGAAGATGGTTGCAGGGGGCACATCAGCATAGAAGATTGTGTCCAGAGAACTAAAGTAGTCCCAAAAAGATATGTGCAAACAAATAGTGAAGAAATCATAAAGAGCGCGAGAGATAGTGCAACAAGCAATAAAGTAGAAAACAATGGAACAGTACAGCAAACAAGAAAAGAAAGATGGGAAGGGAAAAATTGTACAGCGAGTTTAAACGACAGATACAAGATGTAGCAGACGAGAAATCATGGACGTGGTTACGAAAGGGGAACCTCAAGAGAGAAACAGAATCGCTCATCATGGCAGCCCAAAACAAAAGCATAAGGAAAAACTACATAAAAACAAAAAATCGACAGAACACAGACATACAGCAAATGCCGCATGTGCGGTGAAAGAGATGAGACAGTAAACCACATAACTAGTGAATGTAGTCAACTCGCCCAGAAGGAGTATAAGCATAGACACGATAGAGTAGCAACGATGATACATTGGGAACTAAGCAAACAAATGGGATTCGACCATGTGGAAAAGTGGTATCAGCACAAGCCAGAGGCAGTTTTCGAGAATGACAAACCCAAACTACTGTGGGACTTTGACATCCAAACTGACCACCTCATCCAGGCTAGAAGACCGGACTTAGTAATAGTAGACAAAAAAAAAGAAGGCCTGCCAAATAGTAGACGTTGCTGTGTATGCACACCATAGAGTAAAAAAGAAGTAGGGTGAAAAAAAGGGAAAAATACCAGGACCTAGCAAGGGAGTTAAGGAAAATATGGAACTTGAAAACCAGGGTAGTACTAAGTGGGCGCACTAGGAACTGTCCCCAAAACGCTGAGGGTGAGACTGGGGGAGATCGGGATTAGGGGAAGGATAGAGACCGTATAGACCACAGCACTACTGGGAACTGTACGGATACTGAGGAAGGTACTAGAGATATAAGTACTGCAACGAATCGTAGCTCTGTCATGATCTGCGAAAGAGAGAGGAGACGTTAGCTGAAGACCTGAGGAGACTTACTGTCACTCAGCCTTCAGCGATAACTACTGGGCAACCGGTGTGAAACTGTAAATCGCAAAATTACTGCGACCTATGAGTACTAGGAGAGGAGGGCTGGAGACTTGAGGAGACTTGCTGTCACTCAAACTCCAGCGGTTACCACCAGGCAACTGGTGTGAGATTCCAAATAATAATAATAATAATAATATTAATAATAATAATAATAATAATAATAATAATAATCTACTATACGGAGAGATGGTACTAGCACAAACCAGAGTTAGGCCTTGAGAATGGAAACCACAAATTACTCTTCAACTTTGACATCCAAACCGACCAGATCATCCAGGCCAGAAGACTTGACTTGTTAATTGTTGACACGAAAAGGGAAACTTTCCAAATAATAAACGTGGTTGTATCTCCAGACCTCCAAGAAAAATGAAAAAAAAACAAACAAGGTCCCGCAAGAGAAGTGAAGAACATGAAAGTCACGATAGTGCCGGTCATAGTTGGCGCACTGGGAACTGTCCCCAAGACACTGAAGGGGACACTGGAGGAGCTCAGGATAAAAGGAGGGATTGGAACTGTAGAGACCGCAGAACTGTTAGGAACCGCACAGATACTGAGGAAAGTGCTAGAAATATAATGACTGCAATACTAAATGTTAGCAGTTGCCTTACAAAGGAAGTGAAATGAAAGCGGTAATGTGAACCACAGCACTTGCCTGATAGGCAAAGGACGGAGGCTTTGTTGGTTGGAGACCTGAGGAGACTTATTGTCACTCAGGCTACAGCAATGACCACTGGGTAACTGGTGTGAAACTGTAAACTGCAGTATTACTGCAACATATGAGTACTAGGAGAGGAGGGCTGGAGACTTGGGGAGACTTGCTGTCACTCAAACTCCAGCGGTTACCACCAGGCAACTGGTGTGAGATAGCAAATAATAATAATCATAATAATAATGACAACAACAACAACAATAATGATAATAACAACAACAACAACAACAGCAACAATAATAATAGTGATAATAACAATAATAATAATGATATTATTAATAATAATAATAGTAGTAGTAGAAGTAGTAGTAGTATTTTAATCAATAGAAAGACAGATTTTCCACCACTAGATCATGATAACTGCTGTAATAATCCTTAATAATACCACATTTACAGCATATGATAAGGAGATTCTTTATTTCTAGAGCTGCATTTGAAAGCCAATAACTAAACACGCGAACTGCCGCACTAAAAATATTCGCAGAAATGTTTTTTAATATGAAAACATTCAAGATCTAGTCATTTGTTACAGAAATCCGAGGATACGTCTATTCATACGATTTTGTCGTTTTCAATGATTTGCGTGTCTGGAGACGAATCCTAGATTAATGAGTGATCTAACACATTCGTTGCTTAATGATTATGGCGTAGATGAATGTCTCCCATATTCATTATTCTAAAAGTCACGTTATCTCCCAAGTACAGGGCTGATAGGGAATCCGAAGTCGTGAATATTGGTTAAAACGGAAATACTATTAGAGGATATTGATTGAACAGACTGTGATAAATCTAACTTTGGTTTAGAGATGTAAGATTATGAATTGATTGAGATAGATAGATGAATAGATTGATAGATGGATAGATGACCAATGTCTTTTGGCAGCATGGCGTGTTGGTGATTTAAAAAGAAATGAAATAAAGGGTGATTCAGGAATAAGTTACTTTTCTTGCCTTTCTTTGTTAGGTATTCTTCACTGGAAAAAAGTCTGAATTAAAATAAAGCGGATGTAAGCTAATCACCAATTTACCATAAGCTCAAATTGCAAACGGAACCCTTTCTCAAACTAAAAACTCAGTGGGGAGCGGACTTTCATAAAATAGAAAAAAATATCCCACACATAGGAGTAAATGTTGAAAGTTTCAGTCCTCTTGCTCAATTAGTGCGACCTGGACACAAAATACATACATACCCAGCCGGACCAACTGGAAAACTGGATAAACCTTATTTTTTCGGACACGGTTTTCGCTTGATGGTTTTTAATAAATAGATAGATAGATTGATAGATAGATTGATAGATATATTGATGGATAGAAGAGCCTGGTTCCAGCAATGTCTTTAATCCTCCTTAGATTCTGACTTGAGATGGATTTTGTAAACTTTTTTTTGTATATATAATCATATTAAGTCGCAAAAATTATTACATTTTGATCATTGGGGGCGAGATCACGTACTGGAAAGATGCCAGATTAAAATGTGGATGTACAATCGTTGCTATCCACGCTAATCAGCGTCAGAAAACGTTTGTATAATTTTCGCTTAAAAGTATTATTTTACAATTTCTTTCACTATTTTCATAAATAGAGAAATTTGATAAAGCAGTTTTATAAAGCAGTATGTTGCATTTCATCTGAAAAACTTAATCAAAAACACTCAGTAGCAATTATTTCTCACAGTGGAATATTTCCAAGTTTATTATTTCGATTTTTACTTCTTTCCATCGAAACCAGAAGATCACTGAGATAAAATTATAAATTCATTGTAAGATTTAAATCTAAAATAGAGTAAAAAAAAACAAAAGTTGATGCTGCCTGTGTACAGTTATAGTAAGGGGACTGGTTGCCACGCCTCCAATGGATGGATCCGTAGATATGTCAGTTTGGCTCAGACAGTTCATTGAATATTATGTACGTGTTTATTTGAATGAAAATCAGCTTGTGTATTTCTAACGTGAATTTCTGGAGATGTGGGAGACTCGTACTGTGGCACTGTCGTCATGGCAATGTCTAATAGTAGGTTGATCGCGATTTCGAATCTCGGTACGGGAATTTTAATTTTGCATATCGGTCAGGTTTAACGTGACAGCTCAGATAAGTAAGTAAAGAGTTCACTCCCCTGAATTCGATAAAAACTTGGACCAGAGTTGGACGATAAGAATAGACTGGGAATCGATAAGAACCTGAGAGCGTGAAATAAATAAATAAATGAATAAATAAAACAATATGGCTGATACAAAATCGAAATAAAGAGTTTTGAAGACTTTTTATCTACAGTGAATTGAGTCCCGATTCTTACTGAGATATCTGTGTTACACTTTGTGCTAATACCTCGGGAGAGGCATGAATCTATTCCTTCTATTAGCCATGGGCAAAAACAGAGTCGGCTAGTCTTGTTAAGCTTGATTTCGCCCCAGTTATAGATTAATAGTAGGGCAGATAGGGCTCTCTAGCCCTTGTTGGTGCCCAGTCTACGAAACAGACAACTGCAATTCAAAACCAACAGCTGGGCTGCTAAAGCACAGTGGTTTGATTTCTTCCAGTAGATCAGGTCAGGGTTTATTTCTCGCTTGCTGGTACCATGTAAACTAGTGCAACCTATCGATTTACTTGGAGAAAAGATGGATTCCAGCAAGAAATATTACGAATGGAATGTGCTTAGCATACCGTCCCGACGATCAACTAGGTTATGAGTTGTGCAGGACTGGACGGAAACTGGGTTAAGGAAAACTATTGTTTTGCCTATAAATGAACAAGTACTTGTCTCACAATGAGTCCAGCTTCCGTGGTTTCAATAGCAGATAGAAATGGGGGAAAAGAAAGAAGACCCAGTTGTCTTTCTTTGATTTGGTTCGTTCTCATACTTTTTACAAATATTTTGATATCAAATATTCTGCAAGTATCACATTCAACGAAAGCGTGAATGGCCACTTTCGGCTTTTTGAGGGCCAGTTTAGCTCGTTTGAATACGAAAATGCAGACAACAGTTTTCCTAATGTGATTTAGTGGCGGTTGAATAGAAATGATTACGAAAATTTTCTCCTAATGGCGTATTGCAAGGAATTATGTCAAAATAAACAACTGAAGTCCTATTTTTTGTAATAAAAATAACCAAAAATGGATAAAAAGAGTAAAAAAATAGCTATTTACAATTTTGATAAAAAATAATACGGTGAGATTATTCTCATATTTCAATATTTTACATAAATGAAAATCAATTGACATAAAGGAAATCTACTTGCTCTTCTTCCTCTTCATCATCCCGCTACTTTTACTACCACAGGAATCAACACAATCTCAGCCATATCTCAACAAATAAAGCCTGTTTTAGCCATTCAAAATAGCTGATACAAAAATAGTCGTTAAAGGGATCAAAGAAAATCCTTCAATCCAGAATTGCCTTCATAGCAATAGTGTTATTCTTAAGTGATGTTTTGATTTGATTGCTATCAATCTCAGCTATCATACCCAATTGTGTAAGTAATTATATACCGTACGGTAGACCCTGTATATGTCAGAGTATTGCAACATATCTACAGGCCAGTTACTTCATCAGGCGACGAATACTTTCAGCCGTTTGTGTTTGGAAAAGGACGATGCGATGTGACTCCAGCTCACCCATACTAGACGACCGTCGAGATGATCTTCTGAATCCTAAACCCAAAGGAATAGACGGTGGATACTTAAGCAACCTTTGATTTGCTGATGATGTTTTTTTTTTTGCTGAGAACCCTCATGATCGCCAAATAGTGCTAGAGGAATTCAATGAAAAAAGCCAGAGACTTGGTCTCGAAATGAATTTCAGTAAAACCGATGTCAAGAACAACAAACGCAACAGTCACCATCGAAAACGCAGTGCTAAAGGGAGTAGACAAATTCATCTACCTAGAAAGACCAATCTCTAAGGAATCGACAAATGACGATGGAATCAAACTGTCTCATTAATCGTGAAAGGGAGGGTATCCTTTTGATTATGTAGCTGAAACATGAAAATCAACTCTCAATCTCAGAATCATGCAACCTGCACAGGAGAGAATCATGCACAAAATCACATGGAACGATCACCAGAGAACACAATGTATTAGAGTAAAAACAAGGGTTGCAAATATTAAAGCATCCATTCTGGAAACTCAAATGGCAATGGGCTGATCATGTTGCAAGAATGTCAGTCAACTGCTGGGTATCACATTTCACTACGTGAATTCGCAGAAACTATATGAAAAACTGACCAACAGGAAATAAGACAATGTGACGTACGACACGTTAAGAAAGTATCAGTTCCACGATGCCCATTGTAGAGAGATCTGGCACATGTCGGGGAAAGTGTATATTTAGTGACGGACGTTAAAAAACGGCTGCTGCTGCTGCTGATTAATTTGATAACCAATCGGTATCCACAACATTTCTCAGCTGAACGAAAGCTTTTTCTTTCGAAAATCATCGGGTTTACTGAGTATGATCATTTGTTTAATCTACAATAAACACTTTGCAGGGTTATTGAACTTTGTTTCACTAAATCTAATTGATAATTTGTATCAACGTTCCTAGCAAGCACTCAAAATGGACTTCTGATGTATTTGTCCTCATCAAATTCCCATTTATTCAAAATACGACGGAGTACGAAAGGTCAATGGATAAATTGTTGGAATACGGCAGCAATAGCCAGACTTTCCGTCATGTCAGTTGTCAATGAAAACTTACCAGGGATAAATGCTACGACATTTTAAAATTCATAATGTTGCTAATTCAGCTCTTGAAATTTTTGCTGGTACAAAATTATTTTCAAGTTGAAGAGTTACATAAGCAAAATAATAGGAGTGATACAAAGTTGCAAATCTTTATCGGCCTTTGTAATTTCTGTTTGAAAAATTTATTGACATAATAGTCACAACTTGTTCTATAATGACGTATTATCTATGATAATTTTAAGTCTTTTGATTATTTCTGCTGCTTTAAAACTATCTCGTCAATGTGTAAACTAACAAGATAGCGTTGAGTGAAGCCAGGATAATGAAGGATTTTACCCCCATGATAGAATTTGAATGCTCTCTGCTGGTTGGATCTCCGAACCTAAAGGACAGAACATTGTCCATGTTTGAAAGGCTCCAAGGTTACGATTTCAAATCTTGTTTGAGACTAAATCTCTATTTCCGATCCAAGCTGCTAATTTGACAGTCGTAAAAATGTAAAATGGCATCGCAATTTAGAGTGAGAATAAAGATGTTCGGCTAACGAAATCCATTCCTTTTTTAATATAAATCCCTTGACAGATTCTTCGCTTTCGAGGGAGCATCTAAAGATTCTATCAAGTTCAACATTTCCCAACAATTCCATTCTGACAGCTGCCATATCAGCATAGATAAGAAATTGTCAGAATTGACGTATCTTAGATAGCTACATATCCAGAATACCGTGCCTCTTATTTTAAGGAAGACCGAAAAATTCCATGATTGATTGAAGTTCCTTACAGCGTTTGCAAACATCCATATCTGACTCATCAAAAGTGGATACAGTGGGTGCAAAGAACCGATTGAGCTCTCATGCTACTTTAATTGACATTAGCTGTGACTAGACGATCAGACAACCCCCTTCGACACGTCGAGGGCCACTGTGGCAGTGCGCAGCCGAACACTTCCCGCTGCTCACACAAACAGAATTACAATGGTCGTTCCCATTGGGTCGTCGGTCTCAAAAGACCCAGCCATAACACTTTCTTTGACTGGGGTGCAGGGGTCATATGCTGCAAGGGCGACTACCCAAACATTACTCTAAGAATCTGACCCTCCCTGCTTGGTCATCGGTCCATAAGGCCTGCCGCATGACTTGCTTTCGTTGGGGCTGATGTGTTCCAACAGCAACTACCGAAACACAACCACAAAACCAGAAAATCATCACCAACGAAAAAACATTTTACATGTGCACCTACTTAACAACATCTAGATGGCACTTGAAAATTAAATGCAAAACATTGAATGGAACATTATCAGTATTAACGAAACGAAAAGACCCGGAGAAGATCTAATCGAACTAAAGTGTAAACATCAACAACGAGAAAGAGAATGGACAAAAGCAGAGTAAGCTTTCTTAACAATAAATAACTCAAATACAGTGTGATAAGCTTTAAAGCTGATCTCCAAATAAAATCAAGTAAAACCAAAATGTATTACATTGCATGTGTTACAAACACAACAGTCACAATCAAAAAGTTAGTTCCGTAGAGAGTAAACCATTATATCTAATAAATCTTCATGAAATCCTCAAAAAAAGAGAGAATTAGTCTGGGTTTGTTAGCTTCCTGTAGAGCCAGCACAACTTTAAAGGATACAAAAATCGTATTGGTCCTCAAAAGAAAGGTGTATATCCGATGCATCCCCCCGATTGTCAGCTATCGATATGAAATATTGAACCTAACCAAGAAACTGACAGTAATTTACCTCAGAGTAAGTAACCAAGAAATATTACCGAATATAAGGGGTTTCATCATCATCATCATCATCATCATCATCATCATCATCAGTCTTTTAACGTCCCTTGCTAGACATAGACCTTCCCCAGGATTCGCCACACTTCTCTACCGTGGGAGTTGCAGAGCAAGTACTTTCTGAAATTGTCTACCTCGTCTCTCTATTCAATATTCTGCCAGCCTCGGTTTCGCACATGATCTTGGGGGATTCATGTCATGAGTCGCATTGTCCATCAGTCGTTCATCATTCTTGCAACATGGCCAGCCCCATGCCATTTGAGATTTTCAATGGATTCTATGATGTCCCTGACTCTTGGGTTTTCCCGAATGTGCTGAGCTGTCTTGTGGTCTCTCCATGTGAGGTGCAGCATGATTCTTTCATGTGCACGTTGCATAGTTCTCAATTTGTGGATCAGTCTCTTCGTTAAGTTCCATGTTTCAGCTCCATAAGTGACTATTGGGAAGATGCATTGGTTACACCCTACTTTCCAGGATTAATTGGATCTTATTTTTGAAGGTTGAACTTGCTCTGCAAAAGGTTTGCCATCCTAGTGTGATTCCTGCTTGATTTCTTCTACTTTTGAGGATCTCTTGGATATTCGTTGTCCTAGGTAGATATAGTGATCTACATTCTCCAGTTCTGTGTCCTCAATTTTGATCTTACTTTTTTATCTCCGATGCACATGATCATCGTCTTCCTGAAGTTCATGTGTAAGCCGACATTCTTGCTTTCTTCATTTAGTTTATCTATCATTAGTTGGAGGTCGTGTAAGTTCTCTGTGCAAAGGGCAATGTCGTCTGCGAATCTGAGGTTGCTCAGATACTAGCCGTCTATTCTCATTCCTTTACTCTCTCTGTCTAGTCTTCAGAAGATCATCTCAAGGCAGGCCGTGAAGAGTTTGGGTGAGCTGGTATCACCTTGTCTTACTCCTTTCTGAAGCTGAAAGGGGTCTAAGTCTTTATGTAGCGTGATAAAAGAGCTGCTGTGATTGTATATATGTTTCAACACTTCAGCATATACTGGATCTACACCTTGTTGTGTTATGGCCTCCATGACCTTAGGGATTTCTACTGAGTCAAACCCCCTTTTGGAGTCGATAAATACCACAGTGAGTGGTAGTTTATATTCTACCTTTTTTTCTTTCAGCTGATTTATCTAATGCAGGTAGTCCAAGGTCAAGTAGCTTCTACAAAAGCCAGCTGGCTCTCGTGGTTGGTTTTCATCAAGTGTTCTTGTGATTTAGTTCGTGGTGATTTTTGTGAAAAGTTTGTATACACAGTTGAGTGAGCTTATAGGCTTGTAGGTGTTTCGGGTCTCTCTTTTTGTATAAAAGCATTAGGATAGCATAACATCGACACACACACACACACACACACACTCACACACACACACATATATATATATATATATATATATATATATATATATATATATATATCCGGAATAAGTTGAATTGAAAGTCGAACAAAAAAAAAATACATCGACCATTCCTTCACTTTGATATGAAATTGACGATAGGATACACATTTAAAAGCTGTTCGATAAAGGTGATGCCACTCAATTCCATGTAATTCGAATGCCACAGAAAAGTGGATACAAAAATTATTTGATACATATTTTATAGCACAACACTATCGGAATAATCGGGAATATTCAAAACCGCACTACGAACATGATTTCATAGAAAAAGTGGAATAGTTGATGCTCAGAATGGAGAAACAATGGGGTAATATACATATGATTCATAAACAACTACATAAAGTTGTCAATAGACATCTGGGGACATTCAAACATTATTGAATCCATTCTAAACAAATAATTACACGAATCCATGGATACCTACATAAAAATGATATGAAATAAAGATCACATACAAAAAATATGTATGGGGAGAATTCCTTGGCAAAAATGTAAATAGAAATTACTTGGCGTAGGGAAATATCCATATACTGTGTTTCAAGAAACAAAAAGACACAGTTTATATATATATATATATATATATATATATATATATATATATATATATATATATATATATATAGTGTCATCCACAGACAGCAGTTTCGTTGTATTACATCTTTTCAGTGTGGCTATAGACTTTCCATTCTCCCTTCTAGTACTGCGAGGCAGAATTGAAACAGTCACTTCAGACCGGCAGGCCGATATCCTGCCTCTGGACTACGGAATTGGACAGTCAGCAAGAATGAATTTAAGCGATACACAGAAATCCCTCATCCACTAGGGTGCTCTATTCCTATGGAAGAGCATTGCATAAGCGTAAATTGGATGAGTTACCTCACTTAAAGAGTGCTCAACCCTAAATAGAGGAGCATTGATTATTGTGTCATCCACTGACAGCTATTTCGATGTATTACATCTCTTCAGTGTGGCTATAGACTTTCCATTATCCCATCTATATATATATGTTAGAGGAATGCTTTAAAAACTAAATATAATGAAAATTAAATTATATGTAACATAAAAATGTATCCTGCTCCCCGAATAAAATAGGAACTTTTCTTAAAAAATGATATTTTAGTTCATTTTTAAATCACATAGAATTATATAGCTTAGAAACAAATGCTCAAACTTTGTTACTCAATACATATTCATATCCAGATAATAGTAACGGGGTGCACTTTAGTATATTTTACGACAATCAACGCAAGTATATATATATATATATATATATATATATATATATATATATATGCAGGGTGCATTGTTCTGTTTAAGAATAACGCCATGTGATGTTGAGTAAAATATTCTCTTGTGTAACTTACACGGATCTCAGCTTGAGGGTCAATCTTTTGGTTTCAATGTTTAATCTCCTCCTGTAACTATCAAGAGGATACTTTGGTTATATACTCCCCTTATTTGGCCTATATGGACTTTTTGTTCTCGGTGGTTGTGGTTGCTCTGCCGATAGCTTACCATCCTCTGGTGATTCCTTGCCTGATTTCTACTTCTTTTGAGGTTTCGATTGAGGTTCATTGTCGTGGTCTACTTTCTCCAGCGTTCTCGACTTTGATCGTTGTTCATTTATTTCTGACAGGTTTGTTGTACATGACCTTTGTTTTGATGAAGTTCATGTGAAAGCCAACTTTCTTGCTTTCTTCGTTCATTCCGTCTAGCATTAATTGGCAGCCCTGGAGGTTCCCTGCAAAAAGGACGACGTCGTCTGCAAATCTGAGGTTACTTAGGTATTTGTGCTCTATTATGACTCCTTTGTTTTTGTCTCCTAAAATGAACGTGACAACTTGGGAGTGCTTATTATTTATTAGAGTGCCAGACCCAACTTTGACCAATACTGACGCCGTTAATAAAGGAGTGGAGAAAGAAAGAAGTATCTGACAGCCGTAGAAAGGAAGCAGGGAAAGAAAAATGACATTGGTAGCAGTACCAGCACCAACAGTTCTCTGACCCTGAAACAAAGTCATTTTTCAAGTTGAAAGTAATAATTTTCTTTTTCATCAAATGAATTATTTTAAGATAGTGCTTATCAAACCAAGGTTTGGAATTCTCCGGTGTTGCAATATTTATTTAGAATTGCTGAAATAATAGAAAATATTCCTTGCATAATGTCTCAATGCTATTGAATTATTTTGTGGAGACAGATTTCGTTCCTGGTGCATTTCAGTAATTTAACAAAAATAGTATTTGGGCAATCTATTGTTTATTGTCGCCAGCCCATTCGGCCATTCAGGAAGTCTGATACGGTCGGTTAGAAGTGACTTAAAACGTATATGTATATATGCCAAAATTCATAAGGATTAAATTATCTAAATTACATAAATACGTCTGAGTATTACATTGAATATTGGTAATAGGCTTACACTTTTGTTTTGTTTATCTATATATATTCATTCAAAAGATTAGAGACACAAATTAAATCAAATTATATCAAACATTAGCGTCAGGAACACGATATGATGCATTTATTCATACATATTTATTCACATTTCGTCATCGTATTAATCAACATCTTCAAACCCACAGAAAAAAAAACGAACAGAATTCGTAAATTGTGACATCAGCATCAACGTTATTAGACACTTTTCAAGCCAAAACACCTTTTATTTGATGCATAAAAAATCAGAGAGCAAGTACACTAGAAATCAAGAAATATAAATCCCAATATAATTCAGCAAATGTCTCTTTGTCTAAGTTCGCATAACTCAAAAACAGTCAGAATGTTCTCTGGTTATTCATAGGATTTCTGAGCAGTTTCTTGATGAGTCAGTTTTTGTATATCACATTCCACTGAAAGTTAGATGGGCGTATAATTTGCTATTCAAATTTGTGTCAAATTTGTTTCTTATTGATGTATAGAAGCGTTCAAGCTAACCAAAAAGTCTTACAATAATTCAACGAATGTAGGAAGTGCTGGTGGCTGATCTGTTCACAGCACGGGAAATAAACTCTGCAACTCAAGTTCACACCCGACTGAAGCTGGTGCTGATACCTTTATGAATCCCCTACAGTTGAATAACGTATGGTTAAGTGGAAAACACTACTTCGGGTGTTTATTGCAAACTTATGCAAGCTTCGTTAAACTGTCCAAAACAGAGATACTTTTGTTACGTGAGGCTAAGACATAGCGTGAGGGCGCTATTTTTATTTACTAAGACACTTTCTGATTTCCTTTTAACTGTTTTATTGTTCCCCACAAGTTATTTTGGCTGTTTAGTTTATGTCCAGTGGCGTTCATGTTCACCAGGTTATTCAACTTGAAAGAATATACTCACCTCTCTGTAGAAAAGTCTTCAACAAAAAGGAAAAAATCACACTGAAATTATACAATTTCCTCTCTCTCTCCCTCTCCCTTTCTCTCTCTCTCTCTCTCTCTCTCTCTCTCTCTCTATATATATATATATATATATATATATATATTATTATAATTATCAACTAATTGTGTCATCCACGGACAGCTGATTCATAGTATTACAACTCTTCAGTGTGGCTGTAGACTATCCATCATCCCTTAGGTCCCAAATTGGACACTTTCGTGGCGGAGGTTGTTTTCTACGGTCGCTTGGCAACCAAGGTCACGACAGCTGGAGCCATTTTTGGATGGATGGATCCTGTTCTTCCCACGTTAAGCCTCGACCTTGTGTTATATTTTGCTGTAGTGGGACAGCGAATAAACACCCCATCCAGTACCACGAAGTAGGATTGAAACCTTTGCTTCTAATCCAGGGGCTAGCATTTCTTCTCCTGGACACATAATAATTGAATTTAAGCGATATATTTAATCATACATATATTCCCCATACACCAAAGTGCTGTATTCCTAAGTTTATCACTCAATCTCCCCCCCCCTCTCTCTCTCTCTCTCTCCCCCTATATATATATATATATATATTCGACATGTCGGCAAGCAAGATAAGAATCAGAGATACGTGCGTGAAATTCGATGGATGTTTGGAATTAATTAATGAGGCAAATAATTTAATCGATTTGGCTCCATAAAAATACAAATTTCGGCGTCAGGATCGCTGGGTCTGTGGACATGCACAAACGTTCCTTTCGAAATTGGTGATAAGGTTTACATTACTTTAACCAGTCTATTCATAAACACATACATAGATTAATACTCAGTCAGATTTAGTTACCCGCTCGTCATGCTACGTAAGAGGCAGTCAAAGAGCTCCACAGTGTACTATCTCCAGCGAGTCTAGTGGTGCCTTTTAAGCTTCTGTAGACCAGTCAAATATCCTCTTTATTGCCTGTTGCCAGCTCATATTGGACCGGCCTCGCTTTCTCTTGCCTTTTGGCGTCTGTTTGATGACAATTCTCAACTCTCGTTGTAGTGAGCCTCGAGACGCGCTCAAACCAGTGAAGGCGCCATCTGCGAATGTTGGTTGATTCGGGATGCAATTTATCCGACACATAATCCCTCTACGTGATAGCCAGGATTTTACGGAGGCACGTAAGGTCAAAGGCATCCAATTCCTTCTGCATGGTCTTGAGTTTACGGGTTAAGCAGCTAGAGAGCATCGCAGCTATCATACATACATACATAAAATCTGTTTGTTGCGGCTATTCATTTTCGTATTTTCAACTTGCTTGTCATATTTAAAAAAAAATATTTGGATACTTCGATTTGCTAACGTTATTTTTTCAAAATTGTCCTTCAAAAAGTGTAATTTTTGCCCCTCACTCAGACTCCATCAAATGAAAAAGTATCCAGTCGCTAAAATGTGGTCCCCACTAACTGGGTCCTGATTGCACCACTGCTGTTCAGAAAAATCTACCTCTCCAAGCTCATTGTCCCATCTTCATAGATCGCCACAAACGTCTTGTTCCTTGTTTTAATCTCTTTTTAAATAAGTTTTCAGTCAATGGGAGGTTCTTCACCCTCGTTACTAACTTCACAGGGCATAATTAACCATCCTATCGAAGGTACAATGAAGGAAATATCTCAGCAATTTACATCCATGATTTGAAGTTTATTGGAGCTCCTAATAGAAAAAACAGAAGCCATAAGTTCAGCCATGCGTTATCCATTCGTGATAGTAGAAGCAGAGTTCTCAACTTATGAGGGTACAAAGATTAATCCATATTTTACAACTCTATTCTATAGATATATCTGATAAGGGAATATGGGTTTAAGTACATCAATGTAACGTAATATCAAATGCATATTTAACACAAGTTTTATTCATTCATGTAAAAGATTCAGGTAACGTTGGCTTCTTTATTCAGGTCTGCAGGCTAATGGAAGTGAGTCCGATTAGAAATCTGTTTTCTGACGCTTAATTGTATGCCTTGAATATATGAAGTTATCCGGATCACAAAATCTCAGCACTGAGTATCCCAGTGAAAAAGTGGCTAAATAGGCAAAACGTCCTTGTGTATTCATACTAAAAGTGAAATAATATCAGAGATAATCAAACAACTGAATGTACTCGGCCACTTGCATTATAACGATTATATTAAAGAAAATAACTTTTCAGTAAGCTGTAGCAATAATGGGATCAGCATAATAATAATAATGATACTAATAAAGGGATCCTGAAGAGAGATACAGAATGGCTCATCATGGCAGCCCAAAATAAATGCATCAGAACGCAAAATATCAAAGCAAAAATTGACTGAATACAGATAAACAGCAAGTGCTGCCTATGCAGTGAAAGAAAAGACACCATAGACCACATAAATAGTAAATGTAGTCAACTAGCCCAAAAGGAGTATAAACATAGACACGATAAAGTAGCAACAGCGATACACTGGGAACTGAGTAAACGAATGGGATTTAACCATGCAGAAAAGTGGTACTAGCACAAACCGGAGACAGCCCCGGAGAATGGGAATCACAAATTACGTTGGGATTTTAACATCAATTCTGACCAACCCATCCGAGCGAAAAGACTGGACCTGGTAATCGTGGACAAGAAGAGGAGAACCTACAAATAGACGTGGCCGTGCCTGCAGACCATCGAATATATAGGAAAATGAATGAAAAGGTGAGTAAATAACTGGACCTGGCAAGGGAGCTGGAGAATAAGTGCAACATGAAAGTCAGGGTAGTACCAGTAATAACAGGTGCACTCAGAACCGTACCAAAGTCACTGAAAGCGCATATGGGAGAACTAGGGATAAAGAGAAGGATCGAGACTCTGAAGACAGCACTGCTGGGGACTGCATGAATACTGAGGAATGTGTAAGAAATATGAGACGTACGGCCACTGTTGTTAGCAGCAGCTCCTAAGAGAAAGAGAGAGAGAGAGAGAGAGAGAGAGAAAAGAAAAAAACCAACCAATCAACCAACCAACCAAACAAATAAAAAGTAAATGGTGGATGAGGTACGAACCACAGCGCTGCTGTGATAGACGAGGAATAAATGAGAGGAGGGCTGAAGACCTGAAGAGACTCACTGTCATTCAGTTTTCAGTGATTACCACCGGACAACAGGTGTGAAACTATAAACCACAGTACTTCTGTGGACTTTGAGAGTGTAGAGAGGAGGGTTTGAGAACTGAAGAGACAACAACACGATTTGTCAGTGTATATGATAGAAAGATTTATACGACCAACATCTTTTGGTAGAGTGCAGTGTTTGGAGGGAAGGGCATAAAAAAAACCCAGCAAAAAGTGTGAACAACGAATTATTATTTGCCTGGCTTTGCGCTGCCCATGATAAAAAATTTTAGTGAATCTTGGGGAAGGTCTATGTCCAACGATGGACGATAAAAGATTAATGATGATGATGATGATGATGACGATGACGACGACGACGATGATGATGATGATGATGATGATGATCACTAAAGAAAAATTGAAATAAAAAAGCTAAAACAACAAGCATGAATGCCCAAAGGGACCAATTTATCAACCACAAACTTAGATTGTGAATTGACCCCCCTTACTAGAAAAATATTTGAAGAGAATTTGGAAAAAAAAAAAACAAAACAAAAAAAACTTTATATGCGTAATTAGTAAATATTTTGATGATCGGTCCTTTACACCATTAAATGCAGCCTGACCAAAGATTGGAACATTGCAATCATAATGCTGTAACATAAAAAACGAAATTCGAAAGACCTCACCGATAAGTCTACTGCATCTACAAACCTCTCACTAAAGTTACAACCAACTGAATCACCAAAATGCTCGACAAAAATAAACCATGGGAATAAGGTGGTTTTAGAAGGAGCTACTCAAGCATTGACTATCTTCATTCGATACAGCAACTAAATTAGAAAGCAGCAGAATATAAAATGCCACTGGCAGCTGCATTTATAGACTTCAACAAGGCCGTCAACTCAGTGGAAATTGTCAAGGTCATTGATGCTATCACTTTGCAAGGTGTAAACCCTACTTATATCGGAATATGGTAACATATATATCGCCACAGCATCTCTTTTATCAGGCTGCATAAAAACTCTCAGCCCTCTTAGCTCCCCAAAGAGGTGAGGCGGGCTGATACCAGATCAGATTCGAAAACGCTGAATTGGAGAAAAAAGATCACTGCATCTACCCAGGACAACGAATCTCCATGATATACCCAACAGAAGAAAAATCAAACGAATAATAACTCTGAGGTGGCAAGCTTTCCATAAAGCAAACTCTATGAACAAGAAAATCCCATTAGTTCTAAATAGGAGGACATATTACGAATGCATCTCCTGACAGTCACCTATGGAGCTGAAACATGGAATCTAACCAAGGGACTGACATTCAAACTGAGAACCATACAACGTGCACATTATCACATGGGGAGATCACAAAACAGCAAAATTTATCAGGAAAAAACAGGAGTCCAAAAACAAAATCCTTTAGAAAACTCACATGGCAATAGGCTGGTCATGATATAGGAATGGCGGGCGACTAATGGTTATCACAACCCACAACATTAGATCCATAGAGATCAAATGCGGAACCGAAACCGTCAAATTATGAGACAGCCGGACGAACTGGACAGGTTTAGAAAGTATTGACTCCTTGGCGCCCACAATGAAGACGTTTGGCAGATTTTGAGGAAGATTGATGTCCAACGACGGATCATAAATGACCAATAATGATGACCCACCAAATAGATAGATAGCCAGACAGCCAGACTCACCTAGAAGCTGAAGAAATCTAACTTGACACCTCTTGTCTATTGTTCACAATAATGATAATAATGAAATATTGGCAATAAAAAAACTAGGAGAACATCAAGATCTGGCAAGAAAACTGGAGAAGGTGTGGAACATGAAAGCTGTCAGCAGTTGCCTAACAGAGGAGGAAGGGGAAAAGAAGAAAGTAGCAGAGGTATGAACCACAGCATTGCTGTGATAGGTGAGGGAGAGATGAGATGAGAAATGAGTCGAGACTTCACAAAACTTACTGCCACTCAGTCTTCAGCGATAACCATTGGGCAACTGATTTGAAACTGTAAACCACGGTACTGCTCTGGACTAAGAGAGTGTGGAGAGGAGGGCTGGATATTTGACAAGACTTGCCGTCAATCAACCATCAGGGGTAACCACTGAACAACTGATGTGCAAATGCAAATGCAAATGCGAATAATAATAATTATAATTTTGATGATATTTCTACTTCTAAGATGGTTTTCTTTGTGATTCTGAGAATTTTTCGACTTTGATGAAATGACCACTGCCAAGTTAAAAAGTAGTTTGCTTGTTGTTTTGGACCTGCACGTGGGTAAGTGGAATTAAATTCAAAATCAAACTTACAATACCCTGGGTGGTAAGAGCTGGTGGGGCTCAGGTTATTTCTGAATCATATCGGTCTTAACCAACCCACCAAGGTCTGGCGCTACCTTAAAGAACCAAAAACCCCAATCATGACAGTACAACCAAATAATTTTACCGCAAAAAACGGGGCACAGATTCAAGATTTGTATGTCATAACCGGTAGGTGTTCCGTTGTTAGCCACCAGGAGGGACCCAGTCGTCATCCTGTGACTGCTGGCCAAAACTCCGGCTCGTGTACCCTTAATGGCCTCAAGGAGGGACACAGTTGTTACACAGCTACTGTTGGCCAAAACTCATATACCACCAATAACACCAAGGAGGGGGACAGCCCTCACCGAGTGACTGCTATAAAGAACAAGAGAAAGAGATGGTCAAGAGAGGAGAATAGATTAGTTATGTATTGTTACTTTAAAAGCAAGCCTTAGGTGCGATCTTATCGGAAGCGTATGCTCCAAATATGGAGGGAAAAATCTGCTGTGGAAGTATCGAGCTAACGCCTGGCTCACCAAGATATAGCAGACGAGAAATCATGGACGTGGTTACGAAAGGGGAACCTTAAGAGAGAAACAGAATCGCTCATCATGGCAGCCCAAAACAAAAGCATAAGGACAAATTACATAAAAACAAAAATCGACAGAACACAGACAAACAGCAAATGCCGCATGTGCGGTGAAAGAGATGAGACAGTAAACCACATAACTAGTGAATGTAGTCAACTCGCCCAGAAGAAGTATAAGCATAGACACGATAGAGTAGCAACGATGATACACTGGGAACTAAGCAAACAAATGGGATTCAACCATGTGGAAAAGTGGTATCAGCACAAACCAGAGGCAGTTTTGGAGAATGACAAACACAAACTACTCTGGGACTTTGACATCCAAACTGACCACCTCATCCAGGCTAGAAGACAAAAAAAGGAAGGCCTGCCAAATAGTAGACGTTGCTGTACCTGCAGACCATAGAGTAAAAAAGAAGGAGGGTGAAAAAAGGGAAAAATACCAGGACTTAGCAAGGGCCTTAAGGAAAATGTGGAACATGAAAACCAGGGTAGTACCGGTCATAGTGGGCGCACTGGGAACTTTCCCAAAAATGCTGAGAGAGAGACTGGAGGAGATCCGGATTAGAGGAAGGATAGAGACCGTACAGACCACAGCACTACTGGGAACTGCATGGATACTGAGGAAGGTGCTAGAAATATATGTACTGCAACGAACTGTAGCTCTGCCACGATATGAGAAAGAAAGAAAGAGAAAGGAGACGTTAGCTGAAAACCTGAGGAGACTTATTGTCACTCAGCCTTCAGCGATAACCACTGGGCAACCGGTGTGAAACTGTAAATCGTAGAATTACTGCGACTTATGAGTACTAGGAGAGGAGGGCTGGAGACTTGAGGAGACTTACTGTCACTCAAACTCCAGCGGTTACCACCAGGCAACTGGTGTGAGATTCCAAATAATAATAATAATAATAATAATAATAATAATAATAATAATAATAATAATAATAATAATAATAATAATGACAACTCGACATCAGCATTAATGTAAAAAGGTTCCATGGAAAAATGAAAAAAAAAATGTCGGAATAAATTCTATCGATGATATCACAGGCGTTTCCCACTGGAAAATGTCTAAAAAAATGTACAATCATTAGATCATCTAGAATTAATTATCAATGAAGAATAGCCAACAAAATAAGGGTCTCAAAATGTCAAAAGATCTGTCCTCTCTTCAAAAATTAAAAAAGGTCTTCGGGTGAAGTAATGCCATTTCTCAAATCTGTAGATAAAACGGTGTGATCAAAAACTCTGGAACGAACAAACAAACACAGATATTGAAATGGAAGAACACTTCATCACTTTTCGTGGTTACAGCTGTTCACTCCTCCTCCTCCTCTTCCTCCTCCTCCTCTTCCTACTACTACTACTACTACTACTACTACTACAATACTAAAAATGATAATGATAATTTTAATAATGGAACATAAAAGTGACAGTAGTATCAATAGCTGCGAAAGCCCTGGGAACGGCCCCGAAGAGCACATATCTTTGGGGAACTGTAAATCCGAAATAAAATAATTCAGATGATTTCAGAACTAAAGTCAGTAGCAAATTATGAATAGATTCCTTAAGTTTCGAGGAGACTCGCTATCATTTGATTCCGAATGAAAGCCACCAGTAAGATTGGTGTGAAACCCCATCGAGTACAGATAATATATTCCTTACGCATTTGTATGTTCGCACCAGATGTCTGGTGGCTATGGTCGGTGATCGAGTGACGGTAAAAATATCCCAATATCCCAAGTAATTTCCTCAGTATCCTTGCAGGCGCCCAGTACAACCGTCATGTGGAAAGTTCCATTCCTTTCACTCATTCCAAATTCCTCTAATCTCATCTCTAGTGTTCTGGCACGGTTCCACTAGCGCCGGTTATTATTGGCAAGGCGCTAAACTTTATGTTCCGAAGCTTCATCATTTCCGGGAAAGATCCTGTTTTTTTTCTTTTTGTGTTCTTTTTGCCTTTGCCCCTGGGGCCTGCTCGCACGTATGCACGCACATGCTCGTAATCATACACACGTACAACACACATGCACACATCACCAACAAACACATAGACAGACACATCGACAAACACACGCGCGCACCCACACACACATATCAATCAACAAACACAAACACATCGACAAATACATGTGTGTGCGCACGCACGCACACACACGCACGCATGCATGCAAGCACACACACACATGCATGCATGCAAGCACACACACACACACACACACACACACACACATATATATATATATATATATATATATATATATATATATATATATATAGAGAGAGAGAGAGAGAGAGAGAGAGAGAGGAAAATAGGCAGGTAAATTCCGCAAAAAGGATGAAAATTTACAACAAAAAAATTAAATAAAGGAAAGCCAAACTTTTCAGTCATGGTTTTGATGTAAAATATTCAACAAGCCTTAACTGGATTTGTTCATGTCTCCAGACAGCTGATGTTGTTCTGTTTTTGATCATCACTTTCTACTGTGCAGTAGAGGGAGTTGCATTTTGGTCATTTGTGAATTAATCTTCATTTGGATTCAAATCCTAAGCGTGTCATAAAATTCCAGTTGTTGATGAGTTCTTTTCTTTGACAAATAATGGTTTGATGCTTGAATTTCCTTTGAGTAGTAGAGATAAAGAGACTGGATTATCAATGATTAATTCAGTGTATGGTTGAATTGTTTTTCCGGGATAGGGTTGCCAATTTGTAATGTACGTGATTATATAATTGTCTATGAGAGGTGAGAAGTGTTGGTTGATCTACTTCAGCTGAGATGTTTGTTAAGGGGTCCATGGGATTTTAAGTGGGGGTCAAATTTTAAAAAAATTGAAATAGTTATGTTCTCAAAAAAAAATCAGAGCTGAGGCTCCAACTCCAAAACCGAAAGAAAAAAAAAAAAAGTTGAAATTTAAAAAATCGGGGAAAAAAAATATAGTTGAAATTTAATGCATTAACTGATGAATTTTTTCCCCTCCCTTTTCTTTGTGCAACATTGTCAGTGTTCATTTTGTAGAGATAGAAAACTGAAGATTTTGGTTCAAGAGGAGAACATTGATAGATGTGCAAACTGACTTCAAGTCGAGAGATGTCTTATCCCTAGTCTGTGTGCTATCATCCTATTCCCAAGAAAAGAGGTTTCTCTTATGTATTCATAGTGGCAACCCCGACAAATACTGGCATAGATGATGTTTTCAGTGTTACAATAGATGTTGGATTAGATTTCGAAGGTTGTACCGAATTTGAAAGTATTTCATCTCTTTTTATTGAATGTGTGCATACGGTGTCATTTGGTCTATTTCCTTGCGTTGTCTTTTTCTCTGATTCTATCTTCTCAAAATACGTGGCTTTTGACTGTTGCTTTTTTATTTAGAGGTTGGCGTTAAATTTCAATTATTGAGGCTTTTATGAAGATTTCGTTCTTGTAGGGGTCTCTTTTTAGGATAGTGATGTCATGTCGTTTATTTTTAACTTTAGGGTTTAAAGGGTTATGGATCTTGATGAATGGAATAATGGTCGTTATATTAGATTTAGTGTTTACTGCTAGTAATTGCTGTCTATCTTATTGTGTTGCATTTCCAATTCCAGCTCTAATTAGGGAAAGTGGATAGTTTTGTTTATAGAAGTAATTATTTTACTTTTTCCAGTCTAAGATTTGTAGTACTTTCTTTGGATATAATTGTCTCTAAGCCTTGGGCTAAGGTAAATAGTATACTGAACTTTGTGTTTAAGGTGATATGAATAGCAAATGAGTTTTACCGTCTACAGGTTTGTAGTGTGTGTGTCTGGGATTTCTCTTCCGTTTTATATGATTTCACAGTTTAAAAACGGGATTTTCGTTCGTCAAATTCAATTGTGGAACTGATACTTTCGTGTAGATTATTCAATTTGTGATGTAGATGTAGAAGTTCATCTTTCAGTTTGTTTCATATCAATAAAAAATCTCCTAAAAAGCAAATGACAATTTTAGTCTTACAACTTTTTTTAAGGGGAATTTTTATTAGCCAAAGCGTTCATCAAAAAATTGATCTAATCACTGTTAATTCAGTGAGTTTTCCTCATACTTAAAAAAGAATTATTGTTACAAAGAACCTGGCGCATGCAATTCACTTATAATTCTATTTCTATTATTGATATATTTATTTCTGTTTTGAACTTCATCCACTGTTTTACGATGGTTCTGTTTCAGCAGAAATCATTTGGAAACAAACTCATGATTACATAGGGAACAAGT
>OY735215.1:47426137-47603637 GCA_963457665.1 Thysanoteuthis rhombus
AAGTTGCAATTATGACTTAACAACACTAGGTTATGATAAGTTGTATGGTATATTATGGAGTCACGAAACTAGAGTCTGAGGCTAGACATGCCAACCATAAAGCCTGTTTTACATTAGGTTATAGACATAAAAAGCAACGACCCTCTCAATCCATTATTGGAAGTTGGAAGAAGAGAAAAAGCAAGTAATCTACTGGAGGTAAGTAAAGAAATGCTAAAATTTGTAAGAGTCTCAACTCGAGATGTGAACTATGTCTGGGAGAGAAATTAAGAGTAGTAACATATAAGAATGGAAATAAGCCATCAAACTCCAGATTGGAGGTAGGTGGTCAATGTAGACATAAAAAAGAGCTTTTTTCATTAATTTTTTTAAGGGAAAAATTAGGGTGGTTGAATGAATATTCGTTGGGGGGGGGACTACGATGCCGGAATTAAAAACAAAAACAAAAAAAAAACGACAATAATACAAAATGTAGGTAAGGTGAGGCAGTACTTCTACATTATTAACATGTTAGACTCAAATCTAATCAGTAACCTTAAACTTAGTACCAAAATGGAAAAGGGCAAGTATCCATGCCGTGACCCAAAGTTGAACCTCTACGTAAAAGTCAACGCCTTAGGAGTGAGGAAAGTTTGGGATTGACCAAAATTCGTGAGGCAAATATAAGAGCAGGCTTAAGTCAATGCCATTTGACCCAGATCAGTAACCTTACTCTTAGTAACTAAATCGAAAAGGGCAAATGTTCATACAGTGACCAAAAAAAATGCTAATAGATAAATAGAGTAAAATTAATGATTGAAAGAAAATTAACACAGTGAACGAAAACCTAATTAAATTTAATAGGAAAAATGAACGAATTAGAATACTATCGATATCGTAAGACCTGGAACCATTTGACCTCACTCAATCTATCACCTCGTATCATGTGACCTTTGGGCAGTCAAGCCAGGCTGACCAATAACTTTACAGGGTGGATCTGCTTTCAAAATAGTTAAGCTGTGTTGGAATTTCAGGATGGGTATATAAGCTCAATAGAATATCTCTTAATTGTCCATTTGAAAATCTCTTTTAGGTAAAGTAGGATGTACAAACTATAATGCTACATTGAAAGCAAAATTACTCATTACATATATATATATATATATATATATATATATATATATATATATATATATATATATATATACGTATATATATATATATCTATATATATACATTCGTATATACACACATATATATTTATGTAGACAGACAGACATCTATATATACATATGTATGCTCAAATATATGCATACATACAAACACGCACACACATACACACACACACACACATATATATATATATATATATATATATGAATACATATATATATATATGTGTGTGAGAGAATGATAAAGAAAGAAATAGAAAGAGAGTGAGAGGGACACACAGAGAAACGGTGGAACAATGAAAGCTTGATATGGGACATTAAGATGGATAAAACCAAAAAAGATAACTCAAACCACATTGGGTACATCTGAAGAAATACAAAAAATAAGATGACTAGATACAAGTCTTGTTTGTCATTCAATAAAAACAGTGGCCAACGTATTTTGGCAGCATATCGTATTATGGGTGATGAATTGAAAATTAGAAAAAAGCGTTAATCAATGAAGTTATTTTTTTGCCTTTTATTGGACGATTATCACATAAAACAAAGAAATAAGTGTGAACATTACCGGACTCAAAGAAAATGACTGATTTAGAATAACATTATATTGTAGATCGAACCCCCATTCGAGCATATTTTGGGGAGGAATTAAAAAAAACAACTTTAGACATATGGAGTAAGTGTATCCATTTCCAGTCCTCCCAGCCCCTTTTGGTGTGGTTTGTGAGTTTGATACTTATATCCATACTCAGGAAGCCAACAAGAGAGTCCAACCTTCAAACTGACGATGTATGTTGAATCTGACAGTTTTGGTTTACGGTTTTTCAATATCAATCGATAGAAAGCATCATTATTTACACGAATATCAAAATGGAATAAGCAGACAAACAGAGTGAAATATATAATTTGCAAGAGACAAAGAGATAGGGCTAGATAGAAAAAGATAAAGGGAAAAGTACTGAAAGAGAAAGAGCTATAAAGGGATGGTGACGGGGATAGATTAGATGGAGAGATGAAAGACTGAGAGAGATCGAGAAAAGATTTTGACTTTACTAGCTTTCTACCCTTACATCACCCGGGGATCAAAAGAAAAACGACTGGTCAATCATTGATCAAAATCGATTCAAGAAACAAGAGAACTTTGTAATGTAATTATCTCTTTTCGACTTGCATGCATCAGACAAGATTATCCGTCCAAATTATTGGCCAATCGTAAAGATAAGGGTAAGGACCTACCCGGCGGCTCCAACAGTTTCTGACACCGATAAGACCCCGATATTTTTGATGTGTCATGAAGAAAGCGGAAGCGGATGTCATTTACCCTGGCGCACATCTTTCATTCATGTCACATCAATCATTTCCCCGTCTATTTAAAGTCTGCTGAAGACTTTATAAGCAATTTGGTTTTGACTAATACATGATATTTAGGAGGATTCACTGTCTGCTCTGCTTGGGGTGGGTGATATTGATGTTGTGTCTCTCTAACGTCGATTTCTGTCTGATATGTCAGTGTTGATGAAACCCCCCAAACTTATGCAATTATAGATACTTAATCGATATAGTTATTGAACAATTGTGCTTTACACACACAAACACACACACACACATACAAAAATATATTTATATATCTATATATATATTGAGAAATGAATGTATGTGATCCGACAGAATGAATTATGAATTGCGTTATATTATACAGAAACTTATTTGAAATGATTTCCCTTACATAAGCTTTATTACTATGATAAATACCCTCCTCTATCCCTCTCTCTTTCTATCCGTTCATCTCTTTCTTTCTATCATTGCCTCTCTTTCCCTTCTTATATATATATATATGTATATATATATATATATATATATATATATATACACACACACACACACACACACACACATATATATATATATTAATGAAATAACAATATCAGAAGGTAGACCGATATGTTCATTTGCTTCTCATATTGTTAGATTAACCATGATTAATGATGATACCCTAGTTATATATATATATATATATATATATATATATATATATATATATATATATATATATATATAGTGCAGTCTTATGTTGTACGCAAATCACTAAAACGTTAATAATTGTGAAAGTAAAAATTCCCTTCGAATAATCAGATTTCGTCTGACCATACGTCACGTAATCTCATAAGATAGTACGCTTGAATAGGCTAGAATATACAAATATTGTGATTTAAAATGTCAAAAATTCATATGGAACCTTTTCAAAACGATCCATTCGAAAATAAGGGAGATGAACAAATGAACAATAATGAATAATCCCAACAACGATTAACCTCACGAATGATACATTAAGTGAAACCATCAAAGTATTTTCTTCTTATTTGACTTTATCAGAAATAATGTTTGAAAACAGAAGTTCCTATAAATAGCTTTTGATTCACGTTCACGTTTAGATTCATGCCCTTTGTGGCTATATAAGATATTATTTATTAACGCAATCTCCCGAAACATTCGTTTCTTAACATTATTAATGAAGAAGTCGGATAGGTGAAACATGTCGAAAAATTCCAATATCGGATTTTCTATCCAAAAAATAAAGTAAGCTGTAAACAGTTTCGGATATAATGTCAGTTTTTCTTGTCTTCAAGTAGCCTAATGTCCACCGAAACAGGGTTGGATCAAGTTATCTTGAACTTGTAGCATATACTATACAAAGACCTGAATGAAAAAAAATACATACGGGATATCCAAATGCATAATTCTTTTACTTTCCTTATAAGTAAGTGATTAAATTTTATTTTCCTCAAAGTCAGATAGATATGCCTGGCATTTTATTAATAATACAACTTCTGATCAATGTTTGTGAAGGAACTTTGACTTCAGTTTCAAATACCCCTGTATATATGTGTCGTATAAGTATTGAATACATAACACCCTTTCATCGATTACTGTATTAAAATGAATGGCCTTTATAGAAAATTGAGCGTCCAATTAAGGACGTATACGTGGGAGAAACTTATGGAGATCCTGAAATGCCCAGGTGCCAGAATACCTCTCTCGACCTTGCTGATGCAGCCAAGAGAAAAGCAGCCAAGAATCTGTGCAGAATCAGTTTGGCTGAAGGAGCTGTCGGAGGGTTGTCAAGTTGGGTGTCAAACTGGTTTGTCCTTCTCCTAGCCTGGTTGCGTTCTCGAAGCTGCAGAGCTCAATCCGTCCTTCTATATCATCCAGAGCTGGGGAAGAAGAAATAGATTCCTGACATTCCCAAAGGCATTTGTTCAAAGTGAACATAACCGGCCAAATCGGAGTTTTATCTCGAGTCGCTAATTCTATCGTCCGCGCCGTTACCGAATTCGCCCATCGCAGTCACTTGTATCAAAATAATAACCCAATTAAAGATTTTATTCCGTTAAGATCACTAACATCAAATACCTAATCATTCATAAAAGCTGAGGATTTTGAGAGGTTGTTCTCAGAGGTCATTTGAGGTCACCAGAAGTCATTTCTAGCTCTAGATTTGCACCAAGGATTCTCAAGTTCAGCATATGAGTATGAATTTACGTGGTAAAAATCGCAATTTATGTGGTCAACCTGTGGTCACTAAAGGTAATTTATGGTCATTTAAAAAAAAAATTCCAAGCTGCAATAATGAAAGTGAAATTGTTTATAGAGGTACATCTTTCCATGGCAAAGGTCAAATGCAATAAAGAGTATATTTTTGCTGTCATTTATAGTCACCATAGGTCAATCTAGGCATTTCTAGCCTTTTTTCAGAGTTTTCAGCATTTATATTGAATACTTACACCACAAATGTTATAAGCAACTCGAGTTCATCAGATCATTGGTGTCTCTATGGGAATTGATCCGGCCCCTTACTGCATTTACATAGACATGAATATAGATTCATGCCATTTTTGATTAGAACTAATATAAAGCAAACTAGTTCATTTTAGGTTGCGCCTGTTTTATTGACGACTTATATCCTCTAAATGGTGGAGGAGAATTTGGAAAATCGTATGGTAATGTATACTCTAAGGATCTCGAATCAGAGTGTGGACATTGATTTGGATACTAAGATTGAGGAGAGAATGTTAGTCTATTAATATGATACACAAGACACCTTTCCGTTCTGTATCGTACCTGTGCCATTTAAAACAAGTAATATTCCATATTATATTTTACGGACCTAAATCATCAGAATATTTGAAAATAGCCAGGGCTCCTTATAGATTTCTTGATTTTGTACCGAAAGTTGTTTCTTTATTTGTAAAAATGGTCAATCAAGGCGGCTAAATTATCAAGATTTTTAGGTAATTCAATAAAGCCATGATTAAACATACTGACCCCTACAAAACTTATCCGCTTGACTATAATGACATTATAACGAATGGATAATGTATGATTATATTATTTAATTTCTTTCTATATTTGAGGTATTAGGTGACCAAAAGAAGTACATTGGGTCTTTGTCAGTGTGAAAGATCAGGGACCAAGGAGAAGGGAAAACATTTGGTTCTAATCCATTTGTCGGCGAGAGAGATCAAACATGGAATGCCAAGTAACAAATCATTAACCATAATAGTGGAATAGCCCATTGAGATGTCACTATCTGCTAGAAAGTGGTTTGCTTTTGTTTGAATCGTGTTTATAAGGATTTTTTTTTTGTTAATATAAAGGAATATATCAAATTGATTGGAGATGATATACGACATGGAAAAATTAACTTCAGGGTTGGTGGGCAAATTGTTAAGCATTAACTAGAAGAGGTTTTTCTGTGTATTTAGTATTCGTAAAGGTATCATAAGTTGGTTTGCATCCTTTTGAGACCAAGAGTGACAATATGGATTTTATATTCACATGAGTTAGCATTCAGTAGCACTGATATGAACATCAAGTCACGTCTGTTGGTATACTTACTGATCCCTCATCATTGGATACGTTTTAAGCTGACCTACGTAAGTACACCTTATTTCAAATGATTAAATAATATGTTGCATGAAATAACATCAATATATATATTATGATGATACCCTATATAAAATAACCAACTACATGTATGATACAAAGTCTATATCGAAATCATAGCTGAAAGATTATATATATATATGTAGTCCAGAAAGATTTATACCTATAAACACTGAACACATGAAAAATGGTTTTCTTTTTTTCTGTCACCATAATCACTTATTTTCTAAAATTTGTTAATGTAATTTATGTAATTTTCCTCTGTGTTTTTTTTGTGTTGTGCATATACATTTTTTTTATCATGGTAGCATGTGTGGAATATTTCTTGTTGTGGCCATTTATTGATTAATATGTGAGCGTTTTGGGAATTAAAAAAAAAGTTATATAAAGATATATACATGGATATAGTATTTGAACCAGGAAAACACACGTGTATTAAATGTATACAGAATTATGGTCCATATTGTGTATTTTCCGGATATGTTCCGGAGTTCATCGTTGGTGGAAATCAATAAAAATCAAACGACTTCAAAGGGTGCTACACCCAAGCACACATATATGCATTTTTTTGCAATCATATTTTTCATGTGATAGCAGTTAGATATCTCCTGTAGAGATAGACATGTACTCCCATGCTGTTGATATGTGTGCATGTTATAACTGTATGTTTATATGATGAGTTTGTGGATACGATGCATCCGGTAATAAGCCTTCAAGTTTACAATAAGGGAAATAGCTGTATGTGAAATCATCCAACGGACATGTTTCGCTTTTCGGTTTTATCAAAGTAGCAATTTCATTATTAAAAAAATCATTATTTGGAACTTTCTAATTTATATGCAATCATTTTAAAACGGTCCATTTGGAACCGCTACTTTGATGAAGCCAAAAGGTTAAACATGTTAGTAGAATAAATTTAATTCAAATACAACTTGTCAGCCTAATGCATTATATATATATATATATATATATATATATATATATATATATATATATATATATATATATAAAATAAGATATAAATTACATATAAATGAAACTCTTTTAAAACTATTTTTCCAGTTTCCAATATAGCCTACCTGAATGGCCATGAATGCATATATTATGCATAGAGGCCATATCAAAGGTACTACAAATCTGAACCTTTCAATATTCACTACTTATCATGTCTATAAAAGGGATGAAAAAGTTTGGTAGAGTTTTAGTGGGGATTCAATCAGTTGTTATTTATTTATGCTAGATTGATCCCCAGTTAGTATCAGTATTCAGGCTTGTTTTTCGAAAATCTAGACTTTCTTAGTGTTCACTGCCCAATAAAAAGCGAGAGAAGTAACTTGTTAATTGATCACCCTTTCTCTTTAATTGACTCCCCTGACATTGTATTCTACCAGAAGACATTAGTCACATAAGAATTTTAATTGAGTGACCAACCAGACATATACATATAAGTATTTATGTATGTGTATATCATGTATATCTATTCTATTTACGATGTCTAGGCCAAATGATACATTCAACGTATAATAACTGAATATTGTTTCGAATTGAGATTCAGTATGATATAAAGCAATTCATAAACATTAAGTCAGATCATAGATCCATTTCTAATTATATAATTGTCGCTCTGGAAGAAACAAATAGAGCAAACTTGTACCGTGAATAAACAAAATGAGAATTCAGTTATAATAGATATTTAGATCTTTGGATTACTGGCAGCTGTTCAACCCAATGGTAAGAGCAACACTACGTTGAAGTGGCTACTGGATCGGTCACAGAGTTGATACCTGCAGCAACTACATTTTCTCTGATTGTTCATTTTATTTACGTAGTTTAGGCCAAATGATAAATTCAACCTTAAATAACGGGAAATAGTTACAGATAGAGCTTCAATATAATATAACTCTAATATATATATATATATATATATATATATATATATATATATGTAATCAATGTGTCTATCTATCAATGACCAGCAAATGTCTTTTGTTCTATACTGGGCCAAGAGTTCATGCAAATTATATTCAGCCCATTTGACTTACATCATAGCGATGAAAAAAGACACGGAATATTCGGCTTTTCCATTAACTGATTATTTCCAGCTGGAATTAAATCAATAAAAATGATAACTTCTTTTATATTGTTTTTGGATTTGGTTTCCTATGCCTTTTCTCTTTCCTTCTCATTTTTTGCATGATCCATTCTCTCTCTATTCCTGCGTTTTGCTGCCATTTTCCTTTTTGCATTTTTGGCTTCTTCATACATTCAGACTCATTTATCAAACTTATTGTACACATTTTATGGCTTGTTTCCTTGTTATTCCACAGGCTTGTGTTGTTGTCGTTTTTATTGCTTTTTTTCTCCATTTGGGAATTAAATAAATTACGGTCGGTTGTTTGTAATGAGTTACCTCCTGCCTCTTCTGTTCAGCTGATCACTGCAACCCAGTGTTTGATTGCCTTCTCCGGTTTAGAAGTGTGTGTGTGTTCAATCCTCAGCCGAATCATACCAAAGACTTAAAAAATGGTACTCGTTGTTGAGCTCTCAACATAACGAGTAGGATTGAAGCAGCCTGAAAACGAACAGTCTCTGTTAGTCTATATCTCCCAACACATGTGATGGGTACTCAAACAGGCAATACAGCCTTGGATTGAGTTCGGGACTATGTACTATAGATTATCCTACTAAAGTCATTTGTTTTCTTGTCTTAATTTCTCAACTATCTGAAAGTATAAAAACCTTCCAGCCTCCCAAGACCCCGAAATAGTGATACTGGTATGTAAGTCAAGTCATGGGAGGTAGGGATGGTACGAAGTACAGGAAACTGGGGGGATGCATTTTATATCGGTTCACTGCATAATAAAATTTGAACGCTATTTTCACCTTAGTTTTTTTGTATCAGTTTTACTATTTAATTTCGATTTCTAAAGTTCTATTCAGGGGATTTTCAAGAAACAATATAATGATAACAAGCTCTTGGCTACATTGCTGCTGCCTGTATGCGTTATACATACATAACTAGCCGGGCCAACCTTGAAAAAAAACTGATACAAACCCACATTGACAATTTTGGTAACAGTTTTGACTGTTTTTAACAGAGCCAGAAAACCTCCACCGATAACTTCGGACTGAAGAGAGATGTCATAGAATACACCAGAGAAATCAAGTGGCAATGGGCTGGCTATGTTGCAAGAGTATCAGACAACAGCTTGATATCACGACTAACAACATGGATCTTGAGAGATCATATGCTTAATCATAACCGGCGAAAATAAAATGGCGTGACGTTTCAGACAGTTTCAAGAGATAATGGCTCTGCAACACCCACGAACGACGTCTGGCGAATCTTGGAGAAGATCTATGACAGGCGTTAAAAAGCTCAAGATGATGACAGTATTCTTGGAACAGACAGAACGGGGAAAAAATAAACTCGTCAGCAACAGCTTTCGAGTCCAAAGTATTCAATACTGCTCTACGACGGGTATAGTAAATGTATTTGTGCGGCCTAATAAGCTTTTGTGATTCAATTGGGGGAGAATTCAAGAACAGTTTGACCGTACTGGCATTCGTTTGATAAATTAACACCCAAACTCTTTTTATCCAAGAAATACCTAGAGTAAGGTCTAAAAGAAAATATTACGGTAATATTTCCTTCCTTCGACGTTTTTATTAGATTTGCAAGACATCTATAGCAGCAATTGCCGTCACAAACTGAACATTTATCTGCCTTACAAATCGGAGTAGCAATTAACATCATCTCCTGCAAAGCATATCCTACCGCTCCCTTTACGGTTATGATGTTGCTCAAGTGACGTTACCTTATTACATCATCAGAACATAGGATTCTATTTCACTACGTCAGTAGACAAACACTCGTCAACTGCATGGATGGGATTTCATTTTATTACAATTTTAGTGTTAAATGAAGGTTCTTTTAGAAGAAAAAGCTTTACAGCTTGGAACAGATTGGACTTTGATATATGAGTTATATTAAAAACACTAACAATCGAGCTAGCGTATCAACTGTCTGTATTCCAGGCTTGTTTTCATCAAGATTCGATGAGATTCTGCATTCAGGATTGCTCCTAACACGTATTTGTATCGTTTGATCTGTGAACCCCAATCGAAGATGTTATGGGGTTAGGTACACACAGACAATTCTCAGGCTTAGAGCACCCAGTATTCCACAGTAGTCACCCTTCTAATTATTGACCTGGCTCGATGTTGCTTAACTTCGGTGATCTTATGAGGAACGGTATATTCAGCGTGATTTTGCCCTGACTGCTAAGTTTCTCAATCCTGGTCCTTATTTTGATTACACAAGCGGAGATACTCTGAGTACCATTTCCAAATTGATTGAACCACTGGCTACCAAACCGGAGGCAAGCACTCAACCACTGGTACACTGCGATCGGTTATTGGTTTTAAATAATCCCAATAAATATGTATCATGTCTATTTGGAAAGATCACGGATTATTAGATGTATTGGTATTCATAAAGGTTCTCAGTTGTCAAGAAACGGCTACCAGTCACCGTAGGGACGTCAATTTATTGATTTATCGGGTGAAACATACATAGTTAAATGTGAATAAATAATTATTAATAAATCTAAAGTACCACTGATATTCATAGGGAATCGTGAAAGGACTTAGGTTCGACTATCCTGGAGTATAACTTCAGTGCAGACCAGAGGCTTTTTAATTTAAATCAAGATTTATAAGATAATCACGGACTTCGAGATCCAAACTGACCACCCCATATAGGTGAAAAAACTGGATTCGATAGTCAAGAACAAAGAAAATAAGACCTGCCAGATCGAATAGGTAACGTATGGGGATTCAACTGGGATAATAATTAAACAATGGGTGACGAAATATCATTCCTTTGTTGTGAATCCTATCTGTTTGGTATATCTGATAGGGGTTCAAAATAACTCTTAGCTGGTGCTGAAGGCTGTGGAATCAAAGATTGCTCCTGGCGTGACAGAGGAGGAATATTACTGATATGACGTCACGCAACCATATTTCAGTTCTATGTGGTTAAAAGTTCATGACAGAAGCGATAGATAAGTAAGTGTATTTTTCTCCAGTGGTCTCAAACCGAATCAACACGTCAACGGAATGGAAACGTTCTTTTGTTTCATACGTTTGCGTTCTCGCGTGTAGGACCTTCACAAACAATACCGATTCCCGACAGACATTCAAATCGAATTTCTTATCATCGCTTACGTACATCCTTTCTTTTGTTTTGGACGTTCGTTGGGCAATAGAATGGCATCACCTGCTAAAGTCAATTATTCGTTGTTGCCGTGTCACGATTCGGATGATTTCCTGTCAGCAACGGCGGTCCGGTCGTGACAGGGGTTTAGCGTGCTTAGTGATTAAGCGATCAGTTCAAGGAATGTTTGATCTTTTTTGTTTAGATGTTATAATCGAGTTATCTGACCAGCGTCACGTTTAGAGCTACAGCTCCATTGTGATGGTTATGAGATCTATGTCTACTATTATACAGATGCAAAATCTGATCATAGAAAAGGCAATTTCCTCAGGTCTCACTGAATTTACGGAATATCGGCGAGATTTCCACCATATTTGAACTGCTTCGTTCGAGATACTCCGTTGTCACCAATGTTGTTAAAGTAGGTTTTTTTTGCAATATGCCAACTAAAGTTCAAAGCTGCAGTTTTAGACTTCAAACCCACTATCGACAGCTTGAAGGTTAAACAAGTCAACAATTGCATTGTCACGAGGTCCTCTCCAAAGAATGCAGTACGTCGAATATGTCACAAAACCATTTCTCTAGGGGATTCGACGTTTTTTGATCTCGGTAGCAACAGTTAGGAGAGCCAGCATGACAATGTTTGCACGTGATAAACGATCGCATCTGAGTAAAGTTCAAAGCAGAAAGACCTGGCTGAAATCCACTTGATAAAATGACTACCAAGTTCAATGACAACACGATCAATGCCTTCCTTGATGAATAAATGTTTCTAGCAGATTGTTTCACTTAATGGACGGAGGGGTCCGTCACATGGCTGGGACGGTTGCATTTCTCCTCAAGCCGTAAGAGGATGATGTTCAAGCAAGGATAAAAAGGCTTTAAAAAATCATTTTGACGTTCATAACACAAAGTGTACCAGCCAGTTGATCAATTGATTCGTCCCACACACGGGAATGGGAGAATGATTTTTTAAAATCAATTCTCGCCACGTTCTACTTCTTTCCTTTCAGTTCTCCAGACAGTCACCATTGCATCCACTCCTCCACCAGCACGGGAAACCAAACCACCCAATCTAAAAAGTGGGAAAAGGACAGGTGAGACTTGAGAGACGATGATTTAGTTCGTTTCAGGAAAGTGTTTGGCGTAGTTTGTCTTGAGCAAACACGAAGTATCTTTTACCAACCTTGATTTAATTTAGCCAAGGCTACTGTTTGGGGTTCTCAAACTATTTTTGTTCAATGATTCGATCCCTTGCTGACACTCAATTATCAAGGCTTTGTGCCCAACTCCTATGTATCTGACAGAGAGCAAGGGCGTCCACCATGGAGCAGTTGAAAGCAAGTTAGTTATCATTACACATTGTCAGTATAGAGCAGTCGGACATATATATATATATATATATATATATATATATATATATATATATATATATATATATATATATATATATATATATATATATTACCTGAAAACCATAACTAAGTTCGGGTTCTTTTTTTTTTAGAGTGATTCCTTATATGATATATATATTATATATATATATATATATATACATATCCACACAAAATATGACAAAATGCCTGCCTTATCAGGTTGATTGCAAGATATTTGATTCTCCTTGAGAGCTGTTCCGGATTTTGACCTCCAAAACCCTGCAATTAAAGCGAAATGTTTCTCTGTTCAATAACTTATGACAAGTACAAAATATATTGATGGATATACTAATGACTACTTTCCCCATACAAACATTAACGATCTGAAATCTGTTGGAATTAGCCCAGGGAATTTTCAAGAAAAACACGTAGCCTCAAGCACAGAACTATTTTTTCTACATGTGCAGTTAATCATCTAAAATCCATAGGTTTATGAAAGGGGAAAAAAAATTTTCCCGCATAAAAGATGCAATTTGTGCTGATTTAGTTGCTCCCTCAAACGCATCTCCCTAAGGCATATTTTTTTAGTTATAAATCTTTAAATACGTTCACCTCAATTTGATCAGAGAGTTTCTAATGAATATAACAAGAATTCTTAACTTGCCTCCTAACATTTTCGATTACACGTCAACGTCAAATCGACAATCTAATTTTTTTGCCTGCCTCACCCCAAGGTAATCAAGTTCATAAATACTTTCTTGTCACTTGAATGAATAGAATTGCGTTTATCTATGTTGAATCAGCACATTTTTCTGTTTAAACTATTTCAAATAATTTTCTTTATAATTAGATAAGCTAAAACATAAAATCGTACAAATAGAAATATATCCACAAGTAATTTGTACAAATGCAGCAGTCGAACGTGACGTGAATCTAACAAAAATGAAACATGTAGAATGTTTCATTCAGTTCAACTCAATGAGCAGGAAAAGTATGATTGCATCGAATCCAAAAACAGTTTTTTCCCGCTACCTGAAAGTGAAGCGTTCTTGCAAAGAAAGAAAAAAAAAAAAACGTTTTAAGCCAAAATGACATGAAGTGAAGAAGGATTTTTTGAGGGTTTGCTAACCAAGAAATCAACGATGACGGTATGGCAGGCCGATTCGTTCCCGAATTGACGATGGTTGTCGAAAGAGGCTGGTGCATAGGAGAGAAAGGAAGAGGATATGCGCTTTCCAAATAATGGCTTACTGCAAAAAAAAATCACTGAACGGTATTTTTGATTTGCGTCTTTTTTTCGTAAAAGCAAAGAAACAAAAAAATAAAAAAACAAAAACAAAAAACAAGACAAAAAACGGCTAAAAGCAATCTTTTGAAATTCCATACCTACGAATTTCACAACAAAAATCGACGATGGATTACAGATAAAAAATTATTTCGAATGCCGGAAGACTGCGATTCATGCTCATACAGTAATAATGTCTAATCTCACTGAATAATTGGTTCTGGACTATTTCTTCTCTGCTAGCCCAGTCAATAAACACTGACATAGGGGTCTACTTGGAAATAAATGTTGTCAGGATAAATTTAGCATCTTTGTGGGCGTTAGAGTGTCCTCTTCCAGAATTAGAGCGATTCTCTTTTTTTCCCTCTTTTGGGTCATCTTTAATACACCATTTTCAAAGATGGTTGCCAATTTCATCTCCTTGTTATGTTTGGGCCAGGAAACCCAATGTTTGTACAGATAACACAATATATCGTTTCCTGGACCAAAAACAACTAAGGAAGATTAATTTGGCGGTCATCTAGGAAAATGGCGTATAAAAAAATCACTTAAGAAAATAGAAGTGGTTAGTTGGAATTCTAAAAGAGGGCGACACCCTTAGGGTTATAACAATACCGAATTTAGTCTTTTAGCATTTATGTCTGAGTTCAATGCTTATTCCACTTGACTATGTGACCAAAACGGTTCAAAATTTTGATGTCTGCCTTACTATGAAAAATATTCAAATAGTGTATATCGTATGACAAATTGTGTGTTATTATAATAATGATGAACTTCGTGGCATTTGCTATTTTATTGATAAAATCTTTATTGCATTAGTTACTATGGACTGTATTGTAAAATTAGTTATCAGTAGAACCTTATGATTAGGAATTTCACTTGGTTAACCAAAGTTTGCAAACGAAGAATTCTTGATTTCATGGAGATTTGTTGTTTTAGGTGAGTATGCTGGTCTACTTTCTTTAGCTCTGCATTTTCGATTTTGATGGTTGTGACAGTAATTCCACATTTTGGACCGACTGAAATACGTCAGGTAAATGTGCAAAGATCTAGATTCGAGTAACTTGTATCTGAGGAACAAAAAAAACACGGTAGGAACAATAGTGTAGAAAAGCCGATGATGAACATATCCTATAGGTGGCCCTTGGTGATGCTTTGTAATGCTAGAATGGCCACGTCTCACTTTCAGCATTTATGCTTTTCGCATATCACCTCAAAATAAATTAGAATGAAAATGACCGAAAAGGAATAGAAATAGTGTACTTGAAGGTTTTATTTAATGATATATTTCAGCATGAGATACCCCTTGCCATAAATAGGGAGATTGTTTTTCTATTATTTCACAGTTACAAATTGAATGCCCCCCATGCTTAATACATTTCATTTACCTAGGATTCGACTGAAATTAGCCAATTCATTGATCTTTTTAACCGGATGTAAGAAATATTTTCATTCTGAAGGGAAAATATTGTGAAAATACATTGCTTCTCAACCTGTGTCTGTCACCAGTAAAATTAGTTCAATAGTATGAGATGAGAGCCCGCTAAAATTTACGGGTTTTCATCGAACGGCTAAGTATGGATGTCCAAGAAAGAGAAAACTCGATATCAACAAAAATGCGTCATTATATATAGTATAGGATTAGATTACCAGAATACGCCAGGTTACATATATACTGGATATCTACTTCGCTCATTATCTTGCTTCTGTGATAGAGTAATCCCGCCAAGGTTGATTGGAAAGAATCGGGGATACCGGGGATTTATGGAACATTTTCCATTTGGATATAACTTCATGTGGAAATAATCCATCAAAACCATCGCAAATACAACCAAAATTACGATTGCAAAAGAGAGTACCTTTGCATGACTTGTTTAAATCTGAAATATTTATCTAAATCATCACATCATCATTTCAACATGTGGCAAAGAAGTATGCAAACCTACCCAATTAGTGGGGGTTGTTGATAAAATCTGGTTGGGGAAGTTAGTCTTCTTGGTTGAAGGTAGAGATGTGATCAATATATTGTTATAATCGAGAAATATAGAATCTTGAACCAGATAAAAGTATGTATCTGAGTGAAAGTAAGATTTTAACAATACACTGATCACCTGATAGGACAAGGCATCAGGAATTGGACCTCAATGATACTTTGTGATATGTTGGAAGATGGAAAGCAGAGCAATAAGAAAATAAATTAAGACAATGAATTGTTTGATGTTCACTTTTACTTTGTAGGCTTTTTGCTTATCCTCAATTGTATACAGCGTTCTAGCTCCGAAGCATTTGATATCCTCTACAATTTTTCCAAGGAAAGGTTATGGCAGGAGCAACTTGAAATGAAATATATATACTACTTATTGTCACTTCTCATAAGCATAAACTACGATATCATCAATAGTGCAATACAACATGAACTAGGATTTTGATTGTCAGAGTGAAAAAAATTTCTACTGGGGTAACCCCCCCCCGGTAACTCCCCTTCAAAAAACCCCAAACGTTTTGTAGGCAAAACCTTTCGTACTATAGGTTCCAAGATTATGAAGGCGAGGTTTCAGATCGAAATTCAGGTAATATGGACGTGTCTAGGTCATAGACTTATGACTCGAACTTAAAAATAGATCAAAGTTTGTCTTCAAAATCAGTGGTGCTGTCAGGCGGTAGAAACAGAAATTAAAGCAAGTGATTCAACTTATCTCTGTGCCCAACTAACCCATGTCTCCCCAAACTGACTGCATCGTTGTTCCTGGTTGTGTAAAAATACGAAGGAGAGGTTTCCTATGACCGGGATGTGATATAATTTCCTACAGTATTTGTATTTGCTATCGAATAAATCATCCTCTAAAAATGAATTCAGGAAGGAATAGACATATCAGACAATGATTAACAACGCTAGATTGAAAAAAGAAAACAATACGCGTACATATGTACACATCTCTCTCTATCTATTTGTCATTCTCTCTACTGTATATGAATATTTATTTCAAATATCAGTAGGTAGACCAAATTGCTGAGTGTATACACACATACACACATACATACAGCGATACATATACGCATACAAATACCCAAGATTGTAGTGTGATAATGGAAAAACCATTTATCCTACACAACAAGTATTGCACATCATTTTTTAAAACTATTTTTCACCTTCATCTTAATTTTGTTAGTAGCTTCGTATCGCAACTTTTGATCGGGTCCGTTACCCTTCGGCAATGAGTTGGTCTCAGCAAAGAATTCAGCAAAAACATCAAGTAAAATTAAGATGAAAGTGAAAAGTATTCAAGCAGTCTTTTAAAAAATAATGATTCATAATACTTCATCTAAAATGAAATAAATAACAGAAACAATGTAACAAATATTGATTCTACAATATAATCTCCTTTCTTGCCAAATGACTTCGTTCAGTGACAAATAATCATTATATAGGTCTAAGATTATAAAAGAAAGATTTCAGATCAAAATCAGATAATAACTATGTGTCTAAGCTGCAGACTTATTTGTCCATTTTCCTATATTTTGCTGATTATTTTTGCCGGTTGCTTAAGTAGGAAAATTCATTTTTCATAGATATATTATACGTAGGATAAAACCTGATTTCGTCTTAATCGATAAGGTCATTATTATTGTTGACATCCAAACGCATCTCCTCACTTCTAACCACTCTAGTGTATTACGTACATTTCAATATTTGATGCAGATGAATACGCTTATTGTTATCACTTTGAGACCAGGTTATCAAATCTAAAAAAAAACAATAATCAACTGATAACAATAAGCAAAGGATATTAAATTTGAACTGATTACACTCAGTGTTGTACATCAACATTCTTCTTCATAAATGCATCACACTGCCGATAAATTCATTGTTATAGACAACTTTATGTCATAAAAATTTAAGAATTTACTCTGAATTCTCAGAGTTGGCAAATACTGTTCCCTTTTTTGAAAGTGTGAATACATTTCTATTAGGAACTCTTCTGGCCAGTGTGTTAGTTGTTCCAGTTACGTTAAACAACAGGAATAGGAAAGAGGATGTGTGTGTGTTTGTGTGTGTGTGTGTGTGTTTTATTTACGAGCTGCGATCTGCCATATAGGTTGTGATGTGCAAAAGGATGAGACGTTATCAAGGGAAAATCTTATCTGATCAATCGAAGACGTTTCAAGTGATTTTATATCAGTGTTTTCACATATTGTTTGTGATTTGCAACTGAATCTGTCTTCAAACATGGCTATAAACGACTGCACTTCATAGCCAACAACGTAATATAAACCCATTTGAAGTCCACTTATAACATAAAATAATCACACTCTAAGACTCCAGATCTAATTATCGCTTGAATTTGTATACTTACTACAAATTGAAATAACCAACTTTCTTTTTAAATGCTGAATTCTTCCTAATCATTTTGCTATTACTATCACTACAGCTAGTAATGCTACTAGTATTTCGTTTAAAACCCCAGAATCGAGGATATCGCAGACGTATGGATGGTGGATATATCGGTGAACAAATGCTCTGTGTTATTACAATCATTCGATGAAGTATTGTGACAATGTTGAAATTAGGTTTGAGTATTTTTCTTCCTCTTGAGTTTTACACGTTTGATTTTCACTTCAGGCCATCGATTCTTTCTGAACACGCTGTTACTGGTTGCCATAGAGACAGTTGCTCGAATGAGAAGTCATATGGAAACAACTAAACATTGAGATGAAGGTTTGAAAAAAAAACCCCAGAAAAATTAAATAATGATAGGTCTGGCTAGTCACCAAAATAGAGAGCGTCACGTGACCAACGTCTTTTTTTTTCATTGGATGATCAATGGATATTATATTTCTCTCACCTTTTGTTGGGCAGTGATCACTGAGAATGCCTGGATTTTCAACAAAAAAACAACAAAAAACAAACAAGCAGACACTAACTATTTAGAGGAAGAATGAAAAAAAATTTGTTGATATAATATGTCTGCATCTTCAGCCCTCTAGCTCCACTGTCGCAGCATGTACGTATGTTACACGCATAGCCGGCCTGTCAGCCAGCCAAACGGACCAAGAAAACTGATAGAAATCTCTGTCGACAGTTTCAATGACAGTTTTGGTTGACGGTTTCGAATGACATTGCTTTCGTTTTTTCTAGTATCACAACATGCATCGAAATATCTCATTACCTACTAAGTAATATATCAATATAAATCTATCACAATGTATAAAAGCCATGTGCATTATATTCTTTTATACGATGGTTTTTCCTGCTTTCTGAATGATTGCTTTACGAAAGATTTTCTTATTCACGGGAAAATAATGTGAAAGGCGAAAATAGCCTTCACTGTATGTTTTCTAGTGATGTAATAGAAGCAGCGACCATCCTCACTCTCACTTCCCCCAGCACCTGACCACTTCGCCCAACTTGCCATCATCCCCATTTCTCAAGTCAGGGAATGCACATAAATTTCAAAATGCTCAATTTATCATTCACTGCTTTACACCATTTCGATTAACAAAATGTTTCTTATTATCAGAACAATCATCCCCCGGATAGCATGGAAATCTATGAATCTAATAATTTAAAAGAAATTTTTGAAATATGTTCTGCATCCCAAGTTGTCTGGAAATATTAAAACGTGAGCTACAATGCCAACACCATTTTAAGAGTTTTCACCTGATAGAATTGTGCATTATACTGCCTCGGGTGTTCAGCCAATGAGTGACGATTTGATAATTGATTCTTGGAAACCAATTTTTTCTGTCTATAAATTTTAGAAGGGTCATTAAAATTCTGAGAGTTTTTCGGATAATTGGAAACTGGGAAAAAATCAAAAGTCAGTCCACATCAACATATGACTGGATGCTGGAGTCAGACGAGTGCAGAGATCAACTCAGTGCGACTTTTGCTATTCAACCCCTGGATTAAGGTTATGAAATCCACGCCTATCCAGGAGAGAAAAATATTTTACCCGAAATATATGTTAAAGCGTTTCTATAGCTTGAAAAAATCTGTCTACAACCATCATGTTCGGAGAGTACTCATAAAGAAGGTCGTAGAGAGAATCTGCTGTCGTGTTAGGAACACGAGGAACAAGGAATTCAATAGTCTGAAAAAATCTTTGAATATTTGTTCTTCCTCGTTTTCCACCATCACTCAATCATCTTTACTCAATCCAATTTTTTTCTCGACTCATATTTGCATGGCAACCATAAAACAACACTTCACAGACGAAATGTGTCGGTCTGAATCGATAAAAAGAATAAAAAGTCGGCTATTTGCAAGAACCGAGCAAGCATTTCCTTGTATAGAAAATCACTTGTCACCGACACAATTTAGTAGAACCTGAACGTAACAAAGTCGTTGGAGAAAGATTCATATTTGAGATGAGAATACACAAGAAGTAAAAACGTACAGTAATGATAAGAACAAGAATATCCTTTTGGTTCCAAAGGAAATCAAAACTGAGACGTTTTTAGGTGGAATAAGATTCTTAAAATTGCTGAAATCAGAGGATCCAATTAAATTTGTTTCTGCACAAACAAGTCCCTTACCTTGCATTGTTTATGATCGTAGTCTTCTGGTTGGAACATTTTGAAAATTATCCCCTTATCAACTAATAAAAAAGGAAAGTACAGTTGAACTCCAAGAAAAAAATTATAATCGGTGCAGTTTCGATATGAAAATAAGAGATAGTAGTATTGGTATAATGGGTTGTTAATGTTGGAATGACAGATAGTAGCATTGGTATAAGGGATGGTAATGTTGATATAAGATATGGTAGTGAATAAAATGTGGGATGATGTCGAAATGAGAGAAGGTGAAGTTAGAATAAGAGAGGTTGACGTTGGGCTGTGATGATAGTGTTGGAATAAAAAATGAAAGTGTTGGAATAAGATATGGTAGTATTGGAATAAAAGATGGTAAATGTTCATGACAATTCTATTGCTATGGATTCTAAAGACATGATGGGTTAACCATTTTATTCAAACAACCTTTTGATACACCTGTGTCACTGTGTTTGAAGACACATAAGAGAAACCAGGTGTGAAGATCATCTGACCAAAGGCTAACCTAAAAGTTGTTACTGAAAAGTTTCTCTCAAGAATGAAAAAAAAAAAAAGACAGACGTTTAACTTGTTGTCGGTGTCCAACAAAGAAAAAAGAAGTGTCCGTTTTTCTTTGTCCTCCACAAATTTCTTCGCCGAGAGGCAAAGTTTAAACAGGAGGGACAGAAGGGGAAAAGTATATGAAAATGACATCAAGGAGGAGAAGTCAGGCTAAAGAAAATAAGAAACAGACAAGGAGATGAAGACAGAAGCAAAACTAAAAAGAATAATGAAACAGTCAAAAAACCAGAGAGAGAGAGAGAGAGAAAGAGAGAGATAGAGAGAGAGAGAGAGAGAGAGAGAGAGAGAGAGAGAGAGAGAGAGAGAGAGAGAGAGAGAGAGAGAGAATCATACCTGGATCCTGAATCATCACCATCATCAGCTTTACTCTTTTTGAATTCTAGGAAACCAGAGAGTCCCTTAGACTCCATATATTCACATTTTAGCTATCAGAGACTTGAACCAGGTTTTACTTAGCATCAAACGTTGGAGTTGTATAGAAGACAGTAATGTTTGTTCTTCTCATTTCTTCTATAAGCCCTGAAAACAGTTCTTTTAATATCTATTTTAAACTGCAGTTGTTTTTACAATACAGAATTTTACGGTTGTGTCATGTGCTCGATGTATTTTGCATGTTGAAATACACAGTTTCGGTGATTTGCCATAATTTTCATTGGAGTAGATAATACTGCAGTCCTGACGTTCTGTAATGATAGAATCATCTGACAGTGTCGAACTCCTCTCCAACTTCTATTTCGACTGAAGATGATTACAGCAACTTTCGCATTGTATATATAAAGAATAAGACATCTGTTATATTTTTTATATATATATATATATATATATATATATATATATATATATATATATATATATATATATATATATATATATATATATATACACACACATTTTATTACTTTATTCTAATTTGGGTGAGGAGTTTTATGTACATTATATATATATATATATATATATATATATATATATATATATATATATATATATATATATATATATATATATGCCGTTTATCAATAAGATCAGTAAAGAAAAAATGACCATAAAAACAGGTCTGGTTAATCACTCAAAAGAAACAATCATGTCTTATGGCGGCATGTCATGTTGAGGGTGATGAATTAAAACAACGGAAGTGGGATTGATCAATATGTAAGTGTCTTCTATTACCTTTTTTGGCAGTAATCATTCAAAATTTGAAAGCAAAAAAACAAAACAAAAAAACAAAACAAGCAGAGACAAACTATGGACCTATTTAGCATAAACTTACACTGCTATCTGATCACCATCACACACACACTTACTGAAAGCAGATTTAAGGACTGGTTAGAAAAACAAAAGAAAAAACAGAGCTATTTAAATACTAGGGAAACTTATTCTGGCTTGATAGCTGAAATATTTACGTATCGCCAATTAGAACCGGGAGTCGGTGTTCAAACCCAAGAAAGAGGCCAGGAGTTCAATGCTGGCTTTCCCAGCTGACAAACCTCTGCGCTGACAAGGTTTGATGGAGAATACTTTTCTGTTTTCAAATCCCCGTATTTAACCTTGTACCTTATTCATAGAACATATAAAGATTGGAAAATTGGTGGAACACAATCTACTTTCTTCTATTTCCAATGTATTCTTTGTGTCGCATTTAACTGAACTAAGGCTAGATAAATAGAATAAATTGGAATTGATAGGTAGATAGATATCAACAGATATATATGAGCAGACCGAGATAGATGAGTTACGAATCTGTAATTCAATATACGATACGTGATGGATACATATCATAGAAATGCTCGATTCAGAAACATTTTGTTTGAGTGGAGCTTCAAATATGGAGAAATAATGGATTTGTTACTCAAAAACATTCATGTTTTTGCCCCTCACCTGATGAATCCCGTGCATATGTATACATCTATACATACTCAAAACAGAACTTAAAGAAATATTTTCAATATATATATATATATATATATATATATATATATATATATATATATATATATATACTAAAATACGACTTGAAGAAATATTCCTAGAACCCTGTGTCATCACCAACTGCAGACCCCAAAAACATCAAAGGTGAAATTAGCAGCAACACTGTAATAAACAATAAAAGTCATATAACAGCATCCCTGGAACCAATAAATTCTTCTAACCTTGCAACAAAAAAACAGTTTATACTGCTACCATCTTAAGCACACCAACACCATCACTAGCTCTACCACTAACAAGACTTTCTACATATACTAGAATTCTAACAAAAATATCGTATACCTCAAACAATGTAATAGAAACAAAATCCAATACATAGGCAAGTCTGAGTGGCAATTCAACATCAGATCTAATAACCATGGGCACCGAATCAAATCACCCAATCATTTAAACCTACTTCAGTAAGACTATACTTCTGCATCACCGAACATAATTTTGCCACAGACGCTAGATTCACAATCGTTGAAAAGATAGAAGAAAAATACACCTACAGACATGACGGAAATTTTAAAACAACATGAAGATATGTGGATTAACAAACTTGAAACGTTCTTCCCTAATGGACTTGGAACCGAACTTATCAACACTAACCACACCGATCTCTGACACCATATTCTTCCCACTAAAAACAACCCAACATCCGCACCCTACCTCCTTTCATGTATATCCAATATTGGGAACTTCACTCACTCACACAGACCCTTACTTCTAAGAACCCTTCTATGGTATCTCATTTATACAACCCGAAGCTATGAGACTTTTCATAACATCCACAATGACCAGCAAGGATACAGAACGCAATGTTTCTTGAAGATATTCGATCCTACACAAGGACACCCTTACTGCACCGTTCCCAACCTAGCAAGAACCCTCGCAGTCTAATAATAAAATACTATCCAATTTCTTAGTGTCCATAACAATATATGACCCCTTTATGACACGCTATAGCAGCTAAAAGAATATTATTGGACAGACCAACATAGGCTTTACCACAGACAGCACAAAGACTCAACCCATTATGATGATCCAAGAAAGAATCCTCTTTCTTGATTTTCCTTTTTGCTTAATTTTTCTACAGGGACCTTTTAATCAATGAAAAGTCCACGCACATTACACGCTTCTGAAGATGGAAGCCCCATCCGAATTTTTTATTACATACGAACTGATCCATTTATTGAATAATCAATAAATGAACACAGTTTCAATGAACTTTTACTCCTGAGTATATCTTGTTCCTTATTGTTCATACACACACACACACACACACACACACACACACACACACATGCACACATACACACACACACATATATAATGTATATTTCTCCCCTTTTCTCTCTCTTTCTCTCCCCCTCTCTCTTTCTCTCCCCCTCTCTCTTTCTCTCCCTCTCTCTCTCTCTCTCTCTCTCTCTCTCTCTCTCTCTATATATATATATATATATATATGTATATGTATATATATATATATATATATATATATATTTATATATATATATATATAAACGATTTCTCACTCCTCTCTAATGAACAGACTTTTAAAAAGATAGCTCTGAAGAGACTTGGGCAGATAGATTGATGGATTAATGGATTGTAAAATTTAGGAGACTTGCTGTCACTTGATCACTAGAGGCTAAAAGCCAAACACGTTCAAAATATGAAAAAATCCATCAATAAAAACCAGAAAAACTCCGTTCAAGAAAGAAGATTATAAGCTCTTAACTTCACAAGTGACAATGGACAGAGAAGATTATATAAGAAGACCGAAAGATAAGAAGAAAGTCATCTTGTCGAGTTCTGAACGCCAACTTGCAGACAAAGTGAAATGATATTTCTAGTAGATTTCAAACCATTCGTTTCTTTCCCTTTCGTTTTCTTTTTCTTTTCGACATTGTCAACTCGTACAAGATAGATTAGTTGACAACGGAAAACCAAATACATAAAACATAATTACATAAGAAAAAACAAAAACCAGGTCTGGTTAACTACCGGATAGAAACATTCACATAACCAACTTTCTTTTGCCCGTATGCTATATTGGGGCAGATCAATTATAAATCGGAAACAGGGGTGATCAAGGAACAAGTTCCTTTTCCCACCTTATCTTACGTGGTGATCAATAACAAAGTCTGAGAAGGAGAAAAAAAAAACAAAACAAAACTAAAACAAAACAAAACAAAAAAGGAAAAACAAAACAAGCAAGAATTCCGCCGGACACAAACTTAGGGGCCTAACCATCATAGATTTAAATTGGAAATTGATCCACCGACTGGATACCTATTTCGGAGGAAATTTTCAAAAAATCCCTATTTTAGATATGATAAAGGGTGAATGTTTAAATTTTCAATCATCTACCTCCATTTGTGACGCCCGTCCGTGTGATACATAATTAACCAGCCAGCAAAACAGACCAGCTTAAAAATTGAAGTAAGCTATGTTGACAGTTTTTGTTGACCGTTTTTAATAGAAAGAGAACTGAAGTAAGTCTATCACCGTGATATAGATCTCCGAACAGGCCATTCGGCAACAGACTTTTTCTCTGAATTCCAGCCATTATCTATAAAAAAAAACAAATCTATGTAAAGATGATTCATTAGTTAAAGTTGAAATAGTTCTAGAATGGATCTGTCTGTATTTATGTGTACGTGTATATGTATGTATGTGAATGAGCATGCTCCGTTCTATCTCCCTCTGATATTCTCAATTACATCGAACTCTCACTAAATTTTGACTTTATTTCCTTAGCTTAACAAAAATGTTAGACTCCAAGTCAAGACTAAAAAGTGAAAAGTTTATCGTGATAAATAGAGTGGAATGAAAAAGAGAGAGACTTATTCTTATATCAAAATTTTTCCAGATTTTCATGATATTCACCAAGAAAAAAAATATCTGAATACGTTTTTGTTCAGCCCCTTCCATGGCCAAATTTAAAAAAGCTTTTCAGTTTGGGGAAATCTTTTTTTCCAAAAGTCAAATATTAAAAAAAATAATATAAGCTCCGGTCGGAATGGAGTTTTAGCCAGGAAGAGTAAGTCGTTTTATTTGTCTTTTTCTTTCTTGACATCTTTTTTCCTGTTGGTCTTAATGTCTGGAGCTCAGTGACTTTTTTTTACCTTTCTTTGTATTACACACACAGTCACGCTCACACACACCTACAAACACGCATACACATTTACATACACACCCAAGTGCCTACTGTTCCATGAGGGTGGATCAATATCTTTGCGGACTAACCTTGTTCGAACAGGGAGGTATGCCTCCCTCGGGGGTATTGAAAGGGGCTATAGAATGAAATAAATGAATGTCTATCTGCATCTTTAAAAGTAGACCACATGAGTAGCTTTCAAGTGGATTCATCGCTACAATGCTTGAAAATGACAGCTGCATATCGACATGTAGTTATCACCTGAATTTTTATCTGAAATTTGATCTGAAATTTCCACTATATAATGTCCGATAAATGTAATTAATATTCAACCCAAAATAAGTTGCATGAGTATTGAAGAAGATTAAATTAAAAAATCAATATTCGATGGGTAAAATTGATCCTTTTTTCATCATTAAGCATCAAACTTATTGATATATCTACGTCAATGAGGCATCAAATAAACTTCAAATGTCCATATTTCTACAAGTTATATTTCCGTTAAAGTTCTCATAGAAACTGAATGTGTATGTATCTGTATGTATGTATTATGTATATTTGACTGTGTACATGATTACATATTTATGTGCGTGTTTTTCAGTTTGAGTGTGTATGTAAGTTTGTATATGGACGTACGTATATGAGTTTGGGTGCATTTGTGTGTATAGGCACGAGGATGCGAATATATGTCTATGTGAGTCTACATTTGCGTTTGTGTAGGCTGTGTGAATGAGAATGTTTCCGAGTAAGTATGCATAAGCATGTCTAAGTGTGTGCCTAAATGAGAATATTATATGATTGAGCACTTGTGTGTATGTATCTAGATTGGAGACGCACCTTTCTGTACCTGCATGTGAATATGAGTATATACATATGAATCCTTAAGTTAATATTGTTTCTCCCATGGAAGAGACAAAAGAAGAAACTGAAGAAATTTGAGATCGTGTCGGAAGATATTTACCGAAGCATGTTTCCACAAGATGGATCATTACTTACTAGCGGTAAACTACAATCTGCATCATATAAGTTCTTGGGAATTAAAATTCAAAACCACTACTTTTACTTTGGCTCGAACCCCGACCTCGATCTTCGGTGAGAATTAGGTAACTATTTCCGCCATTTATTAGTCTTCAACCTATTCAGGCATACATAAGCGTTCTAAAAAATTGCAGCCATCTTGAATATGACTTCCATTTTGTACACATGTTGGGATCACATCACAATTATATTTGTATGATTTTGTCTATGAATTAAATCGATATCTTATAACATTCCAAATGATTAATGACCTCTCAGGGATTCCTCGGAAATGAGAAAACTCAAATCCATCTATAAAGCCCTTGCTTAGTAACGCTTAGTATAAACCAAGGCCTGAATGATTTAAACGAATTGCTGTGTACATTTCTATCTTTGGAAACATATTTGTCGTTAGCATTGCACATATGACTCGTTGAGGGGTTATAAATACTTGTCAAAGGTCTCATTTTTTTTTGTTTCCTTGAATTCTCAGCGAGTCAGAACTGTATGAACCTTCATAAGAGATAGAATAAATGATATATTCTACCATACATCATCAGGGATACCATAAAAATATCATCATCATCATTTGCTGAATGTCCTCTGCCGGAGAGAAAAATTTCCTTGTTTTCATTCAATGGCGATCACGATTGTGCTAACCTCTATCATCTCTCACCATCAAACCTTTCCATATAATCCTTCCAGCATGTGTCTGGTCTTTTCCTACTCCTTTTACTGTTGCATGGACATCAAGCGCTTAGCTTTTTGCTCTATCTGTTGTCATATCATCTTGCTAAGTGTCCAGCCTATCTCAACTTTTGTAGCTTTATTATTTGTTAAATATCTTTCACTATAGTCTTCTCCCTGATCCATTTCGATCTTTCCCTATCTCTCAGTGTTATTTCTAGGTGGGCTCTTTCCATGGATCTTCGTGCGCTTGTAAGTTGGTTATCAGTTCATTTTGTTACGTCGTGAGAGCATGCACGATTAGTATCACACGCAAATATTTGTTTAGATACTCACTCTTGCTTTGTGCAGCGCACAGTCCAGGCTTTACTTTGCAACACAATATCTTAACTCCTTAATTCACCTTGTTAATAGGCAACACAGTTTGTCCTTGTATCTGTGTTTCGTTCAAAAAATGCCACGTCCACAGGCAGAATAAAGATTTTATTTACTTATACGTTATTCACCCGAAATGTTAAACATTTAAGCTTTTGCAAACATTGAGATGAAATTCAATAACTCATGAAATGATTTCAGTAATATGTGAAAAGCTTGGCATCTCGGCTTTCTGCTGAATGTTAGTAAGAATATATGCCACACATTTCCCTCACGTAACACTCTCTACCTGAGAGATATCTGGAGTGCGGTAACAGGCATTCCTGTATTTATAAATATTCTGAATATAGATATCTATTTAGATTTATTTAGTCTAAGCCAGAGCCACATGAGAGATTCTCTTAGTGAGAATCGAACAAGCTGTATTGGCAATGGAATGTGAGACTAGATTACTAAACCTATTATCATTGTAGACCTCAAAATAGATGTTCATTGAGGTTAACTTAGGGTTGCCCAAGGGTTTAAAGACAGTGGACCAGAAAAGCAATCGAATTTCGGGTTATCTGGAAAAGATTTTATTATGGGATAAAACGTTTTGGAGGGAACCCTGAACTTTCTCCATTTGTAAATATGTGGTTTTGCCTTTTGGATCCTGGGTTCCTTTTGTGCCCAAGAGACCCGGGTATGATATTCTGCTGCTTCTCTTCCCTCTTATAGGCCCTTTCGAATTCTGCTGCATTAACAAACAGCAGTGGGAATTTTTAGCCATTGCTCAACGGTAGACGTCTGGTATCGATGTCAACTCAACTCATATTCTTATGGCAGATAGCCACAACAGAAAAAGCATCTAATTAACATCGAATGCACTTTTCTAGCAAAGGTCAACCAGGCTACATTGCTAACTCATGTGCCTCGATATGATGGCTTTCTCAACGGATAGAAAAAAATTGATAGGACGTTAGGTGGTTTTTGTTTTATTGGAGTGATTTCAAAAGATGCAAGGGTGATTCTGTGTAACCAGACAGATGAGCAGCTAGATCAATCTTTTAAAATCTCTCAAAGTCTTCTGTAGCAACGCAAAAATACTATCGTTGATCGAGTCCTTGGCCTGGCAAGTAGTCATTTTCATCTGAAACATTCACTGCATGCTTCAGGTTGCTGACTTATGAATATACATATATAAGCACCATATATATATATATATAGTGCTTACTGATATATATATATATATATATATATATATATATATATATATATGTGTGTGTGTGTGTGTGTGTTAAAATGTTTTTCGCAAGAATACAAAAGACAAACAGATTTCTGATTGTTGATGATATTTGATCGCACACACACACACACACACACACACACACACATATATATATATATATATACATCAAAGTAATATATATAATATGAACTGTAGAGAGTGAGACAGACTCGGAAGTAAAGTGTTTTGAAGTTAGGTTTATTTATCGGTAAATGTTTTTATTAATGGTCTAGACATGTTTCGGGAGGTATTCCCATCTTCAGTAGTGTGTGTTATGTGTCTGTGGGTGCTTTTAGAGGTTATAGATCTAATGTGGAACCTGAGTCCACCAGGAGCTTTGCTTTATGAGCAAAAATGGGATTGTGGCTGTTGCAGTCATCCTGTTGTGTAAGAGAAAGTCCAGCCAGTGATGAAAACTATGGTTTAGCAGCAGCAGTGGGTTTTGGGGAGGACAAAAAGTGTCAGGGTCGGGGGAAGTGATGTGATTATAGATTGTATGGGTATGTCAGGGATTGTGTAAACTGAGGGGTGATGAGGTTAAGTAACTGCATAGATTTTAACCTTACAAGTCATCAGAAATATCTTGGCTCTTATTTGAACAAGTGATATGACTGGCTTATCCAGTATATATATATATATATATATATATATATATATATATATATATATATATATATATATATATATATATATGATATGATATGAACAATACGGAATGAGGCGGACTCAAAAGTAAAAGTGTATGGAAACATAGTTTATTAATCCATTGATGTCTGGATGAATTGATGAGCTAAAAATGTCAAGGGATGAATTTTCATTAGCGTGTTCTGCTTTTTTTTGTGTGTGTACCATTTAGTGGTTTTAAGTTACTGTGGAACAAAAATTCACCATCAAATGCTTGCTTTGTGAGCAAAAATTGGGATCCATTCTCTTAAGGTCATCCTAAATATCTGTGATGAAGTCTGTTTTTGTCTGCAGAAAGCTGCGGTGTTAGTAGCAATAGTAAGTCTTAGAGAGTGACTATAGGGTACCAAGGTAGAGGGGAGATGGTTTAGTGTTGGATTGCGTAGGTTAATTAGGGATAGTATAGATGTTGTGATGATGAAGTTAAGGAACTTCATACGTATTATCCTTACTGGTCATTCAAAGTTTATTGGCTCTGATTTGTACAAGTGGAATGCCATAAAAAGGTTTTTGTTGTTATGGGTCTGGGTCACAGTAGATTTCCCGATATTAGATATACCTGAGGGAGGGGACGGTGTGGATGTAAGGTTGTAATAAGTGGGAGGATTATGATTTAGAGATATGTGTGGTTAAGGTTGTTGAGTTTGGATTTAAGTTCATTAGTTTTTAGTTTGTTTATCCACAAATTTTTATGTTTTTTCTGGAATTTTTGTTGTGTCACTGGGTGTATTTTTTTTCCAATGATCGTGAATCTAGCAACTGCAGCAAAATTGTGTCCGGGGTGCAAAAGTGTAGTTCAACGGGAAGTGGACTGGGCTAGTTTTGTGATTCAATTCTGTGTCTGTGGTTATTAATTGTAAGGTTCAAATGCCATTTGGACTTGCCTATGTATTGTAAATTGCAGCTATTTTATTCTAGGAGACATGTAATGTCTTTGCTACGACTGTTTGTGCTATGGTATATGTAGCAAAATCAAATAGTGGTACAGCTAGTAGGTTGTTTGTGTATTTAAGGTGGTTGCAACCTAGACTATTTCTTTTATCGCACAGTTGACAGAATTTAGTGGTTTCAGGGATATTGTTATGTGAGACTTTATCGTTTAATACAATGTTGCTGCTAATCATGTCATTGATGTTTTGGGGTCTGCAGTATGCGACGACACATGTATCTTCGAATATTTCTTTAAGATCTATGTGAGTGTGAGGATATTCGATGTATCATTGATAATATGTGCTAACGATGGGAGTGTGCGGTTGAAGGTGGTTATAAGTGGTATGCAATCAGGTTTATTATTCTTAAATGGTGTGAGTTTTTTTTTCTGGGTATTGTTGATGCCTTTTTTATTTGGTTATTTGTATCATCTTGTGTATATCCTCGTTTAGTGAAATGTTGTAATAGGTTATGGCTGCATCTGTCGAGTTCACTATCTGTAGAGCAAATCTTTTTAATTCCAAGTGCCTGTAAAAATGTTAGGCTTCTGTTTCGATGTAGGGGGTTGGCCGATTTAAAGTGAAGGTAATTTTGAGTGCCTGATGGGTTAGTTTAGAGGGTGGTTTGGAGGTTTCTATCACTATCTATGTATATTTAGGTGTCTAAAAAAGGTACGGAGTCAGTGGATGTCACAAAATAAAATTGAATTGAATCATGTGCAGAATTAGCACGTACAACAAAATTTTCTAGTTTGGCTTTATCTCCTTTGTATATGATAAAATGTCATCTATATATCAAACATAGAAGATGCAATCTTTGTATATCATCGAGTATATGCGGGTTTCTTCGAATTTTCCCATGAAGATGTTTGCAATGGAAGGAGCTTGTACTGTGCCCATGGCGTAACCTTGTTCCAGTTCTAGGTTCTTCAGTCGTTTTATCGTTGAGGGCTTCTTTAAGGGCCAGAATACTTTAGTCGTGTTTAATGTTGAAGTATAGAAATTTGATGTCCGTAGTGACTAGAAGTACTTTGATTAGGATCGCTGCGATGTGCTTAATTTTCTTTAAAAAGTCTGTAGTGTCTCGTATGTAAGATTACTAAAAGTCTTAAATCATGATCTAAATATATGAATAATTTGGTCGGATGGAAGTTGGGGAGAGATGACTGGTCAACCTGGGTTATCTGGTTTGCTGATTTGGGGAAGTAGGTAAAAACTAGTAGGTTTTGTGGATATGGGTTCAAATATATTCTGTGTTCTTCAATTTATCTTGTTGTTGTTATATAACTCTGTTAGGGATTGGGTTATTATGTTTTTGTATTCGTTGAAGGGACTGTTAAGGAGTTCTGTGTTATTTAATTGTGTGTTCGCTTCTGAGAGGTATTTTTCTTAACTCCAAATGACCATAGTCCCCTTATCTGCTGTAGTGATTATTAAGTCAGTATTGTTTTTAAGTTTCTTAACAGACTTTCGTTCTCAAATGGTGAGGTTGTTGTATAGTAAGTATTGGTGATTGCAGTTGTTATAGAAGGCTTTAATGTCTTCTCTAACTGATAGTTCAAATGTTTAAATAGTAATGTCTATGGTCTTTCGGTTGAAATATTTGTTGGGGTCTTCAAATCTATCTAGGATATCGCTCTCATGGTGTGATTTGCCAAAATGAGCTCTAAATTTAATTCTTTTAAAGAAGTCGTTAAGGTCCTTGTTGAAGATGTTCTCGTTGAAGTAAGGGGGAGGGCAGAAATTCAAGTCCTTATTTAGGAGTTTAAAGGTGTTCGTAGTGAATTTAAATTGAGTCAGGTTGATTACTTTGCCTTCTCGATCATCCTCGAGTCTAATGATGTGTGGTAATTGTTTACCGAGTCACCAAAAATTATTATTAGGGATGGTATTATGTTTTCTGGCCCCTTTCCACGTTTATTAGTTGGGGATTTCCACGGTTTTTGGTAGTGTCTGTATGCGAGATGATAAAAAAGTAACCTTTACGTCAGGGTGCTGGGTTGAGTCTTCTGAATGCCTAGGATGGGTCAATGAGTTGTAATCTGCACACACACACACACACACATACACACACACACACGCGCGCGCGCGCGCGCACACACACACACACACACACACATATATATATATATATAAATAACTGTCTGGGAATTATCGGGCCATTCTGAAATACATCAGCATTCATTTAAGTCAGCCAGCTCTCAATGGGTGACATTACGGTAATGGGACACCATTAAGTAGGTTTATGTACCGTGTGACCTAGGTATTCATATAGTCAGGGCCCGTTCGTTCCTCACATCTCATCTTCTCTTGCAAAACATTGAATCGTCCAGGTCTGTCAGTAAGATTATTGTTCAAAATGAGGGCTTTCCGTACTTCTTTGAAAAATAGACGGGAATTCATGTGTTAGGTCCAAAAAGAAGTAGAAAAATGGGGACTAAGGTGACATTGCCCTCATCAAGCTATTTTCCCTGTATATTTTGACCGTGTACAATTGTCTAGTGTGTCTCCTGGTTATCAAATTCTCAAGGTTTTCCTGGAAACGGAAGGAAGAATACACAGGAAATATATGGGATCCTGACATCAGCAGTACGTGAAGATTGCTGGCACGTAGGTTGTTCATGAACAGGACTACTGACGACTGACAAGAATGGTAACCCCAACGGAAGAGGAACAATTGTAATTTTAACAGGTGACATTCAATCCTTCAGTCATTGTGCTTTCCAAGAGGCTTTACAATCGTCCAAAAACGAGGTTGTCATTATTGATACTGCACATCACCTAGCCAAGAGACAAGTTTAGTTCCCTACTCTTTTGAGTAGACGTCCCATTTTGCATGGGGGGATGGGCAGTATGAGGCTATAAATCCAGCCTGCTAGGCCAGTGTTGTGCTATCTCTCTTCCTCAATTGGTGCAACACACGGATTTTGTTGCGGATCCTTTATACACATCTATGTTCTTCACGTTTCCCCGTCGAGATAGTTTGTCCGAGATATAATACCCCTCATTGCTCGTACGTGACACTTTTCTAGTTCCAGAAATATGCGATTAACTTCCCATGCAACGACTCCAATACCTCGTAGACTCTATACCAAGTTTCATAGCATCTATTATTCAGGAGAAATGAGGAGTTACACTTTAATAGGTAAGCTCTCTCTAATTTGAAAAAAAAAATTCGACTTTTCAGTTTATCTTTTTTTATATAAATTTGATGTGTCTTGTTGAATATTTCTATTTTCAATTTTTTTTAGAGAAAGGACAAATGTATCATTTTAGGTCTAAGTTAATGAAGTACACGATAAAGTTTGATAATTAACAAGTGATTGGGTGAAATTAACCTATGAATAGATGGGCAAAAGTCTAATTTAGATATCGAAAAAGTTTTGTAAACATTTCTGATTATTCACCCAATAGAAACTGACACATGATTAAAATCCTTCGGCAGCAGCGTTTAAAGTGGCCAATTAAAAACTGAGGGGAGGGCTGAACGATGAATAGATTATGTATATCTCTTTTTTGGGGTTTGTGATCCCTTTGAAAAAGTCTTAATTAGGAAAAAGAACAAGCTTAATTGCTGATGGACACAAAATAAAGCGGGGAATTTTCAGAACATAGAAAATATATATCCATCATCATCAACAGTCTTGCATCGTACGACATAGATCTTCTGCTGAATTCCCCAAACTTCTCTATCATGGACGTCCTGCAGCCAATACTTTTTGAACTTGTCTAGTTCGTCTCTCAACCTTACATTCTGCTGATTTTGGGGGTCCATACTGTGAGTCATGATGCCCAGCAGTTGTCTGCCATTCAATTTTCAACTTTTTATCTCGATTATTGCCTTCTGTATGCGTGATACGTATACAACTTCAAAGATAGCCAGCCTGACTGACTTGAAAATGGGAAAAACCTAAATTGACAGATTTGGTTGACAGTCTGAAATGAATTAAGTTAGCAGACCGCAAACAGCAGAAATTTTATGCGTGAAAGATTTTTCGACACATCTAGTGCTATTTTGATGAAACGCTTGACTTGAAAGTCAGCACTAAACATTATCATCTCGACCAATCCCACGTAAGAGAGTTTTTAAGATTATGTGTTGTTGCTTTTATATAGATTTAGGGGAGCCCTCAATGTAATATCAATAGTTGAGAAGTCAAGCAGATCATAGTTATTGCCTACCAACTTCAGTTCTCTTTATGTGCAACCAACATGTGAACAATTTTAAACTTAATAAATAACCATAGGAATATTAAACGGTACGGAAAGTACCTCCGTGTCAGTTCGTAAAAAAGTAATGTAGGTCATCATTATTGAACAATCAGTTGAGATCATACTGAGTACTCTGTACTTTTGGCCTTCTGGCAAACCAGGATCACTTTCCAAGACAGCTATGCTGATATCAAACCTCAAATTATATAATGAGTGCACTGCACTGTTGGCCTAGTGCCAAACTTAGATCAGCTTGACAAATAACTAAATACATGTATCATGTATCAATAAGTGCAAAGTCTCTCAACTGTTTCAATGCCGAGTGAGTAGAAGAACAATCCTTGAAATAACGCATCAGGGCCCGGATAATTTTCAATTAGGACTAGGTGGTGAGAATTTTCAAAAATGGTTAGGATTGATATTCGAAATTGCAGATGATATGGATCCAAAAAGAGATTTATTTTCATGAGTTCGTGTAAAGAAATGCTGTAAGAAATGACGAAGAAAAAATATTCACTCATTTTGTACATCAATCTCAACTGTATAATATTCCAATGTGACAAATATGGAACAAAATGTTTATTCTTTTATTCCGTAGTAAGTAAGCAGCAACAGCATAGAAAACTCTAGCAAGTATTAGCCATAGAAACTGGCCGATTCAAGCATAGCTTTTGAAAGATGACCAGGTCCTGATGCGTTATTGCAAGCATCAACAAATACAATATCCCAGCTTAGTTGGAGTTCACTCATCCAGATTTACACCATCAATAAAATCGCTTAGGAATCAACATGGTTAAAAACAAAACAAAAAAAAATTAAAAACTTGCTCGATATTTTTTTTCAAATTGATTCATAAAATCATGAAGCAGTCAGTACGATGGCTGTTAAACAAATAACAAGCAATGAACTACTTTTTATTAATCAGAATGTGTGCAGTTTCTAATTTGTCTGCGCCAACATGTATCCCTTACGACAAAGAAAGTCAACACCCTGATTTACCTCGTATTAACAAAATACTGACTTACGAATTGTAGCACCGAAGATTTGTTACTGTCATAGGCAAATTTGACTCTCACCCCACCTGAAATAAATGAGAAACTGCGTCTGAAGTTTTGTGCTGATGGAAGAGTGTGGATCAGGTTTACGACGATAACGTGTTAGTATGGCTCTGCAAGAGATCTTCCTCTCTTTTCAATTTTGTATATCAGTTTTCACGTCTCAATCGTGATAACATTAGGTCAGTAAGGTCAACCTATGGAGTCCTGCTGCGGTTTATAATTTAGTTCAAAGACTCGTGCACGAATTTGAATACATTTATGTTTGAAAGAGACTGTGGCTTTTGATAGCTTGTTCCAGGAAGGTGCGGATCTGTTTGAGAAAAGGTGCTTTTTATCGCCGGTGGTGGTTTTGATCTGTAGTTCTGCTGCTGTGATCTCTGGTTGCACTGCTCAGGGATTGCTGGGGATTATTGATGTCATTATTGATCAAAGCTGCCTTCCTTTCAGATCAAGTCGATGTGTAATCACATGTATACAGAACAGTATTCCAACATGATTTCCATACATGTCTCAAAGATATGATTCTACCCTCTTCATCCGTGGGTATTTTTGGCAAATTCTTGAATGTTTCTTTCAGATGTACAGAAGGAGCAACAGGTATTGATGCACATTTATTACCTTCGTGGAGAAGTGTCCCTTCCAGGGTCCTTTTAGACGTATCTATAAATAGTGCCAATTCTTCTGCATTATATAAGCCTTGCCAAGTTCTTGCACTTGGCCACTTACGTCAGTGCAATATACCAAAGATTCATCTTCCATTTTTGTGTGGGTCTATATACAGAAATGGGGTAGGGGTGGATATTATCAAAGGAACGGTCGTGAAGAATCCAATTTATTCTTGGCAAAATCCCGAGATAAGTTTCCTCCCGACCAAAACTAATAAAGCAGCGAGAACTGATAACTACCATTCGCTACAATATACATTCATACAGACTGACAGACATATGCGCTCACACACACACACACACACACACACACACACACACACACACACACACACAAATATATATATCAGAAACCGTCAAATGCGACTGTCACCAAAACTTTCAAAATAGGTTTCTTCAGTTTTCCAGTTGGTTTGTCCAGCTGGCTATGTACGTATGTATCACACGTACGGACTGTCGCGAACGAGCATCTTTACGATTTCCCCCCCTCAAAAAAAAAGTTCAATTTTGTTTTTTAATACCCCCTCCAAATAGGGTTTCTGCTGGGGGTTCAATTTGGTATTTAAGTTTATGTTAATCTATCTCCAATTTGTGCAAGCATCCATGCTTGTGTTTTTTTTTTTTTTCAGCGAACAGTGCCCTAAAAAAGGCGAGTGTATTAATTCATTCATTTATCACCTTTTTCAATTTATTAATTGATCATCCCTTAGGCGGTATGACATTGGTTACTACAGGGTTTCTATTAAGTGATCAACCAGACTTGTATATTGTTATAGAAACTTTCATGAACGTATTCCGTTAAATTGACTTGAGAAAATAATCACTTTTTTTATCAATTTTATCAGGCAGCTTGAATCAATCATTAGGTTGTTCTTGTTGTTTATTAAAATATTGGAATTTACGTTTAAAAACGTACTTATTGTATTTACATACGGTTCCTCTGGTCTGACACTGTTTATCTATGTTCTCCATCTATTCGTATTCCTCTCAAAGATCATGGTCTTTTTCTTATTCTCTTTCTCTCGTTGCCTTTTCTTCTTTCATATCCTTTGACTCCCCTCCCTTTTTCTACCTTTCAAGTTGTCTGACATCCTTGCAACATAACTAGCCCAATGCCTTTTGATTTTCTAATGGATTCTTTGATATCCCTGACTTTTGTTGTTTTTTTTTTCTTCATATGATATACTGTGCTGTTTTGAGATCTCTTAATTTGATGTTGAACGATATTGTCTCCAGTGCTTGTAGCATTGTTGTCAGTTTGAGGGTTATTCTTTTGGTAAAGTATCATATCTCAGGTCCATAGATGGCTATTGGGAGGATGCATTGGTTTCAGACCTGTCTTTTAAAGTCTAATGGGATTCTCTTCTTGTAGTTTGAGTTTGCTTTACCGAAACTTTGTCATCTTAGTGATTTTTCACTTGATTTCTTTTCTTTCGAGGATTTCATGGAGATGTGTGGTCTTAGGTAGATGTAATGGTGTAGTTTTTCAGTTTTGGATTGTTGCATGTTTGTCCTCAACATGTTTGCGGAACATAACATTTGTTTTACTGCATTATTCGGAGATAAATGTTTTTTAAAAGACTCCTTAAATAAATGAAAAAATTCAAAAGTACAAGTCATGCTTCTTGCACGGGTTGATACATGTGCATAACTTCACCAAAACAGGAAAACATTTTACAATATCAGAAAAAAAAAGAAAAAGTATATCTTTTAATAATCAACATTAAACATTTCATGTCACTTTCTTTTCTTTCTTTCTCTCTTCACCCTTCTTGCTCTAATTCTTGGCTTTATTCTTTTTTTTTCCTGCCCCCTCTTTGGTTTTATTTGTCTTTTCCTTTTTTCTTTTTTCATCTTATTTGCCCCACGTCTAACACCTCCCTCAATTCTTTTCTTTTTTTTTTATTGTATCTTTTTTTTCATCTCAGCGATGTTTACCTCCTTCTCTCGACTGTAGAGGCACTGAAAAATGCAAAGTTCAAACAACGACTAAGTTTGCTTTTACTTTGCACGAGTACTCTTGGGAAAGACATGAATCAATCGAATTTTCTAACTCCAGGTATGGTTGAATAGCCAGGCAGACTGGGCTCTTCAGGCTTGGTTGGAAACCAATCTAGAAGAATAACAATTCTGAATTTAAATCATTTGCCCTGCCTTGAGAGAGAGAGAGAGAGAGAGAGAGAGAGAGAGAGAGAGAGAGAGAGAGAGAGAGAGAGAGGTGGGGCAAAACGGAAAGCTATAGACGATAGGATGACTGGTGATCTGGTGTCCCTCAAAATTTTTTTTTTCAATTTGATTTATTACTCTCTCTTTCATTGATTTCAATTTTTCTTTGTCACTTCTCGTCTGAACAATCTTATCAGAAACGTGAAATTTGGCAAGCACATCCTCCCCTCAATGAGTACGGGGACACATTTTTTATTCCTCCTTTTCGTTCCCTCTGTCTGCCTGCTTGTCGGTCTGTTCCTCTCTCTCTCTCTCTTTCTCTCTCTCTCTCTCCCTCTCTGCGCTTTTTTCTAGGAACAATCACCCAAAACTTGTGTTGGGTTAAGTATGTATGTATCTATGTACGTATCTATCAAGAAAGGTATCTCCTTTTTTTTTAGTTTGTCTTGCCGGTAATGCATGTATGTATACATGGTTATGCGTAAAGACTACGCCAATAGAGAAAACGGACGGGAAATGTATTTACTCTTTATGTCTGGAGTGTACTCTCTCCAAAGTAAATTCATACTATTGTGATCTTTTTGTTCGACAGAATTTATGCTTTTTTGGAAATTTCTTGCATTTTTAGCGATAACTGCACAACAAAAGGCAATCAACTGATTGCCCGTTTTCCGAATGTATTCACTTATTAAAACTGAGAAAATCATGTTAAGACTAATTTTCGAATTGGTGAACAGGAATTAAGTGACACGAAGAGAAGATATACATAGCGTTTATTCTTTAAATCGGTTGATTGTGTACGTAAAGTAAGAAAGATACCATATAGAGAGTGGGCAATGAGAAAGGTTGATTCTTTTTCTTTTTACGTAACTAAATATATATATATATATATATATATATATATATATATATATATATATATATATATATATATATATATATATATATATATATATATATATATGTATATAACCTTCTGATTGCCATTGGCACTTTGATAAACATTTTTCAGTTTATTTTTTATGCAATCGCTTTTTGTTTTTTTTTTGTTCAGGGTGTTTTAACGGCATTAGATTACAAGTTCAATCGGAAACAAATAGTGTTATTAGAGACACAGATGTAGACTATTGCTTTCACAAGGTTACAGATCTGGGGCAGAGTCTATCCTTTTATCAAACCTCAGTCAAAGTCGGTTGCTCATCGTCATCATTATCAAAGTTTCCTCTTGTAGACATTCTCTGTCTTAAGAATGTTTTTACATATGCTGATAACGTTGGCATATCAATAACATGGACTCCTTTTTTGTATCTCTCATTTTGTTCTATATCTGCGTAAAAGATAAACTCAATATCGTCTCAATCTTTTGCAAGGATTTTTTGGATATTCTTTCTTTCATTGACTAATAGCAATTGTTTCAGAATGTAGAGAATATGTAGTCCTGTACGCAGATCTTTGTTTGAATATTTAAAGAACTAATCTATTTCGTCGATTCACTCTGTAGCAGTTTCATCGCCTTGCTTATTGTATTCAGATGTTTTTTTTCCTTTTATAGCCGTTTCAAACCAACATTTGCAAGAAGCAATGCCAGACTCTGTTGAGTTTTAGCTTTTCATGCTTCCTCGTATCTCAGGGTTAGTTTTAATTTACCCTGTAACAACAAAATACAATAATCGTCACTCGATTTTGGGGAGTAAACTCTCCTCTCTTTGTCGGTACGTTCTTGTTGAACTGGTTTTCTAAAATCAACTTTTTCCTACTTTGAATCACGATCAAGTGAGCAGTAATCAGCTCTCTTGCCGACTGAGCCAAACTGATAAGTCTAAGATATCTATTAAAATTCATTTTTCAAATATGAACAGACGTATTTCAATCTCACAAAGAAATAAATATTTTCCCCAAAATGTATATTTGAAAAAAAAAAAAAAAATGTATCATACATACAATGCATTTATTATTTTCTGTTGGAAAATTAAGTTTCGATAGATTTTGACCCTGCAGTCACCAGACTTGTCTCCTTCCAATATCTTCGTCTTTCATTTTTTTCTATCAATCGAATCACTTATGAATCCGGTGAAGGCATTTTGAAGTGCCTTTACTTGGAATCATTAACATGTGACTAGCATAGCAACTAATTAAACCCATCCATGGGTTTACCTCTGTTCAAAATTGTTTCAACATCGGAATTTTGATTATGGTTAATGCATGTAAGAAGCGTTTCGAACTTTGCTTGTAAAAACAGTTCAAACTTTGGGAAGTTCTTACACCTGTGTCATACTATGGTTGAGCCAAGTAACAACGAACAAAATAATGTTTGACAAGTAAAACTGACGTGAATCGACAGTTGTTTTGGGACACTGCTATATATATATATATATATATATATATATATATATATATATATATATATATATATGAGTGCATGTATATATATCATTGAAAGAGAACTTCATCAGCCTTCTACTAGTGTATTTAGTCAATAAGTATCCGTTCGACCTGAGTGTATGGCAAAAAACGTAAAGGTCGGTATTTGGCATTTTATAAGGGAATTAAAGTATATGTAAATGAAATAGAGATTTGATACTTGGAATTCGGAAACCTTATTCCAAGTTCATTGTAAGTCTTTGAAATCCTTATTGATGAGAAAGCCTACTCAACTTTTTTTTAACTTTCTCTTTTCCATCGCTGTAAAGATGTCTGCTCTTCAATTCGATTAGTTCTTCTCATGGTCTTCTTAGCTCGCTAATGTCTATGATGTCCCATTTGCCTTTTTTTTATTTCACTTTCCCGATCGTTTAGGTGCATTTCAGTTGACAGTGTTCTGACGTTGTAGGTGTCCATGTATAACGTTGTCCTTTTGGTGAAAGTTTTAGGGCTCTGTTTAAATGGTCGCTGTTGGACCAATGTCTGAGTAGGAACGGGTGTTTTCTTGGTGATGGGTTTGGGTAGTTGCTTTCGGAGCACATCACTTCTGCTCAAAGTAAGTGATGTGGCTGATGACCCAGCAAGAACAGATGCTCTCTTGATGCAGTGTTTAAGTTGTCACCCCCACCCAAAGTGAGTTATGTGGCTAGGTCTTTCGGTACCGAGGACTCAGCAGGAATAGCCAGTATGATTTTCAGTGTGCAAACCATGGGGAATGATGGGCCACGCCCCTATACGCTTGCCCATAAAGTGTTGGTGGGGAGTCTGATGTATTGTCCACTGCTGATGTAGGTCAGTGGCCTTAGAGTTCCACCGGCTCTTAGCACCCATCCCATATTCTTATGTTAGGAATGGGTGTTTGCAGTGATGCAAAAAATAAAAATAAAAATAAGGGGGAATTATAATAAAAAATACTTTTTTTTCATCATAATACCCCTTATTTTTCGAATAATCTTGAATGTAGATTCCATGGGTGAAGATCTCTTTTCCTCTGTCTTTCTCTCACTCACCTATCTGATGAGGTCAGTGAGGCAGCTTTGGAACATATATCTTTCTTTTCTATCAATTTTTTAAAACTGAGTTAAAGTCCACAGACGTTGAAATTTAAAATCAGAGCTTATCAGATGAGCAAAATAAATACATGAATAAAAATACGGCAAATTCAATTGTACTCATCCGGTTCTTGCAGCATTGGGATTTTAGAGATTCCTAGCAGTTGGGAAAGTTTTGATTTTTCATCTTTCTGGAAGAAGTAGATCACTAAATTTACCAAAGACAACTAATCTCCATGAAACCCTCAAAAGAAGAAGAAATCAAGCAAAGAATCACACTAGGATGACAAGCCTTTGGCAGAGCAAGCTCAACCTTCAAAAATAAGAAGATCCCATTAATCTTAAAAAGAAGTGTGTATAACCTATACATCCTCCCAATAGTCACTCATGGAGCTGAAACATGGAACCAAACCAAGAGATAGATCCGCAAATTGAGAAGCATGCAACGTGCAAATGAAGGAATCATGTCGGGATTGAGAGATCACAAGACAGCACAGTACATCTGAGAAAAGACAAGAGTCAGGGACATCACTGGATCGAATAAAATTCTCAAATGGCAGTGGGCTGCCCATGTCGCAGGAATGGCAGACAACCGATGGACATCGCAACTCACGAAATAGATCCCCTGAGATCTCATGCGCAACTGAGGCCGGCAGAATATTAGATGGAGAGACGAGCTAGACAAATTCAAAAAGTACTGGCTCCGCAACGCCCATGATGGAGGAGTGTGGCGAATTCTTGGGAGGATCTATGTCCAGCAACGGACGTTTGGAGACCGATGATGATGATGATGATGATGATGATTACTTATGTCGGATTACATATTTATTTCTTAATATTATAATTGTCTTCAGTTATTTTGGCATTTGTATTACCGTTGGCTGTCTGGCACAAAAGTAAGAGCTACGTTACGTAAGCAGCCACCCAATTAGTCGCATGTTTGATTCCCACAGCAGCTTTATTTTCTCTAACTGTTTCTTCTATTTTTGTCGTCGAAGCCAAGTGATACATTAACCGTGTAATAATAGGAAATCCATCCAAATAGAATTTCAAAATGACATAATGCAATTTATAATGATCACATAAGTATATATCTATAATCATTTCTGAAGGATTATATATTAATTTCTTAATAATATAATTGTCTGCGTTGAGAAGCAGTTATAGAAAGCGATTGAACAGATATAGGGATTCGGAATTTAGGCAATCATTTTGGACTTTGCTTTACAAACTGTTATTTAGACCAATGATAAGAGCAATGCTTCGTTGGAGCAGCTCCTTTATTGGTCTAAGTTTCTATCCTAGCAGGACCGCAATTTTCTTTGATTATTTATTCTATTCACTCTGTCTTTGCAAAACGGTTCATTCACAGCAGAGTAACTGGATTCCATTTAAAACGAAGTTTCTGAATGAAATGACGCATTTGTGATATATATATATATATATATATATATATCTGAAAATGTACACATGACAGATATTTGCTTTCTTACCTCCATTGTAAATAGTCATTGAGAACTCAATTCGTTGATTTTTATACAGAAGTATCATTAGAAAAAAAATGTATAACTGATTACTTTTTGAGATACACATTTAGAATCGTTTTTATTTCATTGATTATATAAATATTCATACACACAAACGCATACGTATATAGATTCCCAGAGAGACAGAAAGAGAGAGAAGGATGGAGAGAGATTGAGAGGGGAGCAAGGTGAGGGTAAAGTAGCTAGTCATATATCAGTGAAATGCTGATATTGATCAATATCATAATACTCCGTGGAAGAATTCAAATGTTTGGTTTGAAGTTCAGGCAGAATTTCGAATTTTTTTTTCCAATCCATGAACTTCACTAATTGCCCCGTTTTATATCTTTTATAGAAATAGATTAAACAAAATATTTTTATCGAATTTTTGAAATCCAAAACAATTACTACTAACAGATTATGGAAATTGAATTGGAAAAACGGTGATCACAGGTCGTAACTGTCACGATGCAGAATAAATTAGATTGGATTTATGAGCTTTGATCCTGCCGCAGATTTTTGAAGTTTCCAGAAGAGATACTTTCATTATTCTCTATATTCCCCTGACTATTCTGTTTTTTTTTCACACGATGTTAGTGCCGATAACTTCTTTGATTATATCCTCTTGAAATGAGAAGGTGACGGGTTCAGTTAGTCACTCAATTAAATGTGTTGTGTGACTAACATCTTTCTGCAGTATGCTGTGTTAGGGGTGATCGATTGAAAATTTGGAAAAAAGAAGCGTGATCGATGAATGAGTTACTCTTCTCGGTTGTCTCTCATAATATCTATCACTAAAAAGTTTTAGATGAAAAAAAAGCGAGCCGTTACAAACTAAGGGATCGATTTAGCATTAAATATCATTGTAAATTGAACCTCTCACTAAAAACCTAGTCAGAGAGCAAATTTTAAAAAAGAAAAAAACAAAAATTTTGTAAACATAATAAGAATTGGATGTTAAAAATTTCTGCGCTCAAGCCCCATCAGGGTGGCCTGTACACGTGATACTTTCATTGTCTGCTTGATCAACTTTGAAACCTATTTTGATGGTTTAGGTGGCAGTTTCAGCTGACAGTTTCTAATAGGCCTTAATGACTCCCATGATATGGCAGAGAAAGTAAGGAATAAAATAATAGATGGATAGATAGAAAGATAAAGTAACAAAAACAAAATCAATTATTAATTAATTAAGAATATTAGATAAAAAAAATATCGTGTGCGTACAATAAAAAATTATAAAGCGTATACATGGAAATTGCAAAACAAAAAAAAACATAAATGAATGATATGGCTCAGTTTAACTACTCTTTCGCATCAGGTATATTTAGCTTCTGATTATAAACGATATCAGAAAGGATTTCTGAAATTGAAATAGGAAATAGCTAAATCTTGAATGAGGCAATCTGGCTTACGTGATGGTTGAGAAGGGAGGAATTACGTAGCCTGTTGCCACGTCAGTTTTAATAATGTCATTTTGTAAAATCCAATTCCTACTAAAATCAGGTTTGTATAAATAAGGGATAAATAAAACTCAGTCTTCAGTCGAGCCTTCCCGATAAGGTGCGTGCTACTAATGGCTTCTCCCCTCTTCATAGAAACCAAAAAGGGGAGCCTTGACTCATCTAGTCGAGAATCAATCTATTCAGCAGTAGTAAGCTACCAACTTCAACGACCAACTTCGAATTATGACAAAAAATACCAACAGAAGCTGAATTTCTCATCATGAGAATCAATCTGACGTAACAACAGCTTTTGTCGTACCATTACGTAACAAAGCCAATGCAAAAATTTTCATGAACGACAAACGTCTCAGGGTAAATAATTGAACTTGAATTGAAAAAACTTGGATGTATCCGATATTTATAGTTCTTTTAACTATAATAATGAAAAAAATCAATCCATTTCTGGAAATGGATTGACAATCTTGGGTGAACCTACCTTAGTTTGTATTTACACAACACGAATTTAACCTGGGTCAGTTTCAATGGAGGGGAAACCTAGGCTAGTTTTATAGTGTAAACAAGGCTCATCTGCTCATCCCATTAGTGATTAATGATTTGTTACGATTTTACAATACTTCCAACCTCTTTCAAATAATACTTTTGATGATTTGATGCAAATAGATTATCTGTTTTCGAGAGAAATAAATCGTTTTTTATGCGTATAGTATAGATTTGCATGGTCTGACTCCACTCGTATGCACAACTCCTAATGGGTCGCCTTTCATATCCAGTTACGCCTATTTTTGTACACACTCTTTGCAAATATCCTTATATCTGCTTATTGTATAATTGTTTCTGCTGAGCTAGTTACTTTCCCTGTTGTGTCATATTTATCTCACTTTCAACACATTTTTTTGTAAGAAAATTTGGTTTCTCTTTCCAAATGTCCTCTGCGTAACCATGTCCATGACATCTTTTCCGAACATTGTTTGGCTTGTCTTTCAAGATTTCTGTTCATTTTTTCCGTGTTTGCCCTTTATTTTAGTAGTTTTCTGACTGATCATTCGCTTTTTTGCCATTTCTAGTGCAACTTGTAAGTCATTTCGGTGTTTAGGCTGACTAGTCCACGTCTCTCACTTACCTCTTCCATTTTTAGATCACCATCATTAGCCTATTAGTATAATCGGACATAGACCTTGCCCAAGATTCACAGCACTTCTCTATGATGGATATTAACGAAGCCAGTACTTTCTGAACTTGTCCAGCTTGTTGTCATCTTTTTTCTGGCCAAAGTTTTGCATTTTATCCGTGATGAGTTGAGAGTTGTGATGTCCACCAGTTTTCAGGCATTCTTGCAACATGACTAGCCCATTGTCATATGAGTTTTCTAATGGATTCTAATGTTCTGCATTATCTTGTGATCTCTTCATCCGATGTTGACAGACTGCTAACATCATCCCCTGGTTGGAAGGCTTAATGCATATTCAGCCATTTTCTCGTGGTTTTGCTGTAGCAAGTCTAAATTGAGCTTAGTAAACACGTTGATTCCCAGATTTAAATATTTGTCCATAATTATAAAAACATTAGGACCCCGATCTTGACCAGAAAAATGGTGCAATGGGAAGCTAAAGGTCGTTTCCGTGATGTACTTTGAACCCTACGATATACATTAAAATGAAAAAAATCAGAGAATTGTAGAAAGATTGGCACTGTCCAGACTACAGCGGTGCTTGGCTCTGCAAGAATATCATAAGGTGTCTGGCTTGAACATTCAAATAAATAAATAAATAAATAGATGGCAGATAATAATAATAATAATAATAATAATAATAATAATAATAATAATAATAATATTTAAATGGGGAAAGAAGGCAGGACAAGAAACCAGATGCCACAGAGGCCAAGAACTATTAGAATAGCATATGGGGGCACCCAAAAGAACACAATGTAACACTGCAATGGTTAGGAAACATGAGAAAAGAACTAGAATATATAGACAAGGGAGAACCAATAGTACTGAATGAAACCACATTGAAACATACTCTTAGGAAAGTAGCCAACTGGAAAGCACCGGGTCCCGACGGGATCCATGGGTATTGGTTCAAAAAATTCACCACGTTACACGGCAGACTCACCCACCTACTCCAAAATTGTCTAAACGAAGGCAAGGCACCAGAATGGATGACTAAAGGTAGAACCACCCTCATCCAAAAAGACCCAGAAAAGGGGAACATAGCAAGCAACTATAGACCAATCACGTGCTTACCACTTATGTGGAAAATCCTGACCGGGCAAATAGCAGAGAGAATATACATGTCAATGGATAGAAGGGGACTACTACCAGAAGAACAGAAAGGGTATAGGATAGGAACCAAAGGGGCAAACGATTTACTCTATATAGACCAGATGATCTTAAGAGAAGTGAGGAAAAGGAGAAAGAATATCGCAATGGGATGGATAGATTACAAAGAAGCGTACGATATGATTCCACATAGCTGGATACTCGAATGCCTTAGAATGTTCAAAATTAGCGAACCGGTGGTTAAATTCATTGGTAATTCGATGGAAGACTGGACAGGGGACAAACTAGCCGAGGTAGGGATAAAAAAGGGATCTTCCAAGGAGACTCGTTGTCCCCACTATTATTAGTTCTAACAATGATACCACTCAACAGAATCCTGAAAAACAGCAAAGGATACCACTTCTCTAAAACAAAAGGAAAGGTCAACCACCTAATATACATGAATGATATAAAATTGTTCGCAAAAAACAGGGGAGAGCTTGAGACTCTGTTCAACGAAATAAGGGAATATAGTGAAGACATAGGAATGGAGTCTGGAATAGAAAAATGTGCTATCATGGTGATGCACAAAGGAAGGCTTTCAATGACTGAAGGAATTGTACTCCCGGACAACAGCAAGATTAGGGCATTGACCACACAAGACCGATACAAGTACCTAGGTGTCCTTGAATATGACACGATAAAACGGGAAGAGATGAAGGAGAAAATAAAGAGAGAATACCTTAGAAGGATAAGGAAAATATTAGAAACCAAATTAAACAGCAGAAATCTAATAAAAGGAATGAACACCTGGGCTGTGTCAGTAGTTAGGTATACAGGACCATTCCTAGGGTGGACAAAGGAAGAGCTCCAATCAATGGAAAGGCGAACAAGGAAACTTATGACGATGCATAAAGCATTACACCCTAGAGATGATACAGATAGACTATACGTTAAGAGAAAAGAAGGTGGTAGGGGGCTCATCAGCATAGAAGATTGAGTCCAGAGAGCTAAAGTAGTCCTAGAAAGATACGTGCAAACAAATAGTGAAGAAATCATAAAGAGCGCGAGAGATAGTGCAGCAAGCAATAAAGTAGAAAACAATGGAACAGTACAACAAACAAGAAAAGAAAGATGGGAAGGGAAAAAATTTTACGGTGAGTTTGAAAGACGGATACAAGTTGTAGCAGACGAGAAATCATGGACGTGGTTACGAAAGGGGAACCTTAAGAGAGAAACAGAATCGCTCATCATGGCAGCCCATAACAAAAGCATAAAGACAAACTACATAAAAATCAAAATCGACAGGACACAGACAAACAGCAAATACTGCATGTGCGGCGGAAGAGATGAGACAGTAAACCACATAACTAGTGAATGTAGTCAACTCGCCCAGAAGGAGTATAAGCATAGACACGATAGAGTAGCAACAATGATACACTGGGAACTAAGCAAACAAATGGGATTCGACCATGTGGAAAAGTGGTATCAGCACAAGCCAGAGGCAGTTTTGGAGAATGACAAACACAAACTACTGTGGGACTTTGACATCCAAACTGACCACCTCATCTAGGCAAGAAGACCAGACTCAGTAATAGTAGACAAAAAAAAGAAAGGCCTGCCAAATAGTAGACGTTGCTGTACCTGCAGACCATAGAGTAAAAAAGAAGGAGAGTGAAAAAAGGGAAAAATACCAGGACCTAGCAAGGGAGTTAAGGAAGATGTGGAACATGAAAGCCAGGGTAGTACCGGTCATAGTGGGCGCACTAGGAACTGTCCCCAAAACGCTGAGGGAGAGACTGGAGGAGATCGGGATTAGGGGAAGGATAGAGACCGTACAAACCACAGCACTACTGGGAACTGCACGGACACTGAGGAAGGTGCTAGAGATATAAGTACTGCAGCGAATTGTAGCCCTGTCATGATATGCGAAAGAGAGAGGAGACGTTAGCTGAAGACCTGAGGAGACTTATTGTCACTCAGCCTTCAGCGATAACCACTGAGCAACCGGTGGGAAACTGTAAATCGCAGAATTACTGCAACCTATGAGTACTAGGAGAGGAGGGCTGGAGACTTGAGGAGACTTGCTGTCACTCAAACTCCAGCGGTTACCACCAGGCAACTGGTGTGAGATTCCAAATAATAATAGAAGAACTAGGCCACGAGATTTGAGATAGGGGGAATCCAGGAAAAACCGATACTAGTCAGATGACAGCACAGCTAAAATCGTCAAAAATACTGAGATGGGGCCTTGAGTATTCAGGTGACTAACTGTCGTTTGAACCATCAAACAGGTGTGAAAATTAGACAAACGCAAATAATAATCTGTTGAAATCACCTGTCAGTCAGTTTCCTGCAACAATCATAAGAAACCTGGTGTGGATTGGCAAATGCATTAAATAGTCTTCAGGCGACATTCAGAGGCATCATCATGTTTACCATTTTTTTGGACAGAAACATCGGAACAAAATTTTTAAAAAATCAGGCAAAAACAGTCAACTTTCCAACTTCTTTTTTCTGTTTCACGTTCTGTCTTCCTTTCTTTCTTTCTTTCTTCTTTCTTTCCATCTACTATTCTTTCGTCTTGGCTTTATTTATTTATTTATAACACTCATCCAATCAATCCTCTTTTCTTGTCTCATTAGGACGTACAAAAATTCAAGAAACGAATCAACACAGATAAGACTGATTGCGTTTTGTCGTTTTATTTCGTTTTTTTTCTCTTACCTAAACATTACTAATCACTTAAATCAAAAATCGATTCAAGAGGCCAATTAGTACAAGTCACGTGATTTTTTTTCATCTTCTATGTTTCAAACTTAACTTGCGTTTGCTTTGCGTTTTTTTATAGATTTCATTAATTTCTTTTTAAAGATTGTCATTTAGTTTTTAGGTTGTTTTGTTCGAAAACGTTAACCACAATTTTGACTTTTTTCAAACAACGTTACGAACAGAAAGGAAGTAAAATAAATTCCTTATATATATATATATATATATATATATATATATATATATATATATATATATATATATTTGGAAAATTGTTTTTCTTTGCGTTCTATAAAACGTGCTTACTGCTTTCACTTAGGAAAATATCTGTAATGCTTATCTCCGAGAATACCATGTTTTTCAATGCAATGACTCAATTTAATATCTACTCACCTATTTCATGTATCATCGATCTCCACTCGTACCTCATCGGGGGTGTCGTAGAGTTTGGTACAGAAAGGCTCTTGATAGTAAGGCCAACTTCCGGCTTTCCAGGCTTGTCAGAGGTTTGTCCTGCTTTTGGCACTTTGTATACCGAAATGATCACCCACATAGGTACTGACATGGCTCCATGTTGCTGAACGTTATCTTACGAGAACTGATGTATTCGACATGTTCAGGTCATAACCCCTTCACCCTCAGGGAGTTCCTCAATCCTAGTCCCTTTGATATTTTTTAAGTATAGAGAAATTGTGTACTATTCTTTTAAATGTTTGTTGCGACTCAGTGGTTGACTGAGCTACGCCCTATTGAGTCAAACTGGAGACACACACTCCTGCACTGGGCCACGTTGATTGGTGTAATTTTTTTGATTTCTAGATTCATTCACTTTTTTTCGCATTTAGAGTTACACACGTAGAGCAGTTTTCGGTGATGTCACGACCTGTCGCCAGATTTTTCTCACACACAAGCGTACTGTAATTGAAATACCTAAACTTAGATTAACCTCATAACCAGGTACCAACGTTTGTATTTTGAATTTGAAAGTTTAATATTTTTGTCTCATAAGACAGGCACAAGAATATAGTTTGAAAACTATTTCCATAGTTCTATGTATGTATGTGTTTCAAAAGTTGAAAAATTGGTTGAGCACAATTTTATGGGTGGGAAATTTGGTGAATATTCAAATACTTATCTTTCTTGAGGCAGAAAATTTGATGTTGAAGAGCCTACCTTCACCATAACAAAGGATTTCCAGGATCTATTAGAGGTAAATTGCCATGATTCATGTTTGATTGGATTAAAAAAGGAATACTTCATTAATAATTGCATGAACTCAATGGAATTCACACTTTTCAATCCTGTCATATTCAGATTATTGACAATCTGACAAATCGACCTATTAAACGCTATATATATAAAAAGATGCTTAATATCAGTGTTATATTTGGTTTAATAGATGTATATTTCTTAAATTTTGAACATGAAGAATTTCAATGTTAAACTTGAATATAAATTTGGCCACATTATCCTTGTTATCCACTCAATAAAAGTAATAGTTCACATACGGTATTCCAGGCTTGCCAATGTTGGAGTACACTATCCGAGTGAAAGGAAACGTCTATAGTACAGCCCATTGTCCAGTAACCCCGTACAGTCATTTTGACGCCTTGTTTCATGTCGACGGGGCACTCATTTTTTTCAGAGGGAGTCACCGGCTAAATAGCCTGATGGAGCCTCTACCTCTTGAGTTTTCCCAATCATATATTTTCATGATAAGTGCTTAACAGAGAGTTATTGAGTACAATTTTTGAAGACTTTGAAGGGCTTGACCATTGTTTGAACCCACAGCCAACAGAAACGGAGGCAAGCACCCCGAGATTTGACCACAGTAATCAATGAAAGGCGGCGTAAAGTGTGAGCCAGGAAAGTACTCATACTATGAATTCATATGTGTAAAAAATCTGTCAGGGCAGTCTGGAAATTCGCATCAACTAAATAATATAAATTATTGATCAGGTTTAGGAATAAAACCAACACGAAATGTAAACTTCAAGTGTTCAATGAATGTTTATCCGTACGAAGAACAATGTAAATGGCTATGTATTAATTCTGATTGTGAGAGAGGGAAGGTTAAAGAAAATGAGAGAGAAAGAGAGACAGAGACAGAGACAGAGAGAGAGAGAGAGAGACAGACGGACAGACAGACAGACAGACAGAGAGGGGGGGAAACAACACACTATGAGCGGGAACATTGTCACGTTGGAACGCCTGATTCCAATCGCATTGCGGTCCAGATCATTGGCTTTAATTTTTTTTTCTCTCTGAGAACCGATCCAAGTGACACGTTTTATGATAAAAGCAACTTCACCGTTGGTGATCCAACCATTCTTACGCCCATCTCACCCAATTACTTCGATATATCCAGGGTTAAAGTTTGTTGAGTGTTGCCCCGACCCCTTGTAATCCTCAAGTGATGTTCTCCAATCGAGAGTGTCACTCAAAACACTTCGTTCGAGTAATTGCTTCTTTGCTCCAACATTTCAATGGTGCCAGTAGCCCCTTCCTCGAGTTTCAAATTTGGGGTCAATCTTTGAATCGCAAATAAGCGCGTGAGCATGATCACAAAAAGTGTGTAACACAGCTCCAAATGTTCACTGCAGGACGCCACGCGGCCTGCTGACTCAGGACTAGTACTGCTCACAGTCCCATGCAACGATGCCAGTCTTGGAAGTTATCAATATCAATTCATTCTGTTATAAAAAACATTTGTACCCATGAGTCCGATGTTAGGGATAGGAAAACTAGGCCATACTGTTTTTAATATATATATATATATATATCAAGTTAGAATGAGTTGGAATCAAACCATCTACACGCGGAAATCTTTGGAAGATCAGAACCACTAACAATGACATGCATTATTAACTTGAAGATCATTGCTCCACGCACTCAAGCTTGGGGTCATATTAATTATCAACATAACTGTTTTTCATTAGACCATCAATACCTGTAGATCCGATGAAAATTGAACCCAGTACAACGACCAGGATGTACGTATTGCTATACAACGTGCATATTGTCTTTCATGTTTTTCCATTTCATTCATTGACATAGCAGTGTTGTATCAGCTTATCAATAGTGGTTGAAAAACAATGGCTCGCAGGTTTAGCTTTTTGGTCATTGTTATACGCAGTGAATCTTTTTCTTTCCTTTCATTGGTTTGTTAACTTAGCATCACTAGTGGAAGATCCAATGAGGATTGAGCACATGAACGATTAGCTTTCTGATCATTGTATTACAAGATATTTTTTCTTTCCATACAATCTACTCGTTCATTCCAGGGTAAAATGGCCACGGATTTACTTACATTAAGATGTTAAAAACTATCGACAAAAATTGTCGATATCAGTTTTTCAGTTTTTAAGCTAGTCAAGCTGGATAATGGATGAATCACGCGTACAGACGACACCTCTGGAGTTTATCGAGGGTTCAATTTTCAATTCACGTTCATGCTGTAGTAAACCCTGAATTTTAGTCCGATTACATTCACACACGCTTTGTTTTAAGTCATACATTTTAGTCATCACTCTTTCATAACATTCGCCTATCAACCCTTTTATAATTTTTTTTTACTTAAAAACCCTGCGGCATACTGCCAAAAGACATTGGTCATATTTTCTCTTTTTTTCTCCTCTTTTGAGAAAAAAAAGTACTGAATTTGTTCATCAGGAAAGGTGCATAACCTAAAGTGGAGGGTAGTAGCTATTTCTATCAGCAACAATTTCACTCCAGAATGGAAATGTTGAGTGTGACGAACAGGAAACCCAAAACAATCAGACTGTTCATTATCGGAGTAGATTATCCAGTCTACGCATATCAATTTTTAGATGTGTCTACGGACCAATAGCGCCCAAAATAGCCATTTACGATTTATTTTGAAAATAATACTTTTCGGAATAGAGAATCAACTGACTCAAAGAAATGCTAATTTCTCTTCTTCTTCTTCTTCCTTCTGCTACGACTATCAGAGAAGGAAGACGCATCATTGGTCATCGATAACAATGTGAACATGAGTCATGCTTAGCATTTAACAATGCTGGCAGATTAGGAACGAAGCCCAAACAAATCATGTGTTCGAAAGGTAACGCCTTCACTATACTAACCGATCGATACTTTCCTATATTGATGACCTTATCTTATGGTTGGTAAGTTAGTTGCAGTGACTCCTGGCAGAGAAGTCTTATCAACATTCTATAGTCTACGTCATCGGTCTTATCGGGAAGAATTTAATAAGAAATCTTCGAGAACTAACCTAACCCAGGCTGCATCTCCAGTAAAAACACTATATCTACGTTGTTGAGCTATTGGCCTCAAGGTGTTCCATCTTATGGCTTTATCAGGCTCACGTCATATCTTAAGATGTGGAATGGCTTAATGAATATTTATGTGTGTATGTATATGTGCCTGGGAAGACAAATAGAACAAGTGTGTGCAGACGCATTTTTTAGAAACCGTAAACCAAAACTCTCACCTAAACTGTCGGCGTAGATTTCTAATAGTTTTTAAGTTGATCTGGCTGGCTAGCTGACTATGTATGTATGTATGTATGTATGTATGTATGTATGATGCGTACAGGTAGCACCAAAAGAGCCAGTGGGATGCAATTTTAAACTTTTTCTCTTTATCATATCCAGTGAACCTTTTTTTTCAAAATCCACCCTAAATACTATTTTGAATTGGGGCTCAAGTCATCAACGCAACTTTATGCTCGATTGGCCATTTTATTCATTTCCTGTATTTTTTTGAAAATTCGAATTTTTTTAGTAATTACTGCCCAACAAAATACAAGAGAAGTGAATCATTCATTGATCACTCTTCCAATCTTTCAAACTGATCACCCCGAACATGGCATGCGGCCAAAACACGTTAGTTTTCTTTGAGTGATTACCCAGAACTACGTATATTAACCACAAAACATCCAGTGAGTTTGCATGTGAGTGTCTGAATATTAAGTACTCAATGCTTAATATATACATATATGAGTGTGTGTGTGTGTGTGTGTGTGTGTGCGTGTGCCAAGAAAGCTTATTCCGTTTTACACAGAGAATATCATTTCAGTGATGCAATCACCACCCCAAGAGTAAGATGTAACCCATGGTCATTTTTAATGTTGGGTCCCAATTACTGGAATGGATGCAAAAAATGCACCAGTCTCTGCAAACTACCCGTTGCGAAGGTGTTAGGACAAGCTTGACGCAACCGTTTTTATACAATGGGACGGTACTGCCCTGGGGAGAACTGCTGACCCAAGACTGGGTAGAGTAATTCTTTAAGGCACGCAGCAATATCAAACCCCATTAAGCCACTATCGGCCACGTCATTGCACCAGTGCAAAGTGTGTACTCAAGACAGGTACTACGCTTGGAAATCAGATCGCCAGACGGTCCATATTTACTCCCTCCCGTAAAAGAATAAAATTTGATATAAGATTGAATGTGGGGTTTCAGCACAGGAAATCTTACAAGAATTGCTGCTGTCCCTGCAACTAGTGTTGCAAAGGCGTTGGGACAAGCTTTATCCTTCCTTTTTATTCGGATGGGACGGTGATGCCCTGGGGCACACTCCCCACCCGAAACAGAGCAAAATCATTTTTGAGGCTACAGGCCTCTCAAACTAAGCTATACTGAGCCTTAGTAACCCAGCAGCCAAAGCAAGTCCTACGAATGAATACTATTCTTGGGAACTAAATCGTCAAACCCTCCGTATATACTCGTTTCCCCACAAGAAAAAGCTGCAACACGAGTTCGTTTTTTGTGTCAGGTCCCAGTGTGGGAGATTTCTGAAAAATAACCCCGGTCCCGGCAACTTATTTTGCTAAGGCATCAGGGCAAGCCTGACCCATCCCTTTCAGTGCAATGAGAGAGTACAGCTCCGGGACATACTGTTCCCCTGAAACTGTGCCAAGTAATTTTTTAGGCCATTGGCAGTATCTAGAATCACTTGCTCTTAGCAATGCCAGGCCTCAGTAACCCTTCATCGGCCATGTCATTGTTCTGGTGCAACCACTGACGCTCTGGTTTACAGAGTCTTTGTTATGATTCCGAGTGTGCCTACTGTAACCGGTACTACCCTGACTTTCATGTTCCGCTTTTCAGTTCTCTCGTCAACTCCTCATATTTTCTTAGCTTTTCACTCTCTGTCGTATTTTATTTGTGATCTTCAGGTACAATGACGTCAATTATTTGTCAGATTTTCCCTCTCTTGTCCATGACTACCGGGTATGGTCTTCCCACTTCGATGGAGGGATCAATTCAAATGACGGAGCCCAAAGTAATTTTCGACTTTTTTTCCCATGGCCATCAGCGATATTTTCAAACCACCGTTTGAATTCCTCGTATAGTTTTCTCTGTTCCCATCCTGCTTTCCTTGTTGTCTTCTTTGCTACTCACTCATTTTTTGCTTTTTTTTTTGGTTGCACTGCTTCATGTATTTTATTATTATTATTATTATTATTATTATTATTATTATTATTATTATTATCGAAAAAACCCAACTTTTTTTAGCCATGGGGATTGTTGATATTTAGAGTTGTAGTGTAGCTTCAGATATCGTAGAAGAATTCTATTTCCATGTCTGCATCTTAATATAAGCTCAATTTTTTTTGTTTAACAGTTTTTGTTGACGTTGGAAGATAATGATGGCGATTTTTTTAAGCAAAATGTACAGTGTTTGAAGTTTTGCTCTCGGTTGGTGCTATTTTTCTTATTTTCCATCTTTTTTTTTTTGGTGTGTATTGTTTTTTTTATAGTCCAATACGTATTTTGATAGCGCTGTACTGTGCATAGTTCCTCACTTCGGTCACCCGATATATATATATATATATATATATATATATATATATATATATTATCAACTTATTGCTACATTTAACATTTTACAGTATTTGGTATACGACTGTATTATCATCATCACACAACTGTAGCTGATTTTCAGTGTATTTTTTAGAATATTCTGTGTAATTTGTTTGAGGCTGGAAAGTGTTTATTGATTATTCCAAGGAATATTTTTATTATATAGAGAATTAAATCCAATTCATGTTTCCTCTCCCGTTGTGTTTTTTAGTTCTGTTTGGTGTTAATGTTAGTGTTGCGCCAAGTTTTGTTCATCTGAGCCCATGATTAAGGCGGAGACATATCAACGAAGAGAAGCAGTTATTTTGTGACAAATAATAACAATAGGATACATACATGTAGAGCAAACAGAATGTGAGAGTTCAGTGTAGCATAGAAGTTCTGCACCCCAGAGACCTTTGAAAAAATATTTAAAAAACCAAATAGACCACATTGAAGTAAGTTCACCGAGTATGCATTCCAAATTTGGTACAGTTCCGCTAAGTCAAGTGTTTAAAGCGGTACGGAGTGATAAACAAAGCCAGATGTTTTATATAAATAGATAAATAAATAAATGAATACACTCATAGAAGGAACACATCAATATCTACTAAGGCATCAACCAAACACATACGCACATACATAGAGACAGACAGACAGACAAGCACACAACAACACACACACACACACACACACACACATATATATATATATATATATATATATATATATATGCTTTGGAGGCAAATTATATTTAATATATCTTTCATCAAAATGACAGAAATCTTTAATTGGATTTTTATTGTTTCGGCAAAACCAAAGATCTGTTCACTTGTGCAAAACAGGGATATTTTATTAAAAGATCAAAAAGATGCTCCTTGTCTCCAATTTTCAATATATATATATACATATATGGGTTAGATATGAGTAAAACGATTTCTCTGTAATATTTTATGTGAGCTGAGAATTCCAACTATAAACACGAACTCAGAAATCCAAGTTATGGAATATAAAGTAATTTCCAACCAGTTCAGATTTTCCTTCGTTCCTACTTATCTCTTACATTTCATGGACCCCTCTCGTGGAATATAAATATCTTTCTCTCTCTCTCTCCCCCTCTCTCCCACTCTCTCCCTCTTATATGTATGTGTGCGTAGAATTGCTTATATGTACAGATTTAGTCAACATTTGGCTCTTTGTAATCAGGGATTCCAGTTCGTGGACGTGATTAGGGAGAATAAGTTGGTAGCGATCCCAAAAGACAGTTTAAAACAAAAAGTGGCGCTAAACTAAGTGTTACGATCATAAATGCAGTACTTTGAAAGAACTAAGGCCTATTTACCATGGGTAATCTTTTTGTAAATATCAAAAGATTGGATACTTTCTGAACAAACTCCCTACATATAAGATATACCTATAAACTTTTTGCAAGAGATACAAGATTGAATGTGGAGATAAAGTTTCTCAAAATATAGTATGGCCGTTCAACCGGACATGAAAAATATAGACATTCATCCCCATCATCTAATTATCTGCAACCAAACTGCCTTAAGCATCGTGGTTCTTGTGCGACAATAAAAGTTTAGCAATGGCTTCATGAGTATACGTAGATGGGTGACTTCCTGGGAAACAATGCTGTAACGAAAGTGAAACATGATAAATTACTCAAAGCTGTTAATTAGGTTGCCCCAAGATATTAATCATCATATTCAAACGAAAATGTACTTGGAAATAAACTAATAAATTTAATTGAACAAGTTTCTCTCAAAATTGATTTAGGTCGAAAAAAGTACTTTTTTCAGTGCAGATGCCGTAATTTGTTGAAGATTATGTTCAGTGCCTACCTTGGCAATGCGTTAATCCTCCGAAGGGGGAGTCTAATCTGTACAGTAAACTCAATGACGTAACTCGAATCTCATCGTACTTTACCCTCCCACCCCCATCAAACCCTATCACTGCCGTAACTGCGAGCAATATGAATTGAACTAGTGAACTGGATAATCACCCTTATCATTGTTAACCAATCAGGAGATATCTTCGCAATAATATTGACGAGATGCATCCAACATACAAATAGTCGGCTTATTGCGTTGGCAGGGCAGCATTCATTTGACAGAATTTTTTTCAGCACAGTCTCCTACTTTGCAAATTCAATTGATCTAGTGGTGATTAATAATCGATTACAATTAACGTTATACAGTTAAAATCACAGAGGAAAATCGTAAGCACTACGTGTCAGGCTACAGAATTGATTATGCACGGACACACACACATACACATACACACACACATATATATATATATATCCCATCCACATCCCATTCTACGGCCCATTCGATGGGCAGGTGTCAGTGCCGGTTCCCCGGTCTATACTTTGATTCTGAAGGCCAGAAATCGTAGTGAAGGATGGGGTGTTAGTTCCCACTACAGCAAAATATGACACAAGGTCGAGGCTTAAAGTGGAAAGAATAGGAACCATCCATCCAAAAATCGCTCCAGCCGATGCAACTTTGGTTGCCAAGCGACCTTAGAAGCTAAAACAACCTCCGCCAGGATCCCCTGCAGCTGGGTTGAGTAATAATAGGAGAGCCAAAGGACGAGTCCTAAGGCCGTCAATGTGCATTGCAGTACATAGCAGTGTGCAGTCTCAATAAAACCTCATGGGCTAACGCACTGCACCGATGCACTCAGGATGGGGTGTTTATTCGCTGTTCCACTACAGCAAAGTGTGACGCAAGGTCGAGGCTCAATGTGGGAAGAATAGGAACCATCTATCAAAAAATGGCTTCAGCCGACGCGACTTTGGTTGCCAAGCGACCGTAGAAGCTAAAACAACCTCTGTCACGAAAGCGTCCAGTTTAGGACCTGCTCCTCTAAGGGCATTGGAGCAGTGCCGCCCCGAGGCAATGGATCCCCCACAGCTGGGTCGAGTAATAGGAAGGAAACCCGAAGGTTCCCGATACGCGTAGCAGTACACAGCCTCAGTAAAACCTCATTGGCTGACTCGGTCTTGACACCATCTGCAACCCAATATCCTGCCCATTCGACGGGCCCTGCCGTGGAACAGATACTACACTTTGATCCTACCGGAGAGCCACAAAAAGGACGTAGGCTATGCAATGTATTGAGTGTCCCACTACAGTGAAATAGTGCAGGCTTGGGTAATGGATAGTCTATAGCCACATTGAGGAGTTGTAATACAACGAAATAGCTGTCTTTGGATGACACAAAATATATATATATATATATATATATATATATATATATATATATATATATATTTTTTTTTTTGTAGATAAATTTATTCATATATGAATAAAAAATATGCTATACACGTTTAGGGTGGAGTTCCCACCAGCAGCAGCGTATCTTTCAGTGGTTAAAGGGTTTCTGAAGGAAACAAATTTAGCATCAGATATATTGCTTTGTGAGCAAGAATGGGAATAAAGGAAGAGGATTCCTTTTTGGACATGACGGTGAGTTAGGACTGTGTTCGGTCTGTTGTGAAATCTGTGTTGGTGTGCTTAGGATACCTTATTGGAATTAGATGCAGTGGGTTATGGTTGTCCAATAAGTTGTACTGCTCAGAGGGAGCATTCGTTGTGATGGATACTAGGCAGCTGGATATCATCAGACTGTTTCTATGCGTATTAGGTTGGGTGTTAGTCCAGATGGTGGGGTTAGGGTCCCTCTTGTTTATGATCGAATATATTAAATGGTCATATTCGATGTTCTGAATAGGCTAATGCTTCATATATGCGTGTACATTTATATTATGATTATATATATACATATATATATATATAGAGAGAGAGATAGAAAGAGAGAAGGAGAGAGAGAGAGAGGAAGAGAGAGAGAGAGAAAATTAAAAAGGTTCTATCTTCCATGTCACCGATTTTTAAAACGATCAGCCAATTTTCAAATGTTCTTTGTTGTGCAACAATCTTGCTAAAATCAATAACTGTTAATTGACAGAGTGTAAATGCGGATTAGAGAAGGATTATCGACACAAAAAATGGGATCAGTGAATTGGGTTTGATTTTCGGTTAAGGCAGCTTATCTTCATATAGATCTAATACCTTTTGAGAATGCATGAATTAACTTCTCCCTCTTGCAAATCGCCAAATATCTAGATAACGTGTTTCTGGTATGACTCGGTTGCTAATGGAGAGAGGGAGAGAGAGAGAGATCGAGAGAGAGAGAAAGAGAATGAGCACTTTTCTAAATCCCTCTATCAACCAGACAGAAAAGCTGTTACAATAATCATCGACCACAAAAGGCAACGGAATAGATAAAATCAACGAATATTGATAAATCATTCTTTGTTTCTTGACTGAGTCGCATACATCTCAACGGCGCCTTTTGTTGTTAGTGTTCGAGCCTAGGTGAAAGCCACGATTTTCGAACGCTGATTTTTCAAGGAGGTACAGAACAATATCATAGGGGATTGGCGGTCATGATTCGTAATTTACATAAGAAAGGACACCGAGTGTCATAGGAAAAGGGATGAAAATAATGTAAAAACCTATCATCCATACCTCAATCAAGAATGTACGATATTTGACCTTCTCAAAACGTCAGCGTATACAACGAACACCTGATGAAAGTTGGTATATAATCGGCACATCACAATATTCAAAATGATTTTATGTTTTATTTGGCTGAAATATAGATTAGATTTATAGTCCATTGAACCGTAATTCAACATCAAGGTTTGGGTTCCCTGTACCGTATCATTGGAGCTCCCATGTTTTCACTGGTGTACCCAAGGCGAGATAGCCTGACGAAACTCACCTATCTCCAGGCTCCCCGAATCCATCCCTTTTCATCGAATGATTAACGGGGAACTATTTTCAAAGAAGTTGCTATGACTTGGCCGTAGATTGAACCCACCATCTATCGATGAATGTAAACACTTTAGACGAAAACTCGTAATGTTTAGCCAAACGTCTTTGGATACATGCCCTTCATAGATTAGGCTGATGGTTGATTTGAGATGCTGTAAAAGAAGTGGATCTTCCTGGTGCTCAAGGGGATGCTATCGAAAAATGCTCGTACATCCTATAAAATTTAATTGTCTTCATCTCCCTGCTAATCTTCGACGAATCGAAGATCTAGCGCCTAATTGATTCTAAGAGAAGTTAGTTTATAATTGGATAAAAGGAAAAAAATCCATTTGGGAAGATACAAACTGCTGAAGGAATCATGCCTATGACCAATAATATAGCTGCTTGAATGCAGGGGTGCTTAACTCAATGGTAGGAGCCTTACTACTTATACCCTATCCGTCGCAGGTTTGGTCCCTGTAGCGGTCCCATTTTCTCCAATTGTTCATTCTATTTACGCTGTCAAAGTCAAGTGAATTATCCTCTATGAAATAACGGAAAGTCATTGCAAAAAGAGTCCCGAATGATATAACGTATCCATTAAGAGTATCTCGGATTATGTATCCATTTTGTAATGTTAAAAAGTGGAGGTTCTATAAAAAAGCCTCAAGAATTCATGTTTTTTCAACGTAACATCTGATGGAGCCGGATAGTTTTAAAATGCTGTATAACTGTTCCCAAATGTCATAATATTTTATTATCGTCGGATTTCTATATCTGAATAGTATATAAATAATATATATATATATATATATATATATATATATATATATATATATATATATATACTTGCAGGAATTGGATTACTCATCTTTGTCATATCTTACCGGCAAACTTTCTATCCGTCCATCTTGTGATCTTGTATATGTATATAGATACATATATATATATATATACATCTTAAATGCAACGGTCAAAGGGAACCTTTTCAGTTTTTTTTGGTCAATTTTCTTTGTTTGTGTGTATGTCTACTCTCTCTCCCTTTCTCTCCGTTTATTCTCTCTCTCTCTCTCTCTCTCTCTCTCTCTCTCTCTCTCTCTCTCTCTCTATATATATATATATATATATATATATATATATATATATATATATGTGTCTAGTTGAATACGAGTGCCAGGGGAAACCTTTTCAATTCTTCTTTGGTGATATCAGTTTCCTTTTTTTCACCTTTTTTGCCTGTGTTTCTGTCACACACACACACACACACACACACACACACACACACACACACACACACATCATCATCATCATCATCATCATCATCATCATCATCATCATCAATAGTTCAACGTTAGGATTCGCCACACTTCTTGATCATGAGTGTTGTGGAGGCAATACTTTCTGAATTTGTCTAATCCGTCTCTTTATCTAGTATTTAGCTGGCCTCAGTTGCGCATATGATCTCTCAAGATCCATGTTATGAGTTGTGATGTCCATCAGTTGTCAGCCATTTTTGCAAGACCACCAGCCCATCGCTATTTGTTTTTTTCAAATGGATTTTATGATGTCTAGGACTCCTTTATTTTTATATATATATATATATATATATATATATATATATATATATATATATATATATATATATATATATATGTTGTGCTGTCATCCAATCATTCCATGTGATGTTGAGCAAAATTATTTCATATGCACGTTGTATGGTTCTCAGTGCCGGGGTCTATTCCTTAGTTAGGTTCCATGTTTCAGCTCCATTAGTGACTATCGAGAGCATTGGTTGTATACACTTCTTTTTTTTATTTGGGGATAAATGGGAACTTTTAGTTTTTGAAGGTTGAGCTTGCCATTATAGAGTTATTCTTTGCTTGATTTTTTTCTTTGAAAGTCATGGAGATTTGTTGTCCTTGGCAGATGTAGTGGTCTACCTCCTCCAGTTATGCGTATTTGATTTTAATCATTGTGTTCTTTCTTCCGACGTGTTTGATGCAGATGACCTTTGTTTTGCAGAATTCCATGTGTAGACCGACTGTCTTGCTTTCTTCAATTAGTTCATCTAGTGTTAGTTGGAGGTTGTATAGTTGGTCATAAATAGTATTATCATGAAACTTTTGAATATATTCTAATATATATAAGATGATTACTATGCTAGGAACGCAATCATCTCTTCTCACTCCCCCTCCTCTTCTCTAATAATCCATTCGCCGATTAATATATTCAATCTTTCTCGGTCGAGCATTACTTGACATTATATGTTCCTTGCAACGAAGTAGATATTCATTTTTTACGACATTAAATCATTGGATTATATTGATAATGATTAATTGTTAGAAAGGAAAATATGAAAGAAAAAATGTCTTTTCAAATCATTAAAATCGAAATAAGGTTGGTTTTTTTTTTAATGAGTTTTGCAGGGATATGTCAAGTTTCTTCAAAATGAACACAAATACGAATTACTTTTCCCAAATTATTTTCCGTCAGTTTAAAATCATTCTTGTCATCACAACACTTACTTAAGTTATTGGAATAATTCCAAGGAGTTATAGGGAATGTAAGTAAAAAGTGGGTAAACGAGTGAATCAGGAAAAGATTAGGGGTGGTAAATGGATCATGAGGGGGTGAAGGTTTGTGAAAAAAGAGGAGGGAGAGGAGAGGAAGTAGGGAAATAATGAAGATGGAGGAGAAGGAAGGGAAACAAATTGTCGGAGGAGGAGAGTAACTAAATGTTATGAAGGAAAAGGAGGGAATAAGGCTAGGAGACCGTTCTGTAGGAGGAGAGAAAGTAGAGGTTAGGGAGTTAGAGATAATGAAGGAGAGAGAAAAGGCTGGATAGCTGAGGTTTACATGGAAAGAAATAATTGGAGGTTGAAAAGAAGGAAGAAAAGGGAGTGGAGAACTGATAGGACAAAGAGAGTGCAGAGTATTGAGGAATAGAAGGAGGAGAGGAATTGGGGGGTCAAGGATGATGAAAATTAGAAGATGGAAAAGGCGGAGAAAATGATATGGGGGATGAGAGGGAACTGAAGGTAGAGAGGAAGGGGGAGGAAAGGAGATAAATAAGGAATAGACAAGGGAAGTACAGTAAATGAGTTGTAGGAGGAGGAAATATCGCAAAAATACAGAAGGTGCCGGATGCTGAGAAGAACAGGGGTAAAAAGCCATAGATAAACTGTTAGTTTAGAGGGTAGTAAATTGAGAGAAAGAGAGAGAAAGAAAGAGAGAGAGGGGGGGAAGAAACGAGAAGGAGAAAGAGACAAAGAAATTAAGATGAGGGAAGATGTAGAGAATGAGAAAAAGAATCAGATGAAAGAAAATGATATGGACAAAGAGAGGGAGAAGTTTACGGAAAATGAGGGAGCGTACCCCTGATGACAAGGCGTCTGATGAAAAAAAATCGTTTAAAAATCGTTCCGCCATGGAAATAAAAATGCACCAGAAAGAGAGTACTACAATACTCGCTGTACCATAGCCAGTCAGATTCCAACAAAGAGAACCCATTCCCACTTAAGGAATTACAAGGAGAAAGATGTGAAAGTGACTGAGAGTCAGAGAGAAGCCAAGTGTGTCTGGACGTGAACAATAGCCAAGGAAGGGTCTCATGATATCAATGAAAGAAAATCACCCATTACTTTTTATCAACGTTTTATCTCAGCAGTCAAGAAAGATGATCCCATTATCCCAGTGTGTGAGAGGACACGTTAATTGAAAACATATGTAGATATAAGTACTACCACTAATGTTTTGTGGATAAAAATGATATAGGCCACTGACTAATAGGCTTATGATACCATTTGAAGAATGGCCAATAATTCTCAGGGTATAAAAGATATTAGTTTCAATTTAGGACAAGACAATTGAAAGCATATGTATTTATATATGTATATATATATATATAGTACAACTACTAACGTTTTGCGTATATAAATGTTTGGGGCCTCTGATTAATTGGTCAATAACTTTTGGGGTATGGAAGATATTCTTTTAATGGATACATATGCATGAATTGAACCGGAACTGTACAACAGTTTAGCTTATCTTTAAGGCTTTACAATGATGTGTAACATGACCAGTATAATTGTTCAAATAGGCAGTAGTGAGAATAAGTAATTTTGAGGTAATCCGAGAAAAAGAAAAATTATGAGAATGAAATAAAAGAATAAATAGCTAGAGAATATATGAAGGAAAATGAGGAGAAGAGCGAGAATTTGGAAAAAAAAAGAAGAAGAAGGAGAAGAAGAAGAAGAAGAAGAAGAAGAAGAAAAAGGAAAAAAGAAGAAAGAAGAGAAGAGAAAAAAGGAAAAAGAAGTAGGAGAAGGAGGAAAAGAGGAGAAAGATAGGGAAAAAGAGGGAGAAAAAGAAGAAGCAGAAGAAGAAGAAGAAGAAGAAGAAAAGGAGAAGGAGAAGAAGAAGAAGAAAGAGCTAGTCGAAGGAAAATCTAGAGAAAATAAGAGATTATAAGAAAAGGTTAAAAAGAACAACAAAATGCCTGAAGAGGTAGAATAAAGTTGAGAAGATGCATTTGAAAGAAGTTGAGAACGTGGATGAGATGGCGGAGGGGGGGGGGAAACGAACTAAAGAAAGAGGGTGGAAAGAGAAAGAAGGCATGAGGTGAGATAGACAAAAGGAACGAATCTCTTTGAACTCTTTTAATAGTACTTCGTATCAGATGACCTAATAAACCAGAGTGGGAGAGAAAACAAAATTAAAAACAGAATATTTTTAGTTTCCAAAGGCGAAAGCAGTAATATGAATAAATGCATTGAGTAGAAATGAAGATCCTATTTTTGTTTATCAGTGAAAATTCAACTTTTTTCCAGGAATAAATAAGAAAAGTCTTCTGAACACTTCCTTGATTGATAAAATATATATTTTTTTTAGTGGAGGCGAAAGTCACTAGAGTTTTATCAGAATTTCTGGTTTTTCTTTCATAAGTGTCTGGAACTCATGCAACGAATACAACTTATCGACTTACATAGACATATCATTCATGTACAGGAGTGGATCAATAAATATGTGGTCGGACAATGTTATTAGTTACATTTTGATCTGAAATCTTCATTGTATAAGGTTCGACCTATCTAATCAATGGAAAAGCATTCAGGTAAGTATTTTCCTATAGATAGAAATTTTTTTGAAAAATTAAATATTTGCTTTTCTCATCATTGGGTTACAGATTCATTGACACTCATACATGTGTGTGTGTGTGTGTGTGTGTGTGTGTGTGTGTCTGTGTGTGTGTGTGTATATATATGTGTGTACTGGAACAAATAAATCCTTTCTCGATGGTGTCTAGTGGTTTGCCCAGGCAAAATTTCAAGTTACTTGACATGGAACAACCGGATACACAGACGGACAAACAGACAGAGGAACAAAGAAAGTAGAATCTGAAGCCAACTTGGCTTGTAGGTCGGGTGGAACATTTATGGGGCTACAGTGATTCGAATAGCTAACATTATCTGCTAGTGGATTCTTGAATCATCAAAAATCGAACTCCGCGTACGAAGAATATGGGGTGAGGAAAAAAAAAGTCGAGTTTTATCTGCGAATTCATCGTTCCCATGTGAATGATAGAATTTCCAAATTATGTTTTATCAATAATATATAATTCATGGACTGAGTGTTTCTTTTTTTCCTCCCCGTCAGCTTCCCGGTGCACACAAAAGAGAAATGTTTAGTGTGAATATTTAGTAGCATAAGAGAAAAAAGTTAACAACGTTTCCTTTGGAAGTTTTCAGTTTTGTTTTACTTTTTAGTTAGTGCAAATGTGTGATTCGAGGTCTGATAAGAAATTATGGTGATAACAACCAAGTATTAGAAATGCAATATCTTTTGAAGTTTTGGTGAAAAACGCCTCCATGTACAATAAGTGTGCTTGATGCAATGATGATAGTGGCCAAGGCTAGAAGAGCTTGTTCAATTTTCATTGGTTACACTTGTATTAGGTTGGTGTAAAAATAGTTTTTCACCATCAACTTAGAAGCAGTATGAAGGTTATTAATCGAAACTAGACCTTTAAGAATCTACACATTCCTTTCCAATCAGAAATGAGTCCGTTCATTCCCTGGGCATATTATTCTCGAACCGATGTATTTTTTTCTGAAGAGTTTTGAATTGTTGCTTCGTTGTTGAAGACCTTCTCTAGTAAGAAGTAGTCAAAATGGTTGGAAGTGGCAGTCGGTCCAAATGCTGCCTGATGAAGAAGCTGGTTGAAGTAGAGTTTCGTAGCCTAGTTCGTTCAAATTCTGCTGCGTCATTCGCATGACGTGGCGGATAGATTTTTTTCTAATTTCTATCCTACTCATACAGAACCAATTTATCGAGCTTTTTCACCCTTCCTATTTGGTACAAAGGCCAAACAACTGTTGAATGGTCAACGTTTAGTTCCTCTTCAATCCCTCTCGTTGTTTTGCATGACTTAATAATGGCTTTCAATTGAATGTCGTCAATCACAGAAAGACGTCCTCATCATCAAAGCTGTCGTCTCCGTTTAGAAATTCCTGGAATCAATATTGAGCTGTCTGTTTGTTGATGGTTCCTTAGTGAAATACTTGGTTGATATTGCGAGCAGGGACTGCTGATTTACGTCCCATTCTAAATTCAGGCAACGAAATTGCTCGGATTAGCTTTTTTCCACCTTTGATTCGATAGCCTCGGACGGACTATTTGAATAATGAAGAGAGAACATAGTTTGAATAAAAAGAGAGGAATTCACATTTTATATTTGTATGTTTCATGATCTTTGCTAAATTATTCTTTATTCCAGAATAAACAACGAAGTTTAAAACAGCAAAAAACTCAATTATTTTACTCCAACATAATAGAATGGAATTTTTCTCACACCCTCACCCAGCATATATATATATATATATATATATATATATATATATATATATATATAGAGAGAGAGAGAGAGAGAGAGAGAGACAGAGAGACAGAGAGACAGAGAGACAGAGAGGGAGAGAGAGGGGTGGAGAGAAAGGAAGAGAAAGAAAGAATAAAGACAAGAAGAGACTGGGAAAGAGGGACATCTATCGAAGGATGAAAGAGGGATAGATAGATGGATTGATAATAGCATGACTAAAAGCAGTGTGCAAAGAGTCCGGACACAGAATAAGTGAGAGAAAGAAAGGATTTAATTCTACAAAAGCAAAAAGATCGGCCGGATATTCTTCGAAGTTGAAAAAGCATTGCGTATCTAAATCCCTGCCCTCATTCATAATTTGGACACCAACTCGGTAGCTACTTCGTGTTCTACGCTAACCACTCCCTCATGAGCCGGCTGATACTAGTGCATCTCGTCAACTGGCCATCACGATCTAATTCTCCTCTGCTACCTCTAAATTCCAAAACTTGTATTGTTTCAAGAGTCTACCGATGAGATGAGAAAAAAGGAGCTATTATCAAGCTGTCAATTTTTTTTTTAAAACTTTAATAAACCACTTTTGATCAAAAAAGAGTAAAGAATATCCAATGGATTAAGTGATATCTCAATAGAATGAGTGATGAAAATTGAAGAGGCATCCTATCTAATTGTAATGTATGATGAGTTTTCTTGAATATATATATATATATATATATATATATATATATATATATATATATATATATATATATCATCATCATCATCATCATCATCATCAGTCTTTTAACGTCCGTCGTTGGACATAAACCTTCCCCAGGATTCGCCACAATTATCGATCATGGGCGTCGCAGAGCCAGTTTTTCTTGAATTTGTCTAGTTCATCTATCCATCTTGTGTTCTGTCGGTCTCGGTTTCGCACGTGGTCCCTAGGGATCCATGTTGTGGGATGTGATGTCCATCAGTTGTCTTTTATTTTTGTAACTTGACCTGCCACTTGCCATTTGAGTTTTTTAATAGATTCTATGATGTCACAGACACTCATTTTCTTTTTTATATAGTTTGCTGTCTTGTGATCTCTCCACGTAATGTTGAGTATGACTCTCTCATGCACACGTTGCATACTTCTCAGTTTATAGGCCTGTGTATTGGTTAGGTTCCATGTTTCAGCTCCATAAGTGACCATCAGGGGAATGCATTGGTTGCATACACTTCTTTTTACGATTACTGGGATCATCTGGTTTTCAAAAGATGAGCTTGCGAATTTAGATGTTTAAGATGTTTTTTGGTTCAATTTTCGATGTAAAAGCAATGTTTGCCACACTGCCCGTTGAAAGATTCCTACACAGCAAAAACATGTTCAAATTTATGATCTAAGTTTCAGATTTGTTTCTTTTGCAATGTAATAAAGATATCAGGTGATAATTATTTCCCACGTTCGCTTGGAGGCGTTGAAAATCTCAAGTCATAAACGTTGAAAAATTGCTTTTTGAAACATATATCGACGGTAACCCCAGCAATGCACCTGCGCCTTTATGGAATCCGCTTTATGCAGCACTTGATATCATAGGTAGGACGTATGGTATGAATTGATAAAAACATTAATCCTCTGTAATCATTACATTCAGAGTGAAGTCTGTTGGTTGGTGATCAAAATGAAACGTTAACCACGTTAGTGACTGTAGTAGAACGTGATAGATGTACTCAAGAATTTTTTTTTGTTATCTTTGCCAACTAAATTCAACGCCATGCAGACCCCAACCCGTTTCTGCTGTTGTTATTTTCTGCGTTAACAAACTAAATATTCCTGGCGATAGAAAGAAAATTGATGATTGGATCTAGATTCTACGATTTAATGAGCAAATATGGATTGAAGAGAGGGAAGGAAACAGAGAAAATTGGAAAAGAGAGAGTGAGAAAGAGAAAGAGAAAAGGGAGAGAAAAAGATTGGAACAGAGAATGACAAAAAAGAGAGACACAGAAACAGAAAAAAAAGGGATGGAAGAGAAAGACAGGAATGAAAGAAGAGAGAAAGAAAGAAAGGAACAAAGACAAAATTGAGGAAGACAGAAACAGAGGAAGATAAGAACAGAGAAAGAAAAAAAAGAGAGACAGAATCAGAGACACTGAGAGAGAGAGAGAGAGAGAGAGAGAGAGAGAGAGAGAGAGAGAGGGGGAACTGAGGAAGTCAAAAGGGGAGAGACAGGGAAGAAAAGACAAGAATAGAAATGCACCACAAGAATAATTACAATATTCTGACGAATGTTTGTTATTAGATTAGAAACCAAGACTATTTCAGTGTGTAGCTCTCCCTGAACATATAGACGTAAAAGAACAAAAGAAAAACCAAACCCAAAATCGAGTCCATAAGGCAGTCCTTAATGACTGAACCATTAAGAAAATTAAGAGATGTAGAATAACAAAAAAGAAAAGAAACAGTTGTTAAAAGGAGCATCTTAGACAAGATCGGACGAATGTGATGTTTTATAGCAATTACTGACAGCAGGACCAATATCAATACAATTTGATTTCAAAGAAGCAAACTATTAATTTGTCTCGTTTCTTTCCCTGGTACTCATATCCTTCTCTCTTTTTATTCTCCCTCCCCATTTCAGAGCGCTGTAAAGAAGTAGCACACTGCTTTCATTGGGTATGATTTTCAGTGTTATTTGCAGTTTACTTAATGCTCTATCTGTTTTTACACTGTTTCCCTTCTGAAGATGTTTCAATGCTTGCGGGACATTATCACATTTGGACAAATAATTACTGACAATGTTCAAGGTGGGATGCTACATCCGCAGAAGACAAGCGTACACAAATAGGAGCGAGAAAAGCTTAATTGACTAATTGTGAGTGAGTGTGTGCTCATTAGCGCATGTGTGCACGGGCTAGTGTTCAAGATTTATATATTGTTACAACAACTATGATGTCTGCCCCGTGATTTGATCATTGGAAAAGATTTTTATTTCATGATTCTAGTATACATTGACATCATTTATGATACTACCATAGAAATACATTGCAAATTACTTTACCAACGAAATTCATAGTAAAAGTTTTGAATACGGAAATTCATAGCAAATTTATATACCATTGACATGTATTGATCATTCGGAAGAAAGTGATTTTAAAGGTCAGAAATCGATGCAAGAGTTATTGTTAGAGAGCATTAAGGATATCTATGTGTATAATTTGCTTGAATCGAAGGTTGCTTGTTTAGCACTGAAAAAATTGAAAGTAATATTTAAACATAAAACCGTCTTATCTGCTTACAGCCTCATTGAGGTTGTTGCAGGATTAAGAAAACATGTGCAGTTGTTAATATGACTGTGTTCTGGCTTTGATCTGCTACATCACCTGGTTTTATCCAATTGTCAACCATCTAGGTACTTACTTGGATTGACGTTGAATAACTTTGGTGACAACTGGTATATACAACGTGATTTTAGCCGTAACTCCTTGGGCGGATGTCCCTTTAAATCTAGTCGTAGCTGAGGGCTTATGAGAAAGGCATTGAGCACCAATTTCATGGAGTCAACCAAACCAGAGACGAGCACTCTACCGTTGGGCCACAGTTATCGGTAGGAAATGTTTAGTTTGAATCTAATTTGCTACAAATTCGAAATTCAACACTGAAAAAGTAAAGAAAGAATGAGACTAGCAGAAAAGGTGAATAATGTTAAAATCATGCAGATATGAAGGAAGAAAGCAAAACAAACAGAAGAAGAAACAAAATTAAATATGAGGCAATCTGTCATCCATAAAACTTCTTTCCAACTTCTGGCTACATTGGACTATTTGTTACCAGGAAATGCAACCAAGGTGGAAAATCGTGCATAGGTCATTCGGACTAACAGCATACAAGTTTGAACAAATAAAAACTGGTAAATTGGTGTAAAAAAGAAGAGTGAGAAGGAAAACAAAATGTTGATAGCAACAAATGTCCACGTCCAAGCAGTTACCCGATAATATGCACACGAATGTAGAAAAAGTGATCGATAAACAGGTTCTTTAAACAACATGCAGATGAAATGGGGATGGCATGGGGTCGTAATATTGACAGGAAAATCGATTTTCTATCTGGATGAGTTTGGTTCTGGAAAATAAATAGGAAACGTTTAAACAAGCTTCAGCATACAAAAACTTATACACAAAACCATATAATTTATAAATATATATATATATATATATATATATATATATATATATATATAGATATATATATAATCAATAAATATCACCAAATCAATATCTTTACACCTGCATCCAATATTATAGTTCCAGCACGACCAATATATATATATATATATATATATATATATATATATATATATATATATATATATATATATATATATATCGGCACCTACGTATGATCCATTTTACTTACTACTAATTTATGCATATAGGTATATATTTGTATAAACAATTATTATACATTCTCTCGGGTAAGAGGATATATAGATATATATGTATATATATATATATATATATATATATATATAGATAGATAGATAGATAGATAGATAAATAGATAGATAGATAGATGGCTGGATATAGATATATATATTTATATCTTCCAAACCGGAATAGAACATTTTGATAGATAGGAAATTATGCGTAAGTAAAGATACAGTCCTCAGTTCGGTCTTTCTGACCGTCCAGTTACGCGTAGGGCAGGGGTAAATGTTTGTCTATGGGTCTGAAGCAAAATTTTCGCCCCTAGCTCGTGGTACTAGATGTTGGATAGTCTTTTGCCACACTGAGGTGTTTTAATATAACGGAACAGCTGTCTGTTGATGGCACACACACACACACACACACACACACACACACACATATATGTATATATATATTTATATATATATATATATATATATATATATATATATATATATATATATATGTAGAGAGAGAGAGAGAGAGAGATAGATAGATAGATAGAGGTACTTGGTGAGTTACCAATAGGTTGTTTATTCTGTTTTCAATTTGGGATATTTGGTTGATTTTCAAAGGTCAGATTTATTACATTTATAGTCAAAAATGGGTGCAGATCAATCACCCCCTTATGGAAATTATGGAATGATATTGCGCCCTGGTAATTGAAATGTTTTAGAAAGTGGAATAATATCGACCTGATTCAATAAAATTCATCTGAAAAAGACAATATGTGTTTGTCCGGTACCGCTATAACTCATTTGCCTTTCAACTATGGTAAAGACTGCTGAACTTAACAAGAAGCTCTAAATGAAGATAGTTGATGCATACAAACAATATGATGGGTAAACAACATGGATTCCCAAGCATTTAAATGTTCCTCAGCAATTTGAGCATTATCAAGAAGTACTATGTGTCTCACTGTATTGAGTAAAAGTGAACGTCTGGTAGAAAATAGTTAATATCTGAGAGGATGGAAAAAAAATTGTTAGAGATGTCTCGAAAAATCCTCACTTAACGACAAAGGACATTGTTAAAAAACAACAGAGTCGAATGTATCGACAGAGAGAGTTACGAGATGCTTTCATCAAGCAGAAATTCGAGCTTTTTTTCTTAAAACTAATCATCTAATAATCAGATTAGCTCATGCTAGAAGCCACGTAGAACATGGTAATTGGATATTCTGTTTTATAGTAAGATGAGACCAAACTAGAATTTTCTGGTCACATGAACTCCCAGTATGTATAAAGGAAATCAAATGAGGTTTACCAAAAAAAAAAAAAAAAAAAAAAAATATCCCCCTGTAATTAATTACGATGGAGGATGTATAATGCTTCGAGGCGGTTCTTCTGCTTCTAGGACCGGGAAAACTAGTGAAAATGCAGAGTGTCATAATGATAAAAAGCAGTATTTGTGTATCTAAACAAGTGATATGATTAAAGTCCCCTAAATCTCTTTGGCGTCACTGGACATTCTAACACAACAATGACCCGCAAAATACAGTACGAATTGTGAGAAAGTATCAAAGAAAAATGAAGTTATTGGCACTAAGTCCTGATCTGACCAATTGAAAATTTATGGACCTATTTGAAAGAAAAAAGAACAGCATAGGAACTTTTCAAATTTGGAGGGACTGCTAGCTATTTCCATGGAAAATGGAACAAAATACCTGCACATGTGAGTCGTTATTTTATGAGGGACTATCAAAAAAGCAATAATCAAGGATGAAAGTTACACGATCAATTTTTGAGGCAGGAAAAACCAATAATTTTGTCGTATGTTGATAGTGTGTTTAATTAAATTCTGTTATGGAAATAACTGTTCATTCATTCAAATACGTCATCTCATCAGCTTTATCAACTCCCTTTGATTTCATGAAAGAAAACATTAAAACGAAATTTAGTATTTAGAATCAAATTATTGCTTTCTTATGATGATTACGAAAACATCGATTCTTCTTGCATTACTTTCCTGCTCGTAACTCTCAAACCCAAACGATTAAAAGTAAAAATGTTCACTCGTTCAAAAACTTATGACAGATAATATATATGTATTGATAATTTACCAGAACACTTGAACAAAAAATCTATCACCTTTTTAGACACCCTCACTTACATAGATAATAGACACCTCCGAACGCAATGTACGGAACCAAACGATACGCCCAGCTACTCACACTCCTAGTTGGCTCACCCCAAATACCTTCAGGAACATTTACCTAATTTATAGGCATCTAGAATTTTGAAGAATCTGATTTGAAAGAAGTGCAGTAATAAACTCAAACAGCACTTTACACCACGATGATACTCGCACAACCTGGAAGATCAAATCAATAAAGCTATCACAGTACCCAGATATGACACCATAGAATTGACTAACAAGAAAAAATGAGACTGTCTACTCTATATAAGTGCATTCAAGGATACACTCTGCCATGAACAAAACACTGGAACCAGAACATCAAGGAATCTTCCACGCGTCTCTTACAAACCTAGGAACATCAAAGATATGATAAGAAACAACACCATAACTGATGATAGAATGTTCCGCAGAAAAAAAAACACCCCTAAATCAGTCAAACTCTGCCAACAATCAAAGGGTCTAACTTCTACCATACTGAAGTTACAATGTTATCTATCTCATCAAATGTACTCAATGTTGAGTACAATACATAGGTAAATCTGAATGGCTTTTTAATAGCTTAAGAATAAGATTGAGCAAAATCAACCAATTATAATAATTAACACTTCCACCCCAAACAACTTTGACAACAATGTGAAGTTCATCATTACTTAAAAGATAGCAAAGAATACATTTAGTTATATCAAGATTTTTGAATTCTATGAGAATAAGTGCATGAAGTGTCTTCAGATACTTTCACCAGGTGGATTGAACATTACATTAGTCAACATTTATAGCACAGAACTCTTATGTTAAAAATCTTGAAAGCAACCAAAATAACAATATATAAACACCCCACCAACTCACATAAACGTAAAAAAAATGAATGAACACGAATATCAATTAAAAATATCCATATCTATGAAAAATGTACACTCGTCCTGTCTCTTAGACAAATAGCTATACCTCTATCCCTGTTTTAATCATTACCAAAGTGAGGACCATTATGGATAGTACAAATCCAAATGAATATTCTCCAAGATATCACCATGGCTCATTGAGTTTTTATATCTTTTTTGGCAGCTTATCTAAATTCCTAACCTGATAATCTCCCCGATATATTTGCCTCTTTCTATGATTTTCTTTCACATTTCCTGACCGTTCAATTTCCACCGATCATCCTTTCTTTCTCTCTGTTTCCTCTTTCAATATCTCCTTCTTTTTCTACCATTCCCTCTTTTTTTTGCCATCAGTTTCTGAACAAACAGATTGGTTATGCAAGAGATTCGAAATGTTTTGCAATTATTTCCGGAAAATTTCAAATCATTTTTTTGAAGAGTAAAAAAGAAGAAAAAACGTGTATTTTCTCACATTTGTGGATGGATCGGAACTTACCAAAGGAAAATTTACCTGGTGAATCTAAAACCATTTTGCTTCTAATACGTGGAACTGAAAAAGTACGTTGAGACAGAGACAGAAACAGAGAGATAGACAGTAGGGGGAGAGAGAGAGAGAGAGTGATAGATCGGAACGTATTTTTGAATTCGTAAGGATGCAAAGAGAGAGGAATGGATTTCATCCGCCGTTGATGATATTTAATTGCATTGCTTAATAACAAAACGTATTGCCAGTTGCTTACACGTTAACAATCAGTGGTTCTATATCCCTTTATATATATATATATATATATATATATATACCATAAGTGATTATTATGGGATTTCTCAGGAAGCAATACCTAAACTTCAGCGTATGAAAATTGAAAGCAAAAAGCAAAAAAAAAAAAAAAAAATGTTGATTGTCAAAATGTGGGAAAAGTTGCTATTTATCAAAACAGACCGAGAGGAAATGAAAATCTGCAGTTAAACGAAAATTAATTTTTTTTTTCAAAATTGACAGTCACTTGCGGCCGTATTCTTGAGTAAATAGGAACACTCGAAATTCACATCACCTCTTCCCCAACAATACATCATTTGAAAAATCATAAACAGATATATAAAACAATAGCTCACCCACTCCTACGCTCAGAAAACATCTGACGGATGAAGAAAACTTGCATGCGCACGCTGACGTACACATATGCACAAACACAAACACTTTAGGAACAGTCGACAAACATTGGTTTCTTCAGATGATCCAGTTGGCTGGCTGGCTATGTATGCTTGCATATATGTAATACGCATGCAGGGTACTTTAGCGGCACTAAAAGGCAGGAAAATTAAACATTAACCCCTTATTATGTCAAGAAACTCTAACAGCTTTGTTTTTCTTTCAATTCAGCCATTTCACTGATTACTGTACATCGAAATGCAAAAGAGATAGCTTATTCATTAATGACCACGTTTTCAAAATTTTTACTTGATTACCCTGGGAAGGCATGCTGCCAATTGACCTTGGTCGTGTGATTGTTTTCTGTTGAGTGACTAAACAAATCTTTACAAAGATATTTTTGTTAGAAAAATACCTCGATACTTTTTTCTTTATTAATTCCCTTTCAATGGCTAAATGAAAAGCAAAACGTTTTTAGAAAAGTTGAAAGTTTTATCAAAATTTATAAACGTCCGTCAGCACAGAGTTCGATTCAAGGTAGGATCGAATTCAAGGCATGGAAAATATAATTTATTTCCTTCAGACTTGCTTTTGAAACAGTACGGTGGACTTATGGAATCTACTTATTTCCGATTGGTCCATGCGCTAATCTGTCTATATCTAATTACATAAAGCAAGAAAAAACAATTACAAACGAATATTCTAGTCCTGTCCATAAAAGTTAATTTTGTAGGCAATAACATTCATTTTCTCATAAGCAATCAGAAAATGATATGAGATACACCGGAACAAAAATCATGTTGCACGGCTCTATAGATCACAGGAGTGACAACGTTATATTTCGCAGTTACAATTATCAGAGACTCTCCCTCTGAGTCACTCATTGCGCATCTACTATATCCCTAGAGGATGCATGGAGTGATCGAACGGATAACGGCATCATAGATGGAATAGGTGAGTCCAGTTCAGACTCTGGCTCAGAAAAGCTGTTTTCCCTCAAATGCCATCCAGGGTAGCATGAATAAATCTCACCTCCATCCAGCTATAGTAGGACCGACTGGTCTGATTCCAAACCAGCGTAAAGGGGCTGGGCTGTTTCGAGCTATCCCACCCTGGGCATACCAAAGATGAGATAACCTTTGTGACTTAACGACCCTGCAATGGGTCCATCATTATCATTGAACCCAAACCTCCCCCAAAATTTGCCAGGCAACGCTATGATTGGTATAGAAAAGCCAGTACATTCTGATTTAAGGTACATTCTTATTTCCAGTCAGTCGAAAATTCACACGTGATCTCTAGGGATCTGCTGTGTGAGTATAATGTCTAGACAATCTTGCTACATGACCAGCCAATTGCCATTTTAGTCTCCAAAAAGATTTCATGATATTGCCCCTGTCTTTCACTGCAATGTACTGTTTTGTTTTGGAATATTTCCTTATGATACCAAGCACGTGGCATAGTTCTCTGTTTGAAGGTCAATCTATTGTTGGGTTCCATATCTCAGCTCTATCAGGAGGATGCATTGATTGTATACCCTTCTTTTTCGAGACTAATAGGATTGTCTCGTTCTTGAAGATTGAACATGTTCCATCAAAAGCTTCCCAAGTAAGATTGATTCTTTGTTTGATCCCTTCTTTGAGGGATTTCATTGAAATTGGTTGTATTAGATGTCTCCAGCTCTGCCCCGTCGATTTTGATCCACAAGCTTTTGTTCCAAACATGTATGTTGCACCTGAAATTTATTTTACTGAATTCCTTTAAGGGCAAACTTATAAAAAATGCTATAGATTGATAGAAGCATTGACAAAATGTGAATAGAACCTCTTGATAAATCAGAAATGAACAAATTAAAGTAGCTGAAAGTCATGATTAGCCATTAATCAACATCCATCACATCTTTCTCACGTGGAAATTCTTTCACTCCATAAAATATTTATCCCAAAGATTGGAAACAATCGATGAAATCTCCAAAAATAACTTCAAACAAAAGTAGTGTCATCCTTCAGTGATAAAGTACATGATTTATCTGAAAGGCAACAAGCAGTTGGAAAAAGTTAGAGAATTACTTCCATGACTCATCAATGGTGCCATGAAAATATACAAATAAGATATTTTTGCATCAAATTTCGTTCAGACGAAAAGACAGTCAGATTACACAAATGATAACATCTCCAGTATGTGTGTGTGTGCATTTGTGGGTGTGCTTATTTTGATAGAAAGTGTGTGTGGATTTAATCAATACTTAGAGTTAGCCCACTCTTAATTGTACACATTTTATCCTACGGAAAATGTGTTGATAATTAGGATCTGATAATTAGTCCTTATATATATATATATATATATATATATATATATATATATATATATTCTTATGAATGTGTTGTATTTTTTGAAACTCCATTTGAAATGATCACCCGTCGGTACTCGGAGAATTGGCTATTTGGCTTAGACATGGTGAATAGAATAAGCAATTGAAAAAAAAAATTGACTCCTGTGGGAATTGGATCGACAACCATCAAGGTAGCTGCTTCAATGTAGCCTCAGTCTTCACGATTGAACTTTAACAGTTCAGATAACTGCATTATCTCCTCTTTCCTCATCTTGAGTGATATCTCCTGTGTAAGAACAGGAGATCATTTCAAAAAGAGTTTCGAATAACATATTACATTAATCAGTATTCTATCGGATTACACATCCATTTTTCTTCTTCTTCTTAATAATAATAATTATAATAATGATATCTATCTATCTATCTATCTATCTATCTATCTATCTATCTATCTATCTATATCTATATCTATATCTATATCTATATATATATATATATATATATATATATATATATATATAAATTACTCATAAAGGTCAAAACGTTATGAAAAGTCACTTCTATGCTCAAGAATTCAAATTTTTCCCCTTGTTGGACCCATTCATAAGTACTTGTATTCTCTCAAAGTTTGTACGTATTAAAAAGATGAGATGTAATTTCCAACAGTTTTCAAATCAAAAGTCTGCTTCGTAAGTTCATCAATACACCTGCTGGTTGATCATTAAAAAGCCATTTATTTTACAAATGATTATTCATTATTCAATATAAGCTTTCTTTTTCGTGGCAATGCACCTAATTCAGTTATGATTAATAATCATAAATATCAAACATCACACGGTGAACTTTCAGTTTAAAACTCAGCTAATCACTTGTTACTGTAAAGATCTATTTATCCCTTTCACATACATTTACGCATTGTGATCATTAATTAGGTGGATATTGATTTTAAAATTATTTCTTGAATAATAATCATCATTAGCATATAAAATTATCAAATCATTACTCACTAATCCCACAACCAGGCATGGATTGTATGGACGTTCAAGCCTAACAACGAAAGAAGCAGAAATCCACATTACCTGAATCTTACTTCGTAATGTAGCTATTGTTCGAATATTCTATCAACTTCTATCATTTGAAAATTCTGTTTACCCCCATCACATTCGGATATTACACCAAAGGAGGCTGTAGAATAAATCGACCAATATTTCTTGTTTATAACACAAGCAACAAGGAGTTCGGTGAAAGCACTTTGAAAGAATTTCTTGTTTCTCAATTTCTTCATCCTTTCGAAATAAGCTAAGAAATCACATTTGTACTCAACTGAATTGTCATCTCACTTAGACATTTGCATATTTATATACAAATTGGTGTTTACGTGGTGGGGTTGACTGTGCGTAGGCAGGCATTCAAATTTATATCACCCTCTCTCTCTATCCATCTATCTGTCTCTATATATATATATCCATCTATCCAGCCAGCCCAGTGCAATCTATCTCAGCCTGTGGATGCAAATTCAATTTATCTATGTATATTCCCCTGTATCCATTAATCTAGAAGCGAATGCGTTTTATCTTCATAAACATGGAAACAGATTAGCGATTAGATTAAGAGCTCTTTAGAACGAGAGAAGAATGAAAACGAGTGAAGGAATAGAGGCACATGAAGTAATGATTTAGAAAGATCGAAGGAAGAGAGGAAAGCAGTTTGTAGTCGAGGACTGTTGGTGTACAAGTCAGACGCAATTTATTTACAATAATTTTCATGTTTCCTCAGGCAAGGACAACGTAAATCGGAAAACGTAGAAAGCAACAGACGTATTTTATTATCCATCCGTCAACAGTTGATGCCACAAGAGAAACAGAAAAATATGTTTAATAGTGGGAGAAAATACGTTCGAGACAAAAGTGTGACTATATATATATATATATATATATATAAATGGAAATATTAAAAGCTTGATAGTATGCAACGTGGAAAAATTACCTTTGAGGTTATGCGAGGAGATTATCAAAATTTTCGGTAGAATATAGAGGTAGATAATCATATCTGAGGAGTATCTCTGAGTAATTAGTATTCTTAAAGGGAAATAAGTGGGTTTGCATGCAGTCTAAGATTGAAACCGACACAAGAGATTTAATATTCACATAGATAAACACTCAATAGAAGTGACACGAGCAGCGAGTCAGGTCGGTTGTTATACTTACGGATCCTTCTTCCTTAATTACGTTCATTTGATAGCGTACGTGAATAAGCCCTGCTCCAAAAATTTAAATAAGGGGGAAAAACTGAAGAAAATTACATAAATTATATTGACACGTATTGGGAAATAAGTGATGGAAGTGACGCTAAAGTTTTGTAATGTTCAGTGTACAAGGCAAAGCTTTCGGGAATATATATATATATATATATACACATATATATATATATACACATATATATATATTCATATATATATATATATATATATATATATATATATATATATATATATATATATACATGCATATGTATATAGACATAAGTATATACATATATGTATATATAGGTGTTTTTATCTATGCATATATATATATATATATATATGTATATACGTGATTATTAATTGCGTTATGTAATATTGAAGCTCTTAATTAGAATGATCTCCTGTTATCACATGGTGAATGTGTCATTAGACCTAAACGACGTAAATAAAATAAAAAATGGTCACTTTGCAATTTCTATTGAGTGTCTGAGCAGTCCTATTTCTTTAATTTGATTGGTACAATTCGGGAGGATATTAGTAGCCACTGACTGATACTGTTACCAAAACTGTCTGCATAGATTTCTCTCAGTTTTCAAGCCGTTCTTGCTATCTGACTGGCTAAGTACGTATCATGTGTACAGGCTGCATAAATAGAGCTAGTGTGCATAAAAACCTAAGCATTCACTCCTTATGATATCCAGGAATTTTTTTCAATATTGCACCGAAAGAAAGTTCTTTTTGGGGGGAGGGGGTATTTGAAAAGCTCATACAAAATTAATCTTTCAGCTTCTGTCCGCCTGATCTTCGGAAATTGAGACTTTTTTCCCCACTAATCCCAAAAAGCGAGATAATTAACTTTTTCATTGGTCACCCCTTTTTCAATTTTTTCAATTGATCACTTGCAACACGACACGTTGCCACAGAGACATTGGTTGCACGACAATTTTTAGAATCACTAACCAGATCTGTTTTATTTCAGATTACTCGAACCTCTATCAATTGCTACTGCGCAATGGTTAAGTGCGCAGTAGGCTTGGTCGAACGTATGCATTGAGAGAGGAAAAAGAAATGAGATTTTCAGTGCATAGAAATCGAGTGATTATCTTGCTCTATGATCGGGCTCGTTCTCATGTTGCAATAGTGAAGCAGCAAACGACCATGCAACTGGAATGGTACTTTCTGTTGGTAATTGTTACCTCCAACGTCTTAAAATCATTTATTCTCCCACACTAAAACGGTTTAATAGAAATATACAAGTGTAGCTATCAAATTATATCTGTTTTTTTTAACGTATGAGTGTGTTTGTGAGCTCCAGCACGTCTGGCTGTTCTGTTTTGTCTACAGAATTAAGAGTTGCGATTTTTTTTTTCGAGAAAGAGCTTTTTTTTTTTTTACTCTGGCCTCTTTTAAATGACTTTATTAATTATTTGTAGATTCTCTAGAATCTACATGTATTTCCTTTTACTCTATTTTACTTCTTTTCCGAGTGAAAAACGCCTTGGATGTCGTAAATTGAATTCATTCTGATCATATTTATCTTTTGAAGGGATTTTTTCACGCGTGAAATTATTGATTACGATGGCGAGTAGAAATCTGGTTAAAAAATTAAGTCAAAACGTTTTATGAAATGATTATCTGTAGGCGTTTCACTTGGTTGTAAAGTTTCACACCTTCGTTCACTCGGTGTTAAAAACGGCAAAAAAATCAATTTGACAATCTAATGGAGGCAATGGCAATATAATTTATGCATATACTCTAGTTTTTATTCTCTTATGTCTTTTTATTCGTGTGCTGCTTTTAACTCCATGAGAAGGGCGTGTGAAACTTTATAATTTGCAATAGTGCCAAGTTTATTAATAATCACAACCAATAAGAGAACAGTTCAATAACTGTCGTAGGGTTTATGGTTATTCATGTGTTCTCACATGTATACATCTGTGAATGTATCCGTTTTTTTTAAATGCACGATATCATCAGCAAATTCAAAGTTACTTAAGTATTTGATGCTTATTCCCCCATTTTCCCAATTCAAGTTTTCAAAGATCACCTCGAGGCAGGCTATGAGGATTCAGGTTGAGCTAATATAAACATGTCTCCCTCCCTCTTCCATCTAAAAAGACTCAGTCTTTATGTGGCCCAATAAATGAACTGCTGTGTCGTCATATATATTGCAAGTCTCTGATATAAACAAGGTCTACACCTTGTTGTGTGATGGCATCGATGATCTTAGGTATATCCACATTGTGGAAAGCCTCCCTTAGATCGACATATACTACCTCTGTTTTTGTTCTTTTTTTGAAAATTAATTTTTTAACTTTTATTTTCATTTTTATCACCCCTCTTGATGGACAAAAAATGAACAAATTTGTGGCGTTTAAAGTTATGATTAGCAGTTCTTCCTCAATCGTCATAATACTCTCACGTGTCACTCTAAAAATGAAATTTCGTCCATTCAATGCAATATTATTTGTGGGGTCAGCGGTTCCAATAATTTGAAACGATCGATGTAATCCATGGTAAAAAAACCCAAAAAAACCTCTAACCATAACAAGAATCATTATCTAAACATAGAGCACATGATTTATCTGAAAGATGACATGCAGTGTTAAAAAACTAGGGAAATACTTTCATTGCACATTAATGACATCACGAGATTAAATGAATAAAGTATTTTGGCATCAAATCTCATTCAGATCAAATAAAGCCAGACTACACGAATTGTAACCTTATCAGCGTGGATGTCTGTCTATTAATTTATGGGTGTGCATGTGTGAGGGTGTCTGCATCCACACATATGCACACACATAAAACATTCTTCACTCTATTTCAGAGGTTTTCCAGTGGAAAACGATAGTGATGTCATAAATGTAATTTATTCTGACCATATTTAGGTGACATAACTTCTATTTTTTATGCTAGGGTTGCTCAATTATTGTCTGCAATAACGAGTCATTATGGGTTTTTTCAGTTTTCAAGTGGGTCTGGCTGTGTGGCTGGTTGGCTAGCTACGTATTTATAGCGTGTACAGCTCTCACCAATAGAGTTAGAGGTCCGATGATTGGAAAATTTACTCCTCATCGTGTTCAGGAAGATTTTTTTTTACCCACTCTAAACAGAAACGATTTTTTTTATTGGGGCTCGATTTGCAATGATGGTTTATGCTGAATCACACAAACACAAACACACACACACACACATACATATATATATATATATATATATATATACTTTGTGTCCAGCACCATGCAGACTTTCTTTTTCTTAAATTCAAACTTTTTTCACATCACTTCCCAACAAAATGTACAAGAAGTAATTTCATTAACCCGTTTTAAATTTTTTTTTTCAACTGATCCCTCCATCACGGCATTTTTTCAAAATATATTGATCGTGTAACGGTTACTATTGAGTGACAAAACAGACCAGTTTAATTTTGTTTTGTTTTCCTCTCTAAATTTTTCCTTCGTTTTCTTCGGAGCTATTTTTTCCAGATAAATTATTTGAAATTATTCACTCTCTTTTGCATGTATTCATCCTCGCAGAAATCCCAAAGTCAAGGAGACCCATGGGCACTAATCCCTGGGACATTTGCGTTTACGTTCATTTAAGATATTGATCCAACATTAACATTTGATCCATCCAGCCCAATAAACCTTCATTCCTTCTCGTTGAGTTAAGTTTATTACCATTCCAATTCCTAATCTTTGCTTGCTCCAGATTGGCAGAGGAAAAATCAAATCTCTTGAGCTGTGCTTTCAAGTAGAATGCCCTGAACCAGGGTCATTTTCATTAAAATTGAACAACCTGCTTGCCCGTTCTCAAATGAGAAAAATTCTAATCGATTCCTGTCGTTGAAGAAAGAGAAAATTAAACAGAAAATGGATTTTCGTGCAAAATGTTTATGGTTCGACTTGACTTCAACGACATTGCTTGTAGAATGAGCAACCGTTCTATTTTTCAAACCGACACTGGAGAAATCGTAAATTGAATTACGGTTAATGTTATCTGACCGTTATTGTTAGTGAAATCAGTCCTTCGTGAACTTTTTGTTTGATATGGATTGAAAGATTGAAAAGGAATATTTATGCAAATATTAATAATCTTCATAATGTGAATTGTGAAGTTGTAACGATGAATTTACGTTCTTCTATTCTCTTATAGCACTCACTTATTGTTATCTTTGAGTATTTTTACATTTCTTTACTGATTCCTGGCTTCACATATAAAAAACCGTCAACCATAGGTTTCTTTCAGTTTTCAAGTTCGTTTGACTGTTTGGCTGTCTTGGTGGATCGCTATGTATGTATGTATGTATGTATGTATGTATGTATGTATTCAGTGCGTAATTCACATTAAAGGAGTTAAAAGGTTGAAAACATTTACTCTAGATTATGACAGACAAAAGATTTTTTCTTTGAAAATATCCCTCCTGTAATTACTATTTTGGACAGAGTCCAGTTTTGCGATATAGGTTTACGCTTAATTGATCCCTCAGTTTGCGTCCTCTTGTTTTTAGAAAATATAGATATTCTTTGTGATCACTGCCAGCAAAAGGCGAAAGAAGTAACTTATTCATTGATTACCCACTCTTCTAATTTTTCTTATGGGTTACCCCTAACACGACATTTTCCCAAAAGACTTATGTTGCCCGACGGTTTCTATAGAGTGACTAACCAGACTTGTGATGATAATTTCCCCCTATTTTAAATCTTTTATTCGCACTCATCAACACAGGATTGTACCCTACCATCCCATTTCTTGTTCTCATTATTTTCTGTTACTCTGTCTTCGTCTCTCTTGCTTCTTCCCGTTTTCTTTCATTTTCATTCTTTCTTATTTTATTTCTCCTACCCTCCTTCACTTTATTCCTCTTTCTTTCCCCGAAGAATTCTTATAACTTTTTCTTTCTCTCCTTCCTTCTCTCAATGGCACAATTAGTTACTGCTTTTTTAAATTCTTTTTCTCTTCCATCCTTTTCACTTCCTTTTTTTTTCACTTTTTTCAACAGTCTCTTTTTTTTCCATTTCCTTTTATCATATTTATTGAATGATAGTAGCTTCACAAATTGCCTAGCTACATTGCCAAGAGGGTTTCCGATTCTGCTCTCCATGATTGTCTATTTGTGTGTCTGTGTGTCCCTGGCTGCTTCTGGCCAAATTCGGGCCGAAATTATCTCCTTGTCTACAAAAAAAATGCCTTTTTGTTATCTATGGTCATTCTGGTCCAACGATGTCCAAATCTATTACTTCTTTCAAGATAATTTCAAATGAAAGATCTTTTTTTTTTCCAGATGATCTTTGATAAAAGATCAATTTTCTTTAGATAATTGCACAGGATATAATTTTAGTTGTATTGGGAACCGTCAATCAAAACATAAAGATATTTTTCTGGTATTTTCTTTATAATAAGTTCTTGTACTCGCGTTGGCTATGGTGATTCAAGTATGCGAAGTAAAGATAGACTGTTTATTTTCGTCGGTACCTTTGACCTATTCTTTTCTATCTCTTTTCAACCCCATATTTCTCTGTCTCCTCTCCATTATCACCTTCTTATTTTAAACCCCTAAATTCTGGAATCCTCTTATTTCCATCGTTTGTAGCCAACGTCTTCCTCCTAGTTTTTCTTCCTCTCGGTTTTAACTGATTACAGCCGTTCTCTTTCGCTTCACGTTTTCCCGCTGTTCCAGATCGTAATCAAAGAGTAACCACCCGTTTTTCGTTTCTACCGAGCATTGCAGAGGCGAAACGGGTGGCAGGCAAGATGGATGCAAAGGTTGGAAACCTTGGCGAACCCAGGTTCAAATTAATGTTTTGGGCCATCCTTGATTTGTTTGTTTACGATTTGCTCGGGTAGGGACGCCAGAGCTGCAAAGTGATTCTGCAATCAGTGCAGGGCAATATTGAGAGAGAGAGAGAGAGAGAGAGAGAGAGAGAGAGAGAGAGAGAGAGAGAGAGAGAGAGAGAGAAAGCGGGGAACAATATTGCTCCCTTCTCTCGCAAACAGATTTGTGAGATTACCCCGCCTTTCTTCGTTTTCCAAATGACCTGCAAGTGTTGATATATCAAATTGGCCCTTCTGAGCCGAGAGTGGTGATGAATTAAGATTAGTGATTCTCAACCTCTTCTCGCCCATGCACTCTTCATCCCCTATTCTACAAAATGTAAGTCAGGCCTTCCAAAATCGCAAAACTCCAAGTAATATAGATTGTATATATTCGTTTTCATTCTTGATATATATATATATATATATATATATATATATATATATATATATATATATATATATATATATATATATATATTATCATGATTATATATTATCTTGAAACTCTCTCTTGAAATGATGTTCCCTTATTACATGAAAATGTATCATCTAGCCGATCAGCATCCCTATAATCGTTAATTGTTGATTGTATTTATGCTGTCTAGTTCAAATGATACATTCAACGTGCTACAACGGAAGATCGTTGCAAATAAGAGTTTCAACAAAATACAATGCAATTCATGTTCATTTTGTCGGATAATACATCCATTTCTCAAAAACACATAAACAAGATCCTAATATTCATATTTTTTAAAATTTATTCTCATTGGATGTCTCTAGAACCACAAACATAAATAAAAACAAAAAACTTTACACTCGACAATGCATTGCCTTGAGTGCTGATTATTGCATCTGTTGTCGAATAATTACGGTGCATATACACAGAAACACGGACGGAGATTTCTTCAATTACAGCCGGATTGGATAAAAAAAACATTTCAACTCATAACAGGATATATAACTGAAAATATCCTTGTATAAATGGGCAAAATTTTAGGACGAGGTCCGTCCATGATCACTGCCTTTGGGATTTCAGAATGTACTAGCGTTGAGACAAACCAAAGGAATTTAATTTGTACAAAATATGATTTTCTAATGATGCCTTAAATCATACTCCACATCAATACACTGGCTATATATATATATATATATATTTATATATATATATATATATATATATATATATATATATATATATATATATATATATATATATTGGCCAGAAGGTTACTTCGTTTGTGGAAATGCTTGATCCTAGAAAGAGAACACCTGAAACGATAACTAATCATTTCATCCTACCTTTGAAATATCATGTAAATCAGCAAAAAGGGAAAATAAGGTGATAGAAACATGAGATGAAAAGCAAGTGAAATTCCAATGAATTCATACATTGCAGGGTAACAGATGAACGTCATCTTTAATCGATAATTTGTTGTGTTTGCTTTAGAGTGGGATGCATTCCCTTTATTCACTCGATCCATATCTGGGATAAAATAGGATCGATCAATGTTGATTAATGCAGGGAAAAACGAACCAGAATCGCTCAACGGTGTTAACAAGAACACGTTGAGGACTGAGAAGATTTAATGCAACCAAATAAATGCACAGTAAGTTGATGCAGTATCCGGAATATTTGAAAAAATATTAGGAAAAGTCAAATTCAGTGCTGAATTATCGAAGCGATTGGGTTAGCCGAATCGGTGAAGGTCTATGAAATATATATATATATATATATATATATATATATATATATATATATATATATATATATACACGCACATACACGCACATACATATGTATATATGTATATAATTATACACTTACTGCACACAAACACACACACACAAACACAAACACACACACACATACATGTATATATATATATATATATATATATATATATATATATATATATATATGAGCACATACAGAATTGTACAAAAAATCATTCACACACTTGTATAGTCTTGTAAAAACCGCCCGAAAGCGCTTTAACTGCTATTAAGTCAAGTGGTTTTCTGTTCTCAAAGCACCAACCTCAACTGCCAACAGTGACAGTTATGTTGATGGTTGTTGCCTCGCTTTGATGTTTTTCTGTCTTTGTTCGGCGCCATTTTATGTCACAATTGTGTGATGGAAACTCTCTGCTTTGCGCCCGCTCTTCAGTGAAAGTCAAAAGTCAGAACGCTTTTTGATCGTGGAATGTTGGCTGGCGCCTTTTTTTCTCTGATCATCATCTTCAGTTTTGTTGATTTTTTTCCATCATTCCGAAGTTGCGGGTTTTCCATTGAGTCCATCTAAAAGGCAAATTGAATGTCGTTTTAACTCTCCTCTTTCGTCAGTTTTTTTCTAATTTCCTCTTGTCTTTTTGTTTCTCGCTTTCGCTTTCGCTTCTTCTTCCTCTTCTTCTCGTTCTTCTTTTTCTTCTTCTTTTTCCTTTTCTATTCCTACTCCTTTTTCCTCTTTATTTGTCTTCTTTTTTCTTCTTTTTCTTTTTTTTCCTCCTTTTTCTTCCTCTTTTTTTCCTGTTTCCACTTCCTCTTACCCTTTCTTCTTCTTTTTCTTCTCGTTCTTCTTCATGGTTTTTCTTGTAATATTATTCATTTTATCAAAATAATCTATCACATAATTTTTACTTGGAGTACCCATTCATCATTAGATATTTACTTTTTCTTCTTCTTTTCCACTTTATACCTAGATTCTCATTTTTATCCATCTTTTTATTTGTTGTTTCGTTTTTTAGTTTTTCTACTTTTCTTTTTCATCGTCGTTTATTTCACATATTTCTTTTTTCTTCTTTTTCTCCTCTTATCTGTAAATAATAATAAAAAAAACTATGTGTAAACCAACATTCCAAATCCAACACATCCATCCTGAAAATGGTATTCGTAAACACTTCTTTCCAGTTAGAGTTACGAATATACGGAGCAGTCTGAAAAATGAAACCATTGCAGCAAAAATACATTGATGGTTTCAAATCGAGACTTCATAATTTTCAGACAATGACCTGTTCAACGTCAACTTCAGCTACTGAAATATCATCAGTGCGTAAGTTGTGTGCTGTGTGCAAGCCATGTGTATACGAACAAAGATGACAGCTAAACGTACAGCACATTGAGGAATGATACCATCTCAACAACCACTCAAGGTAATTATTGTACAAATTGAAAGTAATGGCGGCATATTCTTATTTCCCACCCTCTTCTATTATTTTGTCAAATTATTTTTTCCGTCTTCTTTTGTATTTTCTTCTTTTCTTTTCGTTCTTTCCTTCATTCTGGACTTCTTCCACACGTTCTCCTTTTAGCTGATCCTCTTAATTTTTTTTTTTTCCTTTTGCTCTTACATTTTTTTTTCTCCAAAACTCTCTGTATATTTCTGCTTTTCATCAAATTACCGGAGCCCATCAAATGGCCAACCAGCCAATTGAGCAACGAATCCTTCTCCATTTTGCTCATATGTGTGTCTCCAGGCACTCCAGGTCACATGTTTGGGGAATGCAGGCTTGGGAATTTTCATGAGTACACCCCTCAGCGCCATATAATTTTTTTTTCTCAAAAGAAGTGATTTTGGATCTCCATAGTCAATTTTCGACCGAAAATTCCCAAATCCTGTGCTGGTATTTTTTAGATCCTTTTTTTCAGATAAAAAAGCTACTTTAGATTATTTTACATTTTTTACATAATTATCCATGGTGCCCACGTGGGCTACTGTGATTCAGTGATACGATGTGCAGATATATCTTTCTTCTTCTTCTCCTTCTTCTTCTTCTTCTTCTTCTTCTTCTTCTTCTTCTTCTTCTTCTTCTTGTTTTACCTCTTATTCTACCGCTTATCGTTTCATACATCTCTCCTCTAAATCATCTAATCTTACACCTTCATAAAAAAAAAAAAAAATATCCAAACTTGCATTATGGTCAAATCATGTCGTATCCTCCGGTTCTTGTAGGATCACTGAAGTTGAGCATGGTCAGTACCTTTCCCGGCTGCTGTAACATGCTGGGGAGCATGTAGAGAGCCTCCAATGGCGATCCTGATAGTCATCCTCAGAGAATACTAATATCGATACGACGCTTAATAATGCAAGCCAAAGTCACCCTCACCCTCTCCACCCTGCACTCACGACTGGCGAGAAATGAAGGAATAATTCGAACCGGCCTTTTTTTTATATTTTCGTTCCCCCTTTCTTACCTGTTTTTTCCTTTCTTACGTTCTTTTCTTTTAATTTCCCAATCAAAATATTTCTCCTTTCATTCCTCACGAAAGATCTCTCTTCACTCCATATCATTGGCTTTGTATGTACAAAATAACGCAAATCAAAGTCCTGCTTTTAATCAAGTCAGGAGATTGCCTATGATCATCGATATAGCGCACAATACGGACTCCTGAAGCAAGAGTTTCAAGATTGATAGCACTTAGATTCTTCCCGTGGATTTCAGTACCTTGTCGTAATATGCATTTCCCTTGTATTAAGTACGTTTTTGATTCCAAGTTATGTATTTTTATAAGGCTTAATTCAAGTCAGCGCAAGATTTCATGGTTATGCATATCAATAATACATTATCAGATTTGTTTTCCGAGTTAGAACGGAAAAAAACAAACTGAATAGAGAGAGGGGGAGAGGGGGACGGACAAAGACAGACAGACAGACAGACAGCAGGAGAGAGAGAAAGGTGGGTTTCAGAAATGGCTATTCAAAATACAACGTACGGTTAATCAACTAATCGAAAATCCATTAGGTATAATATAGATGTGTCTATATAGAAATGTATGTAATAAGAAATGGATATATATGATCAGACAAAATGATCACAAACTGTATTATATTATACAGAAAGTCTTTTTTGAAATGACATACCGTAATTACACCGTTAATGTATCACAAAGCATAGACAACGCAAATACAATCAACAATTAAAGAAAATGGGGCTGCTGTACCGATCAAATACAGTTTCTATATAATGTAACGCAATTTATAACCATAAAAATGTATATAGTATATGTATTCACACACATATCTGTTTCTGTAAGTCAAATACATTCGTGTGCGTTTTGCTCTCCATTTATGTTTATGTGAAATGCGCTTATATCCAGATTTTTTCTCTTCTTATTTGGCCTCAACAGGGATGCCCTGATTGGTCAATTAATCAGCCTATTATGATGTAACACTGAACAACAAGTCATAGAAATACTTGAGACTTGATGTCTGGTCATCCATTGAAACGGTTTGAAATAATTGGAGATTTGAGGCAGAAAATTATATACTTGAAAAAAAAATATATATGACGTTTCATTGATATTATCTTGTGCGTAAACAATGAAGACGAAGTAAAAAAAAATATAAAGATTAATTCCCTACCTACACATAAACACATACGTATAAATATATACGTATATAGATCATATTTTTTTCAATTTGTAAGAAAACAAAAATAATGGATTGAAAGAAAGAATGTTTATGATACTTAACACAGTAAACAGCAATTAATATATCAAATGAAGATGAGAGTTGGCACATGGAATATACAAATATATAAATGTCAAACATGATTGGATGATAGAAAAATACATTATTTAAGTAGAAAATATTTTCCTAATTACGATACCGAAACACGGTGCTGGTTGCTGATGAGTACGTCGGACACGAAATGCTGACATTCTACGGATAGATATCATGATTCTTACACACACACACACACACACACACACACACACACACACACATATATATATATATATATATATATATATATATGTATAGATGTGATTATAAATTGCGTTATAGTATGTAAAACATTTATTTGAAATGATCACCCGTCGTTTCATTACTAATGTATCATTTAGCCCACAACGTGGAACAAAAATTAAAGAAATTATAATCATTTTTTCGGATCATATGTATCCATATTTGATACATGTATATTCTCAACATATATATGTGTATATATTTCTCAATGCAGGCATATACATCTATATGTTTATGAATTGCGTTATATTATGTAGAAATTCTTAGTTGAAATGGACGTTTGTTATTACACTGTGAATGTACTATTTGGCCTTGACAAATCATTTACTTGGATTACAAATCCATTTCATAACAACAACATCTGTATAGATATGTTTATATCGTGGATGTGAAGTAAATGTATATATGTATATACATACATATATATATTTACATACATATATATATATATATATATATATATATATATATATATATATGTATATATATGTATATCTATATTCTGAGGGCATGTACTTCATAGCAATAATGGTAAACAATTAATTAGAGTTGTGAATTTGATCCTCACGTATGCTTCAACTTACACTTGACCGAATATCTGCATACATTTGAATGTCTTTGCTTTTCATATCTATTTTTTTGTTCATAATGAAAACAAAAAATGTGAACGTGTGCAGATATATCGGCAACCAATGAGGATTTTCGATGTGTCACCTAATACTGCCCCTCATCACCTGGGTGAAATTTTGGCAGTGATCCTAAATGCTAATACCCAGAGTACTGGCAAGAGGAAAGTCTTGAAACGTGCCAAGCATTCAAATTTAAAGTCTGAAAGAAACTTTTATCGATAAGTTTTGCCAAGTGGTTTTAGAAGACAAATGTCGATGTCACGAAGCTGACAAATGTTTCACGACCATCTTCAGACAAGAATGCATTAGAAACCTTTAAAAAAAGTTTTTGTCGGCAGATTAATGATATTTTGAAGTTATTTCCAGTTGTTTATTATATTATAATACTAAAAGGGAATCTTGACGTCACCCAGAGAAAAGAAACCTTATAATTGACATCATGATCGAAAGGATAATGCTAAAATGTACTCGGGAGTGAGTGTGGGCCTTCCTGGGTGGACAAAAAGTCGTTTTATCACCAGACATCTCCAAGAATCTCAACTACTTTGATTTATGCTATTGTCCTGTAAATTTTTTGATTTTTCAGTGGTGGAATGTTATGATGTCGCCTCATACAGTTTCTGCTCTTCGAAATTAAGTGTTATCCTATGCCTGGACATCACAATTTAGCATCTTACATTTGAAAATATCTTCGGATATATATATATATTATTGAGTCATCCACAGACAGCTGTTTCGATGTAATACATCTCTTCAGTGTGGCTATAGACTTTCCATTATCCCATCCAGTACCACGAGGCATGAATGAAACCTTAGCTTCAGACCCGGATGCCGATATCCTACCTCTGGGCTACGGAATTGGACGGTCAGTATGGCTGAATTTAAGCGATATATATTTTTTTACGGATAAATTCCCCATCCACCAGAGTGCTCAATTCCCATGGAAGAGCATTGCAAAAGCTTACAATGGATGAGTTACCTCACTTAAAGAGTGCTCACTGAATAGAGGAGTATTTATACATATATAATTGTGTCATCCACAGACAGCTGTTCTGTTGTATTAGAACTCTTCATTATAACATCCTGCACCACGATTTCTGGCCTCTTCTTCGGGATCCAAGTGCAGTATCTGTTCCACGGCAGAGCCCAAGGAGTCGGTACTGACACTTGCCTGTCGAATGGGCCGGAGATGATGTGTGTCAAAGACCTAGTGCATTAGCTATTGAGGTTTTACATAGGCTACGCACTGTTATGCGTATTTGGGAGCCTTTGGACACGTCCTTGTGCTAAATCTTGTCTTTATTTCAACATCTCCATTCCATGGGAGTCTTGATGCATACCACAATAATACATGAATATGAATATGTTACGAATACAAGACAGTTTATTTCATTCCAAAAAATACTTTTACACGACAAAAATATACATATATATTTTTAATGATTTTCATTTAAAATACAATTTTGAATTCCTAATAGAATAAAATTATGATTGGGTATTGATCATGCAACAGCCAGGCTTGTTCATTTTGCTATTGTTTAATAGTTTGCACCACTGGATGGATCAACTTCCTCCCCCCCCCCTCTCTCTCTCATGCTTTTTTCTCTCTCTCTTTCTATCTCCATATAAGTAGTGCACCCGAAGATGCCGTAAAATGGATAAACAAAAACGTTTTCAGAACAACAAACTTCTTTTTATCGCAACTGAATATAATTGAAGTGTTTAATCGTTGCCGTAGAATGACGGCTTCTGTCAATGTTATGATAAAATACAACCGTAGAAAAATTAAAATGGAGGTAAAAACAAGTAAAAAGAAATAACTTATTAATCTGTAAGAAAAAAAAAATTCCTTGGTATTTTGCGCTATCTGGAAGTGCAGACTGGGATAGGTTAAGAAAAATGGCGTAAGCAAAATTTTGATATCATATGACTTTTTTTTAAAAAGAAAATAAAACTCATTCATTGAAAAAAACAAAAGACATCTTTATCAGCAAACTTTCATCTTGATGTGAACGAGTCCATACATCATGAAAGTAGATGAAGTTTAAATTCTCTACTTCATGTACTGGGTAAAATTTAAGAATATGTACAATACAACTATTTGGGTCTCTTGAGCATTTAAAAAGACAGTAGCTGGTTGTAGGATAAGTAAAAAGATTCCTGTAAAAAACCCATCATTATAGCCATTGGTTGCAGCCATTTTTTCTGGTGAACTTGGTTGTATTTGGGGCCTTAACGGCCTGGAAAAAATGCTCACATTGACAAAGCCATTCTTATTTGAATGCACGCCAGGGAGATACATAGATTTTGAGGCCCTGTGAGTTCCACTATTTTCATGTTAACAAAGTTAAGTTAGATGCTCTCGATTCTGTTTATTAGCGAGATAAACGCATTTCAAGCCCTGAAATAGTTTCCTCTCGAGAGCGACCTGCTCAGCATCAATTTGAGGAAAAGGATTGACCCGTTGTAGACACTGGATCATAAGTGGGAAATTAAAGATGATAATTAAGCAGGTTATTTTGCCATGAGTATGAAACGTGCAAAACGGAAGATAAACACGCACTCAATTAGGTACATTGACAATGGAAAAACATGTGGAAAAATAAATATTTGTTGTATATAGTAAATTCTTTGTTAATCATTAGGCTGCAAACTTATTGATGTCCCTATCCTCTTTCCAAACACCTCAACACACATACACACACACACATTAATATATGTGTATCTTTGCGTGCATTAAATAATTATTGATCGCTCAGCAAATATATAGTGTTCTCTGACAGAAAATAAACTGACACGCCTCAGTTTTCATATGAATTTAACAGACAAATCGTGGACAACACAATATAAATGTAAATTACCCAGTTAATTATATATTCCTGTTGGGGGAGGAATTCAAAGTCAGTGACTGTTGTGGGGACGGTTGTGGTGGTGGTGGGGAGTGCGCAAAGTGAATTTACATCAAAATTTATTTCATCTGGTTGTTTTCTGGCGATGAAATAAATAATTTAATCATTGGAAACATATCAGAATTCTTAAATATCTTTTAATCATCAAAGGAAACGCTTGTTTCTATGAACTGGGAAATGAAATTTAGTCGCAGCATCAGGGGTGATCAAAAATTAGGAATGTTCCAGGGGAAAAGAAGGGCAATACAACATAATCAAAATGAAAATATCCATAAAAATCATAGTTTTGATTTTTTTTATTGTTTACATTATATATATATATATATATATATATATATATATATATATATATATATATGTATATATATATATATATATATATATATATATATATATATATATATATATATATATAATGAGCATATATGCATATATCTTCTCTATTTGTCTAATTCGGATCAAATTGGATGTTCTAATTGATAAATGTACTATATATTATGACATAATAATGAAAACAACACCATTGGAACTCTTTAAACCTCATGGCTGATCAACCTTTGAAACAGCTTGAGATGAGTTGAGATTGAGATAAAATCTCAAAATCCGAATATTTGAATTATCAAAAAAATTACAAATAGAAGGACGTTTGGATCTTCAGTGTCAATTCACACACGTTGACAACATCATTTTTTTCACGGTTACATGCTAATAAAATATGCTAGTATACACACACACACACACACACACACACACACACACATATATATATATATATATATATATATATATATATATATATATATATATATATATACATATACACATACACACATAGTACATGTGGTATAAATCAGGCTAGCGGTATAACATAATATGATGATAATATATCAATGAAATAAAGCCACTTCTGATATGTAATGGATTTACTTCATAGAGTGCTCGATACATACAACTTTTTACTATTGAAGTTAACTTGTTTTAGAGTAGAACTGGAAACAAATAGTAGAATGTGTATTCGCTACACAAACTAGCTCATGTTTCTGCCCTCTCTGGGCCTGATCATTCTAATATATATATGTATATATATATATATATATGTATATATATATATATATATATATATATATATATATACGCTATTTCATGTATTCATCCAAATCATCTGCGATATGATATAATTGTGATAAAACAATATCTTTTGTAACGTAGCTCTTCACATCTGGCACGTTTATCAACCAAACGGCATCATAACCCGTGTATCTGTCCTTTGACCCATTATGATATTTAGCTGCAATTTTCCCCCTTCAGAACTCGTCTTATGCACACATATATGCGCTGCAAGAATTTGTTAAAGTCGACTTTTCAGTTTCCTTCAAAATCACTTTAGACAAAATTCCATCGATGGTTGAATATAACTTCACTGTCTTTTTGTGAATACTCCGCAGACGAAAGTCACCACGGAGACTGCATTAATAACTAAAGTTATTAAATTTTGAGAATGCTTCCCTGCACCTGAAGGATTGTCGAGAACACGTCGCAAGTTTGCGAATGATGACAATACCTCGCCCCAGGGAGAACGATAACGCATGAGGAGCTTAATAAAGCCGAAGTTATTGAAATCATTCAATTGTCATGTCTGATTCACTGAAGCCAAATGTACTCTTCAAGGATTGCTGCCACAAGCAACAGACATCTCAGTTCAAAAATCGATCGTACAATCCTGTAATGTAATCAGAAGAGAATTTGAATATTTTCGTATTGATTTTCAAAATAATACATTTACGATCGAGGTATTTATGTGATCTGTGCCATCACGAGCAGGGCTTATGGAACAAATGAAACAAATAAAAACTCCCATTGACTCTAATAACAACGTATATATATATATATATATATATGGAGAGAGAAAGAGAGAAAGACAGAGAGACAGACAGAGAGACAGGGGGAAGACAGGTTAGTCAGACCATAGAAACTGCAATGTGACCAACGTCTCCTGGCAGCAGGTTTTGTTGGAGGTGATTAACTAAAACGTTAAAAAGGGGGTTAATCAATGTATAAGCTACTTCTCTCTCTTTTCGTCGGGCAATGCTCATTAGAAGTTTGTATTTTCAAAATGACACGCAGACATAAAAAACCGGGACTAATTTAGCATGAACTTATTCTCTATACTTATACTCCACTAAAAACCTATCATTGGAGGATTTCCAAAAAGTGTTTTTGTACACATAATGAGCGAGTGTTTATATTTCTATCCCTCCAATCCGACAGTGCTGATTGTACAAGTGACAATAAATACCAGCATATCCTGGTGGACTAAGTTGAAAACTGCAGAAATCTATTTTGTTGACAGTCTGGATAAACTGGGAATGGATAAACCAATACCAGACTATTCATAGTGTATTAAGTGTGTTGAAGCGTTTGGTGAATATAGTATTGTTTAGTCCAAACCAACGCAATATATCCACTGCTGAAGCTTGCCCAAGGATAAGACAGAGTATGCCTCTTCCCTATGTACTATCCTCGCTATTATAGAAGAATCTACAAAAGTTCTCCGTTGATAATTGTTGGCCTTGGATCAGAATTGATATATCAAGTTATTATGATCCAGATATAGTGTTACAAAATTATTACATCATCCAAATACGAAAAAAAAATTTGAAAGACTTGTAGGAACGGCTATGAATGAATATCACTATAATCAGAGGTACGTTTAGATGTGAAAATCGACGATTAAACATAGAAGTTTGGATTTTTATCAAAAATCTGTTCTGGCAAGTTTTGGCCCTTACTCGATATGTTTTGTGCTGAAGATCAAGCAAAATCCAGGGATGGAGGTTTTTTAATTAAAACGGAATTAATGTGTGGATAATTGACAAAAGAGGTTAGGAAATCCTTTGTATAATAATGATATTAATATAGACAAACCATGCTTTGCACGATTATTTCATCTGAATATTTACTCACGTAAAACGAATTCACGTTAAACAATAATTACAGTCTATGGGAATAATTACAATTGATTGCTATTCTTTGATATTGCAGTAACTGAATAATAAAGTATGTAAAACGGGAAATGATTGCAGTTTTCGAAATTGCAGTCACTGAATTCGCCATTGATCGTAAGTAGCGTATAGCAGGTTTTGCCTGCACATTGAAATTTAAGCGTATTAACAGATCGAACCCCTCCCAAATTGAACTTATTCTCATTTCATTTATCTCATTCATAGTATTCAAAAATCGAAAATATTCACTCAAATCCAATTGAGTCGAGTTCAAAATCTATATTGTTTATTAGTATAGCTTATCTAATTACGAATCAAATTACTAATGTCAGTGCCAGTCCAGATGAGGGTTTTACGCAGAACAGAATTGAATTCGTAACTGTGTATAATTATGATCATTTATTTCTCTCTGTTTCTACTTGTGACTACACATACCACTATCATGGATATCACGGAACCAATACTCTCCGAAGTTGCCTTGTTTGTCATATTATCTACTCTTTGGTCGGCCATAGTTTTGCATATGATCTCCTGGAATCCACGTTGTGAGTTGCAATATCCAGCAGTTGACAGACATTGTTGCCACGTGACCAGCCAATTGTCATTCATGTTTTCTAATGGATTCTCTGATATCTCTAACTCTGGGTTTTTCTGTTCCGTCTTATGATATAATCTATAAAGTTGGTCATGATTCTTCCACGTAAGTCAGGATAATAAAGAGATTGGCACCTTTGCTTCAAAAATTACTGCTCGTATTAAAAGACTACTACTACTACTACTACTACTACTACTACTACTACTACTAATAATAATAATAATAATAATAATGATAATGATAATGATAATAATAATAATAATAATACGAAAGTGAAACCTTAAGAGAGAAACAGAATCGCTCATCATGGCAGCCCAAAACAAAAGCATAAGGACAAACTACATAAAAGCAAAAATCGACAGAACACAGACAAACAGCAAATGCCGCATGTGCGGTGAAAGAGATGAGACAGTAAACCACATAACTAGTGAATGTAGCCAACTCGCCCAGAAGGAGTATAAGCATAGACACGATAGAGTAGCAACGATGATACACTGGGAACTAAGTAAACAAATGGGATTCAACCATGGGGAAAAGTGGTATCAGCACAAGCCAGAGGCAGTTTTGGAGAATGACTACCACAAACTACTGTGGGACTTTGACATCCAAACTGACCACCTCATCCAGGCAAGAAGGCCGGACTTAGTAATAGTAGACAAAAAAAGGAAGGCCTGCCAAATAGTAGACGTTGCTGTACCTGCAGACCATAGAGTAAAAAAGAAGGAGGGTGAAAAAAGGGAAAAATATCAGGACCTAGCAAGGGAGTTAAAGAAAATGTGGAACATGAAAACCAGGGTAGTACCGGTCATAGTGGGCGCACTAGGAACTGTCCCCAAAACGCTGAGGGAGAGACTGGAGGAGATCGGGATTAGGGGGAGGATAGAGACCGTACAGACCACAGCACTGCTGGGAACTGCACGGATACTGAGGAAGGTGCTAGAGATATAAGGACTGCAACGAATCGTAGCTCTGTCATGATATGCGAAAGAGAGAGGAGACGTTAGCTGAAGACCTGGGGAGACTTATTGTCACTCAGCCTTCAGCGATAACCACTGGGCAACCGGTGTGAAACTGTAAATTGCAGAATTACTGCGACCTATGAGTACTAGGAGAGGAGGGCTGGAGACTTGAGGAGACTTGCTGTCACTCAAACTCCAGCGGTTACCACCAGGCAACTGGTGTGAGATTCCAAATAATAATAATAATAATAATAATAATAATAATAATAATAATAATAATAATAATAATAATAATAATAATGATAGAAAAATTGCTAGAGAGCAGAAGATGCAGAACATGAAAGTCATCGTAGTACCAGCAATAATAGACGCACTAGTTACGGTCCCAAAGACACTGCGGATGAGACTGAAGGAGCTCAGGATAAAAGGAAGGATTTAGACTTTACAGACTACAGCACTGCTAGGAACCGCGCAGATAGCGAGGAAAGTGCAAGAGATATAAGGACTAAAACACTAAATCTTAGTTGTGACCTAACTGAGGAAGGAAAATGGAAGCAGGGATTTGAACCATAGCACTGGCGGGATCGGCGTTAAAAAGAAAAGACGTGGGCTGATCACTAGAAGAGACTTACTATCACTCAGCTTTCAGCAATGACCACCGGGCAACTTGTGCGAAACTGTAAACCGCAGTATTACTGTGGTGTATGAGAATGAGGAGAGGAAGGCTGGAGACTTGAGGAGACTTGCTGTCACTCAACATCCAGCGTTAACCAGCAGGCAACAGGTGTGAGATTGTAAATTATGATTATGATGATGATGATGATGATGATGATGATGATGATACCAGGAGAAAGTAAAACAGACAACTAAATGCGTCAACTACCTCTCGCAGCAGTTTGGGACTAAAGACGTAACGGGGCACAAAAAACCTGATTTGCGCTGGCGCAAAAATGGCAACAGACCTTTTTACAACACAACGTATTTGTGAATAACGGGATCAAAAAGACCACCTGGGAAATGAGATTAGAAAAAAAAAAAAGATCTCCCAGGTACAGAGAGTTGAAAGGTTACTGGAAATGTAACACACGTGAACAGATTACATGCTAGAATATGGGACAAGTACGATGAGACAAAGATTCGTGCCCACTGTTAATGGAGGGATTAAAACAAAGAAAACTAACCAAAGAAGCAAGACTAAAGAGATATGGACAAAACACTGCCCAATGCACACAGAACCGCACGTTCCAAAACAACAAAGGCATTTTTTTTATCATGATCTGTACGGGGAGAGGAGACAGAACATAAGACTGCAGAGCGTCAGAATTTCTAGAAAGACATGGAAGTCACCCAAAAAGATACAACAAAGCTGAAGAATGGTAAGATAACATTAGAATAGATGACGTTAAACGAATAATATTAAATAGAAGCACATTGAAACACACAGAGCAAAAGAGAGAGAAAAAAAAAGAGCCAACTAGAAAGCTCCCGGGCCTCATGTGATCCACAGATACTGGTTCAAGAAATTCACCACATTACAAGACGTACTCATCCACCTACTCCAAAATTGTCTGGATAAAGGTGAAGTTCTAGAATGGATGACCAAAGGCAAAACGTCCCTCATCCACAGAGACCCTGATATAAAGAGCCAGGCAAGCTATCATATATACCAATAACGTGCCAATCACTAATGTGGGAAATCCTGACCGGATAAATTGCAGAGAGAATATATATTTCCATGGAAAGACGAGGGTTATTACCAAAAGATTTGATTAGATACAGAAAAGTAAGACAAATGGGCGAATGACTTGCTAAAAATAGACCAAATGATCCTAAAAAAGGATGAGGAAAAGGCGTAAAAATGTTGCAATGAAATTGATTGACGATAAAAAACAAAAAAACATAAGACATGATACCACATAGCTGGATACTCAAATGCCTCAGAATATTCAAGATGAGTGAACCGGTGTTGAAATTCGTAGTCAGCAATGTAAAGCTTGATAGTAAACCTGACTGCTTTAGGAAACATCTTAGCAGAGGTAGGTATAAAAAGGGGAATTCCCCAGAGAAACTTTCTGTCCCCCAAAATTATTTGTTCAAATCATGATACCACTCAATAGTATTTTGAAAATACAGCAAAAGATACCAATCTTCTAGGACAAAGGTTAGACTCATGGACGACATCAAACTATTTGCAAATATTTGGGAAGAGCTCGAAACGTTGATTAACAGAGTGAAAAAATACAGTAACAAGCTGCAGAAGGAATAGAATACCGGACAATAAGAAAAATCAGAGCATTCGCCATACAGGACTGATATAAATATCTGGAAGTTCTTGAATGTGATGCAATAAAACGTGAAAAATGAGAAACTGGGAATAATACTTTGAGAAGGTGAGAAAAATAAGCTAATTGCCAAAATCTAGTAGAAGTAATGAACACATTGGCAATATCGGTGGAGAGATACACTCGTCCAACCCCTTCGATATACGAAGGGAGAACTCCAAACAATGGCCCGGTGAACGAGACAGCCAATGATAATGCACAAGGCTTTACACCCAAGAGAGGACACAGAGTGTATGTGAAGAGGGAACAAGGCAATAGATGACTCATCAGCATGGAAGACTGTGTCCAAAGGGCCTAAACAGGTTTAGGTAAATCATGTGCAAACAAATAGTAGAAACATTATGATCGTGGGCGGCGGAAAGAGAACCAGTGAAATTATAGACGTGGTTGTACCTGTGGATCGCAGAGCAAATACGAATGAGAGGGAAAATATAGGGAAATACAACGACGTAGCAACTCAACAAGATGAGGATCATAAAATTAACGGTAGTACCAGTAATAGTAGGTGCACTTGGAACCTCAACAAAGATACAGAAAACAAGATTGGAGGAATTGAGGATGAGAGGATTGACTGAGATTATACAGACAACAGAACTACTGAACTGCACGAACACCAAGGAGAGTACTTTGTAAGTCAGACCTACAAATCTCAGCTGGTAGCAAGGCCAATCAACCAAGAAAATAGGCACGGTAGAGACGGCGAAACCACGGCATTGCTGTGATAGGTTCGAAAAATACGAGAAGAGGGCTTGTTACCAAATGGGGCTATCTCCCTCAGCCTTTAGCAATAACCACCCACTGTTAAACTGTAAACTGCAGCACTGGTGTGGACAGTGTGATTGTGTGAAGAAGAAAACTGGAGACTTGAGGAGACTTGCTGTCACTTAATCTCCAGTGGTAACCACCAAGGAACTGGTGGGAAAATGCTGTTAATGATAATAATCCTAATGCCAAAAATGATAATGATAATAATGATGATAATGTTGATAATGATAATAAAGATAATGCTGATAATGATGATGATAATAAAATTGATAATGATGATAACAATAGTGGTGATAATAATTATGCTATCGATGATGCTGATGATAATGATAATTGATGATAATGATAATGATTGTGATGCTGATAATATTAATGATAGTGATAATAATGATAATTAGTTTTACTAAGATGGAATGTCCTCTGTCCAGAAATAAACAATATATATATATATATATATATGTGTATGTGTGTGTGCGTGTGTCTCTGTGTCTCAGTGCGTGTGCATTTATGTGTAAGCGTGTGTGTGTTAGGGTATGTGTGATTGTTTATATCTAACGTTGTTATATATGCAATTATACACACACACACACACACATATATATATATATATATATATATATATATATATATGCTTCCATATATGTGTGTGTATGTGTGTAGCGAAAAGAATAGTGAAATATACGTAAAATTAAATGTTTCGATATTAACGTAAATTAATGCCATGATACAGCAACGCATTTTTATCCAAATGATACATAACTTATTCGGATATTTATTTCGAAGATTTGATTTGCATCAATTGGATTATGAAAAAGGTTGTTTTCAAATTAAAAGTCCAGGATCTAAAGAATAAAACAACTGATTAAAAAACATTTTTTACTGGAAATATAAATGTATTTTACTTATTTTTTTGCTGTCAATCACAATAATTACTCTACCTTTTCTTCAATTGACATTCAAAGTGTGAACGATTTTCCATTAAAGGCTTCACGATTTTGATAATAGAGTAACTCACAAGCAATTCAAGTGACTTTTCCCATAACAAGTTCATTCAACACCGACATCTTTTGGTAGTTCTGATGATCAATTAAGAACATTGATAAAGGGTTGATCAATGAATTAGTTACTTCCGTCGCCCATCTAGATAATATGCAGCCTTTGTATTTTTGTCTTCTCTTGTTGAAGATATTAAATGTATACCATAGATATTTGTTATTGTTCCTTTAGTTTTGTTAATGAGTTCTTGTTTGTATTTGCTGCAACATCTATTTAGATAAGCAGGAAGACTTAGTTGATCACCCAGTAGAAACTGACAGCTTGTTGTGCTTGAGTAATCAATGGATAAGTAACTCATCTCATCTTTTATTTTCGTCTGAAAAGTCTGAATTTTTAGGAAACAAACTTAAATGTCGTTGGGCACAGACTAGGAATCAATATAGCATAAATTTACATTGGAATTTGACCCTTCCCCCACTAAAAATCAATTTGGGGGTGGTTAAAAAAACAAAATAATATTTCTCTAGACATGATGAGGTGTAAATGTTTAACATTTCAGTCCTGATACAGTCTGCACACCTGATACATTCATAGCCAGTCAGCCATCTTGACCGATGTGAAAACTAAAAAAAAAATTGTGACAGTTTTGGTTGACAGTTTCCAATACAAAAAAAACTGAAAAAACAAACAAGCAAACTAAGCAAATTTAAAAGAAGAAACATAGATATTCTTTGAACTGCGCTAAGAAAAAATCCTTTGCGTTTCACTCTGGCAACAGATTTCAAAGGGAATCCATTTTTATCTTCTCCGTCGACAAATAACAAATACAACGTCGAAGGAGGGATGACTATAAATACTTGGGGCATCAACCTTTGAGAAGAAAAAACAAATGCTCTCATATATTTTGCTTTATTTTATCTTTAAAATCCTTAAAAAGAGGAAACTCAAAAAGATGCTTAAGAATGATTGATATCTTGTGAATGATTGATCGTCTGTTGGGCAAAAGTAGATTTGTCTAAGAACACAGGTAGGAGAAAAAGTTGGGAAGAACACAAATCGTTGGCCAAGCAAAATAGAAGTTGCTAAAAGTGATAAACGATGAATCAAAAGAAAATTATAAAACGAATGGGATAGGAAACAAATAAAAATAAAAACAAATTCTGAGGGGCAAGAATTGATTTACAAGAAATTCACGAAAAAACTATTAGAGAGGTAATGGTTTGACATCTATCAGAGGCGATGAAATTATATCGATCGTCCACCGTGAAGAGATGAAAATCTGCTGCCAACCATGTTATTAGATTATGAATTCGTCTGCAACGTACCCCTTAATGGCCTTTAGTAGCGTTTCAGTAATTTAATGGTGACGATTAGCAGCGTGAAAGTTGATACAAAAAGTGGAATGGCTGTAGGGATCAACGAAATGGGAGAATCGAGCGATATAAGTGACGTGTAGATGATGAAGGAGTACAAGAAAGACATGAGGTATCGTGGTCTGCCTCGTGGATGAAATTATTCTCCAAGTCCCATCGGGGCGAGATTTCTGCATTCGTGCCCAGATGCCTCCATAATTCTATCGTGGTTTGATGAGATAATCGTCTCTAGCATGGGTTGGTATGGTTGCTAAAATATTTAAGTATATTACGTGTGCATCCACTTTTATCCTGGATTTGATATTACTCTCAGAACGTTCCAACACAAAAGGGATTACCGTGTTTGCCTGCAAATAAGAAACATCTCTTATAATAATGGAGATTTGATTAACCTCTCCGTCACAACGTTTCTTCCTGGAGATTACATTTTACCAAAAGAAAACAGTTGTAGTCTTCGGACATATCAATTTTAATGGTTTCACGCTACATTGGATTTGGATTTAAAAGTAGTGATGCCTAAGACGGCTACACCATGAAGTATTACATCATTACTTGACTTCAGGTTTTACGACCGTAGGCGCCATATAGATTGTTTAACCACCACAAGGTTCTTTTTTTTATCCAAGCTAGTTTCAATACAGAAAACTGCTAATTAAACACTTCATCCAAGGCACAGGTATGGTGACATGTTGGCTGCCACTGAACCTCAAAAAAGACAGCTATGGGGCGATCAGCATGAATCCCATAAACATCTTTATATTATGTGCCGTATGCGTCGGGAAATACGGTAACAATCAGTACTGTTTGTATATATTTAAATACACGATGGTTAGAGCACAAAATCTCGTGTTAGAACTGAGAGATCCAGTTTTTTCATATTTTCATTTTGTATTCTCCCTCTGCAGTCACAACGACCAGCAAGGTGAGATGAAAATAAGTCATGGAAATAGCAATAGGATAAAGTTATATACCCTCGAGAAGACAAATCACCGTAGCCCAGTGCTCAATTCCAATTTGGTAGGCTGATATCCATCGCAGCATCATACAAAATAATTTTAAAATGGTTCTCAATGCTTCTCCGCCAATTTTTCAGCACAAGGATTAGAATTGAAAAACCTCTCCCTGGGGCTTAAGGGTTGCTGTCAAATCTGGCTGGATACACTGGTTCTCGTAAAGTCATCGAAAATGAGCAAATTCGAGCCTAGTCTGTACATAGATGGGTGGCCACCGGTGTATACCAGGTACAGCAAGCAGAAAGAAGCTTTGACAGGCCTTCAAAGCTGAGAGAGGGTTTTACTTACAATTGCCTTTGTGTATCTAATCCTGCTACACTATTGATGAGTGCATAAACGGAGAAATTGAGAAAGTTTGATAAAACATCTAAAATATAGGAAGTTATTCGTTCATAGATATACTGGTTTACTCCAGTCAACGAAAGTGATGCATCTCTAGAGAAACGTTTCATGGGCCTAAATTGCATAGGCCAAGGGGCAATACCGTTTTTTATATGGGAATTTTTTCAAGTGTCCCCAGGACCCTAAATAACTTTGCTTGAGATCTTTGCTACGATTGGCCGGGCTGTAATGATAGCTGAATAGTATGGCTCTCATTTAGAAAAAGGAAATTGCTTTGGAGAGAATTTGCTGGATTTGTGTATAACAACAAACAAATAGATGATAGAAAAATACGTAAGGCTTAATCTTGAAACAGATTGACCAAAAGAATAATGTTATCTTTGGAATGGGATCCCCAAACGTTCAAAAATGTTTCCATTCTAAATGAAAAAAAGTGGTTGCCACATCATGCGATTTTGGCAACGTCAAGCAAACTATATATATATATATATATATATATATATGGTGGCAGCTTGAACATAGCCCTTCTCTTACCATCGAGACAAGTAGCTGCCGGTAATTTGTGGGCCCAAATAACAGTTCTAACTTCTAATCATCATTTGTGTTTATTCACGGTCCATATCTCCTATATTTGTTTCTTTCAACTCGGAGAATTATCTTATCAAAAGATGGATACATTATCGGACAGAATCATCATGAATTATGTTTTATCATATTGAAACCTTATTTGAAATGATTTCTCGTTGTTACACGATGTATGATATGAATAGATAAATATATATATATATATATATATATATATATATATATATATATATATATTTATTTCTTAAAACATGTATGTTAATTCAACTTTTCAATAGTTTTTTTTGTTCGTTTGCAAATATGCTTTGTTGCCAGGTCACACGACTGAAGAAAATTGCTTGAAGTCGTCCATCGGGTGATAGAACATTTTTCTCATAGAAAATCTCTTACAAAAGTCGACGTGCAGACTTTATCCGTCGTGTCCAATGGATTAGAAAATTGTTGCTTGAATACACTTAACAGTATTTTGAAATATTTGTGTCTCTACGTATAAAATATGATCAATAAACAAATTTCCATGAAATGCTCGATAGAAGAAGAAATCAAGCGAAGAATCACTCTGGGATCGAGAGCATTCGACAGAGCAAGCTCAACCTTCAAAAGCCAGAAGATCCCATCAGTCCTAAAGACTACAGAGGTATACAACCAATACATCATCCCGATAATCATTCGTTGAGCTTGCACTTATAACCTAACCAAAAGAAGGGAGGTTGTTATTTTGCTGTTGGTTCTTTCGATGTTAGTGTTGGTGTTGTTTTCTCCGGTCAGAATTTTGTATCAGTTTTTCTATTCAAACTTGAATGATTCGTTGAGCTTTTTTGGTACGTATAGCAGTTGCGATTTGGTGCAGGACATTTTTCTGCTTCTTTTATTCGTGGTGATTTGCATCTTAGATTTTAGCATTCTGAAGTCGCTTCCTAAGTTTACTTGATTCCGGACTTGAATGTTTTTGATGATGTCGCTTTTGTCCGTTAGGATGTAGTCTATTTTTTCTTTCTTTCGTGTTTTGGGCTCTTCCAAGTCTATTTACTGATGGGTACCTTCTTAAAGAAGACATTCATGATTTTGTTGACGTTTGGAGTTGCAAACTTTACAAGATTTCTACCTTTCTAGTTCCGTACTTTGTATTCAAATTTGCCAACGCAAGGTTCGATCCCTCGTTCTACCTGTGCATTGGAGTCTCCCATGATGACAATATTTTTTTAAAATTTATCTTGCAGTAGGGAGTTCATGTCGTCATAGAAGTAGTTTATTTCTTCAATGGTTGATTACAAAGTGGAAGCTTACATTTTGATGATATTCTGTTGGTACCCCTTTGAATCTTGCATGCAGACGCTGGTTAATCGGTCTGAGACAGTTTTAAAGCCCGCCACGTTGTCTTCAAAGTCTTTATTGATCAGTAAGCCTACACCACTTTGTTTCACTTTCTCTCTTCCGTAGTTGTAAAGAAGATGCTCACTCTTTAGTTCTATCAGTTCATCTCCTGGTCTTCTCATATCGTGATTCCGATAATGTCTCATTTTTTATTGTTGATTTGATTTTTTTTAGATCAATGAGTTGCAAATCTGTTGAGATGGTCTAAACGTTGTAGGTGCCAATGTAAAATGTTGTTCTTTTGGTGATGGTTTTTGTATTTTGTTTGGGTGGTAGCTGTTGGAGTATATCACCCCCACCCAGGGCAAGTGATGTGGCTGGGCCTTTTGGGACCGATGACCCAGCAGGAACGAGTGCTTTTCTGGTGTATTGCTTGGATAGTCGCTATTGGAGTACATTACTCCTACCCAAAGCAAGGCATGTGACTGGGCCTTTTGGGAATGATGACCCAGCAGGAACAGTCAATATAATTTTCATTGAGTAAACCATGCAGAGTGTTGGGCCATGCCCTGCCACACTGGCCGATGGAGTGTCAGCAAGGGGTCTGATGAATGGGTCACTCATGATGTATTGTCCTTTTCACTGGGAACCTACGCTACCTCCAACTAATTGTAGGTGAACTAAACGAAGAAAGCATAAGAGTCGGTCTACACACGAACTTCAGTAAAACAAAAGTCATGTGCAACAATCACATGGAGAACAATGACAAAGCTGTCAAAATCAAGATGCGAAATTGGGGAAAATAGACCTATGTATTTATCTGGCACAGCAAATATTTATGAAACCTACAAGAGAAGAAGAAATCAAACCAATAATCACCCTAGGATGTCCAGCTTTCGGAGAGCAAGTTCAACCATAAAAAAAAACTATTTCAATATCCTTAAAAGAAGGGTATACAACCAATGCATCCTCCCGATAGCCACTTATTGAGCTGAAACATGGAAGTTAACCAACTGACATTCCTGCAAACTGAGAAGTATGCAGTGTACGGGACATCAGTACGCCCCAGGACAGCACTGTCCCATTGCACTTAAAGGGACGGGTCGGACTCGTTCTGACACTTTTGTGACTGCAGTTGCTTTAGGAATCAAAGTCGCGTTGGCTAGAGCTATTTGAAGGGCCAGGCCGGGCTGGAGCTATTCTTGATGGGTTGCTCCTATTTTCGCCATGAAGAGTCTAACGTTGAATCACATTTTACTCTGGTTGAAGAGTGACTAAATACAGCTGTGCTTTAGCGCCACGGGCTATTTCGGGGGCTTGTTATGTTACTTTCGTGACGGCCGTTGCTTTAGCAACCACGGCTGCTTGGCAACAAAGGTTGCATCGAATTATTTTTAATTGATTGATCCATTTTACCAACGTAAAGCCTTGACCTTGAATTGCATTTCGCTCCAGTGAATGAATACGTGTTCAATCTCATATGGAGAGGCCACAAGACAGCACAATATATCAGGAGGAAAACGGGGATCCAAGACAAATGAAATCTATCAAAAAACTCAAAATGGAATAGGCTTGCCATGCCGTTGGAATGACTAACAATGGAGGGACATCACAATTCACAACATGGATCCCCGGAGATCACATGCAAAACCAAGACTGACAAAATACAAGATGAATGGAAAAATTCTGAAAATACTGGCTCCACGACGCCCATGATAGAGAAATGTGGCAGAAACTGGGGAAGGTCTTTTTCCAATGACGGATGTTGAAAGTCTAATGATAATGTCATTTAGTTGCCTTAGAGCTCCACCATCTACATGTCTTTGAGAAGATGCTATACTCGAAGATACTCATGTACACACACATAGAAAGCATCGCATCAACATTGTATATGTAAAATAGAAAAAAAAAACTTTGAAGGAAACTACATGATTTACGTTCACTGATATTGGGAATTAAGAAGCTGAAGTGACACAAAAACTCAAAAATGTTTTTCAATGTTTAGCGTTCAAAGCTGTAGAGCTTTCTAGAACACACACACACACACACACACACACACACACACATATATATATATATATATGTATATGGTCTATGGTATGGAAACTAAAGAATCAAAAGACTTTTAAAAAATATCATTTCAGTTAAACATTTCCAAATATCTTTGTTGCAATTTATGTGAACTCATCAAAATATTTTATGTTCTACACAGAATTTGTCATTATGGCACAGTGAGTGAGTATTTCTTGTCGAGATCATTAATGGTTTACCATTCCACAGTTTCGGGGATTTAAATACAAAACAGTTATATTGACATGGCCCCCAAACAGTGTTGATCACATAGCACTTACCATCAAGCTATGATTTTGGTATTCAGCTTTTATATTTTTTAGAGAGCCGTGTCACAATATATAGGGCGTGTTATTTCATACAGAGTATTATCATAATGCATTGCTATGAATATTATCTAATGCTACACAGTCATTTATTTTCTCCGAACAATGGACTTACGCAGGTTTCCAAAAGACGTATTATACAATGAAACATCAACAAAGATACCGCTGATCGAGTTTGTGTCACTTCTCTTTCCTGTTCACCCTAGTGAATACTAAATCTGTTGTTTCAGTTTTGATTTCAGGCTGCATGCAGACCAACTCATGATACTATCTGAGGTATTCGAGCTAATAAGAAAATACATTAAACTGAATAATTTGTTCGACAAAATAATTCACAATCACTAAATTGCATATATATATATATATATATATATATATATATATATATATATATAATCTAGAAAGCTCTGATGCTTTGAAAATTAAATATATGATAAAATCTTTTTCCCCCGAATTTGTCGTTTCAGCCAATTATTTTCCAACATCTGATTATGTAATATATGCAATTTTCTCCACTGAAATATACATATATATAAAAAGAAAGAAAAAATGAGAGAAAATGAGTTTCTTCATTTTATGCTTGTTTGATTCCAAGAGATATGTGAAATTTCCGGCCAGGCACACGGAAAACTCGGTAACTTCAGAGATGAACAGAATGATTTATATGATTATATCCTTTGACATTTTGTATAGCGTCTGACACACACACACCAACACATACACACTAACACATACGCAGACTAACACACGCACGTAAGCTTTCTTGCACACGGACAAGCAAGCACACACATACACATACGTACACCTACAGACCTACAAAAAATACGTATATTACTCTCATTTGCAAAAGTGGCTGAAATGAAATAAGGGGAAGAAAGCCCGTAATAAGAAAATAAAAAAAAGCATTTTTAATAAATGCGTTGCAAGGGAAATTATGAATCACTACCGCAAATATGTAATCGTAAATTAAGCTGTGATCGTGGTAAAATTAAGTTATCTTGAGGAAATTACTATATTTGTACCATGAAATCATGATGAACAAACAAAAACAAAAACAAAAACAAAATTGGCTGGGTTTGTTACTCATTACTAATTATCATGTAACCAATGTTTAATGCACCATGCCAATGTCAGAACTCATTGCAGCAGTGTGCAAACCAGTCTGTTGTTGGTTATTGGTGGATACTAGTAAAAAAGACCTACAAGGGGTTGATTTGCTGAATATATACAAGAAACGACGCAGACGTTTATGATAATATAAAAACTGCTATCAAACGAATGTATATATATATGTATATATATATATAGAGAGAGGGGGGATTGAGAGAGAGAGAGAGAAAATTATGAACAACAACAAATAGATGGAAGTGATTCCAATGCAAACCTTTAAAGATTCAAAATGAATTTCCATCGAAAAGAAAAATAATTTAATTAATTAATCATGTAAGCCTGCATCGTTACTGAATATATACGTACCAGGTGGTCTATTTATCCCAGACATTTTCCAATTACTTATAACCTCAATGATATTTGAGTGAGTAAGATATAAATCAATTTATGTGCTACGCATGGATATGAAAAAAAAAAGTTTTTCTCAGACTCCTCTGAAGTTTTAGATTAGATGAAGACATGAGAGTTGAACTGACGCAAAACCATACAATTGACCCTCAAACTGAGAAGCATGTAACTTGCAGTGTAAAAATCATGCTCAACATCACACGGAGAGATCACAAGACGGCGTAGTATATTAGAGAGTATATTAGTCAGAGGTATCATGGATTCAATTTGCAAACTCGAATAGCAATAGACCAGTCATGTTGCAAGAATATCAGACAACTCTTAGATATCACTGATCACAACAGGGACCTCCAGAAATCATTTACAGAATACTGACAGCCGAAAAAAAGAAAGATTTCGAAACGACTTAGACCACTTCAGAAAGTATTTGCCCCATAACGCCCATGATATAGAGGTTTGTCAATTCTCAGGAAAGGTACATGTCTGAAAAGGTCGCTAGAAGCCTGATACCGATGATGCATCTAGTTTCTTGATATTCTGATGATCATGTATAGACATATCAAGCAATAGATATGAAGTCAGTGGAACTTTTCCTGTTGAAACTTTTCATTACTAACTCAAACATACAAATTCCATACAAATTAGTAAAAAAAAAATATGGAAATTATAAGTAATTAAATGGACTAAATACTGAAGCTCTATCTATCTATCTATTAGTCTGTCTATCAATCTATCTATCTTGCACCTGTTTTATTTGTTTACATAATCATATGAATATCTGAATATCTAGACTTGGAATTGCATATATTTATATCTTTCATTTTCATATAAAACATTGTAAGCCTGTCTGTTCGTCTCCCTTTCGATCCACTTCTTTCGAATTTTACTCGTTGACAGATTTCCTTGCACTCAATACCTCAATGCAGACTCCTGGCAACGAAAACCCTATAAAAAGAAACCACGCTTATCAGTAAAACAAATTACATAGGTAATAGGCCATTTTGTGTGTTTCGAATTCCATAAAGGAAGGCGAATTTTTATGTGCGTCACGTCAAGCCAAGTTGCCTGGTTTATGTTAAATCAATTTTGGTTTATGATACTGTCTCGCTGTCAACCAAGGGTTTAAATAAAAAATAAAAAAATATATATTTTCAATATGGCGTGATCTAATCAAGGACCATTGTTTCTTTTTTCTATTTTCGTTTCTGAAGTTAAAACCAGACATTTCTATGTATGATTTGATGCTGGAATATCATGCAATAAACTTTCGAAATCTCAGAAGTTATTTCTGTTCGTATTGATTTGCTTTGATTGTATCTATCCACGTGAGCTTCTTTATATAGTTCTGTTATTTCCCATCTGTTTAAAGCTAAATTACTTGCACTCGATTCGTTAATATAGCTGAATGCTCCATCTATCTATCGATTTACTGGGAACCATCAACCAAAATTGCCACCAAGCTGTCAACATTGTTTTTTTCTTCTAGTTTTTAAGCGTGTCTGGTTGGCTACATAGATACCATAATAATAATTAATAATTGTGTCATCCAGAGACAGCTGTTTTGTTGTATTACATCTCTTCAATGTGGCTATAGACTATCTGGTAACCGCTTGGTAAGGTCAAAATCTTCACTTCAGACCCAGAAGCAGATGTTCCACTCCCACCCTACGCAAAACTGGACGGTCTGTAGGACCAAATTAAGCGATAAATTTACTTACAAAAAGTTCCCCATCTACCAGAGTACTGACCAGATCGGGTGTACTGGTCACACCAATAGACCTAGGAGGCTGGAAATTACAACGTCTACTCCTTAGAATATCTAGGGAAGTGCGCTCATATTTTTTTTATTAATCCCACCTCAAAGTACGTTTTAGTGGGGGATTCAAAATATGCTTTCCTGTTGAGCGGCATTCATACTTCTTTCCCTTTTTTTTGGAGTCAATCAAAGGATAAGAAAAATAACTTCTACTTTAATTATGCCTTTCTCAAACTTCTAAATCTATTGAACAATCCTAACGTGACCTGCTGCCAGAGGATATTAATCGGATGACGGTTCCCATTGAGTTACTCACCAAACCTGTCGATTTTAGCTGTCAGTTCATTTAATTGTACTTATCAATAAGACTATAAACTTCTACGTATCTATTCCAATCACTTGAATCGGTCTCGATCCGTTCATTTAACTCGAATCTCTGTCTCCCTGACTCCGTTACTCAATCTATTTTAGTTTGCTGTCGTTACCAGGCTGGCCGTTTCCATGCAAGTAGCAACGATATATATAGATATATATGTATATATATATATATAAACACCATATATAAACCGATTTTCCCAACTGTGCTTTCCAGTGTTGCACAATTTTCAAATAATAATGCCAAGGTTAAAAGATTCTATATTCCCCTAAAATATCATTGGTAACAACAATAGTCCCGGGTTTGGAGTAAATTGAATAGAAGGAACTACTTCAAACTCCGACGGAAAAAAAATACTTTGGAAAACTTGTTAGGTTTGCTATAGTAAACTTCATGTAACAAGCCTGTTGATGAAAATATTAGTAAATGATTTTAATCGTCTTGAAATAGGAATATTGATATAATGTACACCAGTGATAGGTCTTACTCTGCTCTATTCAGAAATGCCGTTCGTATATGGTGATGACCAATATTTCTAAATCTATTGACATTTTGATGAAAATTTTGGCTAGGATGCGAAATGACTTCATACATTTTTCATGTAGGAATATGTGAGTACTGATAAGAAAAACAACCACAAAAACAGTACCGATCAGACTAAATGATTATAAATTTCATTATCTTATATTTAAACTCTAAAGAATCCAGCAGGAATCAAACCTGCGACCGATAAGGTAGCCACGTAGCATTGATCTTACAAAAAGAGCAGATATAGACCGTGGAAAAACAAAGTGAGGATTTGGAGTTAAAACAGGTATCTCGGCCATTGCACAACTGGTGGATGTTTAGCTCAATGGTAAGCGCAACGCTATCTTGAAGCAGCCACCCTATCGGTTACAGGTTTTATCCTTGCAGTAGCCCTATTTTTCTTTAATTGTTTACTCTGTTTACATTGTCTAGGCCAAATGATGCTCCCACCATGTAATGATAGTGCATCATTTCAAATAAATGTTTCAATATAATATAACACAATGTATAATCATGCATGTATTTAAATTGAGTAAAGATTTTTTTTCAATGTTTCATTGCAGATCGCACACTTTGTTTCATTTATTTTTCCCTGAATGTATGATCTACGTTAAACCATTGGGAAAAAATGAACTCATTTTATGACCGCTCTTCTGATGGTATCCAGCCCTTTCTTCTAAAGTAAGATCAACCTGATACATTAATAACAACGTTCGTTGTACATTTTATTATTGTTCTTTTATATATATATATATATATATAATGAGAGAGAGAGAGGGAAAAAGAGATAGACTGCAAGGTAGAGAGAGAGAGAGAGAGGGGGGGATAGGAAGAGGAAGACAGGCAGAGGAAATAGGAATAAATCAAAAGGCATTTTATTTCATAAAAACAAATTATTTCAATAATGTTTCTACATAACTCATGAGAAATCAAAGTTATCTTTCTAGTCCATAAACAAGGGTGAAGGCTCCAATAAATTAACGACACTACTACTACTACTACTACTACTACTACTACTAATAATAATAATAATGATAATAATAATAATAATAATGATAATGAAGTGGTTTTCCAAAACAAAATAGAAGGAAAGAGAGAAATATTACAATAAACGAAGTCAGAAATAAAACAGTACAGCCAGCTTTTCGTCTGACAGCTGGGCGATAGAACTGTCACTCGTAAAGTTCGCCGTGATAGTTTTAAAGCTTCCAATTAGTATAAACCATTATATTCCGAATACTAGTCTGAGATAGGAGACGGATTCGCTGGTTTTTATTAGGCTGGTTAAAGTGCATTTGGCCAAACGGTTGGAAATGAGTAAAACGGATTCGACAAGCCGGTATCCGATTCCGGCTGACTCAATGTAAACTTCTGATATCCTTGGGAAAAAGGCCATTCCTCCCAGTTATGGATAAATGGAAGAATAAACAGCGATTATTCGGTCACACTTCCTCACCCATTTAATTTGAGACTATGGACGAGATTAAAGGGAAGACAATGTTGAAACTTATGGTAATCCCAGAAAAAAAAACTTTGAATACTGCTCTCAAAGTAGAATGAATACTGGGATAAGTATGAGGTCGAGGGGAAATGAAAATGATTCTAGTCAACCAGTACTCCCACTTTGGACGACGCGTCTCCATCCAATCTTCAAAAGGAGAAGTAATCGAGAAATGAATGATACGACGTTTGCAAACTCTTGTTAGAGCAAACTGAAACTTTTAGGACAAGGAATTGTGTTCTCAAAAGAAAGGTTGCATCTTCTCGCCCATTGACTATGAAGTCGAAACACTAAATCTATCCAAAGAATTGGCCTTCAGACTGAAAACCATGCAACGTATACAGGAAAGAACCATATTCAACATCACAGAGAGAAATTGTAAGATAGCACTATATATTTGAGGAAAATAGGAGTCATACATATCGTAGAAGCCAATCAAAACTTTAGTTTCAGTCGACTAGTCATGTTGCAAGAAAGTCAGACAACCACTTGACATCACGACTGCGTGAAGCTATGCGAAAGATAAGAGAAAATGATGTAACTACTAGACAAGTTAGGAAATTATTGGCTCCGCTACGCCCATGTTAGAGAGAGTGGCGAATCCTGAGTAAAGTCTATTCTCAAAGACAGATGCAAAAAGATTGATAGTCACGTTGCTAGCGCCATTGCCTTAAGTTCACTATTTTCCGTTGATATTAAATTTCTAGTCATTTTCTGGACGAATATCGTATATCTCTATCTTCTCCTGTCATCAAAATATAACAAAGACGTTAAATAACAAAAGCAAATTTTCGGCAAACTAATTTGGCCATATTTTATAGACGATAAAATGTTTGTTAAAAACACTTTGACGGTAGATATTGAAAGATATATTTTATCACTGAAATTACACAAAACAAGAGGCTTACAAAAGGCAAATTCTTATCGCTTCCCTTGAACATAAAATTAAAGACGTAGCATAAACACTAGACAATAAAGTCTTTCTTTTTTTTATTGAACCTTTCATCTGCAAATTTATTTCACTTATCTTGAAGAGGTAATCTCAGAAGGAAAACAGCTTAGATTACAATCTCTGGTGCTTATGATATGAAAGGATGCCCCTCTGCTTGGTCCAGCCTCAACCCACCAACGACTTCCAAGCCCATGTCGTGATTGAAGGATTGCAGAAAGAGTTGTTGGCGCATTCGATTGATTGAAACATCTTAGTTGAGTGGGTCCGGTCACTAAGTGATTTCACTGGTTGGAAAGTTCGATAAATGAACAGAAAGCTTCTTTAAAAGCGTGATGATAACTAAATATTTTTTCTGTTTCAGGGTAATTAGTTTCAAGTTAACCCATCTTGTTCGTTTGCTGTCTTTTAATCACACAATTGGCGTTTGGACAGTTCTTACTAGGGTATTCACCCTGAGATCTGAGCACTTAATGTGGGGAAAAAAGTGTTGCATTTATAGGGAACAAGACTTCCATGCCTTTTGTTACAAACTTCAGCACTTTTTTCTAATCTTGTAAAGTTTCTCAAGTTGGTACTATAGTTGAACCACAAACCTGGCGAAGTACTTCGTCTCAGAGAGTCGTAAGGATCCCCCGGGGTCAGGGCTTCTGGGTAGCAATTTCTTTAGGAATTCCCAGTGGTTTGATGTAATTTGCCACCATCTGCTTGCTCGGTGCAAGAACCACGCTCTCTTCGTTTATTTTTTACGTAATGGATCTTGGGTGTGAAATTAATCATCATAGGAACTCTCCTTAATCACTCTCTAACAATATCCCAATATTTCAAAATTGGAAATCATTTTAACTTCTGCACTCGGGCAAAATTGAAAAAAACTATTGGTCGATTTGTTTCATGCCTCTTCCAAGAAGCAAGTTCATACATCACTCTGTTAACAAATCAGAAAATGCCTTTGTAATCATATTTTTGCATGGGCTAAAATAATCGAAATTTCCTCATATTTTGTTTCTGGGCTAGAAACGATAAATGGCTTTAATCATCATTAATTCTAATTTCCATAAAGCCCTCATTGTTCCAGCGAACACTGGGCTCCTCTGTAGGTTTTTTTTTTCAATGATGTGATCTGTAATTGAAAACTCCCTTTTCAAACCTGCACTCTCAACTGTTTCTGTGTAATCAGACTTCCAAAATGAATTACTGCCTTCACTTAATATATTTTTCATGACACAAAAAAGCCTTCTTCCTTCATGCAATAGCCGGATACCTTAATGGCTCAGGTGACTGTTCAGCTGAACTTGTAATCTTACTTTCTATCGGCTGAAATCCTAATAGTACATATGTACTGCATAACAACTTGATTTTGGCAATGTGCTTTTTTGTGATGGGTACGGGTAACGGAAATGATAAACTTGTAAATCTGCTAAAATTTAGCAGAAACAAAAGTAACTGCTACCCACCAATTTTTATTGTATGACTTTAGCTTACGTTCGTTCTTTTGCACTAAAATCTCAAAAACTGACCTAAAGAGCTAAAACTGTCCCCTCACGAAATGTTATATCATCAGGTTATGATCAAGGAGCAATAAATGAACAAATAAAATTGAATATTTATTTACATTCCACATACATTTTATATAAGGCTATATGTGCAAACTACAACTTATTGGAATTCCAGCCTTCTTGGTCTGCTTTAAATAGGTTTTAGAGGAAAATAACTGAACTTCAGCTAAATTCATATAATAAGTTAGCAGATATCAGCTATCCTTACGTCTGCTAAGTTTTAAGCAGTTTATCAGTTCAGTGTTTTTATCAACTGAGCTCAGTATTAATGCATCTTTTATTTCTCAATATTCATCTCAAAATATCCTTCAGTTATCATGCCAACTCAGTCTTGAGGACCTAATCAAAGTTTGTATAAGTAAAGAACCCAAGGTCTCGAATTACAAATCCTTATATATTTCGATTTTTTCAGTCTAAGTGCACTTTATTTTCAACCAGTATAATATCAAGATTTCGTGCACCCATCGTAACCACTGGTAGATTTCATCCCCAGCAAAAACCCTGAAAAGTTGCGACTGACTGTCAATCGTATTTTATTTTACTTACTTGCAAAAGCTGCACTAACTATAGTTTCATCATGTGCTCATAGTGCAAAACGGTTTATCTTCCAGATATCATCGGTAAATACATTTGATATTTCTGATTTTTTTTGTCTGCCGGTACGAATATAAAGTTTATATCCAATTACGTTAACAACAAGAATAAGACTATTGATAACACACAATTATAACACTGATAATAATATTTGAGTAGACAAATTAGAAAATTGTATAACAACATCATAAGCACTAATTACATAAAAGCAAAAATGAATAATACACAGAATGTGTAGATAGAAATGAGACTATCAGTCACATGATAAGCGAATTTATTTCAGAAAGAGTACTCAACTACACATGACTGAAGAGAAAGTGTAATGTACTAAAAACTGTGGAACAACAGCTATTCGATAATGCAGACCAATGATATAAACACGCACCAGAAAATGTTTTACAGAATAAAAAACATTTTCTTATCGAGAAGGGAATGGTATTATTGAAAACTTGGCCAATTTCAGTGACATAGGTAAAGTCTTCGTTTTTTTCAGGGCTAATTTGACCTACGTTCGTAACCTCAATATGCAAAATCAATATCCTTTACCTACTGCTTTGTCCAACATCAGTTAACTGAGATACTCCCTGTCCAAGATCATTCTTCAACACGTGCCTTTCTGTTAGAATCAACAGAAAATATCGCTATATACCCTTTTTAATCTGAGAGAATGGATTTTCTCACGCTCTTATTACAAGAAAAAATCTGTTGCACAATGAAACATAATTTTTTTTTTTGCATTTTGAGATTTAAACAGATCAACCAATCCAAGACAAAAGGCAGGGCTTATGGGAAGAAAGTATGGGAAACGTGTCAGGCACTGGATTTTGCTGTTCAAGTAGAGTGAAGTTAAAAAAAATGCCAAAAACTTTAATAGGTTTATTGACCTCGTCCAAAAACTTGAGAAATTATGGAACGTGAAGTTGAAAGTTCTCCCTGTCGTTTCTAGAGCCCTGGAAAGATTCTTAAAATCTGAGAGAATTTAGTAAGAATCGAGAACATCCAGACAACAGCACTCCTGAAAATAGCCGGAATACTAAGGAGAATTCTAGAGTATTGAGGATGGTATATATGATTTATATATCATATACTACTAGCGTGGAAACTCATTGATCACACACCAACTTATCTAATGAACTAAGTAATCCCCTTGGTTCCTTGTTTACAACAATGGACTTCCCCACACCTATCAGATGATACCTGATGAATGCCGTAAAGTACAACGGCTGGAACATTGTATGAAAAACAACCAAGATGAGGAAAGTCCAAATAATAATAGAATTAATAATAATACCTCATCTCAAAAATTCAGTGATATACAATGGCTTTCGTTCGATTTTTACAACTTTGCTGATGAAAATAAATACCTGGCATTTCAAACAATAAACTCGTCCAGAATGAAGATTTTTATAGTTTCTTTTTTATATCTTTTTTCTAAAAAAATATTCTAATAGTTAGTCACATCGTGGTTTATATTGGGCATTTAAATCACCTCCTGTTTCAAGGTGATTAAAACATTGCAGAGGTGATTGAGTGATCAAATAAGCTATTTCTCTCACAGCATATTGGGTAGTAATAACTACAAAATCTGAAATCTAAAAATAAAAATAAAAAATCAAGAAATAAAAAAAACGAAAACAGGTTGGCACAAAAGAGAGACCAATTTCGCATAAACTTATAAAATGGAAAATCCAGGAACGATTTAAAAAAAAAAAAGAATTATTTTGTAGACGTAACGAGGTGTAAATGTTTTTCACATTTTCAGCTTTCTAGCCCCATCGGTGTGGCCTGTGTAACTGATACACACGTATCCAGTCAGCTAGGCGGATCAACTTGAAACCCGGAAACCCTATTTTCCCTAAAAGATCCAAAAATAGGACAGAAGAAACCTGTATGCGTGATATCCACGTAAGTACATCGCCAGCCAGCCAACCCGCCTGCCCACTGGATTGATTTGAAAATCTATGTTAACAGTTGGGTTGATTGTTTTGGTGACAGTTTGGGTTGAAGTTTTTAGATAGATGTAAAATGAATTGTGACTGCATTAAAATTAAATAAAAAAGTAACTTTTTTGGACTCAAGTTCAAGCTGATCGTACTTTTTTGTACTTAGTTCAAGCTGATCAAAATCAGATACAAGTGCCGTGAAAAGGTGATGAAAATAGATTAAAACTGCATAAAAAGAGATGAAAGGACACCAAGCATCGTAACGAATCCAAGGATGGAAAGGTGTCTCATGGAGAATACAAAAGGAGAAAACTGTCACTTGATTTTGTATGAGAGCCTTTAGATATTACTTGAGTCCATAAGTCAATGAGTGAAATATTACAATAATAGAATAAAAGGAAATTCTTCGAGACTTTGAAATTCAGTACAAATAAGCCGATCTTAGCCCGGGGAAGAGATCTTATCATCATGAACAAAGAACTATCGGTGAATATCATCAAAGATATTAAGTGAAAGAGATCGAAAAGTTGGATGGATATCTTGAAATTTCCAGAATTGAGATGAGAAATTGGTACACATACACCCTGCCTTTCAAAAGTTCGCTTTACATCACTTTTTGGATTTCACAAACAAAACAGGTTGAAAGCGAAAATAACGTCAAACGTTTAGATTGAAGTGACAGTCTTAATAGAGGCAGCGGGCACTTTCGACCTCTATCTTCTACATACCATTGTTCTGCATATCCCTGTATCCTAACCTCAAATTATTCAAAACAAACAATCATCATCACAATTTCTTGTCTGGGAAACGCAAGAAAAATTCCATAATATGACTTCATGGTAATTGCTTATTTGCTTTACGTCATTTCAGCTCACAAAAAGTTTTCATATAGCTTAGAAAACCTGCTCACGAAACTGACAATCGTTATTCACCATTCTTGCAACATGGCCAGCTAACTCCCATTTTAGATTTCAAATGGATTCTATGATGTCCCTGATTCTTGTCTTTCCCGGATGTACTGTGCTGTCTTATGGTCTTTCCATGTAAAGCCCAGCATAATTCTTTCATGTGCACGTTGCATGGTTCTCAATTTACAGGTCTGTCTCTTGGTTAGGTTCCATGTTTCAGTTCCGTAATTGACTATTGGGAGGATGCATTGGTTATACACCCTTCTTTTTGGATTAACGGGATCTTCTTTATTTTGAAGGTTGAGCTTGCTCTGCCAAAGGTTTGCCATCCTAGTGTGATTCTTTGCTTGATTTCATCTTCTTTTGAAGATTCAGGGAGATTCTTTGTCCTAGGGAGATGTAGTGATCTACTTTCTCTCGTTCAGTGTCCTCGATTCCTGATCTTGGTGTCTTTATCTCCGATGTGGTTGTTGCACATAATATTGCGAAAATAGTGGACAAAATAGAGTTCTAAGATAGATTGATGTCGACAGACGACAGTATTTCTGAAAACAGAACGAATACCGAAGATACTGCAGAGTTATAAAGGAGGCTTACTGTCTATTGATATTTAGTCAAAATCATTCTTCAATGTCAAGAAAAACCAATTATGATGTTATCCATTTTTAGAGCAAATTAAAAATTAGTGCGATTAAATTAAAATAAAAGAGTCATCTAATCAAAACTATAAATTAAAGGTTGCTAGAAGCAACTAAAAAATTTCTGCGTGAAAATTTAAAAACTAAAGACAGTAAAACAAAAAATTCAGCTGTCAAATCAAAATATAAAGTGTGTGATTGAAAAAATAATAGCAAAAATTAAAAACTGACAGAAAACTGAATCAATGAGCAATGATAATCAAATAATTACATTTCTTGCTTCAATCGCTGCAAACGTTGATTTTTCAGCCAAATTAGTCGAAACTTGTCTCTTAATAACGTCCATGGGCCTTTTTAGTTAGTTCCAACCCAAAGCTAATTTTTAATCACAACATCACTAGACAGGGTTGGTGGGTTGGCTGAAGGAACAAATTTTACATATCTCTTCGAAAAAAGTACCGTGTCGGTGAGATTTTAAAGCAAAGTCGATACAAATAATTCGAACATTAAAAATTGACATTTATCTGATCGAAAAAATAACTTTCCCTATTTAGTTTGTGCTGGGCATGTTCTAACCGAGACGATGTTGGATTCGTAAAAAAAACAAACGCTGAGAATCACTTGGTTTGCTTTTTATTCAGAAGCTGAAGCAAACATAATTTGCTATTATGGTTCATACGGAGTATTCAGTGTGTTTCCCCACGAATAAGCGATTTGATCCCCTGCAATATTGAAACAATAAACCACATTTTTTTTCTTTTTTTTTCCCTTTTTAAGCCGGGTCTTGCAAAAAAATTAATGAACTTATCACGAATCCTTGAGAAGATTCATGATTGCAAAAGGCAAAATGTCTGTCAAATAACCACTAGAGAAATAAGATCGTGCAGAAAAGGTCAAACAGAAAAAAAGAGTAAAAAAAGACACCTAAAACATCTCTATCTTATTTAGAGATTTTGATGAATTTTGTGATTAAAATGCTGTGGGACAGATACCTAACTCCATCTGAACAAATCTCTTACTCTTCCTCTCTATATTTCTCTCTCCCTCTCTCTGTATATTCTCTCTCTTTCTCTCAGTACTTTTTTCTTTCTCTCTGTATGCAATTGTTCATTGTAAGAAATCGACAATCGCCAGATATTGTCCGAACACAAGGTGAGCTGTATCGATTTGTCGAATTGGTAATTCTCGAGATATCAAACAGAACAAAATACTGATTATATATTTTTTCAGGTATTCTATAAATTATCTCCAGTGAATTCTGCTCTTTAGAATTATTAAAAAAAGAACGATATATCTGAATTTGCAACACTGAAAAGAAGTAACTGAAATCCTCCGAAGTCACAGACTCGTGTATAGGACAGAATATCATTTCACATGACAATAATGGCAGACTGCACACCATAAAGTCGGTCTTTTATAAATAGGCATTACTGGATTTTGAACATATTTCTAACCACAGTAAATAAGTAAAGGTAATAGAGCTTACTATGTTTTTTGATGGCTTAATCAATGTAAGTAAAAAAAACTCAAAAGACCCAATAACAAATAACCTTTACCATGACTCGCTATCTAATCTCAACCCCTTATCTTTATCCTATATACTTAGCCTACTCCTTGGATATTACCTCTAAAAACATAATAACTGAGATGCCAAAATGCCCTCGACATTTTCCACAATTTGCAAGAGCGGGACTGGCTGCAATTGTCAAGAATATCAAGTTACCAAAGAAAGGAAGGCATGTATTAAATTACATCTCCATTCAAATATGATGTGGCTCAACCAATTAGTCGACAAACGAACACCACATTTCACTGAGATTCGTAGTCATTCACATCCAATATTGACATAATAGCATTGGTTCATGCGTCTGGGCCAGAGAACATCACCATATCACTGGTGCCGTGTCACCTCGTCGAACAAAACGTTCCCAGCTCTTTCATTCAGACAAAGTGAAGAGCTGCACCTCATCAAGTTTCTGTCCATAATTTTTTTGCATTCCAGTCTACGTGTAAATACATTGAAATACGTCCACTGAGGGTATACATTGTGATTGATTTTACAATGGAAACTTATCGAAAGAATGGGATAGTAATATATCGAAAAAATGAGATAGTAAGATATACGAAATTAATGTAAGCTTCACCGAAGGAACGGGGTTACGATATGTTAACCATGAATTCATTACCAATAATCCCATTATAGAATGCATGAGTGTATGACGTGAATGGATTGCTTAAAATTTACTTCAAGAAAGCATCGCTCATGTTTTTATAAGAGAAATGTAATGGCATTTGTTTATTCGTCAGTTTTGATTTATAAGTGAATCCACGTGACACTGAAAGAGATTACATCTACCAAAAAAGAAAGTTGATGAGAAAAAAGAAAGTTCTGCTTTCAATCCATAACAAGTCAAAATATTTCCTCCAGATTGGTAGGCAGGATTGTTTTTGTAAAATGTTGAAAATCTCCATGAATGCCTTCAAACCTGAAGCCATTCCCCGGACTTTACGTGTAAGTAGAATTCTATCAACTAAAGTCTAAAAATCGAGAATTGTCTAAAAGGAATGGTTTCTTTTTGTCTGAGCTGCTGTTTTAATGGTTCCCTATTCAGTTTTGAACACGCCAATTTTACCGCTTTATCTAATGCTCAGCCTTTTTGACAATTAAATCTATTCCTACGCTAACCTGCAGTCACGAATTCTTTTTACACCAACGAGGTTTTATGTTGGCTATTAAATCTGTTATTTCCTCGGTGCCAATAGGGGAAGTCTTGGGAATTTTCCAGTTATTATTTTCAACGATGTCGTTTAAGTTATACATTTTCTTTATATCCCTGCCAAGGAATTATTTCTTTTCACGTGACGATAGTTTTTACTCAGAAATGTTTTTATGTCATTACAAGATTTTTGTGTTTTATGTATTTTCATGAATTTTGCTCGATGATCCAAGTGAGAAAAGAAAAATTATGTATTTGAATTTCGATCAAATACTTTTTTTTAAAGAAAAGTAGCAGCAGACTCCGCTTCAATGGAAGAGTCCATCTTTTTTCACATCGTCGGTTGGTGATCTTTTTATTAGCAAGATTGTTTCCTTTGGTCAGAACAGCCCTTTGTTTCAAACAGAAGAATAGAAGAATACTTACTTTTTAGATGTGTCCACGAATCTATAATAACCTTTTTGGTCAATTGGTCTGTTGTTCGACATCTCGGTCAGTCTGTGTTATGTTAAACAGCTGAAAGAGGAATGAGGGGTTTTGTGTTTTATTCACCAACTGCTATTATGTCACAAAAAGTGTGATGTAATCAAAAAATCATTAGCCAAACAATAAAGTTTTTTACAGTATTGCAGAGTATCGCTCGTTATCACTAACTAAAAATGGCTGGAAAACTGGCAAAAAAAAAATTCCAATCAATTTATCAAAAATGTTTTGAGTACCCATTTAAAGCCAATATATCAAATAAAATAAACATACACCTGGAAAAATTAGTGATAACAAATGTATACTCTAATTCGAACTTTGAAATTTCCGTAGTTTTCCTTGTCTACTCTAGGCGTCGTTTATAAAGTAATAGGTAATCTAGAACTCATGGTACCCTGTCTAGGGTAGACATCTGTCATAGATTTGTATAATTGGAATGCATTAATAATCTTACTTCTTATCCAACTGTGAAGTAATATGGAAACCATAACATTGCCAGATCTTTCTATTATTACAGAATAAGATTACTTTTAATTATGCCGTATTTATTCGTCTGCAACCTAATTTCGCATATGATAAATATTCAATGATTAGAAACTGATGTCTTCCTGTCTCAGTGGAATCTCAAATGTGCATACACGTTGTCAGAAAATGATAAGTAACAACGGTGATGGGAGTTCAGATGGTTGAGCAGTTAGTAGCACGGAACATGGAATCGGCAATCCAAGCCGAAATTCTGACTTTGATCTGCGTTCATTTCCCACTGATACTCTTTGGAAAAGGCACGAATCAATCTCTTTCCCGCCAGCTATGGGTGATAGCACAAGAAGAAGCAAGTAACGCCACTTCTTGGTACTTGTCGCCTGTGAATCTATGCCTCATATCGCAAACCTCGAAAAACAAAGCGAAAAATTTGCATAAACCCCCAAAGATAGTGAATTGAAATAGTACACTGGTATTTCCAAAAACTGGAGATGCAAATTACAACCCATCCGGAAAAACTGATCTCCTCAAAGCCAAAAAGTTAAAGCAATGAGGAACAGATACAACAACAATAATGAGAAAGAGAATTCCAAACAAATAATTCGCGTCAAGAAATATCTTACATTACTTGACTTGAAGTCGCAAACCAACCTAATTATATAGTGTCGTGGAAATCTTTTCTTTATCAACGTTCTGCAAATAGCAGCCAATATCACAGACCTTTGTTTCGAAATGATAATTTAGATGTTTAGAATCTAGTCAATTCAGGTGGATTTAACCTGTTACTGTTTTAGAAGTGGGTTCAATTTACTATACGATTACGACTTGACTTCACTTTATAACAGTATGATATCTTTAAAATTTATGCATGAATTCCAATGGAATCTTACAGAAGGGTGTGGCTAAGAATTTTTCACGGTCATCCCCTGCATTGGAAGTATTTGTAAATGTTTTCAAATAATTTTAAATACAATTCAGTGGAAGGTTGGACAGCTCTTCACATTTTGGAGCGGTTCAAGTGATGTTATCTCCCCTGCATTGCAGTCATATATTCACACGGTACATCATTCCCAAAGGTCACCCATGAATTCCAGTGTACTTCCGTGAGAGTGTGGACAATGGGCTTCGAAAGAAGTGTTTAAAATATTAGGCGGACCAAGGAAAGTTTTCACTGTCAAGTAAAGAAAAGGGCAGAAGCAGATTTCAGAGCAGATCAAGGGATTTCCAACGGTTACCTACCCCTGTATCATTGCTATGAATACGAAATAAATGTCTACAAAAAATCTCAACAAATTTTTATCGAATTTAGTAAAAGGACAGGGGATACGAAAAAGAGGAAAAATGTTTACATTTTGGGGAGGATCAGGGTACACTTCCGAGTAACTGGGATCCGTAGTCACTTTTCCAACATCGCATCAACACATATACAGTAAGAGTTATTTCAGTGAGATTTTGACGAAGGGAGGGCAATGGGTTTGGGAGCGCTCTTTTGGTTTTTATGGGGACAGTGGCAATAATAATTTCCTATGCTCACCACTTGTATCGTGGATATATATATATATATATATATATATATATATATATATATATATATATATATATATATATATGAGAGTCCTCAGAGAGTCATCAAGGAATTCAGTGAAATCCTTTGTTGGGCAATAGGCAAGAAAAAGAATGTTCAAATTTAGTGAAATGTCCACAGTCACCTCCTGTGTATCATAACTTTATTGCCCAGGGCGCAGTATCTCCAAACATATTCCAAGAATTTCACCGAATGTTAGTGGATGGGTGGATGATGGACTATAAACAAAGAGTTGGTATTTTGGGGTGGATCCAGTGATCTTCCGAAGTCACCTCCTTTACATCAGATCTATACGTACACTGCACAATGTTGCCAAATGATCACAATTAATCCCCATAGAATTCTGTGGAAGATTGTGCCACATGCCAAAGAAGGATTATTCACATTTTTCGGGCGGTTCCAGGATTTTTGCATAGTTATTTCCCCTGTACACAAGAATATTTCCAATAGTTCTTGTTGAAATATCACTGAAGTTCTTGATAAAGGTAGGTGATGGTCCAAGGAATAAGTGCATACATTTTTGGGTGTATCTAGAGATCTTTTTATGTTACTTTCCTTGCATCAGAGCAATATGTACACTGCACAATATCTTATAATGTCTCCAAAGAATTTCAATGAAAATTTGTAAACGGTCTTGCAATGTGCTGAGGGAAAAGTTATTGGGTTACAGAAGCGTTTTTTTCTTGGGTGGGGGTTGGGGCAAAAATTTCCAGAAGTCTTTACAATTTGGGACTGATCCAGGATTTTCCACAGTCACTCCCCCATGCATTGTAGCCATATGTACTCAGCGGAATAGCTCCAAAAGGTCTCGATGAATTTCCATGAAACGTTGTAGAATGGTCTAAAGAAAGAAGCGTGGACATATAAAGGTGCATCCAGGAATTTTTCAGTCATCCATCCATCACTAGATCAATAATCAAAGAGCAAAATATCTTTGAACGTCCTATATGAATATCAGTGCGATTTCGTGGAAGGGTACACACAATCACATCCCTTGTATCGTAGCTATGTGTACACAGCAGAATATCTCCTGAAGTTATCAATGAATTCTGGGTATTTCGGTGGAAAGGTGTGTGTTGGCGAAAAAACAACTGTTTATATCTTGGGACGGACCTACAAATATTTCACTGTCGCCTTTTAATTTCTATTCACGTTGAGTATATACAGCTTCCTGTTCATCGTGCCGAAATATTTCAATAACTTTTTATTACTTTAATCTAATTTGGGTGAGGAGTTTTAAGTACATTATATATATATATATATATATATATATATATATATATATATATATATATATATATATATATATAAATATACATATATATTGTATAAATCGAATATACATCCATCATAATAATTCAGGCATCCTCTGATATAACTCAGCTTGGAATCCCCGATATAACGCAGCTATACAGAGAACATTACTGAACATCAAGCTTAATACTCGGCGAGGACGGCCTTTAAGCTCGTTTTTTGAAGACACGTTTCAGGACGAAAATTTCATCGCTAATTCCGATAGATCTATCATTTTCTATCTGATTGGAAGAACGCCATTACAAAATGTGGGTGTTTTGATAAGAAAAGGTTAACATAATTCATAGTGCGAACAGATTTATTATTGTAAATGGAAAAAAAATACCTTGCCCACTTAGCGTTGTTTTGAAAGCTTCGATTCTCTTCCTTTCACTCACTCATGAGAAAATTCTTCCTTTCTCTATTCCAATTCAAAATTATTGGAAACGTAGATCGAGTCATATTTACGTCGTTTTTAGATGGTCACAAAATATGTGTTCATTACAGAAGATTTTTTTTTTTACTGTAAACATACCGTCCCAACGAATTGATTAAGAAAGAACCGAATCGAAAACATTTACGATAAGTGGACTTGCTAGAGGTAAAAAAAATACAATCTTTGCCTGATAAACTTTATTGATTTTGCTAAAAGAGAAAAAAATGCATGGGTTCATTTGCATATAGCCATCTTAGGATATATATATATATATATATATATATATATATATATATATATATATATATATATGTATGAATGAATGAATGATTCTTTCTCGAATGATATGCACTATCATATGCACACCAGCATAAACGTTTACATTCACTCAAGAAAATAGATGGATTGATAGTTGAAGATAATTTCGATAAATGAGAGATGAACACAGAATTCGAGATAGAGATATGATCGTATGAAAATATCTTCCATTACTTTCCTCAAAATTGCATCACTCAAACATTCACACACATGAATACATGTACCTGGGTGTCCGTGTGTAATGTGTACATCTTTCGTATCCATTTTCATATTTTCATCTCGTTTTGCCGTTTCAACAATCCTGTTTTTCTTCTACATTCTTTTTGCCTCTCATCAATTCACACCGGCCATGTTTTTTCTCTATCTCTTCATTTTCTTTCTTCGTTTTTCATTTCCCATGTCGTGGCAGAAGCATGTCAGCCAAGATGGGACATTCATTACATAGTTCCCTACCAGCCGTTTTATCAGCGGCCTCTTGCTCCCTTCTCCACCGGAAATTGCTCCGCGCAGAGAAAATAGTTCATTTTCTGTGCAATTGAATATCAGATACAGCTATGATCCTACCATAATCGTCCGGTGATTCAACAATAAGCACCACAAGTAGTTCTTGACATTATCCCATGAAATTGCATTCCACCTATTGTGATGGGATATTTTTCGCCAATCCCATTGAGTTTTCATGTGAGTTTGATATCCAGAGGAATTTTTCGCGTCAATAAACAGAAAGCCATTCCAATCTCAGCATGATGGCCAAAAGGAAGAGAGTCTCAGTTACAGAACCGTCAACAGTATTGATTGAGCAGTATTTTTTTTGTTCAATTTCAAGAACTTCGGATCAATGCATCATAAAATTCTGTTTGTATTTTTTCTCGTTTATGGATTTTAGATCATTATTACCAATGATAAATCTTTAGTAGCTTTATATCACAACTTTGACTCGGAGCTAAAGGTTTCACCAACAATAAAACAGAGTTATCAGAAATAAAGAGCGAACCCACTCTGAGAATCAAATTCATACCCACTTGCTGGAGGGGGTCCATTATACGCATGTCTGCTTTTAACCATTCGGCCACGGAGTTTCATGATTATATAGAAACTGATTCACATTTATGAACTTGACTCCTTACTTAATAATGTTAATTTAATGAAAAAAAAAAAGAAATTTGCTGAATTGGAATTAGTCTGCCCCGAAACCATTATAGCTGAGTGCCCAAAGAGTATCAAAAATTTATGAGAACAATTATCTGTTCAAACAGCTGCTCACCATTGCTTTTAGGAAGATGCTTAGGATTGATTAATTTTAGTGAATCTTGTCAAATATCCCCCTGAGAGATTCGTCTTGCTATAAGAGAAATCACTACACAAACAGAAAAACTTTTATGAAACCCCAAATGAGTATTGAACATAATAGCTACTAGCTGCTAGACAAGCCAATTGGCAGGTGTTGTGAGTTCGATCCTCTCTTGGTTTGCTGCAAGTTGTTTTTGGCCATTGTAAGCTAAGCTGAGCAAGTAGTGTGGAACAGTATTTAGTTTAGATTTCCCTGATCATGACAAAATACATCTAACAACAGGAGAATTAAGGCATACGATCACAAGAGAAGGGTCAGAATTGTTAAATGATTAACAAGGTAGTGACTATCACACACACTCACACACACACACACACATATATATATGTGTGCGTGTGTGTATATAAATATATATATATATATATATATATGATGTAAGAAGATTGCTGAGAATCCTATGTATGGTGTATCTATATCTACAGTCTTTTGATATCCATCTATGTGATTGATATTCACCATTAAGTTAAGTGTATTGACAAAGAAAGAGACCATTTTAAAAGTTAGTAATATTCTGAGTTGATATACTCATTGTTTTCATCATTACCACGTTGGGTAATATTCATACATTGTGAGTGATTATCGGAACATCTCAAAACGTAACTTTTGTCTTTTGAATAACCATTCGAATTCGGCAATTAATTCTGGAATGCTCAGCTCTTTCAACAACGAATATATCTTTTGCTCTTGACTTTGTATTTTTTCACACTCTCATAGCTACAATCGAAATATTCATCGCTAGAATAAAATAATTAGTAACAAAAAAATATCGTATATCCCTGTATTCCGTCAATACATGTTTTTCCAATGATACTGACTGATTGTGACATCGGAAAACATTCTATCGTATGAGTAGCAACCCCGATTCGTTTGCGTAGAAATAAAGCTATCCAATAAAGAGTCGAGTTGAGAATAAAGATGAAAAAGAGACTCTTGTATATATTGTACTTGAATAACAAAAATAGGTAGTTTTAAAATTTCTGACGTAAGCTTATTCCTAGGTTATAAATATTTGATCGTCTTGATGGTGAACAAAATATCATCTTATATTGTGGAATCCTCTGCTTACCATTTGTACAAATAGATACCATTTTTTATTTCTATCAAGATGCAAACGATCATTACAGCTCGAAATCGCCAGATAGATGTATTTTCGTTATAATTGTGAGCTTTGATTTTTCAAGAAAGAAGAGAAATAAAGGAGATATTGGGTTTTCAAATGAATATACACATAATCTGCATTTCATAGATATTTGAAGGAAAAGTAGTTTAAGAAAAAAGAAAAAAAAGAGGCAAAAAATGTGACGATAGTAAATGTTTATCTTGTCTTGTGTAGTAATGAAATGTAAATAAAACTGATATAAATATTGTAAAAGAATAAATACAGAAGAGTAATAACTAATAGTTGACTACGGCCAGTGTTGTATTCTCACTAATGCAGATCAGAGAAAATAAAAAAAGACTCTTATTGCAGGGTTACCTCTCTCACTTCATTTCCACTATCTTGTCAGCTGAATCTATTAAATTAAGAGAATAACGTGAGTCAATTCTCTGGTGTATTAACAAGGAAGACTGGTCGATACATGAATGTAAATACTCAAACAAAACTTAGATTTAGTCTTTAGCAAATTTATTTCGCTGGCCAGTATTATTGAAAAGGTTCGATCTTCACTGGATGATTTACGAAAGTAAGCTAAACGGGTCTGGTTTGTCACTCAATAGAAAACAATGTCTGTTGGTAGCATGCTGTGTTGGGGGCGATCAATTTATCTGAATCTTCTGGATTTTCAACAGTGAGCACAGTCACATACCAAGGGATCAATTTAACAGAAACTACCATTACCATTTGAGCTCAATCTTATTCAGGGGGATCTGATTTTAAAAACAAAAACAAAAAACATTTTTTTTATATACACAATAAGAAGTAAATGCTAAGTATTTCAGCCCTCTAACACCATTTGTACGGTTTGTACTGAGCTAGCCAGCCAGTCAGGATAATCCGAAAAATGAAAGAAGCCTGATTCTGATTTTTGTTGACAGTTTCTAATATACACCGACTAACTGAGTGTTCAAAGCAATCTTTACACAAAAATTACGGAAGACCTTTGACATTCAATTGCAAAAATGCATGATTAAATACAAAAGGCCGCGTTTTTGAATAGTTCTCCAACTAAGTGCAGAATATAAGTCTGTGTGTTTGTCTGATAACTGTAATGATCAAACAAACAAATATCTAAATGGACCAACATAGTCTATAGGATGGAACACTGTTACAGAAGTTTGTTAGAGACTCAAGGGGATGCGAAATTGAGATCGTCTCCTCATCGTGGACTCTGATGAATATTGACACTTAATTAGAACTGACAAAACAAAACAAAAAAACTCTATATTTGGTCAGATCAGCCCAAATACAGAAGAAGGGATACTTTCATACGTATTTTTTTTTTTTTACATTCAACTGCGTTGATACATCATTTAAAAAGGAGAAGTGCCCATTACTCTGAGCGTTTTCAAACTATGAGCAAAATATAAGTATAACTATTTTTGCAGACACGGGTCTGTGCATTTTTCTATTCGAATAACGTCCCTGTATCCGCACCTGAAATCATTTGTGATCTCAAATTCACTGTATTTGATGACCAAGCAAGCGATGGACTAAAAAGAAATGAGAAATTTCTATGTACTATCGTAAGGTAACGTAAGTTTCTCAAAAAAGAATTGAGACAGAAGTTTAACGCTCGGTTGAACACGATCATTTGAATCGATTTTCGTTGGGGCTGCTACTTTGATCTCAAGAGAGTTTGGTGGTTTGGCTTTTGAGATTTTTTTCACGATCGAAATGATGAATCGTTATATGTAGACATTTATTTTGAAAATTGTTTTCAAGATTTATCATGCACAACTGATGTTGAAGGTTTTTTCTGCATTTAATAATTATAGAAAAACAGAAATGAACGAATGAAGAATGAAAAGATAAGAAAAAAAGAAAGGTGTGCGGGCGAAGAGAGAAAGTATTGCTGAATGATGGGGAGATGAAAGATAGTAGATTCTTGACAAAAATGATGGGATAATGAAACGATTTCCGAGAAATGAAGAGAGATGAAAAAGACGGAGAATATGGCAGAAAGAAGGAGGAGAGAAAAATCAGCAGGAAGGTAAAAGAGGCAAAGGGTAGGAGGGATGAAAGAGGGAAAGTAGGGAAAGAGGAGAAACAAAATTGTGGATGAGGAAGGTGGGGAGGAAAAAGGGGAGAAGTAAAAAAGAGTTGAAAAAAAAAAAAAGAAGGACACCCAGAAAGAGAAAGAAAGTGGAAAAATAGGGAAAAAAAGGACAACAAAACTCACTGAAAATAGACTAGAAATGACTGGGAAAGGGAAAAATGGAGTCAAAAGGATGTGAGAAAAAGAAAGAAAGGTGAAAGGACAAAGAAAAAAAATGACTGAACTTCGAAAGGAGTGGTAGAAGAAGAAGGAGGAGGAAAGCAGTATGAACAGAAAAAGATAAATGAAAATTGAGGGAAAAAAAAGAGAGAACATATATAGAAAAGAAGAAAGAAAGAAAGAAAAGCCAAAAAGAAAAGGGACAACACTTTGTGCAAAATTGCATGAAGACAGACGAGAATGAATGGAATGAAAATAAAAATCAAAGAATGGAGATCAAAAGAGGGAGACAAAGAGGAAGCAGAAGAGAAAAAAGGAAAAGAAGAAAAAAGAGAGGGAAAGGTAAAAGAAGGATGAGGAGAAAAAAAGTAAGGGAAGAAGAAGAAGAGAAAGTGAGCAAGAGGAGGGCAAAGCAGAGAAAAAGTAGTATTGAAAACATGGGTCTAGCTGAGGGAGAGGGTGAGGTCAATTTTAGATTATCCTTCAGCCCGACATGGGCGTACCTACAAATATTTACAAATAGTTTTTCACCTACTGCGTTATTATTGCGCACATTATTCAATAACGAATCACAGTAAATGAGAAAATGGGTCTTGCAAGGGGCCTAGCTACAGCCCAGCCCTCATGACAGAAATTGCCAAGCTTTTGAAAGGTCTACCTACACATCAAGCTCACGGACCTAAGGCTCTTAGAGGATCTGCTCAGGCCTCCGAGTAACCGCTTTGCACAACCCTTATATTGAGATCCACCTCTCTTTATGCTAAAAAGGGATGGTGCAAAGAGCCTTCTCTGAGACCTCAAATATCCATCTACATCCTTGAATAAGAGGTAGAGAAATTGGGGGAAGAAAAAGGAAAGGAAGAAGAACAATAAAACGTGAGATTGAGGAAAATAGTGTGTTGTAAACAATTAAGAGAGAGAGAGGGGGGGGGGAGAGAGAGAAAAGAAAGGAAAGAAGGAAAGGAGACGAGTGATAAGAGCTGGGATCAAAACATCAACCCTCGTGAATCAGATAAAAAAAAGATCACGTGCAAAAATTCATTTTCAGTCGTCACTTTTCTTTATTTGGAAGCAAAGATTTTGCAACCTGATTCTTATCTAAAATGATAATCAATAAATTTCGACAATTAAAAAAAAAGATTTGAAAATGATTGCTTTGGAAATGATGTTATTTGCTTGATTGAACCAACTCACCGGGGAATATTTTTCTGAAATATAACCAAGGATGAAACTAGGCAGTTGTTACGGTTATTCATATGAATTAAATCCAGGAAAAAAAGACTTTTTGGGGAATGAAATTTTTTTGATCCTATGCAATATGGTCAGCAAAATATGAGATGGTGTGAAAATTTTGACAAGTTCAGGAAATACCGGCCCCGTGTTGCCTACGATTTAGACATATGATGTCTAACGACTGGCAATAAAGGGCTGCTGCTGCTGATGATGATGAAGATGACACCAATTGTATCATGAAAAATACGAGACGCATCAGCAAACATCAAGAAGCAAAATAAATGCAATAAAATGAAGATATACGGTTGTTGAAATCAATGAAATGGTTTGTGATCAGGATAAGGACTGTGTTCATCATGATGCCATTTATTGTCAACTTCATACAAAGGCCAGTTGTTGAGTACTCGCATTGCAAACGCATATAGACGGATATATTTCTTCAAAGGTGGTTAGATTTCGATGAGTTACTCTCCATTCATTTACAATCCTTTTTATCAAGATTATCAACGCATCCTGTAAGGTTCCTTCATCCAGACTGTCCAATAAAAAAACTATATCCTATTTTTATCAACAACTTGAACTGGACTATGAACCTAACTGAATCCATAAATATATTGAGTTATTCCAAACATGTTTCAGAGCGAAAATGCTTCATCTTCAGCAGAAAGGTCTGACATCTTCAGTGTTGGTGGAGCACTAGATGGTATATAGAATCAGAAAAGTGAGACATTTCATTCTAGGTCCACCCTGCTGTAGTGGGTAAGTGATCTGGAGAGGATATGGTAATGGCTGTCTCGAAAATAGGTTACTGATTCGTATGAGAAAAAGCCATCCAAAGGTCAGCTCTCCAAAAGACTAGTTGCCCTAGGAACATTCTGGATGAGGAATCATGATTAGGAATTCTGGTTTTGAAGAACCATTTTAAATAATCAAGCGAATAGTTTTAGGATTAAGAAATGCACCACTGATAAAAGATACTCACATTATTTTAGATGTAGTCAGTTTTAATCTACCATTTTTCAAATACATTTTTAATTCGTTTTTATGTTTATTTGTCTCTTGATTCTATTCTTTCAATGTAATTATGATTTTCCATTCCTTTGTGTGAGCGTTGGTGTCCCTGGTATCGTTAATCTTTAGTTTTTGGTGCATATCGTATTCTTTTATCTTAGGAGTGTGCGTCAGTTAAAGCAGTTTTGAGCATTTTGGATATGCTGTTTTGACGGTTATGATGTTAATGGTTAGGTGTTCATGGTTCCGGTTTGATACTTAGTCCATTAGAGTAAACAGTTTGTATAAGTGATATCCACATATTTTTGATGGGTTTGTTTATGGCCTCTCTCTCTCTCTCTCTCTCTCTATATATATATATATATATATATATGTGTGTGTGAGACCGGAGCTACTTCATACATATTTCACTGAGCTGAAATTAATTCATTAAAAGTCAGATACGACCAAAAGTTAGTATTGAAAAGAGACTTCATTTGGATGGGTCGTTTGAGTCTGAAACATTATTAAAGTGCATCATATTGTTATCAATTGGATGAGGAAATAACTAAAAAAAAAATACCCAACTAGTTAGGATAGTTGGAACAATCTCGTATTGGTCGGTTCAGATTCAATGAATGCATTGTTATAATTGAGAAATATTAAATCTTAAACCAGACTGAAGTATCAACAGTACTAGAAAATGTGTTTATGTGAAAAGAAAATAATAATAATATAATGAATACCCAGTAGGATAAATGGAATTATGTGTGGGTGGACGTAACTGAAGTATCGTAATAAGATGGGAAAAAAGTTTTGAGAGTTTTTTGTTATTTTGCAGGCTTTTTGTATTTTTCTGCCTCAAGTGCATAAATGACTGCGTATTAAGTAGTTCCACTTTCAAAGTTCTAACCTGCCCCAAACAATTGGTTTTGTTTATAACTTTTTTTCATGGAGAACATATGACAAAAGCTGCTTGAGATATAGTACACATGTATATGTACATAGTTTATTGACACCTCTTATGAACATAGTCCACACTATCATCAAACAAACATTACGGCATGAGCTATGCACACGCTTGTTAAATTGAAAAAAAGTTATTCAATGAGGCATTAAGATATTTTCCACGTAAAAACTTTCGTTGCACATGTGATTCAAACTTGGAAGAATAATGACGGTAGTTTTTTGAGGCTAACAGTATCGTCATCAAGTGTTGGAAACAAAAGTTAAAGTAAGTTATTCAACCAGTCACATGTACCAACCAGCCCTGACCAACTATATATACAATATATATATATATATATATATATATATATATATATATATATATATATATATATATATATATATATATATATATATATATATATATATATATATGTTGTGTACTTGCAAACAGACTAGGGAACACTATAAATTTTCAAATGTTTTTAGTCACTTAAGTGTGTTTTTATTTCAAAAGTTTATATCTACATACACTTCCACGTACAATAAATCAATGAGAAGAATGGCTTTATTTTTTATAGACAAAAAATTGTGTATATAAATACTACAGCAGAAATACGTAGAGTTTGGTCATTTTAGCAATAAACCTTGATTCATTTGAAGCCACTGTAAGGATAAAATTTCTGCTTTATTTTTCGACGGTGAATTTTATTGTTCGCTCACCGAAAATAAAAACAAAAAAACAATATCACTATGCAACGTGAAATACTCAATGGAGTCGGTAGGCCGGTCGAAATGAAATTGACGTCCGGGTTTGGCCCGCGGTTTGCTCCCGCTCCAGCTAAAAATCAACCGTGCGAACAGGTTGAATTCAGGATTGTCCATTTAACTATACACAAGCAAAAAATAAATCAACTGAGTGTTAGAACTAAAGAATACAAAATAACACTTTGCTCAGCTTTTTCCGAGTATGAGGAAGTATTTTATCCACTAGAATACACAGATGTGTTAAACTCAATTCAAGAACTGAGAATTGACTCTATTAAATGCTATTGAAAATATATGCAGCACAAAAAAAAACCGTTTCAATTAGACTCCAGGAAGACATGGATATGATAAGTATTTGGGAAGGGTTGAAAGAAAGGAATATAATTTCACTGATCTATTTACACCTTTCAGACTGGGAAGGAATGGGATAAACACAGTCAAGTATATATGTTCATATTTTGCAGATCTATCCACATTTATATATTTTATCTTGCCTTCATCATATTTTTCTATCTGTATTACATAATTTTGGTGAGTATATTCCTTAACCACCTCTAAGAAATTTGTTCATATGGTCAATATTCTCATAGTCGGTACTTTATTTGCTTAACATTACTTATGTCTTCTTTCTTTTCATATCAAACCCAATTTTTCATACTTCCCCACAAATATTATTCAACATGTTTAGTAACACATGTGATGTATTGGATAATGATGCAATATCATCAGCAAATCTATAATGACTACGCAATGCTATGATTTTTTCTGTATCGATTCATGGTAACTTCAGGTAAAATGTATACGGGGACGTTTCTTTTTTTCAGATTTAATGTTTTTGGGAAAGAATGGTTAGTTTTTGTTGGGAAAAATATTGTTTATTTTTCTTTTTTTCAATATGGAAGTGTGTAGTGAAACTATTTAATTCAATGCAACTTTTCTTCAGACCAGCACATGTGCCACGATGCAAGTAAGTTCCCCACGTGGATATACTACACTTGCCTAAATCGGAAACTGTACAACAGATGTTATATTAGCAATGAATCACAGATGTTAAACATTGAAACTAACGAAGCCAACCGAAAACCAACTCAAAAATTGGAAGAGTAATATCAGTGATAGCTTTAACGTGTAGAAAAAGTTCAACATAGATTTGAGAATATCTCAAGTTTTTTTCATTACTTGAGGCCACTTGTGAACACCTAAAAGCAGTCTGCATTCATCAAGTAAAATTCAATTCTATGATGACTGTCCACAGCTTGAGAATACATTCATCTTTCCCTTTCTTTTTCTCTCTTTTACTTCCATATTTCGAGTCAAGACAAGTAATTTGATCAGTTTGTACGGATATGAAGCCATTCGCGCCGTTTTTCAAATGTTATTTTCTTTACATCCATCTTTTTTTCTAGTTGTCATGAATTTTGTTTGTGTTGTTTTGAATGTTTGTATGTAATTTTTTTCTTCTGAATATTTTTTGGATATCATACATTAAATTACATGATTTTGTTGTTGGAAATCTCACTTACTTTATATTAATACCCATTTTATATAATTACATGTATTTTCCCAATTTATCTCTTACCCCCTACTTTTTCTTTGTTTTTCCTCTCTCTTTTTCTTACCTCTCCTTATTGATGATTTTATATGTGTGTATTTCTTGTTTTATAATTGATCACTTTACGCTATATTATATAACACCAAATAACACCATGGAATGAGGGCTATAAATCATTTATTGGAAAACATCTCCGTAACAACAAATCAGAGCTAGTATCTTCTGTTTTCACAAACGATAAAAAAGAAGATTGAGATGAAAAACGCATTTTTGTATATTATGCAACATCAAAAACAAAGAAACACAAAAATTCTGGATTCAAGTAAAAAAAGGTTCCCACCGCATAAAACTAACCCTGGGTTGATTAGAAAAAGATTTGGTGGGCATGATGGAAAACTTTTTATTCATTAAACTGTTCAAATGATTTCCAAACAAATTTAGAAATGATGTGCAGAAAATAACGCGTCCTAAGAAGCAGAGAAGACAGAAAAGATCCCCCCCCCAAAAAAAACCCAAACGAACAAACGAAAACATATACCTAATGGAACCAAGACAATGCCATAAAACATCCACAGAAAATAATTGGAGGCCAAAACTATATAATATAAGACTAAAACTAGAAGACAGAATAAACATTCTAGCATAAACACATTCTTACATGAATATAAAAGACTCAAAAGGAAACTTCGGGACAAAAAGAACCTGAAGACTTATCAACCCAAAAATAACAGAGATTAGCAAAATTGACAAGAAAATAACTCACATAAATCAAAAATTAGGGAAGATACTAAAAATAAACTAATGGAACTGCTCCCCAAAAGTAACAAATTGATTCATGAACATAAAAGATAAAATCAATGCAATTTCAGACAACTTGACTCTCAAGAATATCAACCATCTATAACTGAAATCATATTTGATAATGAAGTAAAATTAACAGAACAACACACAATAATAACTTAACGAGATGAATAAATAATTAACCACGGTGAAAAAATCATTCCTCATCCACTACGGTGAACCATGGAGATAAGAAAACTATACAACCAACTTGGACATCGCAATGGATCCCCAAGATGAAATATCTGAACCGGTAAGAATTTACATAATGGGAGATAAAATAAGCAAGGATAGGACTATACAGGGACGACAGTTTTATGATACCGAGAAGCAAAAGACACAAACGAACAGAAAAAATAAGATAAGGAATAATACAAAAGTTCAATAACACAGCATTTAAAATATATAACTCAAAACAGCAGATATGTAATACCATTTGTAGAAAAAATCACAAGCAAACCATACAGGAAAGATGATATAACAATATACAAACGCACTTTATCCAATCACCCACTGTCAATGATAAAGCAAATACCCAGAGAAAATCGCAAGAATATGACAGATAATTCATCGAATGGAGATATATTCAACCAGAAAAGACAACGATACGGTAATGCATTAGAGAATAGTGGATTTGAATCAAAACTAACATCTACTGCAAAAGACAACAACACAATCAGAGAGAAAAAACATAATCTGCTTCGACCTAACCTTTCATGAAACAAGAAATAAAAAGTAAAGACATTACTGGATTTCGTAGACAAACACTTCCTGCAAACACATAAGCTACGCATATACTCAAATAGAACAGCACTAAAATTTAGTTACAGCTGCATAAGCGACATCAAAAATTCTTTTGAATGAATTCAATAATCAAGAAAAGGATTAACCAGCAACAACAATGCAAGTGCAGAATAAAAAACGAATATCTGCAACAAGTGAAATGTGTGGAAGAAAACATAATGTACATAGCTACGATCTATGTGGTGTATTTCGTGTAGTAGTTTTTTTCTGGTGAGGGTTGATGTACTTTCTAAATTTGATGTTGGTGATAGTTGAGAGCAAGTCCTGCTCGAAATTCACCGGAAGTTTGTTGTAGGGTGGGCTTTTTTGAGTTTTAAATCCGTGGTGTCGTTTGTTGTCGTTTTGTGTGTTCGGTTGGTTGATGAAAAAAAAAAAAAAAGGTTTTCCACCTCATGCGTTCGATGAGGTCTTTCGTTTTTTCCCAGCAGCCTTATTTTGTAATGGTGTTGGTTACCACATAAAAAAATCCCCAAAAATATTCATAAAAAAATGAAAAAGTAACAACATATACGGGATAAATCTCCAAACCTACAACAAATACGTCACTGATAACATCACACAAAACTACAAAAAATTAGACTTACAAACCAATAATCTAAAAACTAAAACTTAGAAAGCAAAAGAATAACAGACAGATTAAACATAAGTAATAGAGTAGGTAAATTACAAAACAAGGATGCGTATATATTAATGAAAAACCATAAACCCGACTTCAATGATAAACCCACTACTAGGCTCATTAACCCAACAAAAACACAGATAGGTAAAATAAGTAAGAATATATTAGAAAAAAAACAACAATTGCATAAAAAATCCACTACAACTTAATCAATGGATAGGAACAAACGATGCCATCACTTGGTTTAATAATATAGGAAACAAAAAAATGTGCAGCTTCATACATTTCAACATCATGGATTTTTACCCATCCATATTCAAAAGCTTATTCGGGGAGGCCATGGAATTCGCTGAAACCTACACTATCATCAGCAGCAGGGACATTGAAATCATCACACACTGCAAACGTACGGTATTGTTCCATTATAAACAACAATGGACAAAAAAACCGATGTCTGGGGATTCGATGTCCCGATGGACAGCCTTGATTCAGCCGAGATGTTGGACCTTATTGGTCTGTACATTTTATATAACCTTACATGTAAATTAGACACTAAGAACATAGGATTGTATCGGGATGATGGACCACTAATAGTAGAAAACTGTAACGCGCAAAAGAGTGAAAACATCGAAAAATATATCACAAAATAAATGGAAAGATATGAATTTTAAAGTCGAAATTAAAGCCAACTTGAAAACTGGTAATTTTTTAGATATAACCTAGACAACAATACATACAAACCATACAGAAAAGAAAACTCTATCATTGAGTATATCAGCACTAGTTCTAACCACCCGAACATAATAATTAAAAAAAATCCCCAAATCCATAGAGACCAGATTAACCTATAATTCTTCCAATGAAACAATATCCAATAAAGTTGGAAATAATTACATCAAAGCCCTAAATGATAGCCGTTTCACGGGAATAAACCTCAAATATGATAAAAAAAAGTTAAGTCTAATAATAAGAAAGAAAAAAACAAGAAAAACAGGAATAGAAAAATCATCTGGTATACTCCTCCATTTAACTTGCAAGTAAAAACAAACTTAGGCAAAGTCTTCATTCGACGAATTGAAAAACGTTTCCCCGCAAACCACCGACTAAACAAAATATTTAATAGAAATACTTTGAAAATTAGTTTTAGTTGAACAGAAAATTTAAATAGGATCATCGCTAAGTACAATAACAAAACTATTAGAAATAATAGAAGTAAAGAAAGCACTAATACAAAAAATCTGAATGTAACTGCCCAAACAAGAAAAAACTGCCACCTGCAAAACAAATGCCTTAGATCCAACATAGTATACCAGGTAGGGATATCAACTCAGGAAAAACTCTTAGATATAAAATATTATATTGGCATATCGAACACACCTTTTAAACGTAGATTAGCCAACTACTTATCATCGTTATCTAACGAAAGATACAAAAAACAGCACGTCCCTATCAGCCAACTACTGGAAACTACACCAAATAAACCACAGGCCAAAAGTCAAGTGGAAAATCTTTAGAAAATCCAATACGTGCCAAAATTCAGAAAATCCATGCAATCTCTGCCGTAATGAAAAATTTGAAATTCTTAATTTTACAAGAATCACAAAAACCCTAAAGAGCACCTATCAAAAGGAAAAAATGAAACTATAATACAGTGCAGGCGCTGCTCTAAATTTCTTTTAGTCAACATGAAATATTATCAATAAATCATAAAGTAAAGTGGACAATTCGTCCCCATGTCCACCATCCCCGAAACTTCCCATTACCAGCTTTTACCTTCAAACAAAGCTAAACACATTATAAATTAAACATCTGTAGGAATGACCCCTATATTGAGTTCAAACCCCTTTGACAAAATGGATATCCCCACACCACCCACTACCACACTCACAACATTCTCACCGAATTCTCAATAAATAGACCCCAAAAAACATATACAATCATTTGCCTGAAGACGCCAAGTGAGGGCTGAAACACGAGCTAGTTTGTGTAGCGAATCGACAACCAACTATTTATTTCCAGCTCTGCTCTAAAACAACTCAACTCCATGAGTAAAATATTGCATGTATCGAGCACTCTACGAAATAAATCCAATGCATTTTGGAAGTTGCTTTATATTATTGATATATAATTATATTATGTTATACTGCTAGCCTGATTTGTACCATATCAATATATCAATATCGATATCAATATATATATATATATATATATATATATATATATATATTCATATACATATTTTTTTATATATATATATATATATATATATATATATATATATATATATGTGTGTGTGTTTGTTCGTGTGTGTATGTATGTATATATATATATATATATGTATATAATTTTCAGAAAATATGAATAATTCAAACCCAGGAAAAGTGTTCAAACTGGTTTGTTGTGGGTAGTTGTGATCAATATCAACAGAAACAATAAACATGTCTAGCACAACAGATGACTTCGAAGTGAAACGCTGTTTCTTTCTCATCCTAAATGTGACCAACGTCTTTCGACAGCATAGTATCACAACTGAAACATTGTTCTTCATTTCGATTTAAAAAGGAACAGGTGTGAAAAGAAATTTAAATAGTTTATTGAAGGGGTAGGGAGAGAGAAAGGAAGGAAAGGAAGTTTATTAGTTTGATAAAGAGGATGAAAATGGGAGAAGGGTATGAATGTTATTTAAGAGAGAGTAAATAAGTTTTTGCTTCCGAATCTTATCCGTTAGTATAACAATTAGATGAAATAGATCGGTAACAAAGATTGGAAAAGGTAAGGGGGACAATGAAAAAATGCAGGCATAGCTTTAGAGAAATACGAAGGCATTGGATAATATTTAGGTTTAGATTTAGCTCATGTGTCAAGAATCAAGGGATTTCACTATGGGTACATGTGTATATAAATTGTAAAATGCATGAATGATCCGAACCAATCAAAAGTCCTTAAACCACTCCATTGTGGGTATCAGTTATAAATAAGAGCAACAAAAATAGGAGTTGAATACATAAAAAATGAAATATACATAAAGTGTATTTTTCTTAACCACTAAAACCTCATTTTGGTGGAGAATTGAGAAAGAAATGTTCCAACTCAAAAGGAAAAAAAAACAACAAAACATTTTAACCTCTCATCGGGGAACAGGGTGCAAAATTTCAACTTTCAATTAAGAATGGTTTTGATAGACGAAATCCAGATAAATGGATACCTATAAATATCCGAGCAAATGAATGACCTAAACAGTAATAGATATAGAAATACATATAAATGTCAGAATACATGAATAACCTAAAGCCAACAACAGTATCTAAACCAGCATAGTCGGTTAGACAGAGGTCAACAGGCGAGAACACCCACGATAAAATTAGAAATAATAAAGCAGGCTACACCATATAACAACTTGACAAAAATATAAGTTCTGTCCACAGGAAAAACTCGCGATTATCTCGTACCGAGAAGACCAGCTGCTGCTGAACCAAAGTATTCAGCTAATATCAAATTGCAGTCATCAAACCAAGTACATGCTAAATAACATGAGGAAAAACAAAACACAACAACACAGAAAACACAAAACATAAAAACAATATACATAAGTATTTGTGAGTACATATGTGTATGTGCATATATCTATCTATCTATCTATCTATCTATATATATATATATATGTTACATATATATATATATATATATATATATATATGTATATATATATATATATATATTCATATGGAGCAAAATACGACAGATATATAAACAGCCGCACAATAGATTAATAATAATCCAAAGTCAAACAGAAGACGCTTAAAGACTGCTGCTGCTGCTGCTGATGATGACATAATAAATAATCAAAATATGCATACACAGAATTCTACATAAATCAAACTCTAAAAGTAAACATCTCGCCCAAAGAAAAAAATGCAGGAAATAAGAACTAAAAGAATAAGCATTATGAAATCCCCCAATTGAAACGAAACTGAACGTACTTGGAAAGTATATATACACAAAAATATAAAAAAAAGCTTCCTAATAATACTCTATGTGTGTGTGTGTGTGTGTGTGTGTGTGTGTGTGTATAGGTATGCATATCTATGTGTGTATATATTGATATCAGAACACATGACAAATCAGTTTAAAATTTGAACGTATAAAACAAGAAACACATGCAAAGCTTTTTTAAGGGAGCAAAATAAAGGAAAGAGAGAAAAGGAAAGAGAGAGAAGGAGAGAGAGAAAAGGAGAGATATAAGGATAATACATGTAATGATACAAAATGGACATCAATATAAGGTGGATGAGATTCTCAACTACACAACAACATAGTTATTTCAATCTATAATACACAAAACATTTATAGAAAAGGGAAAAAATACACTCGATCATCAAAACAGATACATAACAACTCTCACAAACCAACCATGACAACTAAGAATAGACAGAGACATAACAATGGATAACAATCTAAAAACGTAGCGAATGACCCCACATTCAGACAATATAACCAAGTTTATTGTTCAGACAGACAATTTTCAGGTGAAAAAAAGCAGGAAGAAAGACAGGGAAAAATGAATATATTCTCAAACTGTGGATAGTCAAAGTTGCTAAAGGATTAAATTTCATGGGACGAAGGCTGATAGCTTTAGCTTCTCGTGAGTCATTAAGTGATTCAATTTGATTTAACATAATATTGTATTATTACATGTGTGTGTATGTATATGCGCGTGTGTATCTATTTGTATGTGTCTGTATGTGTGTACGAGGTCCTACTCAACATTTGAGGACATTGATCGGCGAACGTTAACATAGTGTCAATTACTTGAGAGAAGCGACCAAAATTAGGAATTAGTGTGAGTAAACTTTCTTATATAAAACTACTTGAATCTTTAGGTAGCATCATAAAACACACAGATTGACACTTGCACAAACACACAGCCATACAACCACACACACTCACACACACATTATAGAATTCTATATTTTTTCTATCTTATTTATTTTCTGATTTTGATTTTTAAATTGTTGTTACGTCTTATGTGAATAAATCAGAAAAATATGCGCTAACAATATCACCTAGCCCGTGTATTGGATTAGAAGCAGATGGATACATCTCCGAAGACCATAATATAAATCGGCAGGATAATGGTAAGCAAACACGGGCTAAGTTCTGCATTGGCAAAAAGCTACATAGCTGCGCTGATTTTGTCCTCCAATTTTACTCTTAAATGTGCTTAGGTCTCCCATTCTGCTCTGTTCTTCTGATACTGCTTCAACCTGCCTATAGCACTGCTTCATTCATTTTCTTTTTTGTTTTGTTTTTTCACTAGATTTACCCCCCTGCCCCCACTCTACACGTATAACACATTTTTCATTGGCTTCACTGGTCTCATCCATCTCTTTTCTCGTAATTCATAGCTTATCTGATTTATCTGGTAGATGCAACACGGCTTTTCGGAAAGTTCTTGCGTTTTACGCTTTTCCATTGGAAACCGGCAGCCAGAGCTGCCAACATAGGTTTCTTTCAGTTTTTAAGTTGGCTGGCTGCCTGTGTATGTTTCACGCCCACAACCGTATAGCTAGAAGACTGGAAATATAAACATCCATTCCTTATTACGTCTAGAATGAAAGCGTTTGCAGTTCTTTTGAAACCCCTCACCCTCAAAATTTGGGGGGGGGGCAATTTGGAATGCAGGCTTTTGCTAAATGGATGCCTTTGTTTGTGATCACAGCTCTCAAAATATTGAGTGAATTAATTTATTCATCGATTACCCTTTTTTCAATTTTTGTAATTTATTAGCCCCAACAAAGCATGCTGCCAAAAGACATTGGTTGCATGACAGTTTCTATAGAGCGACTAACCAGGCCTGTCTGTTTTTTTTAATCTAGTGTTTCAATTACAGATCTGGTTGACTCTAAGGGAGGGAATATCTTAGTAGACACAGACTGTGTTTATCAATTCTGCATAGTTTTTCTAACTTTTCTCATTTATTCACTTTTTTTCTTATGTGTCACTGTCTTGCCAGTCTCGAGGGGACTTCTTGGTTAACTTTCCTAATGATATATGCGCCTATCAGCTAACCACTTCATTCAATTTAAAATACTTGTATCTGTTACCAAACCCGTGGTCCAAAGATTGGCTTTGCCAAACTTTCTTGCCTGAACATTAATATATATATATATATATATATATATATATATATATATATATATATACGTGTGTGTGTGTGTGCATGTGTGATTGTGAATAGAATATACGACGTTGTATGAACTTATCTGATGAATTAACATAGCAAAATGAACGTTAATCATTTCCATAGACATATATATATATATATACATATGTATATATAATCAGTAGAATGAATAGTTTATCCCACAGAATGTGGTCAATACAAAGACACTCGAAGAAGAACAATATTTTGACTAGAAATAGTGTTAAATGAGTGGCAAATCATACAGAAGTTTGAATTGGCAAAATATGTCAATCGATGATGAAACTGTTGTGTCGTAAATTAATTTCAGAATTACACAGTATTAATTTTGTCAATATTATGTACAGGAAATGGTCCAACAATTCAAAGAGGTGTAATTGTTACAATTGGTATTAGTTGTGTGGAAAAGTTTCTGGCATGGATCAGCCAGTGTGAAACAAACACATTCCTGGACAAGTCTCTTCACCATTGCACAACGACAAGGTTCCCTAAATATTTACTGACTTTGGATTAATTTTGGCACGAGGTCCCAAGCATAGAGCAACCAGTCAAGAGCCAACTCTTTACTCATAAGTAGTGGTCAACTACATCGGCTTTGATAATCATTATCCCATGAATAGTTGCCCAAGTAATAGTAGCAGTTGTAATACATGAACGAGGAAAAAGTAGTTATAAGAGTAGTAGTATCAATGGTAGTGGTACTAGTAGTAATGGGTGAATAAGGACAAGGGTTAAGTTGTAGATGATTTGATGCCCCAAACCAGTTTCTTTTAACCAGAGGGTACACTCCATGGTAGAAGTCAGACTATTTTGAGGGGAAGGGGTAATGCCATGGAAAATAATGAGACTTTTTCTGATTATTCTTGGAATTACCTTAACAAATGTTTGCATAATATCGTGATGAGAATGAAATATTGAAACAAGGCTCCGTAATTAAGACTGCAAAAAAAAAAAACAAACCAAAAAAACAAAACAAAAACCGAATTATCAAAAAATGAACCAGTTTGCCCTGAGAAGAGAAACGATGGAAGGAAAAGGGAAGGGATTATTGTAAAATTTCCAAAAAGAAAATAGGATAATTTCTCTGAAAAAAAATCTGTTTATCGACATCAGATAATGCCATCTAACGTTCGCTCAATTTTTATTTCTCCCTTTGCTTGTTTCTCTCTTTTTATCTTTCTTCCTTTTTCTCTCTTTCCCTTTCTTGTTTTCTTTTCCCGTTGATTGATGACATAGGAATAGAATCTGACTCTTTCTTTCCCCCTTCTATCCCTATCCATTGTTTTACACGTTCAGATTTTAGTTTTAACTGGAAGTCTCAAATTGTCATTGTTGTCAGGTTAGGAGAATAAAGTCGGTATCCGGTAAATAGTTAGAATATATATTTAATATATTTCCCCATGGATATGCAGAAACCTTTTCAAACTAATCATTTAATTGGATATATGAAGGGGTGCAAGCAAGGTCCAACTACTTGAGAGTTGAGGGTGCGATGGTAGAAAAAGTTATGAACCAATGCTTCTAGACCTTTGGAAATGAAAGAGACCAAGGGCGACAGTAGGTGGGCATTCAACTTTCTTATGAAAGAAATAGCACCAGCTCCATAAAATGAATTATTAACAATTAAAAGCAAAACTCAATATCGAAGTCAAGTCTGATGGTTGATACGAATGGCTCTTTCTTGCCACGTCCCTAGTATTGTAACGAAACTCGCTCGCACATGGCTCGTGAAGCCGATAGAATATTTATGTCCATTGAATAGTCAGATTAGAAATGGCACTTATTATAAACGTCTGGGAAACTCAAGTCGACCGTCTGCAGTATTAAATATTAAGATTTCAGCGACAGAAACGTTAAATTGAACAGTATTAGGACTGGTACAGTATCTTACGATCATAGTTATCTCTGAGTTGTGTGCGTGTCCTCTTGTGCACTCTCACAAATGTTTTGCAACCAGTGCATAAAAGAATCAACGTGCGCAATAAGTATTTCACATTTTGCAGATATATCACCGAGATTTTATTAAAAAAAAAAAATAAATGGTGCATCACAAAGCCGAATTCAAAAGTTCACACGAAATTTGTTAGATTTTTGTGCTCACTGACTTAAAGAAATTAGAGGGGAGTTGGTGTTCAGGATTTCATTTCTAGACGGACAAATCAAGCAGAAAAATGTGGGCGCAATCAATACTTCCAGAGAAAAAGATGAATATAGATATACTAAGCGTGGGTTATTTGCCCCATGAAATGGAAATCTAGATGTATTGGGGTCAGTTTGGTATTCACGTGTGAAGGGCAAAGAGTAAAAAAGAATCGTGTTGAGGCTTAATTGATTAATTCCTAATTATACAGTGATATTAGGTCTAATTTGCCATAAATTCCATAGTAGCAGATGTTTGCTACGTTAATTCTATTGCTTAAAATGGATGTAGTTATGAATGTGCATGTGAGTACTTATCAATAGGACCGAATATATATATATATATATATATATATATATATATATATATATATATATATATATATATATATATTGAAGGGAAAAAGAGAGAGAGGAACGAGTGAGGATGTAAAAGCGAGTGAAAAAGCGAGAGAGAAAAATGCAAGCATATAGGAGCAGGAACTAGTTGTGTTCACGTGCATTCACGTGAGCTCTTGGCACAACAAATTGATTTCCTCCCAAATCCGTCCGAGTGAAAATCCAGAAGTTTTGACGGTATGTCCATCCTGGGGATATCCAACCGAACCGAACGATCAGCTCGTAAATCGAATTGCGATTCCCTGTTCTTCGCAAAGGCCCCACGTTAGCCCCTGCACCTTATTCTCATTACTTCACCATATCACGCACCACTGCGCGGATCTTTGCCTCGTTGGACACGTCAAAGGCAGACTTAACTGTGATTTACAAAGTTTAGCTGAGATTGGCCCAAGACCAATGATATGGGGTAACAAGTGAGGATCTAATTCTAGTAACCATGGCCTCCAAAATTACACTGCACAACGTTTTTAGTTTTTAGTTGATGTTTTTTTTTGTCTTTTTTTTACTTCTCGTTCGTTCTTGGATAACGAGTGTTTTTTTTAATTTGATTATGTCTAAAACAAAATTGGAAAATATCAGTTATCTCTTTCGTAGTTTTTTCTTTTTTGACCTGGGCCGCGATAATTTGAAATCTGCTTTTTTTAATGAAAGGACGGGCAAATTTGTACATTCTTAATCACATAAGATAAAAATAAAAAATCAATCACATGAATATTATTATCTTGGCCACAATAGCAGAGTTTGAAGGGAATAATAGTTATTTTCTATAATTTTTATGTGTAAGTAATCAGGAAATAATGTTTGTGCACGAGAACAAAAATCACGTTCTGCGATTTTATCTTGCAAAGAATTGCTCCACATCGTAACTAACTAGGTAATTACTAAGTTAGGCACCATTAGTCTATCGAAGGTACGAAAGTTGTTATCTTACCTTGAAGGGTTACCATAAGGCAGATGTGGAGTCCTCTTTGTGGATCAGACTCTTTAATATCACACTGATGTTTGATTATAACTTGCAAAGTTATTCTATAGCTTTATTCATGTTTTGATTTTAGTTTAGTCTTGCACGAGGTCATATTATTGTGGTACTCAATGAAAATCAAACTAACTTCACGGATCAAATAGCAAGCCATCGCATCAATGTAGGCACCCAAACATAATCTATTAAGCGCAAACAAATTTCTTGACTGAGCAATAATATATTTGGTCCAGGGTACCGGTTTAAATCTTATTCAATGCTAATCATTTCAAATTATTATTGATATTTCGACTCATACACTTTCAATCTTGATTCCAATCGCTCCCTTTTAATCTTAATTCTCAGGCTGTCATTCAACAATCGTTAGTAGAAAAGCATGAATTGGGCAATAATCGAAATAGCACCTTTTTTTATCTGGAAAATTGTCTTTAAGAGGCGGCTACCTTATCGATTTTGCCACGGAGACCTTCTGGCTGCATTCATATGAATCTAGCCATATCTAATCCTTTCATCTCGATTTCAGACAGCCATTCAATAGGCGTGAGTCAACAACAGAATACTTTTCTATGAGTTGCGACCTAAAAGTATTGGAATCTGGATGAAAAAATAATTGCAAAGAAAATTGATGAGATTCATGTAATAAATCTGAGAAATAATAATATTCAAAGAGTTTTCTTTTCTCAGAAAATTGAAACTCTTGTGGTTTGTGTTGTTTAACAAAAAGTCCAGCCCATCCATTCTACAGCCTTCTTCAGGTGTACTGTTCGAAAAAAAATTATAGACAAATATCGACTCGTTGTGTAGAATTTGTATTTGGAAGAATTAAACAAAAGAAAAAGACCCATAAGTTCAACGATGTGTATACCAGGATAAGCACATGTAGAAGCAGAAAAAGGATGATGAAGAGAGAAGGAAGCACATTTTTCCTTTGATACGATTGATACCCATGTTTGTGAAATAATGCAGTATGTAAATTTTCAATAAAGATTGTGAATGAAAAATTTTGGTGTTTTCATTATTTTATTTTATTTTTTTTTAATGAAGAAAATCTATTATGCCATCGTTAATAGCAGATAAAAATCATTGGAATAGTGTTCTAACTGGTGCAGGTCAACAGACCAACTAAAAAGTGTGAAATACAGATGTGTGGACACATCTGGAAACAATCTATATGCAATAGCATGATTGTAGTAAACAATATATATGTGTGTGTGTGTGTGTATATATATATATATATACACACACACACACACACATATATATATATATATATATATAGTGTCATCCACAGACGGCTGCTTCGATGTATTGCATCTCTTTAGTGTGGCTATAGATTATTATCCCATCCAGTACAACGAGGCAGGATTGAAACCTTTGTTGCAAACCTGGAGGCTGATATCCTATCTATGAGCTATGGAACTAGACGATCAGTAAGGCTGAATTTTAACGATATATTTATTTACGCATGAATCCCCCATCCACCAGAGTGCTCTATTTCTATGGAAGAACATAGCATAAGCTCACAATGAGTTTGCCCACATAGAGTGCTCAACCCTGAATATGTGTGTGCGTGTGTGTGTGAGTGTGTGTGAGTGTGTGTGAGTATCATGTAATTTTTTTGCAGACTGAATTCTCATCTTTTTTTTCATCACAGCACTTCGACCGTTGTGCTTTAAGCCGTCCTCAAGTGATTAGCGTGAGTATTTTTCTTTATATCTTTGTTTGCATTTCATTATTTGATATCAAGTACGGTGGACCTTTTGTTTCCATGGTATTTAACTGTGATCGGTATGAAACATCAGTTGTTGTCTTGAGTTGTCTGAAAATTCAGACGGAATTGGTAATCTGCTGAAATATTCTATTTCCTATCTATCTATCTATCTATCTATATATATATATATATATTATATAAGAAAATTTTGTTCTTTCAATAAGTGTCATAGATCAATAATCTATACGTGTGTTTAATATTCACTTTTATCCTTTGATTCCATCTCATCAATAGGTAATCTAAACTCGACCATAACCGATGCGATATTTCTCTGAAAAAATCAATGATCTGTATACTGTTCCAATCGATCTGTTTTGAAAGAAGAAAATAAGATCTACTTATATAATGAACCGGATGATTCTTTTGGTTTGTTTTCCAGAACGACGGTGCCTTTCGTTCAAAGGTAACGATCTTACTGATAAGAAATACCTCTTAAACACTCTTTGAGACTATGAACCCAAATAAACGAATTCTGTATAAGTTTTTATCGAAAGAACATCTCATAGAATCATTCCATGTTTCAGTGTACACGTCATATAGCAATGATTATCAAGGTAATCTTGTTGATGGTCATTAGTGGGTTCGATCTACGGTGGATATCCTGCTTTTGATGGTCTGATTCTCAACTGCAATGTTGATGAATAATAGATTATAAAATGGAAACATGATGCATGTCATGCAGCAATAATCAACATGCAAGTCTTCTGGCCTGTTGTTAGTGGATAGATTCCTCATTAGAATTCTCTTTACTGATGTTTTGATACCAAACTCTATAATTGTACGGAAGGAAATCAATAAATGAAAGCAAATCAAGACGCTAGTTTTATAGCAATGATCAACAAGCTAATCCTGTCAACCGTTGATAATGGGATTAATTTTTCCCGTATTGATGTTTTTTTCTAACCAAACTGTTGTCTTAATAAATGATATTAAAGGAAAAATGTCTCATGGCATCGTTAAGTAATCATATAGAGGTATGGATCATGGCACAGATGGTGCAGCAATGATCAGCGAGCTCATCTTGCTGGCCATTGTCAGTATATCGATCCTTATTGGATATCCTTTATCAATGCTTTTATATATTATGAACTGTGCAATTTTTTAAAGATTTCTCTGTCGGTATCATTCGACTCTTCTATTTGCAGGTAACAATTTTGCAGCAATAGATATCTCATACCAAACATGTAAAGTTAATGGCTTTTCAACTGAGAGAAATTCAGTGTTTCCTTTTCACATCATAGAAATCCAATTATATTGCAAGTATTCACTATACATAAATCATAGTGTTTATAGTATTATTATCATGTAAAGGATTCCCCAGATAGCCAAAAGAAGAGTGTTCTAATCAGAACCTTTCGTAAAATCAAATTGGCGTAAAGCAAAGAGGAATTACACTTTTTTGTAATGTGAAGAATTTGAGCATTCCAAAGCGCAAAAATGTCATGCCACTAGATGATGGTCGGTTAGACTGAGTCCTTTGAAGTTGGAATACTGAGAGGTACTGAGGAAGACGGTTCGATGCAAAAAAAAAAAAAAAAAAACGTTGAATGCTGTTTTTACGTTCTGTTTTTTTACCGTAAAAAGTTAAGAGTGGCGAGAGGCAGGGAATGACTGTAAAACAAAACCATTCTGCTGAGTCACCCAATTGAATCCGTCACGTAACTAATATTTTATCGGGCAGTATGCAGTTTTAGGGGCAATCAAGTAAAAATCGGGACAAGAGGCCGGCAATAGATAAGTTACTTCTGCCGCCTTTTATTGGATCACAGAAAACGCTTCTGGACACAAACTGAGGACCAATTTAGCATGAATTTTCAATGTATACTGAACATCTCCTCAAAAGTCCACTTCAAGGAGTGATACAAAGAAAAAAAAGTATATTTTTTTATTTTACATAATAAAGAGTAAATTTTCAGCCTTCTATCTCAATTCGTAATTTAATTCAATTGAAACATTTTGTATAAAACCACAACCAGGGTTCCTTACCGCTCCTTTTCTCTTTTTCTCCAATTTCTCATTCCACTTGAGTCATAAACTAACAACATTTGATAAACTATTGTTTTGAGAACTGGAAAAAAATCTATATTCGGTTGCTCTGCTGATAAATAAACGGTGCATTAGTCATAATAAACAAAGCAAATTAGCGATGGTAACATACGTTTGATCCAACTGGGCGTTTTGTTTCGTTAACTGATGTGACTATTATGTGGAATCCGCTATAATTTGTCACCTTGGAGTAGTGGATAGAAATATCTGCTTTGCAAACCATTCCGCCTCTATATCGGATTATATAAAGATTAATAAATACTTCCGGGGCCAAGGGAGACCTGCTGCAGCATACGTTTCTCAAATGCTTCTCTTTGCCAGCCTAATCTATGTTTAATGAATATCTTGGGACTCTTGTTATAGAACGCTGGTTAGCAGGGTAGGTTGATCACAGACAGATATTTTCACTCGTCTTGATCATCTGACAGGTGCATTCAAAGGAAGATGTGAGCATTTTCCTCTGAGATTTCTGTATTCTTTTGGGGGGGGTTGGTCTCGGGTAATGTTTGTGTTGTCCTCTTCCCACGTTCAGCTTGAATTTTTCTGCAATAGTATTCATTCATTTATTAGAGCGTACAGGCGTGTTTACCACTCTTTTGTAATATGATTGACTTGACTTTTTGCAGGAACTGACGACTGCAATTTTGTAGAACTCAATCAATTTTGATAAAATATACGTCATCTCGTAGAGACAATAATTGTGAGCAATGTTTTTGATTATATACACGTTGTTATACTAAGAGTAAAAAGAAATTGTAAACAAATATATGCAAATGGGTTCGCCAGGCTGTTTCACTAGAAAATATATAAGTAGACATTGAAAGGTGGAACAATGAATTAATTTTGAGAAGTAACAATACGTGACTAAATAATAACATAAGTCGGTAAGAGTCTAGAAATGTTAATTGAATTTTTTCTAGATAAACTTAAGAAAGAGTAATGTAGACAAAATTAAACTTAATCAGGAATAGAAAACCATTTCTCATTTGGGAGCTACATAGAAATTCATAGTCTTCTAATAAAGGCACAAGCAATATTTCTTTATAGGAGATTCCAAACTTCTAAAAATTTGGTTAATGAATAACGAAAAACTGTGGCCGGGAGAAGATAATATGCCGTGACAAATTGGACAAGTTTAGAAAAATTTTGGCCGTGTGACTACCACGATAGAGAGGTCCGGCGGATCTTTTGGATGATCTGTGTCCAACAACGGATGATGAAAGGCTGCTATTGCCAATAATGATGATGACTGGGAAGAAATGGAAAACTTTCGTTGACCATTTAATGACTTTTCTTTAGGTTATTCAAGAAAGCACTGGGATATCGTCAGAGGATCCACGTGATTGTCTGGCAGGCCACAGGCTCCCCACCCCAGGGCTAGAACATACATGACGAGAAATACAGGCGCGTCGGGACAACGGGGACAGCGAGGACAACTCCAACTGCTTTCTTGGTACAGTGTCAGCAGCAGGAAGATGTGTGCCTCCTATGGACTAAAAAAGAAAGTGTTAGATATACTGAATCAAATATTTATTTTCAACCATCGTCTAGAAAAAACAGTTTTCTCCAAACTGCAAAAGCATCATCACAATAACGTTCTTGTGTGAACTCGATTTAAAATACGTATGATTTTTTGTAGATTTTTGCCGATTTTAGCCATTTTAAAATGAATTCACCTTAGAAACAGTGTGTCTTCAAATGATGCAGTATTTTATTCGGTGACAAGGATAAAGACAACGGATGTTAATTGCGTCCTGCTGAAACCTACATAGGATGGATACAGAAATTTTACGGATATAATTTTTGTCAATACTTCATCAACTCTCTTGCACCAGTTCTCTATGTTGACTTCGCTGGGTACACGAGTACATTGGATACCATCATGGAAATGGCCCTGGAAAGACGCACGGCTACCCCGTCGATCAGTTTGGACTTTGGTCAAGTAACCTCAGTTGCTTGTATGCAAGCACATAATTAGCTGAGTAAGATTCTGGAATGGAATTCTAATTTGTCCTCTCACAACAAAAATGGAAACCCCAGATAAAAGTGGTAGGGAATTAGGAGAAAAATCTAGACGGGTTAGCGTACATTGAAAAAGAAACTGCAGATTGGGGTTAACTTCTGAGAGGTAAATCGAATTCATGGGGGTCGGTAAGGAAATGTTAGCTCTTTGGGGCCCCTGAAAGGGAAACCATGGATAAGAGAAGATCACTGAATGGAAAAGCAGAGATAGGGTGTAGAATCGTTGAGGAAACTGCAGATAAGATCAGGCCTCTGGCAAGGAAACCACGGATGTAGGAAGACCTTTATAGTATACATCTAAAGGAGGCTGTAGAATGCATGTTAGATTTTACTCAACTAACTTACGATTCTAGTCATTGAACCAATGAACATCGGAATATGAGATATGTTAAAAATGTTTTTGCTTCTTATAATAACAAAAGATCCCCTTTGCATAACATCACGAGAACTGGTTAAAAATGACGTCAGTTAGCTGTGTATCGACAAAACTTCTGATAGCAGTGGGAGTAAACCTGTCTGAAAATGTTAAAAGTGGTTAAGTATTTCTTGTAGATATCTTAACCCACACAATGCTGAACAGGTGTGAAGTTGCTAATCAACAAAAAGTTGGTAGAAAATAATCTTTTTCTCAGATCTTAATCCATTATCTCTAATTTTGTCTCCTCCAGGTACACAAAAGATATTTTATTAATGCTTCGATATATTCCTCCGTTCGACTTGGTGTCGTAGCTATGGGCAGTGTCTGAAAGAAAACATCTGATTAATACTGGCAGATTAAGAAAGAAATAGCAAAGAGAATGAAAAACAGATGAATGGAAAGACAGAAAAACACACTGGTAGATAGAGGGAGAGAGAGAGAGAGACTGGAAGAGACAGAAAAGAGAGGGAGAGAGGTTTGGAGGTGAGAGAAAATAGAACGGGGAGAGATTAAAAGAGGGATAAGATGTATATATTTGTATATATATATATATATATATATATGTATATATATATATATATATATATATATATATATATATATATATATATATATATATATATATAGAGAGAGAGAGAGAGAGAGAGAGAAAGAGACAGATAGAGAGAGGCATAGAGGGGAAGAGGCGGACAAACTGTTATTATGCATCGGAGAAAAGTGATGGTATCAGAGACACAGAGTACTCAAAAGTAACTATTTTTAGAAAGGCTTTCAGAAAATAGATAACCGTATATACCGGTATATAACAAGGGCATTTGAGGGAAAAGTGCAAAAATTGCACCGCATCAAATGTGTAGGTATGATAACTCGAAGGTCATCTACTGACGTTGGAGATATATTATTATGGGGCTTGGATGAGTTGGAGTGAGAAACTGTCGTCCAAATGCCCTAGTAGACCATTCGTCTAATAGTCCGGTATACACGGTAGGAATCAAAGATTCTCTTCTACCACACAGATTTGTATGAAGCGGATTCATTTAGCTCAGTTAAAAGAGCAGACTCAAATTGACTGCTCACTGGTGGGCACGGGTTCGAGTCCAGCATGATGTCCATTTCTCTATTCATTTACGTGGTCGACTGCTCGGTTGATTTTGGTGATGGACAAATTGTTCACTAATTCAATGTTGCTAAATTCACACACTCACACAAATATATATAATACATATGGTACAGAACAGTTTAGCAGTATAACATAATACATTCGCCTGATGAGGCACAGAGAGGGTGGAAACATGACCTAGTTTGTATAGTGAATCCACATTTTACTCTCTCCCTATCTATATATATATATATATATATATATATATATATATATATATCATCTTGTCCATATCTGCTCTTTATATTTCTAAAAAAAATGCATATATAACCCCAATATAATAAGTATTAACACATATTTTTTAATCTAAAACCCTATTCGGACCGTTTTGACACGATGAATATGCCAGTTGGCCTTGGCAGCATAGATATGAAGCATAATTGATGTACATAATACATATATATATATATATATATATATATATATATATATATATATTTATATATATATATTTATATATATATATATATATATATATATATATATATATATATATATATATATATATAAATCATGATATATTTCCGATTGGAAAAAAATACAAAATGGAACAAATAGAAAACATTCTATCCGTTGTAGATGTTTCATCACATTGCCCACTATTCAACACAGTAAATAAAGGTATAAATACATGAAATATTAAGATTTACAAGGATTTATATCCGGTTGATGTTAACATTAATTCATGCCTAATGCAATCATTAGAAACTGGCCATATATTTTTCCGCTGCCAGTTTCTGATTAGTGCGTTTGGCACAAAATATTAATATCCTGCTAATATATATCTTCGTGATTTTTAATGAATTATATGATTTCCCTGACCCCTGTCTTCTCCTGGATATATTGTGCCTTCTTGTGGTCTCTCCATGTGGGTTTGAGCGAAATTCTTTCTTGTGCACGTTGCATGGTTCTCAATTTGCGAGTCTGTCTCTTGGTTAGGTCCCATGTTTCAGCTCCCTAAGTCACTTTTGGGAGGATACCTTTCTTTTCAGGATAATTGGATCTCTTTTTTTTTCTTATAGTTGAGTTTGCTCTGCCAAAGGGTTGCCATTGTATGGTGATTCTTCGCTTGATTTCTTTTCCTCTTGAGGGTTTCATGGTAGATTTGTTGTTCTAGGAAGATGTAATGGTCCACTTTCTCCTATTGTGTGTCTTCCATTTCGATTTTAGTGTTCCTATTTAAGATGGGATGGTTGCTCATGATCTTTGTCTTGCTGAAGTTCGTGTGTAGGCCGACTTTTTGGCTTTCTTCATTTAATTCATCTTTTCTGCGAAAAGGGAAATGTCATCTGTAAATCTGAGGTTATTAAGATATCCGCCGTCTATTTTAATTCCTTAATTCTCCCAGTCTAGTCTCGTAAAGATCATCATGAGGCCGGCTGTGAAGAGTTTGGGTGAGCTGGTATCACCTTTTCTAACCCTTTTTTGGAGCTGAAAGGGCTCCAAGTCTTTACGTAACCTTATAAAGGAGTTGCTGTGACTAAGGCGTTGTTACACTGGATCTACTACTTGTTGAGTGAGGGACTCCATGACCTAAGGATGTCGAACGCTTTTTCAATTCGATGAATGCTACAGCAAGTGATAGCTTATATTCTGCTACTTTTCCTTTCAGCTGATTTATCGAATGCAGGTGGTCCATAGTCAAGTAACTTCTTCTCAAACCAGTTTCTTCTCGTGGTTGGCTTTCATTTACTGTTTATGTGATTTGGTTTGCGATTATTTTAGCGAAAAGTTTATATAAAAATAAGTAGGGTTTTAGGTCTGTAGCTGTTATCTTTTGGTTTTCCTTTTTTTTTATATAAAAACTTTATGATTGCAGTGTTCCGATTATCTGGGACTTTACTCTGTTTTAGACACAAGTTGGAAAGGACCGCCAGTTTTTTAGGGATGTTTTTACCCACATTTCTTAGTGGGGTGATGGTGATGTTGTCCGGTTCAGGGGTTTTCCTCTCTCTGTCGGTCAGATCGCTCGTTTTACCTCCCACGGGGTTACTTCTAGGTAATCTTCGAGTTGATTTCTCACAGTTTGCGTATCCTGTTAATTGTTTTGTAGTCCTTGTTTCGATGAAGTGAGTTTTTGGTAAAATTTTTCGGCACGTTTACAATCCCGTCTTTAGCTATTGTTAGCTCTTAATTTTTCCAATTATGCTAGTTATTTTTTCTGGCCTGAACTGGGAACTTTGTGTATAGCGTTGAAGCCCCGAATTTCTTCGAAAATCGATTTGATGATTGCCGTCGGGTATCTTCTTCTGTCTTCCCTTCGTTTCTTCCTGAATATTTCATATTGTCAAGTCTCTTAAATTTTCTCTTTTGTTGTCGTTCGTGGCTTGAGATTACAATCTTTTTTCCATGAGATTCTTGGTTTCATCTGAGATTTAACTGATGGCTTGCATGCTCGTTGATCTGTATATAGAAGCGACTTCGATTATAGATGCTGTCATTTTGTTGTTTGGTTTGATGATGTTGGCGTTGTCTTGTTCAGTGAGAATTTTGAATCTGTTTTTTAGTTTGAACTTGAAAGATCGAGTGTGCTCTTTTGGTATGTTTGTTGTTTGTGGTTTGATGTGGAACATTTGTCTCCGTTCTGTCTCGCATTTTACAACTTACCATTCTGCAGTCGCTTCTTACTTTGACTCGATTTAGGACTTGGATGTCCTGGACGGTATTGCTTTTGGCCATAACGATGTAGTGTTCCAAAAAATGTGTCAGTTTTGATGAAACAATTTTTTCAGGAATGTTTTAGGGATCATGAGGGGCTTTTATTTACAATGCAGTAATAATGCTAAACTACTATTTCGCCAGAAATGACCATGGATGTGTATATTTCTTTTTATCAGTGCTTATGCCAGTTTGTCTGATGTTGCACTCTGGTTTGCGTGGGCTTGCATTCTGCTTGCCCAACCGTTGAAACATTATAGGGAAAAGAACAAAACAGAGAGGAATAACCGAAATCAGAAGGACACAATCATCTACGATATACAATTCAAGGTCGAGTATCACTAGAGATAATCCGTTGTTTTCTGTAGGTCTGCGTTCACGCTCAAATACAAAAAAAAGTTTATCACTAAAGTAATCAGCGAGAGCAATAATACACCAATGTTTAAAAATGTAGTAAATAAAATCAGCGGACTGATTCCGAAAATTGGAAGGAGAATTTAGTTTTCCTTTCAGTTTTAGGTGTCTTCAGTTTATCACACCTTCAAATCTTCCGGAAACCTATCAGTTTTGAGAAAGGTTTCACTCTAAAGTTTTATGATAGAGGGTTATATTTACTATGTAGCCATAATGCTAAATTGCACTTTTATTTTCCATTTGACGGAAAGGGCGAAGCACCTTAATGTCTCACTCTCAGTTTGATAGAAATTTTCAAGGCATATAAACCAAACTGACGATAAATTACTTTTCCTCGACGAAGGAATATTAACGCTACTTTCAACCCGAATCCAAACATAAACCCGATGATAAAACGTGGGCACGATTTAATTCCACCTTGACACGCTGACTGTAAACCTCAAAAGTTACCAAATAAATTCCCTGATTTAAATAAATCATCTATAACAGAAGGGTATGCACGTTTTCCTAAAGTTTTTGATGAGATCTCAATAAGTTATCGCTTGCTTCCCAGAATTGCCAGATGTTAGAGTTTTGCTCCCAGACAAGCTGGATTTTAAGCTAGAATATATATATATATATATATATATATATATATATATATATATATATATATATATATATATCAGAGTAAAAATCATTACTTCAAGCTGGTCGATGGATTCAAGACCAACTTAAGTTAGATAGAGCTTTGAATGTGCTGAAATAATGGATATTCTACACAAAGATGTTTTAGATTCCAGGTTAAAGATTGGACCTATCTTCGGGATGTTATTGGGCGTGTCTTCCACTTTAAACGTTGATTGACCCAACCCTGTGAAAATTTCAAGTGCATGATTAATGGTTCTTGGGGAAGTTCATGGATAATACTTGACACCGATAACGTCCTAAATTGGGATCCAAATAAGTCAAATCATTCAAGCACAAAAGCGACAGAAACATAAACCTGATTGTGTAAATAATCCATTATTTCACCATATTTAAAGCTCTGGTTTAAATTAGGCTTATTCTAAAGGTATCAGACACTTAATGAAAGCCTAAGACCACTAATCATGCACATCTAATTCTGTTGGGCTGCGTTGAAGGCAATGGACAGAAAGACAAACAGGTCTATGAGAAATCAATAATAATAATAATAATAATAATAATAATAATAATAATAATAATAATAATAATAATAATAATATTATTATTATTATTATCATTAATAATAATAATAATAATATATATATATTTATATATATATATATATATATATATATATATATATATATATATATGAAGGGAGCGGAAAGTTGGAGTTTAGTTCAGCATTATAGTTACATTGTAAATAGAACTCTGCTCTTAAAACCATCAATATTTTCGGTCCTCACTTTTTCCTTAGAAACATCGACCTATTGGTGAAGCATGTCAAATTAGTCTATACCAATGTATAAGGTGGAACAGTGATGAACAGAGTCAGTTGTATTTCATATATTAGAATGAAAATGTATACATGTATCTTGAATGTGGAGCAAGGCTAGAGTTTTGCTTGATATCTACAAGTAAAGAAGTCTTTCTAAACTATTAAAAATGTATTCTTATGAAAAGAACAAAATAGATAACAAATAGTCAAGATTCTTCCCCAACGTTCACTAAGTATGCATACCATATTTGGTTATGATGCACCACAGTTTAACCAATTTTCAAGTCATGGGCGTGGGCAAACACAGTCAGTTGTTTTATATAAATAGATAGTGTTTTGAAACACTGCAGACTGATTTTAATATTAGCGTAACTTCAAAAATAACTTCACATTTACAGTTTCTGCTGGATATTTTCAGATATGCCGTTAGTAATAGAAAACTGTTTATGGAATAATGACAATATTTTATCTGAGGACTGCCTATTCCAGACTGCTGATATAACTCTATTTTTTCCATCTTTCTATCGCATTCTGAAACTTCCTCTTAGTAAATATTGTTTGATCCTTAGTAAGCTCGACATTAGAGCTAAGGACATGATCTCAAGGGTAAATCAACTAGTGACCATTAAACTCTACGATCGATATCAGTTTGCAAACCACTTCATACAGTCCAGGCGCAGTTATTCAGTTCCTATCTATCTATCTATCTATCTATCTATCTATCTATATATATATATATATATATATATATATATATATAAATATATATATATGTATATATATGTATATATATATATGTCTGCATCTGTCTGATACCACTTTCACATTAATAGAAAATGTACCAGACGATTTTTTATTCTCCGAATTTTTTTGGGGGAAATTCAACCAATAAATAGGTTTTTAGTGTATGTGTGTGATTGGTTTGATTTACATTGTAAGTTTATGCTAAATTGATCCCTTTGTGTCCATCTGTTCTTTTTTAAAATTTACACTTTTAGTGACCTCCGATGAACAAAAGGCGAGAGAAATATCTCATCCAGCATCCCACTGGTTTCTATTGAGTGACTAGGCAGACCATCTATCCATCTATTTATCTATCTATTGATCTAAATAGGTATTACATCAAATCTTGGCATACGAACGAGAACTCATTTACGAAAGCAAAGAAGCAATTACAAATATCCATGGTATACATTTAATATCGTCACATCAAAAAGAAACAAAAAATAGAATGGCTGCCTATCATCCTGTAGCTATTTAAAAAAGTCTTTGTTCATTTTTTAACTTGGATATTGTCTTTCCATTCACGATTGAAATCCTATTTTAATTTGTAATTGTCTTTTCCATTTGGCTAAAGGCAACCCGTCAAGACAAACACTGATAACATTGCGAAAAACGTTTGAAAATTAATTGGAATCTCTCTTTTAAAATTCTGCCATAATAACGCTGTCAAAAAAAAAAAAAATACAAACCTGGTTGCTAGAAGGTCAAACTCAATTCTTTTCATTCTGAGTGAAGATGCTAATTGCAACTTTTGTATCGTATATCTAAGAAATATAGAGTAATAAAGATATGCTTTTTAGTATGAATGTATTTATTCATTTGAGTAAAATAGACCTTTCCGTATTTCCTACGAACATTTTTGTAGATATCAAAGACTTGTGTGTTTGGCCCCGTTGGTGAGAGAATGGCCTATTGATCACATGGTCATGATTTCAAATCATGGTAGGAAAAGGTTATTGTTATATCATTGCTAGATTGAATTGAGGAAGAAGTCTCTTTGCCTTTTCGTACCAGACCAAGTTTTTATTTCTGCTGCACACTTTGTTATTTTCAGGTCGCTGGACAAAAAACCCCAAAACAAACAAACAAAAAACATAGCAGTCATTGAAAAATACCAGTGTGAGGGAAAGACAGGATAGAGGAACTCTAGAACATTCTCACCTTTTCCACTTCGTCACGGTTGATAAATTTGGATTTAATACCCACAATCTACTACAAAGATGCAGCTTGCACCTACAGAGACAAGTTTCTAGATGGGGTTGATTTTCCTAACTACCGCAGCTAAGTCCTCCTTTGTAGCTGATTTCAACCTTATACTACACATTGTTACTTCCGATTTTCTTTACCTTTTGATTCTCACGCCACCAGACATTTCATACATCAAACTCCCGAAATCGAAAAATGTCCCTTTTGAAGACGGATAGCGATTATCTGCTTTTGTGAGACATGTGATCTACAAAACCTGTTATGGACAAAACAAGTCGAGTTTGTTATGGCCTTTACTCCAAATGACGGCCCCAAATGAACTGGGATCATCAACAGAATGTACAAGTGAACGAACACTTATTCATCACATACACACCCAGATTCCTAGTGTAGCATGTACAAACACACGCACACACACACACATATATTTTTAATGTATTTTTTCTTTCTGTTTGAGACACACCCACATACACATTCTTACATACACCCAATACACCTACGCTCACAGATATACATATACGCATATATACTTATGTATATATCTATCTAACACAAACACATATCCCTTATCTCCCTTTCAACCAGGGAAAGTGTACATGATTTCATACATATATTGATATCTTTAATAACTATCATCCACAATTATATCCACATATGCGCACACACACACACACACACACACACATATATATATATATATATATATGCTCACACGAATACATGTTCTCCAAATTATCGCGCACACACAGACTATTCGTTATTATATTCCGTGACAATTTTTTTGAATTATCTCTTATTTTGCAAGTCCCCCATCTCCTAACAGGATTATGCTAATTTTATAAATATACAGACAAACAGTGAAAAGTTCATTTCTTCGGATTCGGTGAGAATTTTCTTTCTCAGTCATGCATAATTTTTGAATTATCGTTTTCCTGATTAGTTTTTATTATGATTTGTACTATATGGACTTGTTGAGATCTCGAACGATGACTAGTAGGTCCCTCTGGAGATTCATCACCATTAGTCTATCAGTGTCTGTTGTTGAACATTGATTTTCCCCTAGATTCGCCACACCTCTCCATCATAGGCGTCTTGGAGCCAGTATTTTCTCAAATTATCTAGTTCGTCGTGCTATCTTATTTTTGTCGGCTTCGGTTTCACATTGGGCTTTTGAGGATCCACGTTGTGTGCTGTGATGTGAAATTGTTGTCTGCAATTCTAGCGACATGACCAGCCCATTGTAATATTTTTCTTTATGGATTCCTTGATATCTCGGATTCCCGTTTTTTTTCCCCTGATATACTGTTATATGTTTCTCTCTTAGAGGGCCAGTCACTTGGTTATGACCAATGTTTCAGCTCCACAGGTGATTATCAGGAGTAGGCATTGGTTGTATATCTTTCTCTTTAGAAGTAGCAGAATTTTCTTATTCGTGAAGGTTGAACAGGCCCTGCTGAAAGCTTGCCAACCTGGTGTGATCCCATGCTTTCATTCTTCTTTCAAATATTTCAAGGATATTTGTTATTTTGGGAAGGTGTAGTTGTCTACTTTTTTCCAGTTCTATGTTCTCGATTTTCATTGTTCTGTCTTCGTTTTCAACAAATTCATCGTACCTGACTTTTGTTTTGCTAAAGTTCACGCTGAGACCAACATTCTCGCTTTCTTTGATCTGTTTGTCCATCATCATTTAGAAGTCATGGAGATTTTCAGGAAAATGACGATGTCGTTCGCAAATCTAAAGTTACTTAGGTATTCGCCGTTTATTTTAAATTCTCAGTCTAAGTTTTGAAATATCACCTCCAGGCAGGTTTGAATGAGCTGGTATCTCCTTGTCTCCCTTTTTTTGAACTGAGAAGTTCTGAATCTTTATGTAACCTTATGAAGAAGTTGCTGCGTGGGTATATATGTTACAATACTCTGACGTATACTGGGTCCCCACTTTTTAAAATGATAACATCAATAATTTTGGGAGTTTCCACCGGGTTGGCTAGGCACTTTTGAATTGAACAAATGCTACAGTGAGTGTCATTCTATATTGTTTTGCTTCCTCTTTTAGTTAATTTTTCGAATGGAGATGATCAATGATTGAATAGCTCCTTCTGAAACCAGCATTTTCCTGTGGTTGGGTTTTATCTGGTATTTTGGTTATCTTGTTGGTCATCACTCTAGTGAAAGGTTTGTAGATGAAGTTGAGTAAGCGTATTGGCCTACAATTGTTGAGGTATTTCGGGTTCCCTTTTTTCTTTTATCCAGATGCATTAATCTTACATTAATTTTAAGTTGTTCAGGACATATGTTGAATAGAGTGACTAGCTTCCTGATTTTAGGTTTCCAAGTCTTATGAGCTCGGCGACAGTGATGTTATCGGGCCCAAGGGCTTTTCACTTCTTTGTTTGATACATTGTAGCTTCTGGGAACTCTTCGGACTTCTCCAGAATAACTTCAATGACTACTGACGTGTGTCTTTTTCATTTGTACTGTGTGTTTTCATTTAGTTAAGTTGCTTCGATCTTTCTTTTTCATTGTTTGTGGTTTGAGATGCCTGCGTTCTATGAGATTCTTTGTCTCTTCTGAGATTTTATGTGAACGCTTCGTTTGCTGTTAAGTTCAAACAAATTAGCAACATCTATGAGAGAGGTTATTTGTTGTCAATATCAGCGTTGTTCTCCTCTGGTTCAATGAAAAGTTCACATCTGTTTTAGTGTTTGTGCTTGAACGGGAAGGTAAGTTCTTTTGTTAATATTCTTGATTGTAATCCAGAGTGAAATTTTGGCTTTCCCTCTCAAACAAGTATATTTTAGCAAGATTAATATATTTTTTCTTTGCTCCTGCCCAAACAACTTGATCGTCTCTGCTTGCCTCTTTTGAGCTGACGAGGAGTTCAGAACTTAATCTTAGCTTTCACTGGCAACAATATATCGCCAGAAAGACCAGAATTGAATCAAAGCTGGATATGTAAGATGTGTCACTTTGGCTCTGACGATGAAGGAACAGCCTACCAATCACTTGGTGGTAAATTCAAACCACTGCAGGGATACATTGATTTTACATAATTATAACGAGATGAAGACTCACAAACAGTGGATAGTTTCCCCCCTGAATTAATTGAGAATTGCTGTTGTTACGGTAGAAATCAACATTCGTTTGTGAATCGGACTTGATTTTTGACAATTTGCACAACACTCCTGTCACCAGGGTGGCAGCATTTTCAAAATTGGTGCGTCTAGCCTCTATTAACCGTTATATAGTTGGTTCGATTACACTTGTTCGGAACAGCTACAAAATAAACATACTGATCTTTTCAGGCTTCCTCTGCGCAACCTTACTCGTAGAATTTCGTTTGCTATTCTTCCTTTTTGTGCTTTAAATTTCCCATGGATTTATTTTTCTTCTCGCTTCACCAATTCACTGATACCCTGATAATACCTCTCTCCCTTGTAATCTTTGGAAGGGTCTGGATGGTTCTTTCTGTAGGCAGGGCTCAAGTACCACTCTGGTAGTTACTTTTACATGGTTTCTGCTTTTAAGTATTGTTCCTAAAATTTCCCTGACCTCTTCTCCTTCTTCTTCTTCTTCTTCTTCTTCTTCTTCTTCTTCTTATTATTATTATTATTATTATTATTATTATTATTATTATTATTATTATCATTATCATTATTATTATCATTATGTTCCTTTTCCTTTTTCTGTTTTTAGTCGCTTCTTCTTCTTCTTCTTCTTCTTCTTCTTCTTCTTCTTCTTCTTCTTCTTCTTCTTCTTCTTCTTCTTCTTCTTCTCCTTCCCAATATCCCAAGATATTGGGAATGTATTTTTCCCCGTTCAATATACTTGTTTTTGCATTGTTTGGTAATTGGATTATTCCCTTTTATTCTTGTTTTTTCGTCTGTGTATCACAAACATTTCCCGGTTCTAAACTCCATTCTTATGTTATGGTCAAAACTTATCATTATTTGTGCGAATGTTTTTACAACTCAGGTTTTGGGGGCAAAAAATTTCAGGTTCACTGCGTACACCAAATTGTTGAGACTTCTTAATAGATTTGTATATTACATCCACTTTTTATATATCAATCGGCAGGATGCAATTAAACAGAATCATTTCTTTTACGAAAACACTGAGACAAAGAATTCGTTTGAAATGTCCCCCTTTTGTTGATCTAAATTACGGATTTTTCAAACTCCAGTCGCAGTCAGAGACTAGATTTGATTTTCTTCCATCGTAACAACAAAAACTAGCACAATCCTCACCTAATTTATGAGATAGATCCCTTCACTGTTTGTCTGTCCCGCCATGACAAATCAAACCAATGTATCAATCCAGTATTTCCCAACAGATTTGAAATCGCAACCAAATGGTCAGTGGCGGCCCTCTTACAAAGTAGGTCGAACCGATATGTCTTACGTATCTGTAACAAAAGTGTGCTATAAAAAAACAATGGTAGGATTGTTGTTCGATCCTGCTGTGCTCTTGATAGTTCTATGTTTTACCGTCTAGATTTTGGGACCATTCGATGTAAATTTGACCAGATTGTTTTTCTTTTTTAATTTATGTTAAAAAGGAAATAAAAACTAAAAATCAGAGATAGAGTCACTAGTTTTTGTAATCTGTTCACGCAAGTCTCTGATACTTACTTTTGTTTTTTTTCGGGATTTTTTAATCAATAAATTGTAAGTTATTTGTTTCCCTCTGTTTTTTCCTACATCCTCTCACTATGTCGGGTAGAAGCCGACGATTTAGAACATCAAAAAACAAGCTGCAGAGTTGAACTCTATTCATACTTTTATTTCAAATGAAAATGATTCCTGTAACTTTAGTATCGAATATACAGTAAATGAATTCGTGACTTATCAGCCTGGATCAGTCAGTAAGAAAGCACCAAACCAATCACTTGGTCATGATTTCAAATTACAGTAGAAAAATAGTAATTTTATATTCATAAATTAGAACCAACGTGACAGATCTGAAAACAGTGAAGAGCGTACTTCGTAAATAAGCTGAGAGATGCTGTTGCTGTTGTTGTTGCGGTAGAAGGATGAGGTCGACTTCAGTCTCTGACTTGAAGTTGGACAACGACAGAAAGGCCGATGAATTAAACAGATGGAATGGTCCGTTAATAACGGCGAAGATCAAAACTTAAGACTGGGTAAAAACGCAATAACGGAAACATTTAATCTCAGAGCTTTACAAAAACATCGGCAAGACTAAAAAGTGTATCGATCGGAAGTTTGTCATATGTTACAGAGATGATTAGAAAATTTTGAATAATTTACAGAAGAATGCGAGGACTCCATCTCAGAACATTGGAAAACCATATTTTGGGGATTAATATCTACTGTAAGTGGAAGTGACTCGAAAACCAAACGTTTTGTTCCTTAATCCGCTTTGGTGCTGGTGCTGGTCAGAATGATAAGAATTATCCAAATTCAGGGAAAATCAATGTGTTAGTCAATATAAGATCTCTATTATCAGTCGAGGAATATTTAGAAAAAAATTGCGGGAGAGGACTGAAATTCTCAACAAGCATAGAACTTGAATCTAGAATTATCTAAAAAAAGATATTAGCTCAAGATTCAAGCAGTGTTAGTCCAAAACGACCCTACAGACGAAGCACATTTTGGAGAAAAGAAAACCTTTTCATGGTCCCTAGTGGCGCATTCGAGCAAATTTACAAGGTTGTTGCCATAAAATATGACTAGTAACATCCGGGCACGAAAATATACTACCAAGCAAAGAGACAAAATACTGTAGGCTGGTTGACCGGGCAGACTGGGATTACGGTGATTGAAAAAAATGGAGATGAATGCGATTAGGAGCGATTGCACAACTTTTAATATATATATATATATATATATATATATATATATATATATATATATATATATATATGTATATACGTGCGTGTACACACGCACGCACACACACACACACACACACACACACACATATATATATATATATATATATATATATATATATATATATATGTATAGATTTACTCATATCCGTGAATATATCCGTCTTTGTTTTGCAATGTATGTATGAGTGTTGACCAAGCGCATAAACACATATATACAGAGTGTCGAACAGAATTAGCTGATTTATCAATTCAAAGTCACTTAATATACACCAACGATTTATAATTCAAATTAAAGAAGACAAATGGATAATTATATTGAGCTATCGTCTTCATTCAAACTGAGAATGGCTGCGTTTCAAATTGCCAAGAATACAATATTTTGGATTGCCGAACTGTTTGTTGAAGTGATTTGTTCAGAGATCGATAATAAGTTCTCATGATCCTTTCTAGAACAGTCATTTTGGCTACAAACTCTCTTCCAGAGGGAGCTTTGCTGGTACCGCGTCAATGGTTGTGTTGAAACTCTTTTTTCAATCCTTGTTGCACTTCATCAAAGTGAGTTCAGCCGTCACTGATGAGAAGCTATGCATTATGTGACGAAAGTCTCAGCCAACGAAATGTGAAGATCAATATGAGACAAAGCAATATTTGATCTGATGCAGGATTCCCCCCATTCAGTCCTGCTTTCAAAGGTGACGTAATGTAAGAATCATGTAAAATGTGACAAATTTCAGCCAATTGACCAGGATATGCAGGGATCAATATTAGAGAAGGTGACAATTCATCTTATATATTCTTGCTCACCTCGTTGTCCTTTGGGGTACGTTTCTTTATCTTTAACATTGAACTTTATTCGTAATCGTCATCACCTAAGTGTTTGTGAGTTGTGATATATATATATATATATATATATATATATATATATATATATATATATATATATATATATATATGTATATATATATATATATATATATATATATATGCATGGATGTACTTATGTGTGTATCCATATGTAAATTGGTCTTATGTTTGTGCTAACAAAATATTTAACTGTATCGATCAATGTGCATGAAACAGTACCAGAAATCTTTACTGCGTATTCTTGATACTAAATATTGCAGATGTGAAATAGAATCGAACGAACTTTGTGTTGTATGTAAAACATACTTCAATCATGAAAAAAATTCGCCTGCAACTGCAGACAAAATGTTTTTTCTTCTTACAAAGCAGAGAAATATCTTTAGCTGATTAGCTAAAACTTCATGGTATGCTATCGTCTGAGCTTCGGTACATCTGGGTTGAACGATTTTGATGCTTTATACATTTTTTCACTTTTTTTCCAATATACTCAAAGTTATCTGACGTAATGAACTTTTGGAATAAATAAAAAAAAGCTTATACTTAATAATACATATAAAATGTCATTTTGAGAATTGACATGGAGCGCCAATAACACCCAAGGTTTTTCTTGATTCCTGAAATGACTAGAACTTTGATATCTCTCGTTTTCCTGATCTTTACGATGGATAAAACTAATAACATCTATGAGTTTGCCATGCCGTTTGTTATGACGAGGGAATCGTTGAAATCTCACGCGATTCAAATATCTCGTATAAAGAACCGGAAAATATTATGAGATTTGATTGAACAATCCGTGTCTGTCATAATATATAGATATATATAAACTTGACCTCCACAGGGTAAAACTTAACTCTTATTTATATATAGAATGAAGGAGAACAGTATCGTATATATCATAGTAAAAGCATTATCGTAATATAAATGTATCCGTCTTTTAGACTGGAATAGGACCTTGGGTATATGTTAGATGAATATCGTAGATGTGTTAGACTATCAATATGTAGGTCATGATTTCAAGTCACGGCATGGGGATATGGTTTGTTTTTTTTTCACATTCCCTGTTACAGAAGAAATATGAAATCAACTCCAGAGCTGGACAGGAGTTTGTCTCTCTCTCTCTCTCTCTCTCTCTCTCTCTCTCTCTCTATATATATATATATATATATATATATATATATATATATATATATATATATATATTATCGATCTATGCATTCCCTATTCATAGATACGCAACTCTACTATCTTACCATCAAAAGAAACAAACGGTCATTTAATGGAATTTAGCGTTGTTTGATGGACGACAAGCGACACCAGTCTTTGATTAGCTGATTTTTTTCTTCTTCCTGAAATGTTTGCAATTACGTCTGAGAGAAAAAAAACGCAATTCATTCTCCGAGATTTCAGTACCAAACGTTGCTTTGATGCTGAAGTTTTTAACACGGACTTATGGATTCATAAGTGATACGATTTGATTTCAACACTTTCTATAACTTACCTTATGCAAGAAGAAGGGAAAATGTTCCCGATTACGAAAACCGAAGGAACTAAGTCTAATATCATTTTGAGATGAAAAGGGAGACCGTAGGCGACGACAGAGAAATGATAATAAATTTTATTACTGAGATAAATTCGCACCATCTATAAATGACGGTTTTTATTTTCCCACTCGGTGTTAGGCTGGAAAATCAATCTCATTACATCCGTTGCTTTATTCTTCTTTTATGACTGATGTCACACGAGACAAGACCAACGCAATTCAACATTTTGTTTTTCCGCAATTTCTATAGATTTTGTATCATCTCTCCC